>CM067335.1:69855000-70595000 GCA_034376525.1 Nicotiana benthamiana | reverse complement strand
AATCTCAGAATTTATTAAATCATGAATTTCCTCATGAGATTCTTTCGTAGTGTCATTTTGATCGTTTGCTTTCCTCTTTCTAGGATTTCGATCTTTGGAACCTAATGGCCTGCCAGGCTTCAGGCGTGCATTCGACTCATTGGATATGACACTAGATGATTGTTCAACAGGTACATCAATACGGATTGGAACATTCTCCGTGGGGATGTGGGATTTTGTTATCCTTTTCAAGTCCGTAAATGCGTCAGGCATTTGATTTGCTATTCTTTGCAAATGGATAATCTTTTGCACCTCTTTTTCACAAATAGAGGTACGTGGATCAAGATGAGATAATGATGCATTTTTCCACAAAATTTCCCGTTTGGTTTCACCAACTTCTCCCCCTAATTTTGGGAAAAGTGTCTCATCAAATTGACAGTCTGCAAATCGTGCAATGAACAAATCCCCTGTCAATGTTTCGAGGTAGCGAATAATGGAGGGCGATTCAAACTCAACATATATTCCTAACCTTCTTTGCGGACCCATTTTGGTGCGGTATGGCGGTGCTATAGGCACATATACTGCGCATCCAAAGATTCTTAAATGGGATATATTGGGTTCATGACCCAAAACCAATTGCAACGGGGAATATTTGTGATAATTCGTCGGTCTGAGACGAATTAGCATTGCTGCATGTAAAATGGCGTGACCCCATACCGAAGTGGGCAGCCTCGTTTTCATGAGTAATGGTCTAGCAATCAACTGCAGGCGTTTAATTAAAGATTCTGCAAGACCGTTTTGAGTGTGAACATGAGCTACAGAATGTTCCACTTTTATCCCAATTGATAAACAATAATCATTAAATGCTTGGGATGAAAACTCAGCAGCATTATCCAGTCTAATAGACTTGATTGGATTATCAGGAAAATGTGCTCGTAGTCGAATTATTTGTGCCATTAGTTTTGCAAACGCAAGGTTGCGTGATGACAACAGGCACACATGAGACCATCTACAGGATGCGTCTATTAGGACCATAAAATATCTAAAAGACCCATTAGGTGGGTGAATAGGTCCACAAATATCCCAATCGATCATGCCAAAGTACAAAAGTATTGGAATCAGTAACCTTTTGGTTTACTGTTGAATGTGCCTCAATTGCACTAATTTTTGTCCAATACAGGCCACAAGATAAAGACGGGAATTTCTCAATAACCCTCTTTTGGCCAGAGACATTCTTTGTAATGATGAGATATTCAAGATTATTCTCATCTATTGTCTCAACATGATAGCCATTCCGGCGTATATCTTTAAAACTCAACAAGTTTCTCTTAGACTTGGAGGAGAATATTGCATTCTCTATGATAAACATTGTTCCTCTAGGCAGAGTTATAGTTGCTCTTCCGGAGCCTTCAATCAATTTACTACTACCAGAGATTGTAGTAACATCTGCCTTACACATACTTAGTTGAGAGAAATATTTCTTTTCTTTGAGTATCGTATGTGTAGTACATGAATCAACTAAACAAATATTTGATCCAAGATTGCTTTGTGAGATATCCATATTTGCTTAATTTTCTCAAGAGGATTCTTGAGACGGCAGAGTCTCGTGCTGATAACGTGTTATGAAATAATATAAGAACAAGAACAATAGAGAGAAAAGTAGAGAGAGGAGTATTCTTATTGATACTTTTGGATGATTTACAATGGGGTAAGACCCTCTATTTATAGGGAGGTGGTGGCTTAGCCACCAAGTAGTAAACCTTAGAATCTCTTTAAATATAGACATTCACCTTAAATAGGATTCTATTTATAACAATAATATTTTTAATGGACCTTTCCTAGTTTTCCTTAACCCAGCCCACGCCCCACTGCCTACTGCCCTGTGCCCCTGTCCATCGCCCAAGCTGCCCAACACCAGCCCAATCCCACTCTAAACTTTAGGAAGTTTACATAACTACAATTTTATAGAAAGTATATTTTATTATAAAACATCGTTATCTCTATTTTACATAGTTAATATATATTTAAATTAAAAGAATTTTTCTCTACGGACATTATTCAACCTATGCTAAATGAAGATTCCAAAACTGTAGCAAAATTTAACAGAATTCGTAACATTCCCTGAATTTAAGCTTAAGCAACTTATCTACAATTAAATTTTCCTAAAATTAAGCCTAACTAAATCTACCCCAATTCAAATGCAGCCGTTCAAAAATAGACGAAAGATGTACTATATAATTTAGGAGTCAAGTATAATAAAAGTATGAAATCTGTTATAGCATATTTATCTTATACTATTATATTGTATTTGTATAATCTATACAATATACTATATAATATATATATGAAATCTGTTATAGTATATTCATTGTATACTAATGTATGAGTATTTAAATATATTAATTTATTATATTAACCAATTTAGTTGGCTCATACCGAAATATTAAACCGAAACCGTACTGAAACTATTTCGGACCAAAATAATAAATACCGAACCGTACCGAAATATTTTGGTACGGTATTTGGTACACACAATTATAAACCGAATACCGAAATACCGAACCGAAATTCTGCAATATCGAACCGAAATAACGAACACCCAACCCTAATGATTCCTTAGTCTACAATTGGAGAAATGACACCATCGTTAATATTTAAGCATAGTAACTATTATGTACCAACCACAATCTATTTTATGGTGAAACGGACAACACCAGCAACATAACGCAAGCTTTCTTCAAAAGAGCACCTAAAATATTTGATGACATAAGATGTACTGTATAAAATTTGTCTAATGTCTATGGAACTTCAGATACTGCAGCTTTCTTCAAAATGCTATTGAACATTTTAGGTATTAATAATAATTAGGGATTTTTACCTATACATTCCATATAGCAAACCTTATTATTATTATTGTGCCTTGTTTGGTTATTACCCTCATATTCTATGTTATTGTTACCGAAAATGTACCAAACGAAATCAATCTGATTTTGTAGCCTACAATAGCGCCTGTTTTTAAGGCTCCCAACGATATTAACTATTTTGTAGCCTAAAATAACGCATGTTTTTAAGGCTCCCAATTAATCTTTGATTCTGTACCAATTAAATGGTCAATCAAAAATAGTAAAATCTCTTAACCAACGTGAATCTCTCCAGTTTTCTGTTTCGAAAATCAGTCATTCTTCCGCATCTAACACCGAAAATCTGTTTTTCTAGATTTCAGTTTCGAAAATCTTTCATTTTTCTACATCAAATACTGAAAATCTTCCAGATTTTGTAGTTCTTCCAGATTTCTGTTTCGAAAATCTTTCATTTTTCTACATCAAATACTGAAAATCAGAATTTACAGCGTGATAGTCAATAAAATTGTAGTTCTTCTAGATTTCAGTGGAGGTGAAGGGCATAACAAAAGAAGTTGCAAGAATGCGCCGAAAAAGAAATCAATATAATGTAGCTTCAATAGTTATTCAAAATAAATGTTAGTGATCCCGAATTATCCGAATTTATTATGTAACTGTTCTACGTTTTGTCGATAATAAAGAAGTTTACTCATATATTTGAGTAATGTAAACTGTTGACAGATTGTAGTTATAATGTACTGTAAGTGATTCTAAATGTATTCTAAACTATAGGTGACCAACGGGTGAGCCGGGCCGGGTCCGGGTCCAATTTTTCTGACCCGTCCGGGTCCGGGCCGGTCCGGGTTCAATTAGAGGTGGGTTGTTAATGGGCTGGGTTGATCCGGGTCGGGCCGGGCCGTGCCGGTTTTTTTTTTTTTTTTGGAATTACGTATAGTATAAATATTAAGTTATATTAATACTTTGTAATAATTGAATGAACACAACAAAAGATGGGGAAAAAATTGCACTTATTGCAAGTGCTACTTTATTTCTTAAATTCAAAATTTCAAAACTAAAATGTATCATAATTAGTTTACAATTTACATCAAATGGTTTGCATTGCAATAGAAAGTTCTTCAAAATTAATATGAACCGAATGACCTTCTTCTGGAGAGTTAAATTCGGATGGGTTTCCGTGCGTTAATATATCTCCAATTTCTTCGTCTTCCGGGCTATCAAGATCTTCCTTTCCTTGATTTCTTCGTTCAGATCTTATCCAATCTCTTAGACACACTAAGACTTCCAAAGCATTGCTTCCCAATGAGTGCCGTGTGTCTCCAAGTTGTTGTCTTGCTTGGCTAAATGCACTCTCGGATGCAACAGTGGAAATTGGGACATTCAGGACATCCCGCGCCATAGCGAAAAGAACGGGAAATTGCTTTGAATTTTCATGCCACCAGCCTAACGGTGAAAATTCCTTGGTGCGAGGCTCCTTTTGCTTCTGCAAGTAAAATTGAAGTTCATCTATATTCCTGCTACTACTTTGAGTGTTAGAAAAAGTTGAAAAAATATTAAAACTATCAATGCCTTCATCATCATCTTCGACTACATTAGAAGTGCTACATTGCATAGTGGGATTTGCAGCAGTTGAAGCACGAGCATTATCACATTGAGTTGCATAATAAGTATATAGATATTGTAAATGTTCATTTAGTTGGTTCATAGATTCATACAAATTTGGGCTTTCAGTGGGCCCAATCTCCATATAAGTGTATAAAGCATTCATTAATTGTTGACAATCAGACATTTTAATTGAAGGATTTAAAACTGCACCAATTAAGTAAACAGGAGGAATTGGAAAGAAATATTTTTTGAATTTTGCTTGCATACTTGCAACAGCATCCGTATATCTATCTTTCTTCTTAAATTCATATAGTAGCAAAGAAATTTCAGCTATATGTACTAAAGCCAAAGTAATAGTTGGGTAATATGCCCCAGAAAACACAACAGTAGCAGTATAAAATTTATGTAAAAATTTAATCACATCACTAATGACCTCCCAGGTATCAGTTGTTAACATACGCCTAGGATCAGTACAATGTGCATTAGCAACTTCTGTTATTGGAAATCTATATTTGTAGCAACATTTTAAAAATATATACGTATAATTCCATCTAGTAACTACTTCGTCGGGCATGAATCTAGGTGTAAGGTTATATTGCATACACTTGTTCTTAAATTCTCTTATTCTAGATTGTCTATTATTTCCCTGAATTACTCCAACTGCTCTTCTAACTAGAGTAATCTCATGTAAAAATAAATCGAGCCCACTTTTAACAATTAAATTGTAAACATGACATGCACATCTAACATGAAAAATATCATCAAGAGGTGGATGTAAATTCAATTTTAAAATTGAAACTGCAGCATTGTTGTTTGAAGCATTATCAAAAGACATACACAAAACTTTTTGGTTTAGATTATAAAATTCGACAACTTCAACAATTGTACTACTAATAAATGCAGCAGTATGACTCTGATCTTCATCATATTTAAAAGCAATAATACGTTTTTGCATACAAGTATTGTCATCTATCCAATGACATGTAATTGTTAAATAATCATTTCCATTTACAGCATGGCCAATATCAGAAGTTAGACATACTCTAGAAGGAAGGTGACTAAACAAATAACGTATGTATGTTTGATATTGGCTGTGAAGTCTAAAGATGTCTGATCTACAGGTACTTCTAGGGATACCTTTAAACATAGGATTGTATATCCTTTGAATATACGTAACAAGATAAGAGGAAGAAGCAAATGAAAAAGGTAGACAACCCAAAGCAATCATTTTCGCTAATTCCTCTCGATCCCTCATTTTATCATATTTTAGGAGACCTGCAGTAGTAGGGTTAAGTGTTGTTGCACTTCCATCCCCATTATTTCCCCATTCTATAGGATGATACTTTTGCATATGTCTAATAAGTGTGCCAGTCCCCCCTAAATTACCTCCGGTCAAATGTTTAAACGTTTCATTACAAAGTCTACACTTAACTCTATCACTATCTTCTATCTCATCAAAAAATTGCCAAACAGGACTTCTTTTTCTACGATTAGATTTAGAAGTTGGAGCGACTGGTGGTCTTCTACCCCTTGTTGCACTAGCAACTCCAACTCCAATACTACCAACATTTCCACTAGTAGGTGTAGGTGGTATCTCATCTTCTATTCCAATTTCGTTATCTTCTATTCCGAAATCTTGGTGTAATTGTTCATAATCAATATTTACATCTTGCAAATTAGGCGATGATTCAGAAACATGTGTTATTGGTTCATTATTACTATTACTACCAGAAGCTATAGGACTTTTTTTACTACTTCCACTTCCACTTCCACTCCTACCAGTAACTTTTCTACACGCTCTTTTAGCAGCATTCAACATATTGGAAAAATTAATATATAAGCTAAAATCAAATATGCAATTAAAATATTAAATAAGAGAAAGAGTTGGAGAGAGTGCACCGAATTCGATAATAAATTGAGCACTTGATTACGCAAATCCGGTGTTACCACGAACAAACGTCAAGCAAGTATTTCAATGTTGAACACTTGAACTTCAAGAATCAAGCTTCGAATGCCGATTTCCAAATAAGAAATTACGATAAATTAAATTCGGGAAAATAAAGACAATAAAATTATGAAAGTAGAATATGAATTCTTGAAAATTGAAGAGAAGAGAGTGATTGATATTTGCTAATTTGAGAATTGAGAGAGAGATAGATAATTTTGAGTGAGGAAATGAAGAAGAGGGGAGGGTATTTATAGATTTTAAGAAGGGTTAATAATGTAATTTAAAAAAAACAAAAAAAACTCAAAATTGGCCAAAAATGCAAAAAGTCCCGTTGGGCAACGGTGCTGGACCGTTGCCAACGGTCAAGTGGGCCCCATGTTTTCAGAAAATTTTTTTTAAAAAAAAAAAAAAAATTTTACCGTTGGGGACCGGTCCGGGTTGACCGGTTCGCCCGGAATTTTCCTTCCCGGGCCGGTCCGGTCCGGGTCAATTGGACGGAATCGCCTAACGTCCTAACCCCTTTCCTCCCCCTAACCCAGCCCCCCCCCCCCCCCGCTATAAACCGGTCCGGTCTGGGCCGGGTTTGACCGGGCCGGTCCGTGCCGGTCCCGGGTCAACCCGGCCCGGTTGACACCTCTATTTTAAACATAATAGATAAAGACAAAACTTTGTAGATAAAGACAAAACTTTGTAGTTCCTATTCATGAAGCCTAAGCAGTTAATTACAAATTTTGTAGTTATATGAACTTTGTAGTTAATTGTAGTCAGTTGTAGTTAATTGTAGTATTTAATAAATATGTCTGAATAATGTATTTTTTTGTATCTACTGGATGGTATGAGTAGCTGAAAACTGCAAGTGTCATTTCCATGCAACGTCAATTCATTATTCTTCATTGTTCAAGATAAGAAGTTTTATCCGAAAACACAACAGCTGCCAAATGTACCCAGAACTTTTAATTCTTTGTTAAACAACCATCCACCTAGCTATGATATAGATAACTGGATAAGCAGTGCTCCTCCTGATCTTGGATTATTAGCAAAACAATTAACAGTATACAATGCCAACAAAGAATAACAGGTATACATGTAACTCGAAAATACCAATAAAGAAGTTTTAATTCCTTGAAGAAGGATCATTTCTTTTTCTTTTTCTTTTTCTTTTTCTTTTTCTTTTTCTTTTTCTTTTTCTCCTACTATTAATCAAATTTGACTCCGGTAACCTCTAATATATTAGTCATTACATCAATCCTGCCTCAACAAGAGGAAGATAAGAAGGAATTTCCTTTTTGAAGGCCTAAAATTTAGTTCTGTCATGGAAGTCGTTCTCCATAAAGAGATAAAAAATGAGAGATTGATACTTTTTTTATAGGGAGAGAGAAAAACGTGTAGAATAAAATCTGAAATGATTTTCAGTTCCACAAATCAAGGCTATAATTAATAAGTTGATATTTAAACCTTAAATATAATTTTGGTACATAAATTGAAAGGTGGTATACTTAAATGTAATAAACACAAACCTTAAACATGGGTGGTAATCAGGTTTGCTATATGGTATGTATATGTAAAAATCCCTAATAATTATTGGTATTATCAAACTTGTAGCCCAAACGAAACGGCTTCCGTGAACTAAGGAGTAATGGTCACAATCTCATATATAATACGATTTTGGGTCAGATTTGTCCTTGTTCTATGAAAAATAAGTTTTATTTATCCTTTGTTTGAGTTTCTTATCAAAAATATCCATGCTGTTATATATTTGGGTCAAATTTACCCTTCAACCGTTAATATAACTTACAAGTTTGTAATAGACACGTGGCAGCATATTATTGGACCTGATTAAAAAATTTTAAAGCATTTTTATTAAAAACTAGAAAAGAATTATAAAAATCAAAAAAATATTTTAATAAATATTTTCATTTTTTTAAAAACTAAAAAAATATTTTCAACAAAATATTTTCGTTATAAAAATTTTTAGTTTTATAGTATTTTATTTTATTTCTTTTTTTATTTTTTTTTAAAAAGTATTTTTGTTTTTTTTAAAAAAATGAAGAAAAAAATTCGAAATGCTAATTTGGACACAATAATAATACAGTTAGGTATTTCGAAATTTTAGCCAAATATTAATCGTATTTTTATTGTTAAAAATAATAGCCGTATTATTATTATTAAATGCCAAATTAGCATGATTTGCAACAATTAGGCATTTCAAAATTTTTTGTGAAGAATAACAAAAAAAAAAATTGTTGAAAATATTTGGACAAGGCACAAACATTTTTGTGAAGAATAACAAAAGTACTTTTTTTTTAAAAAAAACTGAAAAAATTGTTGTTATTCTTCACAAAAAAAATGATTTTTTTCAGTTATTTTGTGAAGAATAACAAAAGTACTTTCTTTTTAAAAAAACTGAATTTTTTTTCTTCATTTTATTTTTTTTAAAAACAAAAATAATTTCTTTTTAAAAAAATTGAAAAAATGAAATAAAACGAAATGCTATAAAACTTAAAAAAAACAAAATAAAAAAATTTTGGAAATGAAAATATTTTTTTCAGTTTTTTAAAAAATGAAAATATTTTATTAAAACTTTTTTTCTATTTTTATAATTCTTTTCTAGTTTTTAATAAAAATGCATTAAAATTTTTTAATCATGTCCAATGACATGCTGCCACGTGTCTATTATAAATTTGTAAGTTATATTTAACGGTTGAAGGGTAAATTTGACCCAAAAGTATTACGGCAGGAGATATTTTTTATAAGAATCTCAAACGAAGGATAAATAAGACATATTTTTCATAATACAAGGACAAATCTGATCCTTAACCGAATAAACTATAACATCTTATCTTTCAATCAATTAACAAACTGCAATAAAAATATTACTATCAAACTACACAATTCGCCTCCCTAAGAGTTAATAATTCGGAAAGTTTATTATTACTATAACTTAAATTATTACTTCTTATGAGTGAATATAAAATTGCTTACAAATAGCAAAATAATTGATCATAGACATAGAACTAAGATATCACGAGCTACAGTAATAAAAATATAAATTTGAATTATTTATTTTCAGATGAAATATTCAATTGATATTTGCCCTACTTACACGTAAATATAAATATGTAACACTATGACTCCTTATTTTGAATTACTCTCAATCTTCATATTTAGATGGATGAATAGGACTTTAGTCGTTTATTTGCTAAGGAATTTTAAGTGTCGACAAAGCTAATTAGGGAATTCAAAGCATGACTTATGTTAGGAACTGTTAGGTGAACCCCGAGCGCAAAGTATTGGGCGTGTTTGAGGTGCTTAGTCAGGTGCATGGGGCTTCACAGAACTTTGCCCCACACGTGAGCCTCGGGGCATTTTAGTAGTGCCCGGGAACGAGTCCCAAAAAAAATTTAAAACAGTGGTATTGAGGGGCATTGAGATTAGGTGCATACAAATTAGCTTTTTGGTGCCTCTAACCGCTTGACAAAAAAAACATAGAATTTTCAAAAAAGAAAAATCAAATATAATTTTGTTTCCGTAATTTTTCAGATTTCTTTACATACATAGTTCAAGAATCGAATCCAATACACTACAATGCAAATCTCCTTGCCGCGTATAGGGAACGGCCCAACCAGTTTGTTTAAACTCCTTATTTTCTATGGAAAACTGAATATATATATATATTATATATATATACAAACCTACATTAATGAAACCTTCCCCAAGAAGAAAGTTTGGGAAGAAAGTTTTCAATGGATGAAAACGATTGGGATTTGTGGGCAATTGTGAGGAGTTGCTACAACGTCAACAGAGCAATTCCTGATGACGATGTGAGAAGTTGCAACAACGTTAATATCACTGCCCTAATCGATCACAACGTCGATGAGGATACTAGCCATGGTAATTCTGCTACCAACACAAAAACACCAACTTTCTTTCCAGAACAAAGTGATTGGTTTGGTGATTTTAGTGACCTGTTCCCCCAAGAGAACGAGCATTGTTTTGGGTTAGATGAAGTTTGCTGCTTTTCCAAGAATGAGAATACCAATTCTAGAATTGAACCTCACAACCCAGAAAACAAAACTGAAACTGTTACAAACCCTCCACTCGTTGTAGAACATGAGGAGATGAAGAAGAACAAGAAAGCAAGTGGTTCAATGCAATTATCAATAATTGAAGAAGGCAAGGCGTTTTCTTATCGCGGCAAGAGTACAGAAAGATATGAGATATTGACTGAGAAATTGAGTGAGGCGGATCAATGGAGATGGAGAAAGTATGGAATGAAGAGAACGGGTGGTTCGCCCTTTCTCAAGAGCTACTATAGGTGTAATGAAGTTGAAAATTGTCCGGCGAGAAGACATGTTCAGCAAAGCTCAACGGATGCAAACAAGGTGGTTGTAACTTATAGAGGCCAACACATTCATCACCCTCCTAACCAACACATTGCAATGGTACACACAAGCCAAAATGCTAATGCACCAGTGCAAGACCCATCTTTTCCCTCTTCTACTTCTACGTCGTTATTCAACTAACCGCCAAGCTTTTGTAAGAGATAGAAAGATTGATTTTGTGCCTTAGTTAGTCAGTCAGGATAGTTTCTAATTTGACTACTGTGCTTTGATTACACTGAATGACCCTCAGTTTTGTATTGCATATTGCAAGGGGGCTGTTGGAACTGAAGTAGGATCTTCTTCTAATGGAAATTCCTAGTGTTATTACTTTCTTATGGTAACTAAGCCTTTTCGTTAACATCTCTATGATTTTTCTAGAATCATTAGTATCTCCTTTGTTCCTAGAAGGAGCATGAAGATGTTAGAATGTCCCATTCAGGGAACAGGTTATTATCTACTAATATAGTTTTAGGCAACCATGTCTCGAGAACTAACTTTTGGAGATGAGTTGGACCCCATGCCCATTTTCTTTATAAGGAACTAGTCATAGCTAAGCAGATACTCAGAAGCAGGTAAACAATATTAACCATACAAAACATAAAGCCCAGTAAACCTTTATGTGTTTTTCTATGTTAGCCGGTGCGCAGCTATCTGATTTAGCACATCTTTTCTTTTTCAAGGGAATGAAAAATTCATTAGATCTTTGGTTTACTTATGCTATGTAGTCGATAAGAGATGACTGGAGGTCAACAAACTTGAAATTGCACTAAAAATAAAGAGAAACTCATAGTAATGACGAGGCATAAGCCTTACTTATAAGACAGATGTACCAAATGTTATAACTTCTTCATACTTCATTCAAGGACAAAAGTCAGCAATCACAAGAAAACCCTTTTAAAGGGCTCTCAGCTTGAACTTAGGGGCACAAAGGGTGCACTCTCTACCACAAGTATACCCTCCTCCTCCCTCCTCTTCTTATATCTACAACTAACCTCTCACCCGAGTTTTAAAGGCATTGCAGCCAGAGCCAACTCAGTCTTGGATCTACCGACTTAATGCAGAGTGATTTCACAAAGTGCCACTGTGCAAGGGTGGGATTAAGAGTTTCTAGAAGCTTTGGTAATAGGAAATCTAAATAATCATAGCAAGCTGTCTGGCAGTCTCAACCCTTGGTTTCCTGTGACACCAAGAGAACTGGCTGATGCAGACATAATCAAAAACCTAAAATGTTTCCCTAAGGTTGGTATCTTAACATGGAATCTAGAGCGACCGTGTTCCACAATCAGCTCTGATTCATTGCAGAATTACCCCCACAAAGTATCAGAGGCTCTTCAAAATCTATATACTGTTCAATGAGAATTGGGAATACGGATAAATCGAAAAAAATGAATAGACAATTGTTAACTAACAGAGTTGCGTATCAATAAATTTTACTATGAAATAAGAGATGGCAGAAATATTCAATTGAGCATTTGCAATTTTTTCAGTTTGGAAAGTTCTGTACAGAGATATATATAGATAGGATAAACATTACTTACATTAAGTACTAGAGATAAAGAATCAATAATGAATTGGTGCCGGTCTACCAATTCTCTTTAACGATTTTAGATTTCTCAAGTATGAATTTCCCTTCCTTGTACTTCTGTGTTTGCTCATAAGCTCGTTCATATTTCCAGCCCAAAACCTCATTGCAATCCCCACAGTATATATCAGCAACAGTATGAAGACCAGTCATGAGATGTCTGTCTTCTTTAGCTCCAACGTTAATATTCATCACATGAGTAAACAGAAAAGCTCTGCCATTTCTTCCCTGAAAAGAAATATTTCTTTTCTTTGGACGATTCTCAACAACAAGATGACCGCAAGTAAAATTAACTATATTAAAATTATCTGACTCTTGAAGTGCAAAAGAGAATTAGTTGTTCCTTTCCCATTATTAGCTTAATTTTAAGACTTGACTAATTCTAGGACTAAAAGAAAACAATAATCATTATTCATTACATCCCATGAAGGCTGAAGTCAAGAAGTGGTCAAAACTATCAATAAGAGTGAGCTAATTCACCTTATTTTTCTTCATTTCTCATTTAGTTTTTCCTTAACTAAGAGCGATGACCGTCCTTTAATTTGAGTTCAAGACAAATGAGAGATTTATTGAATAAAATTCATCTGAAAACACCAATTATAAACTAACAAAAATTGGGAACTAGTAGTGAGTAATAAGAGATAGGCACAAAGTTTGACCTCTACTCATTCCGAATAGAGCCATTGCAAGTATAGTAAATCATTTGGATGTTCTCGTGAAAAAATATCACTGCGACTTAAACCAACATAATCATGTTTCAAGAATCATCCATATACAAAACACTAACACAAAAGCACAGTATTTAGACATGAGAATAACTAAAAGTTAACAAGGCACATACGGAATCAATTACCTGAAACGCCTTAGAGACTATATCATCGTGAAGAGAAACATGATTGTGACATTTATAGCAGCTGTACAAACGAGGTCCGACCAATTCATCCATTCAACAAAAATCCAATGACAAATCCCTCACTGATCACTTACCCCAGAAACCCAAATAACCAAATCCTACAGGAAAAAGTTATACAACGGAAACTCAACAAAGGTAAGAACTTCAACTAGTGGAGCTAAAGCTAAAGTATAATCCATCAATCTGCAGAGAGAAAGTAAAGAATAAAAAACAAAAAAATTTACCTTAGAAGAAAATGCAGACGACCCAGAATTCTGCTCTACAGGATAATAACAACCCCCGATAGGTTTAACTTGCACGGCCGTGATAATAACTTTTATACGGAATTGGGTGAGTATCAATCACGAAACTTGGGGAAAAAATTAAGCTGCTTTGACAAAGACAGGATTGCTTTTCATCAATTAACAATACATACAAATTACAATTCAAATAAACTAGTCAAGTAAAGAAAGCTACGAATTACAACGATACAATATGTAGGATATGACAAGAATCTGAGCTGTAAAAACCAATTCAAAATTATCAAAGAGGACAATTATGTTTGTTAAGAAAAGCAGAAATGGAAAGAAAATGAGTAAAGGCTTTTTATTCTTTGCTTGGACTCACCTACCAATATGAAAATCAGATATGGATAAAGATAATAAAACAAATACATACTATTTTAATGCTTTTGAATATTATACTAACCTGTTCAGTGCGCACTCATGTTGATACTTGCCATTCTTGATTATAATTAAGGGGTCAGTTAATTATGTGGATATGCTCCTGGTTTTGAGTTGATTTTGTTTGTAGAGGGAGAGTTCACTGTTGTATACAGCAGTTGAGTCATATCGTGGCCGCCCTGCCGCCCTCTCATTTTGCGTCGAATCTTTATTGGGCCGAACATTTATTTGATGGGTATTACTTGGGCATTCGCACCAATGTTCGTTTTTTCTACAATTTAACTTGCATCCACTTTGTTAAAAAAATTATATGTATTTTTATTTTTTCGCATAACTTACTAAAGTAGCAAAGGTAATCACGCAAAACTTCAATATTTTAGTAGTTGGGGCAAGTTTTTACATTGTAACTAAAAACTTTACCTCTTAAGCTCTAGTTTTTTCACTACCTATTAATATTACATACTACAGCTGAATTTTTTGTATTGTAAATGGGAAACTTCAACTCTAGAGCTGAATTTTTTTTACCGTCTATTAATATCACATACTAGAACTGAAGTTTTCAGTTATAACACAAAAATTTCAGCTGTAACTTGTGTAGAAACTGGGAAACGTCAGTTCTATAGCTTAAGTTTTTTACTAACTATTAATATTATATACCTATTAAGACTTAAGGGTAGTTTTGTAGAATGGTGGTGCGGTCGGCTATGCTGTATGGGGTTGAGTGCTGGCCAGTCAAGAACTCCCACGTGCAGAAGATGAGAGTAGCAGAAATAAGGATGTTGCGATGGATGTGTGGGTGTACCCGGAGAGATAAGATTAGGAATAAAGATATTAGCGACAGAGTGAGAGTAGCCCCCCCCCCCCCCCTCCCGGAGGAAAAGATGCTGGAGTCGAGGCTGAGATGGTTCAGACATGTTAAGAGAAGAAGCATTGATGCTCCAGTTAGGAGGCGTGAGAGGTTGACTATAGAGAGTTTGAGAAGAGGTCGAGGTAGGCCTAAGAAGTATTGGAGAGAGGTGATTAGGCAGGACATGGCGCTGATTCAGCTCACTGATGACATGACCCTTCATAGGAGAGTGTGGAGGTCGAGGATTAAGGTAGAAGGTTAGTTGGTAGTTTATAATTGTTCACTGATAGTCTTAGTAGTATGCATGTCCCTTCATATTTTTAGATTTTTATTATGTTGTGTGGTTTTGTTCGCCTCAGGTATTGTATTCCCTTTAGCTATTATTTGGTGTCATTTATCATTTTCTTTAATTTTTATTTTTTATATAATCTTCCATCTTTCTTCTTCCCCTGCTTTCCCCTTCTTCTTCTTTCCCTTCCTGAGCCGAGGGTCTATTGGAAACAGCTTCTCTACCTGAATTAGGTAGGGGTAAGGTATGCGTACACACTACCATCCCCAGACCCCATTTGCTGGGATCAAATTGGATTTTTTTGTTGTTGTTGTTGTATTAATATTACACACTAGAGCTGATGTTTCTTAGTTACAACAGCTTTAGAGCTGAAGTTTTTGTGTGGTAACTGGTAAACTTTAGCAAGAATTGAATATTTTTTACCACATATTAATATCACATAATAGAGCTGAAGTTTTCAATTACAACACAAAAATTTCAGCTGTAAATGAAAAACTTTAGCTCTAGAGCTGAAGTTTATGTGTAAAAACTAAAAAACTTCAGCTCTAGTACTGATGTTTTAGAAATTCATAATCTCCAGATTATGAATTGAAATATTCCAACAAGAAGCCATATGAACATTAAAAGAACTATGAGCTGCTAGAACTATCATCCATTCACTCATGTAGCGGGTAGTTTGGCGCATCTCATATCTGACATCTGCTTATTATTGAAAATGGAAAAACAACCAGTATTTGTTTTTCTCCAGCAAGAGAAGACTTCAGAAAATCTTCTGTGCATAGATGTGCGCCTACTTCATCTTGCTTGGAGGGAAATTAACTTGACCATGAACTGCAACTGAATAAATTCTCCAGATTCTACAACACAGATTTATAGGAAGACAATAGAAGAATTAATATTTAAAAAGGCAATGGGATGGTCGTCCTCTTGCTTGACAACTCAATCAATTGCTTGTTTGTATATTTTTGCTATTTATTCAAGAAGAAGAAGAATACGAAGGAGGAGAATAAGGGGACTGAAGTTATTTAAGAAATGGGTATAAATTAAAAGATGGTGAAATGGCTTCCTGGTTACTCGAACTTGCGGTCGATTTTAAAGCTGATATATGAACTTTCGACTTTCCCATTTAAACACTTAAACTCGTGAAACTCATAACTAATAAACATGTTTGACCCTTGACATCCTCGCGTGTATTACACATTCGCTAACGTGCCCATCTAGTCAGCACTGACCCAATCATAATGTTACACATCAGAAGGGACTCAACCAAACGGACACGAACGGATTTTGAGAGCTACTGTTCCCCTTCTTCTTCATGGAGGTGAAGAACAAAAACAACTGAAAACCCAAAGCCAACGTCCCCTCCCCCCCCCCCCCCAACCAGCCCGTCGCCCCCACGACGCCCTCAGTCCGTCGTCACACCACAGCAAGAACCTCCGACAACCACCAGTCTGTTGTCCAAACGACCAACTACTCTACCATAGCTATCCGCCAACAGCGACCAAACAACCTTTCAGCTTCACGTCGTCGACCCTCATGTGAACCAGCGTCAGCCACCTCCCTCACGTCGCTCAGAAACAGCGACCACGAATAACACACACACACGCTGCCAGACACAAACAGACATGTCTGTGACGAAAGAAAAAGAGAAAAAAGAATCAAACCCTTTCCAGTTTCAAGCAATGTTCAGTTCATGAGTTCGAGGTCATCGGAGATGTCGAGGTAATGTCTGTTGGCTTCCTGTTCGAGTTTTGTCCAGATGCTATCGTTTTGAGGCGACAAATCGCTATAGTGACTGTTCCCAACGAGAATGGACGGAGCACCACCATTCGCCGGTGAAATCCCAACTGATGAGGGGCTCTCACACTCCTAAAAGTGAGTGAGACTCACACACAGAGCTGACTAGGACCAACTGATGCCACATGAGATGAATTAACGATCAAACGTGTTTATTAGTTATGGGTTTCACGAGATTAAGTGTTTAAATGGGAAAGACGAAAGTTCATATGTCGGTTTTAAAATCGGCCGCAAGTTTGAGTGGCCAGAATGCCATTTCGCCTAAAAAGATTTTTAAAAAAAGTATAGGTTAAATAGGGGTGACCAAATAGGGCGTCCCGTGCAATTTTTACGGTTTGACTCGTGAAAAATGCCAACAATAGTCCCATTCAGTAGGGTTGTTCATTCGGATCGAATATCCGAAATCCAAACCGATCTATTCAATTTCAAATTTTGGATTTCGAATTTTGTTTATTAAAATTTTGGATTTCAGATCAGATTCGAATTGGTATATTTTAATTCGATCTGATCCAAAATTCGAAATTATTAGCCAATGTATAAATATTATATTTTAATTTCGGATAGTTAGTACTTTCTTTACATCTTCTTCTAAGTTATAGCCTTTGTAATTGTTAGATTTAGCTATATTGGCACCATAGTACTCTCATAATTGCATAAACATGAATTTTCTTAATGTATTGCCTCTTTTACAAAGAAATACATATCAGTTTGCAACTTTGACGCATAATAATAAGATTTGAAATCCAATCCGATCCGATATAATTCGAATTGTATTTTCTAGAATCCGAAATTCTAATTTAAAATGTGCTAAATTTGATCCGATCCGATCTGTGCATATCAAGTCTCGACTGAGGGCGTTTTCTTTCTATTTTAATTATTTTAAAATATTTCAAGTGTCCCAAATTGATTGTCATATTTTTTTTAAAAAATTTTGAGTTGCTAAAAGATATGTTCACTGTTTTTGAAAATTAAAAAGTTCTACAATTTTCAATATTTTTCATATGTTGAATACATATTTAAATAAATATGTCATATCTAAAAGGAGAAGGACATCAACTTATAAGATGCAATGTTCTACCCGAAGTCTATTGGTCCACCGAAAGAAACAAGTTGTGTCGATCCATTATCCATTTCCCAAAACGAAGACCATCATTTTCAGCTATATTTCGGATCTTATATCTGGTGGTGTCAAATAGACGGATTGAGTCAATTTTAGGTATGTTAAAATAAGCTGAGTTAGTTGGTGACTCGCTTAAAAATTACTTGGATTAAAATAAATTGAGTTAAGATGGATTAAAATTTGGGTCATTGCTCAACACGCCTAACTCTTATTAAACTTTAATTAATATATATTATTTTCTTATAAAATTAAATAAAAAATAAAATTATTTGTAAGATATATTGACAAACTTACTCATGTATTAATTTGGGCTAAAAATTAACTTAACTTTAAATGGGTTGAAATGAGTTGAGTCAAGATGTGCTAAGTTCAATAAATAAGCGAATTAATAACCAACCTACCTTTGGACGGGTTGGACGAGTCATTTGGACTTGAGCCAAATTTGACGGCCCTACTTGTACCTCATGGTCCCCATATAATTAGACTTCCAAGTCTCCCAAGGTTGCTTAAAAGTTAAAATGTTAGATTATCCACACGTTTAATGGAAGATATGGCATATAATTGATTAGACCAGAAATATTAACTTAATAACCCTTTCTCATATAAACAGTAAAACATTCACGCTTCCAAATAAAATTAATTAAGGCAGTTATTGTATGATTATGTTTACAATTAGACAAACTGCTTCTTGTATTATATAAAACTTACCCAGCTATTACATATCACGAGCAATGTAGCAAGAACTTAACTGTTCAGAATTATGCCAGATCCAAAGCTGTGTTCAACTTATGGTTAGTACTTCATGACAGGCTTCCAATCAAGGATAAGGCTAACATATTGCGGAGTTAATGTTGACCAGAAATGTGTGTTGTGCCAAAACCATGCAGAATCCAGAGAACATCTATTCCTTACATGTCCATATTCAACAGATTTAAGGGAGCAAACAGAGACCTGGATTAAAAAGGACCATCCCAGAATCAGAACTGGGACCAGTACCTCCAGTGGATAATTAGCAAAGTAAAAGGAAAGTATTGTAGAGCTACCATTTTCAAAATGGTGACGGCAGAATTATGCTATGCTTTGTGGCTGGAGAGAAACTCGCGAATATTTGAGAATGCCTTTCGTAGCAGCGATACTTTCCTCAGGGAACTAGCCTATATTAGTGATATTTTTATGACTATAAAAGTAAATTGAAGTAAAATGAAAAATAAAGTTAAATTATCCGCAAATAGAGAAATATGATATATTTTTTAAACATACAATAATTGTCACATAACAAAAAAGAAGGAAATAATATCCTATGTCAATTTCAAAATTTCCCGTAATATTAGTGCAGTCACTAACTTTTTCCCTTGAGAAACAGAAGGTGAGCATAAAATTAAGGGAGAATTACAGGAAAATACAGTCCACCTATATATTGCAGCAGAATAACTCAGTTACAATTTTATAAATTTATAGCCCATTAACAATAGGCCAACATTTGAAAAATAAGTATTTTTTTTCTTTTTTATTCTGCAGATCTTCAAGCACGAAAGTTCGGTGATTTTTTATTCTTCTTCTCCAAATTTATATATATTCCTATTCCAGCTACAAAAAATTCAAATTCAGATATAATGCAACCTGAAAACCTTAAGTTTTTTTTTCCAAGTTTCAAATAGCATAAATAAAAAATAAAATTAAAAAAATTATTGCACGTTCATGATTTTGCAAATAAATCAACAAGAAAAGTCGATTTATACATAGATTGAACATATAAAATTTTAATTTTAGATTTAACTATACATGTGCATTACATGTATAATGATGTATAAATTTGTATATACAATCTCTAATAATGTATATCAGAAAAATAAGACAAAGAAGAAGAAAAGAAGAAAGTATCAAACATCCATGGATGCCTCTTATACACGTACAATATATATATATATACACACTTATACATTAAAAACATATCCAATTTATACAGCATTGTACGCATATATGCATACTTAGACAATATTGTATAAGTTTGTATAAACACTACATATACAAGTTTACACCAGAAAATACATTCTGTCCATCACCATATTACAGTTCTCGGTGGTTGATGGTGTTGAATTTTTCTGGCGAGGTTTTGGCATCCAAATCTGGGCTTCACCAGTAGCAAGGGATGAAACAAAAACAAAGAGAAATAAGAAAATATGAGATGAGGTCGCTGTAGATGCTCTTTTATGCCAGATTTGATAGTTTTTGGATTGATATGCCAGATTTTATCGTGGTTCCTTAACCTCTTTTTGTCAATTAACTCAAAAGTCGAAATCTAATTGACATAGAATGCGAGGATTATCACGAGTGTGTACAAAAAAAATTGTAATTTTTAGTGAGAATGAAGAGAGAGGCGAGTGAAGAGAGATTGAGTGTGCTGGGAAAGAAGAAAGAAGAAAAGAAAAAACCCTAGAAGTATGTCTTTAATAATGGGCTAAAGACTGAAAACTTTCTTTCAAAATATATACAAACTAGGCCAAATCAGATAAAAACTTCAAACCTGGGCCATACCCTCTATAGCCCCTCAAAATTTTAATAACTCATGTTTTGTACCACTTTCAAAAAATGGCCATTCGGCCCAAAGTATTGAATATACAAGCCGAAAGGAATGAGTATGATAAAATAAGCGCATGTAGCGCAGTGGATAGAGTGCCCGTTTCCTAAGCTGAAGGTCATAGGTTTGACCCCTGCTCGCCGCAATAGGGCAACCTTTTTTTGCAATGTATAAATATTGTATCCTAAGTTCGACAGTGTATCCTTGGTGTATATTTAGCCTATTTTGAGTGTGCTTGTGTATCTAAATTGTACATCAAAATGTAAGTATAGTGTATATAAATGATATACAATTTTGTATAGTAGTAGTTTCTTTTGTATATATTTTGTATAGTGACAGTCAATTTTGTATCCCGAGCACTTTTATATATCCATTGTGTATAGACTGTTGCATGATGTATAAAAGTATGTGTGTGTATGTGTGTGTGTATATATATATAAAATCTTATCTATCCAACATGTATAAACTATTTTGTATAAAAATTTATAATTAAGAAGATGTTTATATTTCTATTAAAAACAAAAATTAAAGAATGGTAATGAACAAAAATATTAGCTCCAAATGAACAAAAACAATAGCTCCACCTCACAAAAAGATTAAAGTAATTTTATTGAATCACAACTCACAAGACTCATATTACTCTAATAACTTTTTTTATTTAAATTTTTTGATATTTTTTAGTTTCTATTAAACAAGCATAAATTTCTTTCGGCCAATTATAAGTGTTAGTAAATTTAAGAAAAGCACTATTCGTAATAATCTTTCAAATGAATATTTTATTTATTTTAATTTTTATCCATAAAATAGGATTCTGATTCAAATGGACCAACTTGACCTTAAAAAGTAAAACATGACACTTATTCAGATTATAGGAATATTAAGGCGAAGCCTGGCAATTTTGGTTTTACTTATATGAAAATTTTATTTCATTTCTCCATTTTGTCAGTTATTAAAATTTTAAAATAATAATCTCTCAAAGTATTGGATTTGAAATAAGAGATTATGTAAGCTACTGCATAAAAATAAGGACGAGGGCCTTAGATGCCATTGGAAAGCAGATGGCTAGCGGATTTTAGTTGCTGGATTTTATGGCTACCGAATGATATTACTTTATAGCGGATGGCTAGAAATGAATTTTTTTCATTTTTATTGGGTTATTGCGCCAAGTGATTAACAACGTAATTCTTTCTAAAATTAAAGTCATAGAAAACCTCTCTATGTGATGTGCTCCACCTTCATAAGCACAATCAGTGCTTTCATTTGGCAAATAGCATCAAAACTAGTCGACAATTCATTACAAAATAAAAATAATGAGAGCAAGGCTAAATTGAACAACTATTTATTTATGGAGAATATTATTTGGCATTATACAAATTGTTGACAACCTCTTGAAAGGCTAACTCGTAGCAGCTCGCCCCTTGTCCCAAACAAAGTATACGTACAATGAGTCACTAAACCAAAACCCCGAGTCAACGCTCTATTTGAGAATGAAGTGAACGATCATTGATTCGGGCTACTAAGAGCCTGTTTGGATAAGCATTTTTTAACTTCTAGAAGTGTTTGGCAACTACAAAAAAAGGCATTAAAAAAATTAAAATCTGCTAAAAAAAAAGTCAAAACTAACAAGTTGGGTAAACCAACTTTTTTTAAATTGGCTTAAGAGCCATTTTGGTTTGACCAAGAATATTACTTTCTTATCCCTTATAATATTACTTATTCCCGAAATTACCCCCACTCGTTCTTTTCTCTATCAGCAGCGCCTCTGCTTTCTTCATCTTCTTCTTCATAACTCTCCCCAACTTCAGCTCCAATTTGAAAGCCTCTTCAACCAGTAAGTTACTTTTTATTTGTTTTCAGCTCTGCTGAACTTTATAAAATGTTTATTTTTCTGATTCAATTAAAAACAAATGAAAGGAAATTGATAGTTTATATGGTTTCCCAGTGTATAGTTTCATTATCTTCTTGTCTTGTAAATTAACAGCTGCTGCGTTTTATCTTGGTTTTGTTCTTACGAAGGTTTGCAAAAAACTCTTTAAGCTAATCTCGTTTTTGAGACTGGAGTACTACAGAACTTTGCTTGACAGTTTTTGCTAATCTCATCTATAATTTCTTCCCCTGTAATTGGTTCGATCATCACAACAAGTGTTTTACTTATTCTTTGAAGAATAATTATTTGGAACATGCAATGACACTGCTTAGACATTAACCTCCAACGGAAAGCACAAGTGTCTTCCCCCCCCCCCCCCCAGCTCACCGCTCCCCTCGCCACCCCCCCGGCGACCTCTCCACCCCGGAGACCACCCCCTCTGACGGCAGAAAAACCCCACTGGCATCCCCGACGAACCGCCGGTAGCCACAGGTAAGTACCCCTCTCTCTCTCCTCGGAATCGTCAACAGTGGTCTCTCACGGTGGTCTTTCTTCGACACCTCCTACACCACTGAGACATACACCGTCAGGCGCACAACCCTTGCGAGTTTCGTCGCCGGAAACCGACGCACGCGCCGCCGACGACCGCTCACGCGCCGCCGACGACGACCACGCGCCGCGCGCGTGACACTGTTCCAGGCATTTTTTCGGCGGGCTTCTTTTGGACAGTTTTTTCCCCACTCATTTTCGACCAACCCGGTACTTCCGGAATATTTACATGCTCACTTTCATTGTTTCTCATATTGTTTTCTTGTCATTTTCACTTTCTCTGTTTCCCTTTTCACGCGCGTTTCATCTCCTCTGTTTTTAATTTACTTGTATAGTAATTTTTATTTTTGTTGTTGTTTCTCTTATTTGTTATCCATATTTGTTGCGTGTGTTACTTAAAACTATAAATTTCCGTGACTTTAATTTTTGTTTCCGCCGGAAATTTTTCCTGGAAACCCTTGCACTTTTCTTTTTATTCCCCCTATTGCTTTTGTGGGTGTATTTTGTTTTCTTGGACAGGTACATATTCCACCGGCGATGATTTCCGACAACTATCGTCCAAACGCTCGTTCAGACTCGTGGCAGGACGCAATCGAGCCGCACAGTTTGCTAAGATTCAGGAAAACTCGGACGCATCAAAGCACCCTTCCAGGTTTCTCTTCCGGGAGTTGGTACCTCCCGCTCTCTTGCACATTTCGTATACCTTTTCACGTATTTTAGCTAGCATTCAGAGAGTGTTATATTCTGTTGTTATCTAGTTTGATACATTTGCGTTTTTCGCTATAGTGCGTGCGTGTGCTACTGTACCCCATATCGGTTGGTGGGATAGTGTCCGCGGTGGGAGATGATAGCGTAAGGTCATGTCCTCAGGGGGTGGGGGTGGTAGCGGGGGTGAGTAGGGGAGCAGGGGGTGGCACTTCGGGCAGGACGGGAGGAAAGGGTGGGAAGGGGGCGGCGGACGTCCATAGACTAAGGATTGGGTCTTGGAACATAGGTACTCTGACGGGTAAGTCCATTGAGTTGGCGAAGGTTCTGCAACAGCGAAGGGTTAACATAGCGTGCGTCTAGGAGACTAGGTGGAAAGGGTCGAAGGCGCGGGACGCTGATGGGTTTAAGCTATGGTACTCTGGGCTTGAGAGGGGTAAGAATGGAGTGGGCATCCTGGTTGATGGGGACCTAACGGAGTCCGTGGTCGAGGTTAGGCGAGTGAATGATAGGTTAATGTCTATTAAGCTGGTTATTGGGGATGGAGTCCTCAACGTCGTTAGCGCTTACGCGCCGCACGCAGGCTTAGACGAAGAGGCTAAAAGACGCTTTTGGGAGGACTTGGATGATCTGGTGGGGAGGATTCCCCAGTCTGAGAAGTTAGTTATTGGAGGAGACTTTAATGGCCATATTGGGGCTGAGGCTGGTGGATATGATGAGGTGCACGGGGGCTTTGGCTTTGGTGCCAGGAACGGAGGGGGCACTTCGCTGCTTGATTTCGCCAGGGCTTCCGAGCTCCTGATTGCGAACTCGACATTCCGGAAGAGGGAGGAGCATTTGGTTACTTTCAAGAGTGCGGCGGCGCGGACTCAGATTGACTACATCCTCATCCGAAGGAGCGATCGGGGCTTGTGCAAGGACTGCAAGGTTATTCCGGGTGAGGCGCTTTCAACTCTTCATAGACTTCTAGTGTTGGATGTCGATCTTTGGGTTAAGAAGAAGCGGAGGGGCGCCCAGGGGCAACCGAGGATTAGATGGGGTGCTTTGTTTAAGGAGAAAGCACAGGAGTTGGAAAGGAGGTTAGTGGAGGGCGGAGCTTGGAAAAGTTACGGGGAAGCAAACGCTATGTGGACAGTGACGGCGAACTTGGTTAGGGGGCTGCACGGGACGTGCTCGGGGTAGCTAAGGGATATTCAGGCAGACATCAGGGTGATTGGTGGTGGAACGAGGTAGTCAAGGGAAAAGTGGAGGTGAAGAAGGCGGCGTTTGCTAGGTTGGCAGGGAGCTCAAGCGAGGAGGAGCGGAGAGCGAACAGGTTGGTATACAGGGAGGCGAGAAGAGAAGCTAAGATGGCTGTCACGGAAGCTAAAAACGAGGTGTTCGGACGCATGTATGAGGAACTAGGGGAGAGAGGTGGGGATAAGAAGTTATTCCGGTTGGCTAAAGTAAGGGAGAGGAAGGCACGTGATCTTGACCAAGTCAGGTGTATCAAGGACGAGGATGGTAGAGTTCTTATGGGGGACTCGCAAATCAAACAGAGGTAGCAGGCGTATTTTCGGGACCTTCTTAACGAGGAGGGGGATCGGAGCATAGAGCTAGGGGAGTTGGGGCAGTCAGAGCGCCATAGAGACCTTGGGTACTGCAGGCGCATTAGGGTAGAGGAGGTCTTAGGGGCGTTGCGTAGGATGAGTAGGGGTCAAGCGACCGGGCCTGACGAGATCCCGGTGGAATTCTGGAAGTGCATGGGTAAAGCTGGAGGAGAGTGGCTCACTAGGCTGTTCAATGCGATTTTCAGGACTAAAAAGATGCCGGATGAGTGGAGGTGGAGTACAGTGGTGCCCCTGTACAAGAACAAAGGGGACATCCAGTGTTGCAACAATTACAGGGGCATCAAATTAATAAGCCACACGATGAAGGTTTGGGAGAGGGTGATTGAGGCGCGTGTGAGGGAGGCAACAACTATATCTGGGAACCAGTTCGGTTTCATGCCGGGACGCTCCACCACAGAGGCGATTCACTTAGTCAGGCGGATGGCGGAACAATTCAGGGATAAGAAGAAGGACCTTCATACGGTGCTTATCGACTTGGAGAAGGCGTATGACAAGGTCCCGAGGGAGGTGCTATGGAGGTGCTTAGAGGCGAAGAGTGTGCCAGAAGCCTATATCAGAGTAATCAAGGACATGTACAATGGAGCTAAGTCTAGGGTTAGGACGGTGGGGGGCGTATCAGACCATTTTCCTGTGGTAATGGGGCTCCATCAAGGATCGGCGCTGAGTCCCCTGTTGTTCGCCTTAGTGATGGATGCTCTGACCCGACATATCCAAGGGGATGTGCCTTGGTGTATGCTCTTTGCTGATGATATAATTTGATAGACGAGACGAGGGCCGGTGTTAGTGAAAGGTTAGAGATATGGAAACAGACCCTTGAGTCTTAGGGTTTCAAGATTAGCAGATCTAAGACAGAATATCTGGAGTGCAAGTTTGGCGACGAGCCGAGTGGGGTGAGCGGGGAAGTGATGCTTGGTTCTCAGGCCATCGCCAAGAGGGATAGTGTGAGATATCTTGGGTCTGTGATCCAGGGGGACGGAGAGATTGACGGGGACGTCACCCATCGGATAGGAGCGGGGTGGTCGAAGTGGAGGCTTGCTTCAGGGGTCCTGTGTGACAAGAAAATCCCGCACAAACTAAAGGGGAAATTCTACAGAGCCGTGGTTAGACCTGCAATGTTGTATGGGGCGGAGTGCTGGCCCGTGAAGAACTCGCATGTTCAGAGAATGAAGGTTGCGGAGATGAGGATGCTTAGGTGGATGTGTGGGCACACCAGGCTGGATAAGATCAAGAATGAAGTTATTCGACAGAAGGTAGGGGTGGCCCCGGTGGACGAAAAGATGGGGGAAGCGAGGCTGAGGTGGTTCGGGCATGTTCGGAGGAGGGGCCCCGATGCCCCGGTGAGGAGCTGCGAGCGGTTGGAGATTGTTGGTGGTCGGCGAAGGAGAGGGAGGCCTAAGAAGCATTGGGGAGAGGTGATTAGGCAGGACATGGCCAGAATGCAGGTTACCGAGGACATGACTCTTGATAGGGGAGTCTGGAGGTCTAGAATCAAGATTGTAGGTTAGGGGCTCATAGGTGATTAGTGTTTTAGTATGGTAGTTCCTGCTTGATATTACTGCATGCGACTGTATTTATGTTGCTTATGTTTTCATAACTATTTACGTTACTTTGTGGGAGTACCTATGCTTTATTATTTGATTTCGTCTTGCTTGTGTTTCTAATTTTATCTCTGTTTCTTAATGCAGCTTTCCCATTTTTACTCTACTCGTCGAGGGTCGATTGGAAGCAGCCTCTCTGCCCTTTCGGGCAGGGGTAAGGCTCGTCTACATATTATCCTCCCCAGAGCCCACCTGGTGGGAGTATACTGGATAGTTGTTGTTGTTGTTGTTGTTTAATTGGTTCGATCATAATAAACATAAACTCGTGCGAATAGTATATTCTGCTTATTTGGTGTTTGTTGGAAGATGGAATGAATGTTGCTATAGTGCAAAATATTAACTCAACAAATTAAAATAATCAGTATGTTAACAAAACATTTGAAAGTATCTTTGACACTAATTGTTTAATCAAAATCAAATTTCTCGCTAGAAAAACAAAAGATGGAAATTGTGTTTTAACTAATTACTATAAACATACAATACATACTTATACACACACATGTACATATTAAGTAGGAGTATAAAATAGGAAGAGAATTAGGAATCAGATATCATGACAATGACCAAAAAACCGAACTCTGAGCTTAAGAATCTCTCTTATGATCGAGTGTACTTCAGATCTATAATGTCTGTTAGTTGAAATAGGTTGGGAAATTATTCCAAGGCAGTATTATGAGTATGTTTAGTTTCTTGCTACTTCAAATCTAAAATGTTATGGACTATTGAACAATCTAGTACCCCTATATTCTTACTCTCTTTATGAAACTTCAGTCTTAGCTTCTTGGTTGTTCTACTTTCTTTAGATTATTTACATTCACTTATGCCAGATAATGCTAAGTGGGACGATGATAAACATTTATATTTCTTGAGTTGTGTGAGCAAGAGGTTAGAAAAGGAAATAGACCAAACAATTACTTAAATAAAGATGGTTGGAAAAGTATTGTTGACGAGTTATGTAAGAAAACAGGGAAAGACTATGATAAAAAGAAAATGAAAAATCATTGGGATTACATGAAAGGAGAATTGACACTTTTTAAGCAGTTGATGAGAGGGGAGACAGGTTTAGGATTGGATGTAGAAAATCTTTCAACATTCGGGAGAAACAATTCATAGACACTTTCATAGTATTTTAAAGGCGATTTGTAAGCTTGCAAGAGATATAATTAGACCACATCAAAATTATAATGATGGTGCAGGAGCTCACAAGCCATCTAATGATCGATATCTCCCTTTCTTTAGAGTAAGAAATATTTTGACATAACTATTTTTATTAAATTTATAACTTAACTTTTATAAGTATTACTAACTTAAGTTAAATTTATAGGATTGTATTGGAGCACTTGATGGCATACATGTTAAAGCAAGATTACCGCAAGGTCAAGAGATACCATATATTGAAAGTAAAGGTTATCCGACTTAAATATTTTTGCTGTCATAGATTTTACTATGTGTTTTATATTTGCATGAGTTGTGTGGGAAGGAGCAGCTCACGATAGTTGTATATTTGATGAGGCCCTTCATAGACCAGAACTTAACTTTCCACGTCCAATTGGAAATAAGTATTATCGAGTTGATGCAGGATATCCTCACATGAAGGGATATATGACTCCATACAAAGGAGATAATGTGAGATATCACCTAACATAATTCTGTCGCGGTGCAACAAGACAATTGCGAGAACCAAGAGGGCGAATTGAAAAATTCAACTATTTGTATTCTTCTTGTAGAAATATTGTTGAGCGAACATTTGGGGTATGGAAAGCAAGATGGTCAATTTTGCGAGACATGCCTTTCTATCGCATTGACACTCAAAGAGATATTGTACTTGCTACTATGGCCATTCATAACTATATTAGAAAGAAATGCAATATGGATGATGCATTCAGAGCAGCTGAGAATGATAGATATGTTCCATCTATTGATCGTGATGTTGATACATCTTTGAGAGCTAATAACAATATAAATGCCAAAAATGTGGAAGAGCAAAGTGATCTTGTTTGTATGGGTCTTCGCGATTTGATTGCAAATGAAATTTGTGAAGCTTGATACTTGTAGTTGTATGAATCTTCTGAAACACTAATGTTAATTATTTTACATTCCAGTTAAGTGTTTGGTATTTTGTTTTGTTCTCTTGAAATATGCATATAATGTCCTAACTTATACTTAATTTTATTATTTAAATAAAAATATAAATTATTTTTTGTTGGCATTACTTATGAATCAAATATATTATAGTAATCAGATCCTTTTATGATGTTAACAACTTTAAGGATATTTCTTTCTTTTAAAGAGAAAAAAGTTCTTATCAGCACTTTGTTTACCAAATACTTCAACAGTTTTTTTTTAAGTTTCAGCATTTTTATCCAAACAGGTAACTGATTATTTATAAAATAAGTTTCAGCACTTAAAAGCTGCTTTTAAGCAAAGTGCTTAAAATCTACTTTTTTTCCAGATAATCCAAACAAGCTCTAAGATTCAGGGACGGATTTACTTGGAGTGGGATGGGGTACATGCACCCAAGCTCCCCTCCCTAGGCTATGTATAAAATACATAATTTTTTTTAATTATGTGGTGAAATATATTTGGGGCCACCCATGCTCAAGTGATTGGTTTGGTACTAAGTGCCCCTCTTATCTTTTTTCTGTTCCCAACGGCAGGAGTTCGATCCCCATACAATTCTCTTTAATTAATTTCTTTTATAATTAATTATAATAAATAAATTAAATTACCTATTTCCCACACTCTTTTCAATTAACAACATATCCCTATGCCTTTTCTTTCTTTTCAATTATCTAATAAATGAATTTTTTTTTTACTTTTTTACAAAAAATTCCCTTTTGCCTTCGTCTTTTTTATTTTCTTCTCTTAATCATTCTTTTGAGTATAAAAACTTTGAAATCCCCAAAAATAAAGTACTCATGACTCGTATCTTTCGGCTCTAAGACTCTGAGTAGATTTAAAGCAAGAAAACCATTATTTAATGTTTGGTATTTTGTTTTGTTTTCTTGAAATATGAATATAATGTCCTAACTTTTATTTAATTTTATTTAAATTATTTTTTGTTGGCATTACTTATGAATCAAATATATTGTAGTAATAAGTCCTCTTATAATGTTAACAGCTTTAAAAATATTTTTGTCTTTTTAAAAGAAAAAAGTTCTTACCAGCACTTTGTTTACCAAATACTTCAACAGTTTTTTTTTAAGTTTCTTCACTTTTATCCAAACAGGTAACTGCTTATTTATAAAACAAGTTTCAGCACTTAAAAGCTACTTTTAAGCAAAGTGCTTAAAATCTACTTTTTTCAGATAATCCAAACAGGCTCTAAGATTCAGGGACGAAATTACTTGGAGTGGGATGGGGTACATGCACCCAAGCTCCCCTCCCTAGGCTATGTATAAAATACATAATTTTTTTAATTATGTGGTGAAATATTTGGGGCCACCCATGCTCAAGTGATTTGTTTGGTACATTGGTGACTAAGTGCGCCTCTTTTTTTTTTTTGTTCCAAAGGGTAGGAGTTCGATCCCCATACAATTCTTTTTAATTAATTTCTTTTATAATTAATTATACTAAAAAAATTAAATTACCAATTTCCCACACTCTTTTTAATTAACAACATATCCCTATGCCCTTTCTTTCTTTTCAATTAACAAATAAATGCATTTTTCTTTTTACTTTTTTACAAAAAAATTCCCTTTTGCCTTCGTCTTTTTTATTTTCTTCTCTTAATCATTCTTTTGAGTACAAAAACTTTGAAATCACCAAAAACAAAGTACTCATGAATCGCCTCTTTCGGCTCTGAGTAGATTCAAAGCAAGAAAACCCCTACTCAATATTAAGAGATGCTTTAAAAAAAAATTTTGAATGATTATTTAGTTTGCTAAATAGACCGTAAAATATTTAAAATCGTAAGTAATGATGTTATTATTGACCGTTTCCAATAAAAACTCGTCCAAGACAATTGTAAAAGGAATGATATTTTTTGCAAATATAGTATTACTATAGTTTGCATGTCACCATTATAAAATTTTATATAATGAAACCAAATATTTATCTTAAAGGTAATAGTGCACCCATAATATTAAAACCTTGGATTCGCCTCTGGTAAGATTACTTAAACAGTTGAAAGAAAGATTACACTCATACATATTTTTTTGACGAGAAAAAAGGCTAGAAATTTTTTAAACACAAATAAATAGAATTTTATATTTTCCGTAAATGAAGTGAATTTTAGAATAGTCTTATTATTATTTTGAGTCATATCTCAAGAAACTAAAATATGACTTAAAGAAAGATTTTGAACTTTAATCAATATTCGAGTAAGAACTCTGAAACGGACCAGTGCACCCGAGATACTAACATGAATGGAACATCATCATATTAGCAAGAAGTGGTCATATAGAAAAGATACTCCCTACATTCCCTTTTACTTGTTTACTTTTGACTTTAAACTCCTTTTAAGAAAAAAATAAATAAAGTAGTGTATACGATCGAAATCGGGCATGCCCGATTTCCTAGGCTCAAAGAGTTGCTTCAAGCTCGAGTTCAGGATGGGTCGAGTTCGAGGCTGATGGACTAAGCGCGATGGCAGATTACAGGGCTCAAATGTTGGAGTATGCGGCGAGCACCGAAGCTGAGTATGACCAATCGCGAGATGATGTCGTTACGGGTTTGTTACATAAGAGAAAGATTTCTGTCACATCCCCAAGATCATTATAAATTCCAGAATAAATTCGTACGAGTTAGTACGAACCTGTACTATGCGGTTAGATAGTTGTCCCACTAAGATTCCTTATTGTAAATAGAAATGTACCTTATTTAGGGTTCCCCTGCTATAAAAGGGGACCCGAATCATTTTTAGCCATCATCAATCATTGGCAAAAGAATATACTCTTTTAATTTCTTGCTCATTACTTATCAGAATTGTCTTGTAACTTTTTTGTTCTTGACCTACCTCGAGGCCACCTTAGCTCGAGGTCGAGCCTGGCTTGCTCACTAGTTTGATTTTACTTACTTCTTTCATTTATATATAAGATTTCTCGGTTATTATTAGTATTGAACTAAATAACATATCTTTCAAATCATAAACAAGTTTAATTGTTACCCGTATTTTTGAGGTAAATAGTTTGGCGCCCACCGTGGGGCTAAAGATAATAGTGGTTATTTCAGTATTGATTCTTATAACACACGTTATTTTCACATTTTTTCTTGTCAAAGATCCTTTATTTTCAGGTTAAAACATGTCAAACTCACAGAACGTGCCCGTACATGGTGATGGTGGTCTTGGGTTCCACGGAGAAAGTACAACATAATTACTCCAAGAGTCGGGTGCCACTGGTTAACCCTGGGGAAGTGCCTGTTGTCGACCCGGTCGATGCCAGTTCGCACAATGTTCTAAATGTAGATTTGGGTGCGGATTCCAGAGGGAGTGTATACAGGGAAGACCGAATTGGTGACCAAGGAACACAGGGCGTAAGAGATGTGGTAGTTAGTCTCCAAGTAATGTTCGAGATGCTACAAGCTCAACAGATTTCTATCGTTCAGCTTCAAAGTCAGCATTAGACTCCAAGTATGGTTGAACCAGGAATCACTCGTCGTACTAGGCGGTACTTAAAAGATCAAATGGTAATGGCTCGGGGACTGATCCCACGATTATAAGGATGCACGAGGAGCTCACCAAAAGATCAAGTCGGGGGAGAAAATGGTTGAGGATAATGACAAAAAAGTGGAGACGTATAACTCTCATGTTGATCAAATACCGGGGGCACCCCCTGTCTTGAAAGGAGTTAATGCCAAAAAATTTGTGCAAAAGCCGTTTCCCCCGAGTGCGGCTCCGATGCCCATACCCAAGAAGTTCCGTATGCTCGATATTTCTAAATACAACGAAGCGAGCGATTCTAATGAACACATTAACTGGTACACTTGTGGTATTAAAGGAAACAACTTAAAGGATGATGAGATCAAGTCGATATTGTTGAAAATTTTTGGGAAAACTTTGTCAAAAGGAATAATGATTTGCTATCACAACTTGCCACCGAATTCTATCAATTCATTTGCTATGTTAGCAGACGCCTTCGTGAAAGAACATGTCGGGCCCATAAAAGTTGCGATAAGGAAATCAGACGTTTTTAATATAAGACAGAGGAATGATGAGATGCTAAGGGAGTTCGTATCCCAATTTAAAATGGAGAGAATGGAATTACCACCAGTCTCGGATGACTGGGTAGTACAAGCTTTCATGCAAGTGTTGAACGAGGGAGTTCAATTGCGTCACGACAGGTGAAGCAGAATCTGGTCGAGTATCCAGCCGTGACTTGGGCAGACGTACATAATTGTTACCAGTTGAAGATCAGGGTCGAGGATGACTAACTGGGAGCCCTCTCGGGCTCAGATCATCCAAATAGATTGGTGCTTAAGGCCCCGAGGTATATAGATAGGGTACCAAGATAAAATGGGGAACTATATCAACCATATGGCTCGGATAGAAGAAATCACGATTTGGGGCACAATCCTCCCCGGAACGATTGAAGAAACAATCGAGGAAAGAATTCTCGGGGACTTACGAGTAAGAATGGTTATGATAAACATACCGATCCCGCGAAAGCACCTCGATTGTCGGAGTATAATTTCAATATAGATGCATTGGGGATCGTGTATGCTATTGAAAAAATCAAAGACACCAGGTGGCTCAGGCCTATACAAACCAATCATTCTCAAAAATGAATCCAAACTTGATGTGTAAATATCATGGCACACATGGCCATAGGACCACAGACTGCATGCAGCTGAGGGAGGAGGTAGCTCGATTATTCAGTGAGGGTCATCTTCGAGAGTTTCTTAGTGATCGAGCTAAGAACAACTTCAGGGAAAGAGATACAAATAGAAAAAATGAACAGGAAGAATCGCAATAGGTAATTCATATGATCGTTGACGGTGTCAATATTCCACAAAGACCTATATTCAAGCGCTCCAAGGTGTCGATCGCTAGAGAAAAACAGACCAGAAGTTATGTGACTGAGGGTGTCTTATCATTTAATGATGAGGAAGCGGAAGGCATATCTCAGCCGCACAATGACGCCCTGGTAATTTCTATTTTGTTAAATAAAATTCAATTTAAACGTGTTCTAGTGGATCCAGATAGCTCAGCAAATATAATCAGATCGAGGGTCGTAGAGCAGCTCGGCCTGCAGGACCAAATCGTACCTGCATCTCGAGTCCTAAATGGCTTCAACATGGAAAGTGAAACAACAAGGGGTCCTACTAGTGAACGTGACCGAGATCATTCAAGATACAAAATTCCATGTCATCAAAGGCGACATGAGATATAATGCACTATTCCATAGATCCAAAACATGAGGGAAGTGCCTTCGACCCTTCATCAAATGATGAAATTCCCAACAATGGATTGTGTGAAAATGTTTTACGGAGAACAACACACTGCAAAGGAAATATTTGTAGTTGATGAGGTGATGCTGATACCAGTGCCTTCGGCCTTGGAAAAATCATGCATCAAATATAAGCAGACAGCCAAATATCGGAGGAACAAGTAATCGAAGAAAAAGAAGAGTATTTCCTTACTCTTCTAAGTTTCATTGTTCCCGAAGAGTCAGATGCAACCAAGTTAACGGTCGAGGAACTGGAACATGTCATACTGATCGAGTACATGTCCGAGAGAAAGGTATACCTGGGAACATGGTTAACCCCCGAACTCAGGAAAAAACTCATTCATTTTTCTTATTGATAATATGGATTGCTTTGCTTGGTCCTATTTAGACATAACAGGGATCCCACCAAAAACAACAACACACTAGCTAAGCTTCGACCCCAAGTTCAAACTAGTTAAGCAAAAAAGGAGGCCGCAGCCCGAGGCGAAACATGCATTCATAAAGGATAAGGTAACTAAACTTCTTAAAATAGGGTCCATTAGGGAGGTAAAATATCCCGAGTGATTAGCCAACCTAGTTGTAGTCCCTAAGAAAGGGAACAAACTTAGAATGTTCGTAGATTTTAAAGATTTAAACAAGTCATGCCCCAAAGACTCTTTTCCACTTCCATACATCAATGGCATGATCGATGCCATGGCCGGACACGAGATCCTTACATTTCCCGATGCGTACTCCGGGTATTATCAAATTCAGATGAACCCAAAGGACCGGGAGAAAACCTTGTTTATCACTAAGTATAAAACATATTGTTACAATGTAATGCCCTTCGGGCTAAAAAATGTTTGAGCTACATACCAACGCCTACTTAATAAAATGTTCGAGGAACAAATAGGTAAATCAATGGAAGTTTACATTGACGATAACCATTTGACTCATTTGTAGGAAACATTCGAAATCTTGAGAAATTACAACATGAAGCTTAACACAAAAATATGTTCCTTTGGGGTCGGCTCAGGCAAGTTCCTTGACTTCATGATATCGAATCAGGGATTCAAAATAAACCCCGACAAGATCTATCCATCAAAGATATCACTATCATAGATAGTGTGAAAGTTGTACAAAGACTAACAGGACGGATAACCACCTTGGGCCGATTCATCTCGAGGTCATCAGACCGAAGCCACAAGTTATTTTCCCTACTCAAAAAGAAAAAGGATTTCACTTGGATCCAGAATGCCAGCAAGCATTGGAGAAATTGAAGCGGTACTTACCGAGCCCACCTCTACTTCACACTCTAAAGGTAGATGAAAGCTTTACTTGTATTTGGTAGTGTTCGAGATAGCGGTAAGTGGGGTACTGGTTCGAGAAGAGAAAGGTATGTAGTTCCTTGTTTATTACGCAAGTCGAACTCTAGGAGATGCTGAAACTAGATATCCGCACTCACAAAAATTAGTACTTACATTAATAAGAGCATCTAGAAAGCTAAAGATATATTTCCAGTGTCACCTGATATGTGTGTTAACCACTTATCCTCTTCGAAATATTTTGCACAAACCCGAGTTATCAGGACGATTGGCCAAATGAGTCGTCAAACTTGGTGGGTACAATATCGAATATCAACCACAAACGGCCATCAAGTCATAAATGTTAGCTGACTTTGTGGTAGATTTTACACCAACCCTCATGCTCGAAGTGGAGAAAGAACCTTTGCTAAAATCATGTACATCATCGGGGGTATGGATCCTCTTTACGGACGGTGCCTTGAATGTGAAAGGGTCTGGGCTTGGCATCATTTTGAAGCTACCTACAGGTAGTACTATTAGACAATCTATTAAAATTTCTAGGTTGACTAATAACGAGGTCGAGTATGAGGCCATGATTGCAGGTCTCAAGCTAACTAAAAGCCTGGGATCAGAAGTCATTGAAGCCAAATGTGATTCTCTGTTGGTGGTAAACCAAGTAAATAAAAGCTTAGAAGTTCGATATGATAGGATGCAAAGATATTTGAACAAGCTGCAGGTAACCTAGAACCTTTTCAAGGAGTGGACTTTAGACCATGTGCCTCGAGAACAAAATAGTGGACCGATGCACTTGCTAACTTGGGGTCATCGATTGAAAAAGATGATATTCTCCTGGGGACTGTCGTCCAATATCGAGGAAGGTCATGCCGAGATAATCTATCGCTAATTTGTGACCTAATTTTACTTATTGTTATTTTTGATACATAATTTATCTGTCGCAATTTTCTTTTAATATTTTTTGTTGACATATTTAGAAGATATAGTATCCAAATTATTATTTTTGTACGAAGTTAAAATAAATGAAGGGGATACATGATAAATCACTAAGCTTTCAAAACTAATTAGATTATTTTCATGCTTAGCTAGGTCATCAGTTATTTTGTTGACTAAATAGGATCAATATTTGTCATTTCTAAAAGCATAAATTTATAAATTTTTTTATTATAACTTAACACTAAATATTGTTATAATTTTTAAAAATTATATTTTTTGATATAGGATACACGTGCATCGCGCGTATCCTAAAACTAGTATATCTCATTTGGAGGGCTAGAAATTGGAAGTTATTTAGAGATTTGTTCATTAGAAATATAGAAAATACTTCTAGGTTCTTTATTTCACGGGAATATATTTTAAAAAAAGTTTAATTTTTTCTTGATATTTAAAACAATCAAATATTATGGACTATAGCAGAGGCCAAAAAATCAAATAAAGTGAACTTAGGGAGTAAGAACAATAATTTGGTTTATTTATGTGGACAACAACAACAACAACAACTACCCAGTATACTCTCATCAGGTGGGGTCTGGGAAGGGTAATATGTAGACAAGCCTTACCCCTACCCGAAAGGGCAGAGAGGCTGTTTCCAATCGACCCCCGGCTCATAGGATAAAAGGAAAAACAGCAGTAAAACAAAAATAAAGACAAAAACAAAAACAAAAACAATAGAGCATTAGTAACTCCAGCAGAAATAACGTAAATAGCGTAAATAAATATCTAAACATACGAAACATAAATACAATCGCATGCAATAATATAATACAGTAACTACCATAACTAATAGCCATAGGGGACATAAGCTAAAACATAAATCATGTATGATTGCTGACCCACACCCAAACCCAGATGAAGCATACGAAAAACTCTATAAGCCCTATCTATGCGGACAATAATAAAAATATCGTTAAAACGAAGTAAAAACGCATCCTCCTCCGATTCGTGCGTTGTTCTGTCTTACGTCTGACTGAACAAAAGATACTTGACGGATTAAAGAACTACTGCACTTTAACATTAGGTTATTTCTTCGATCTTAAAGCCCTTCGGTTTTGGTAATTAACTGTTATCAGAGTGTCATGGCGGATGCTTATTGGAGGGTCACCGACGGCCGGATACAGCCGGCTTCTCTTCCTCCGGTCGCCGGGAAACGCCCTAGGACCGAATATGGTACCTACTTCTACTCCCATTCTCTTCAAACTCTTTGAAGTGATTAAATTTTGTCAATTTTTTTTACTCCGTTGTACTCTTCGGAATTGACAAAAGCTAGGGTTTTTACTTTTACTCAGTCGAAAACTTATTTTTGAGGATTTTTTTTGTGCTTTAAAGGGAAATATTAGGATAGCAATTGAAAAAAATGCTTCTTTAAGGATGTCTTTCGCAGAAGTTAGAGGAGCAAGTAAAAAATGTGATCTTTTGTTATTTTTCGGCCTAAATTGGATGGTCGCGGTAAAAATAGTGTCAGCAGTTTATTATACCCTGAACTTTTTTTTTTGTTTTTTTTTAATTAAGAGGAGAATTGGATAAAAATCTTCTCTAAGTAGCAGACTTGGCTTTCATTTTGTTCTCTGTTGTTGATGCTGACAATGTTTGAACATCATCTTGCCTAATTTAGGTTACCACTCTCTTGTTTCTTTGTATGTGTCTTCTACTAGCAAAACTATGAGTGTTATCTGAGTTATTGCCAATTATCTCTTTTCAAGACGGAATACTATTTTATGTTGTCAATTCATAGATGTTTCAAGTCGTCCTGAGATGCCTGGTTATTATGGCCGCAATGGTGAACAAGGAACACATCATGCCATTAGGGATACGGATCCTATTGAGGCATCCTATGAACAATACTTGCGAAGTGGGGTACTTAATATTTACCTCTTTGCGTGTTTATTTCTTTTTATGCTTGCTTCCTTGACTGTGTATTAGTCTAACATATTGTTAAAAAATTTATCAGCAAACTTCCTCCTACGCTGGTGGTGAATCTGCGAGATCCATGGGTAATGGAGTAACCAGTCATCCTATTGATGATCCGCGTGTTATGGGTATCATGGGATCAGAAGCAGTTGCTGCTAAAAGCAGGACCACTGGGATGGGAGGTTTTAGACCAGAAATTCCTCTTCCTCCTAATGCCAGCAGTACCCTGTTTGTTGAAGGGTTGCCAGCTAATTGCACCCGAAGAGAGATGTCACGTATCCTTCTGTAATCTGCTTCTCCATCTAACTACTTTTCTTACTGTTCCTTTCTTTAACTTCAGTTTGCAGATATATTTCGACCATTTGTTGGTTACAGAGAAGTTAGACTTGTGATCAAAGACTCGCGACATGTAAGAACATACCTATATATTTCTTCCTAGTCGTAGTTCTATTATGATGTTTTCTTAGGAATTCTGCCCCATCAACTTATGTAGCCAGGAGGCCATCCGTTGGTTCTTTGCTTTGTTGATTTTGTGAGTCCAGCCCATGCAGCTACTGCAATGGATGCCTTACAAGGTGAGCTTTCCACACCTGCTATTGGTACATTAATCTTGTGGCTGATTTCGTTGTAGGCTTAAGTATATGCAGTGTTCTATATCCTTCCCTCTTTTTGGGAAACCTGCAAAGATGGCTGTAAAAATAAAGGCTACAACAATTAAAAGGTGACATTTGCTTATCCAAGAAAAAAGGGCTTCAGAATTGTTTATGCAGTTTGTCCACTTTTAGCCTCCAGCTGCATCTCAAGACTCGACCTACAAATTTTAACGAGGACATCAAAATCGTTTGGTTGGTTTTTGTGATGTAAATGATATAATTCAATTTTTGTATTTTGTGGGCTCTAACTTAATTTCAGAGTCAAGGATGCCCTTTAATGAAATCTTTACTTTATAAAGAAAAAGACACATTTTAGCGGAGTCTGGATCTGGATCGCCTGTCAAAAAAAGCCATCTGATATTGTGTCTGATGGTTGCCGTTGTCATACGCTCCATTAAAGAAATTAGGTCTCCACATTTTCTTGCCTCAAAACAAGCAGAGAGTGGTCAAGTTATTCACCTTTTCGGTAGTTTCTTCTCTTGTTTATCTGAGTGACATGCATGTTAACATTTTTTTCTAGTAGTTGAACTTCCATAAAGGTAAAAAGATTTGCACAAGGTACTGTCTGTGCTTTGCCAGGGTTTGAGTTGCATGATCTGGTGAGTTCCAGTTGCAAATTTCATGGGTTGGTTGCCCTGCATTAATTTTTATTAGAAAGTGATCCTCCGCTAATTTTGGGACATTGAACTCTAAATCACATATTTGTGCGTCTGTACCTAATTCGTCAATGATGTGTGCTCTGTCAGATAGTAAATCTCAATGTTGCAGGTTATAAATTCGACGATCATGACCGTGATTCGGTCAACTTAAGGCTGCAATATGCTCGCAATCCTGGTGCTAGGTCAGGCGGTAGGCATCACACAAGGCGTTAAATTATGCGTCTTTACAGGTGATACAGTTGACTTCTGTGCATTTGGCCCTCTATTACTAATGATGCAACGCTATGCTACAAAATCATTGATCCAGCTAAATTGTGGAACGACCCTTACTGTGTAGGACCAACTTGACTTCAGAGACAACATATTTAGATGTTACGCCAGCTTTTGCAGTTTTGTGTACTACACCTCTCTCTGAAAGGGTGTCATTAGGACCGGCCTTTTCTATTTGCATGGGAAGAAATGGTAGTTGGATAATGGATATTAATATTTAGCTTCCCTTTCCGCGTCAATGTTGGTGTCTTCCTTTGCTGAGGACGGGTGTTGTTATAAATCATCTCCTGATAGATGAAGATGATTATTTTATCTGGCGGTTAGGATGTTACCATACTGTTGTAATGATAATGGGAGGTGATGCCTACTAATTTTTAGAGTTGCTCGTTTGATCATCTGGTAAATTGTTCGAATTCATCTTTAGATTTGCTAAACAACTTATTATGACATAGCCATTTAGCCCATTTCAGGGTTCTATATGATGAGCTATTGATTTCTAATTTGTCCGACGACAGAAATGCTTAGTGTTGTGTGTCGATATTGGATGTTTGATATACTGGATTTGGCCATTTAGGTAATGGAAGAAATCTGCAGGATTAAGGAAAAAAAATCCTTCCATTTGGTAATTTCTGTGGTAGCTTGTCTGCACTTTCCCTTGGTATAATTTGTTCCTGGTTTTGGTTACATTTTCTCAACTAATTTGGAGTCTAGTACTCAGGAACTGTGCTTCAAGAATCCAAGTTGCATTTGATCGTATTATACGATTTCGTAGTAGGTCTATGACTGTGATGACTGTGAAAACGAGCGTGACGCTGCGAAGGAACATTTCATAAAAGAAAAATTGATATGTTGGAGAACATAGTATTACATTTTTAGATTTTGCAGCCCACAGCAGACAAATTCTATGGCCAGAAGGCCCAGAAACATATTCGACATGGTCTTGGCACATATTTACTTTCTGCATGTAGTTAAGGCTGTTGGGCATAACAGTTCCGAACCGGAACCGTGGCCCTGGCGGTTCTGCCGGTTCGGGCGGCCCGGTTCCGGCGGTTCCAGGGGACCGTGACGATTCGGTTCTATACTCGGGAACCGGCTGGCGGTTCTGGAGGTTCCAGCTGGTTCTGCCGGTTCCCAACGGGCATTTTTCAAAAAAAAAAATTCTTAATTATTTCAGCAACGGCTCTTTGCAAAAAGTAGCTGTTTGGAAGTTTAAAAATTAGCCATTTGGCCCCCAAACTTTATATAATTACACTATTTTTCATTTCTCAACTATAAATACCCCTCATTCTTTCATTTTTATTCACCAATTCATCAATATCTCTCAATCTCTCTCAAGCTCTCTTTCAATCTTTCTAGTGCAAGTGCTTAATTTATTGTTGCAAATTCGCGAAAAATTGTGAAGTTGTTGAATTGAAGTTTTCAAGTGTTCAAGTTCAACGATTTTCAATTTTCAAGAAGTTGTTTGTCAATCAGGTAAACTTGTTTCAACTCTTACGTGCTAATAGTAATTTTTTGGGGTTTTAGTCTGCTTAATTATAATTATTATGGCATTTTCGTTGAAAAAAATGTTCGGTAAAGGAAAAGCTAAAACCGGTGAAAGTAGTGGCCAAAATACTACCCCTCCCCCGGCTCCCCGACCTAGAAAAGATAAGCAAGTTGAAAGTAGTAGGCAACCTAAATGTCCTAATGAACCCTTCGGAATCCTTGATAGTGATCACCCTTGTTTTCAGTTTAGCGATATTGATTTTCTACATGATGTAGCAGTAGGTGATAGAATAGACGATGATATTATGAATGCTATTTATCCTAATGCACCTATATTAGAGGAAAATGAGGATGATGAAACCCAAGCTCCAGTAGATTTAGATGATACACCTACTAGTCCTGCTCATAACTTAGGTAATGAACCGGCACACTCACCTGTACAAACTCCCACTTTTATTAGACAACCTCCTAAACGTACAGAAACATCACTAGTTTGGCAATTTTTTATTCAACTAAGAGAACAAGATAAGGCAAAGTGTAAATCTTGTGGGAAATTACTTGTTCATAGGTATACTGGAGATCGTAGCGGCACAGGTAGTTTAGTTAAGCATATAAAATTACACCCTAGCGATAATGCTAGATTTTTGAAATTGAAAGCGCAACAAGAGGGGAGGACAAGTGTTGATTCTACAGTTAACCCAAGTACTGGTTCAAATCTAGTTCAACCAGGAATAAACACAGTCACCGGAGGTATTTTATATTACGATCCAAATAAGGATCGTGAAGAATTAGCGAAAATGATTATTGTTATGTGTTTGCCTTATTCTTTTGCTTCTAATCATGCATGGATTCATTATATTAGAAGAGTATTTAATCCTACGTATAAAGGTTGGCCTCGCGCAACAGTTAAGGCCGATATTTATAAATACAAGCATGAATATGAACAATACTTGCGCTATTTATTTACTCATATAACTAATCGTATTTCTATTACAACTGATATTGGTAGAAGTGGAAATGATTGTGATTATCTAACCGTAACAAGTCATTGGATAGACGAAGACTGGACGCAAAAACGCATAATTGCATATAGGATAATTAATTCACGGCACACGGGTAGGTTTATAGCTAACACTGTTTCAGATGTATGCAGATATTTTTGCTTTAGTGATAAAATAATGTCAATTTCTATGGATAACGCTTCTAGCAACACTAGTGCAATAGGTATGCTAATAAGAACACTTAATCCTAGGGGTGTTCATCGGGCGGATTGAGCGGATTTTACTCTTAACGGTTTGGCTTAACGGTTATCGGCTTTTAAATGTATTAATCCGTTAGCCACCCGATAAGATATCGGGCGGATTGGTATCAGGTTAGCTCTTATAGGGCGGTTAATGGGCGGTTTATCGGCCTAACATACATGTTTACTAAATATCTCTTATTCTCCTCGTATTAGAAATAATGAATTGCCATAAAAAATAATATTTTAGAGGCAATATGATGTAGCTAATGAAACAATCGCCATCAGCATGTAGATTATAAAATAGATAAATTCACTACTAGTTCAGTATCGAGAAAAATAAAACAGAACTTATCTTCTGTTAGAGGCCACACTACATGTGTACTCATAAGCTTCGGATATAACCAAAAAAATCTGTCGCGCAAATTTCCATTCAGCTCCCACAATGAACTTTTAAAAACTGAAGTGCTCTGGTAAATTCTACTCTCTACACTCCTCTTCTATAAATAACTATCGTTCTCCATTTTCCACAAGCAATCATCCAAAATGCACAAATTTATTTTATGGGGTGTCGTTCCTCTAGTCATAACCAACCTTTCAATTCTTCTTTTCCCATGACACACATAGAACCATATATGTATTAGACAACTCAATTCTATCACTAAATTATATATATATATATATATATATATATATATATATATATATATATATATATATATATATATATATATATATATATATATATATATATATATATATATATATATATATATATATATATATATATATATATATATATATATATATATATATATATATATATATATATATATATATATATATATTATATTCTTAACAATTTAACGGATTAGCCGTTAAGAAAATTGAATAATCCATCCCCAAACCGATAAGCCGTTAATAAAAAAAATTCAATCCGTTCCCCATCATTAAGCCGTTAAGCCGTTACCAACAAGCCGTTAAGCTTCAGTTTGGATCGGTTTTCGGTTTCGGATCGGTTTTGAACACCCCTACTTAATCCTGCATTTACTGATATTTTTCATGTTAGATGTATTTGTCATATTTATCATTTAATTGTTGGTGATGGTATGCGAATATTAAACATAGAAATTGAAAAGGTTAAAATGGCTCTTAATTGACTATTTTATTCAAACCGTAGAAGTAGACTTAGAGAATATTTTAAAAAGTGTGACGAATATGGCCTTAGAGAAAGAAATGTTCCTATGAAATTAGGAGGTCCTCACTTTTGGTATTCTACTATTTATCAATCTTTAGATCTTTCAGAAGTAGAAATTGCTACACTAGCTGATGCGAAAGCATCAATTAAAGTTAATGCTCAAACTGTTTATAATGCTTATAAACAGGCGTTAGAGCATGCTAGGCCTAATATTCCAAACCCCTACTTCGTCTACATCACAATCGTCTAAAAGAGTTGCTGGCTTAACAACTCTTAAATCGTGGACGGAGTTCAGGGGTACTCAAGGTGATAATTTAGATGAAATTTCCCATCTAAATGAGCTTCAAGTTTATTTGTCACAGGAACTAGAAAAGGAGAATCCAGACGGCTCTTTCGACCTTTTGGAATGGTGGAAGACAAGAGAAAAGCATTTTTCCGTTCTTGCAAGGATGGCTCGGGATGTTCTGTCGATTCAAGCGTCAACTGTTGCATCGGAGAGCGCTTTTAGTAAAGCAAGACTACAAATAGGTGATCACAGAGCGTCGATGCGGGACATCTTGGAAAAATCAGTATTTTTTCGAGATTGGATCCGCGCAGAAAGAAGGAACTTTGGCATAGCTGAATTACAACCAGAAATAGATGAGACGTATGAAGAAATGATAGCAGAACTTGCTCAGGAAGCAACTTCACCCGGAAGTGGTGATGAACAAGCTTCATTTCCACCACCGCCAACACAACCACCTCCAAACCTTGAAGGTTTTATGAGATTTGTTAGAAATAATGCATAAATTATGATGTAACTTGTACATTGACACGTCTTCTTTTAGTTTTTTTTTCCTTTTAATGGTGGTATTAGTACCATGTTATGCTCATTCCATTGGGGGAAGGAAGACTAAGAAAGATATGCCATTTTGGTCAATAGATATGCTCTTTATCATATCCTTGAATATCTTTTGTCTCAATATTTCTTTGTCTTTACTTCTATATCAATCCTTGAATATTTATCTAACATACAATATATAACATACAACACAATATACTAATGACAACATTCTTTTATCAATATATACTACTTATATACAATTTATACTAATTACTAACTACAACACAATATACACTACTTATATACAATATATACTACTTAAATACAATATATACTATTTATATACAAAATATACACTACTTATACACAATATATACTAATTACCAAACACAATATATACTATACTAATAACATAGTACACATATAAAATATATTCTAGAATATACTAATGACTACTATATAAGATATTGATTTACAAAAAAAAAAAAAATTCAGAACCGCCGCAACCGCCGGAACCGCCAGAACCGCCGAAACCGGAACCGCCAGAACCGGAACCGGATGGTACCTGGAACCGTCACGGGCCGGTTCCACCTTCAGAACCGCCAGAACCGGAACCGCCAGAACCGCTAGAACCGAAATCGCCAGAACCGAAACCGCAAACCCAAATAGACCCAGAACCGGAACCGAATACAGCCTTACATGTAGTTCATTAAATGGAATAATGAAACCCGGAATGTTAATTGTCTATTTTACAGCCTTGATGGTTTCAACATATACCATTGATTCTTTTAAAAAGAAAAAGAAATAACAGTAACAAAAACACTACTTCAATTCTAAGTTAGTTACGGTTAGCTATATGAATATCTTACTATCTATTACTGCTCCATTTAAAACAGATAGATGAAAAGAAGGGAAAAAACAAAGGAAGATTAAACCCATAAAACTAGTTTTTACTGTTAATTAATGGTACAGCTGTAATTATTTATAGCATATTTAGCAGAAGCAATGTTTTTCTTATTTATTGGCGATGGGGAGGGGCCTTTTCCAATTGGCGACGCAATAACAGAACAAGTAGGCACATGGATGGAAAGAAACATAGAGAAAAAAAATTGAAAAATTCACTCAAACATGCAGCAAGAAGAAGAAAAAGCTTTTCGTGTCGTCTAGTAATCGAAATTCATTGGTCCGGCTAATAGAGGTGGAGGGTTTCATCAATTGCACCACATACTCGGTGTTACCACATCCTCGGTGTTACGAGAAAGTGTGATTTTGATATTTCGAAGGAAAATTTATCCCTGGAATATAAGCATAGGGAATTAACAAAATGATGGTGTGAAAATTATGCTCCAATCACTAAGTTAATCTGTTCGATCAATGCGGTAGTGAACGAAAAGTTACTGAAACTAAGGCTATGTTTTTTTTAAGACTAAGACGTCTGAATTTGAATACACATCTAAATATTAAAAAGTGTATTAAGATCAAGACATTCGAATCTAAATATACATCTGAATATATTAAGATGTGCATTAAGATCTGAATACTAAAAATTAGAACTGTTCGATTTTTAATATCTGAATGCATAAAATTTATTTTTATTTGAAAAATAATAAACATAAATTTCAAATGAAATACTAACTGATCTAATATTGTATCAATAAAATTTATTGCATTTTTAAAATATGATAGTTTTGGTAGTGATGGCTAATAGGTAAATGTCGACTAAAGGCAGTGGTTGGTGGTAGTTTTGGTTAATGATGGTGGTTTATGCCAGTAGCTAGTAGTGATTGATAGTGCTAGCCATTATAATTGAGGATTGTGGTGGTAATAGTAAATAATGGCGGGTGATGGTTTGTGATTGAGGAATTTGATGGTAGGTTATAATAATGGGGCGGTGCCGGCTGTGGTTGTTAATGGTGATGGAGTGGTTGGTTGTGATAGTTGAGGTGGATAAGTGTTGATTGTGGGTGAGAATGATGGTGGTCGGAGTGGTGGGGATCGATAATGGTGGCGACTACGATTGAGGATGATGATGATGGTGGTGGTGATTGACAATGATGGTGGTGGTGGTCGAGTATGGTGGTGGTTGACTATGGTGGTGGTGGTGGTGGTCGAGTATGGTGCTGGTGGTAGCATGGAGGTAATTGATAATGGTAGGCGGTGTCAATAATTAATAATGAATATGTGATAACATCTTAATAAAATTAAGTCTCTATTATAAATCTTAATCATACAGACATATTCAGACCATTAAGTGATTGTGAAGTAAAAAAAAAACACACGTAACGATTAAGATCTAAATAATTAAGATTCAGACTGTACAAATAAATTAACACACTTAATATCTGAGATTTGTCTCGATTAAGTCTATGTTATAGATCTTAATCACAAAGACATATTCAGACCCATTATGATTATTCGGCCAATATTTTGGGTAAACGGATCCGGACCCACAATTTGACGGTCTCGAAGGGTCCGCAGAAAAATATAGGATCCCCAGGCCCGAGAAACAAATTTTTACAAGAAATTATTTTCTGAAATTTAATATGGAAATTTGAAATGAAAATGGATTAGAAAGTGTTGGTATCGCGCCCGTATTTTGGTCCGGTGCCCGGTACAGGTCTTATATTTGGTTTAAGCGCTTTCTGTACAGTTTGGTTGAAAACAGACGTCATTTGACGTGTTTCAGACTTGAAATGGAAAAATTATATTTTATGAAAATTTGGAGGAAATTATGGATTTTGAGGCTTAATTTGATGTAAATGATGTTATTTTGGCGATTTGATCGCACGAGTAAGTCCACAGGATATTTTTTGAGGTTGTGTATATGTTCGTGTGGAGCCCCGAGGGCCTGAAGTGCATTTTATAACATTGGAAAATATGATCCTTCAGCTCTGGTATCATCGCATTTGCGAAGAAATTCTCACAAATGCGAGCTTGCAAATGCTAGTAAATGATCGAAAATGCAAAAAGAAAAACCTGCTCATGGGTCGCAAATGCGAATATAAGTCCGCAAATGCGATTAAAGAGCCGTCGCAAATGCGACATAAAGGCTCGCAAATGCGAAAATCTCAGCCTTCATCAGAGTTCACAAATGCAAACTAAATCTCGCATTTCCTAAGTTAGCAGGTCGGGGTTCGCAATAGTTTGCAATTCCCATACCTGCAACCTGCATATTTTACACTTAGTCAAATTTTTGGTCATTTTTCACCCCACTTTCAAAATACAACTCTTTAGGCGATTTTTCAAAAACAAGTTTCACTCCAAATCATTTGTAAGTAAATTTTTACTTGATTTCTTCAATCTTTAACATCATTAGACATGTTTTCATCTTAAAATCAATCAATTTCATGGGTGAAAATGGGAATTTGGTTAGAACCTAGGTTTTCTAAAATTTGGGGATTTAGACCTCAATTTGAGGTTCGATTTCAAAATAAATTATAGATATGACTCGTGGGGGAATGAGTAATCGAGTTTTGGTTCGAACCTCGGGTTTTGACCACGTGGGCCTGGGGGCGTTTTGGAAAATTTTAAGCAAAAATTTGGGAAATTCATTCTTATGCATTCAAATTGATTCAATTAGCATTTGTTGATACTTTCAAGTAATTTGTTTAGATTCGAGCAATTTTGTGGTGAATTCGAGGGGTAAAGCTATACTGGAGGCTTGGGTTGAGTTTAGAGCATTCGAGGTAAGTGTTTGATCTAACGTTGACTTGAGGGAATATGAGTTGAGTCATATTTGCTACTTGTTATGTGTTGTGTCCGACGTATAGGCATGATGACGAGTATCTACACGTTGGGGTCGAGCATGACCGTGGGTCCTATTTTACTAAATTGTTGTATTCTTATTTGATGCTTACGAGAACTTGGTTGAAGATTTTTGAAACTGAGCAAATAATTGTTATGATTGAGAATTTGTATCAATTGTGTTATGTAAAAATTGCATAAGTTTGGTTATAGCTGGATCTTCCTTACCGGGATAGTTTATTATATTATCTTGTTCAATTATTATATTATCTTGTTCCCTGCCGGATAGTTTATTATATTATCTTGTTTTCTTGCCGAGATAGCTTATTATAACATCTTTCTCCCTTACCGGGATTATATTTTGTGTTGTGTTGAAAGAAATAGGATCGAGTAGTATGCCTACCACGTGATATTATGAAATGGGATTGAGTGATACGCCTACCACGTAATATTATGAAATTGGATCGAGTGGTACGCCTACCACATGATATTATGAAATGAGATCGAGTGGTATGCCTACCACGTGATATAATGGAATGGAATCGAGTGGTACGCCTGCCATATGATATTATGAGAAATGGGATCGAGTTGCACGCCTGCAACGAAATAAAAATTTAAAAGTAACAGTTGTATTTATGTTTACTCCGCATGTAAGTTAAAGTGTAGTATTTCCATAATATTTCCTGAGATTCTACTTTCATCTGTTTCCCGAAGCATGTTTCCCCCCCTCCCAGCTTTACTTGTTTAGTTCTACTATTTCTCTGTTGTATTTGTATATATATCTGCACAGGTTTATCTGGAGTATGGTCCTAGCCTCGTCACTGCTTCGTCGGGGTTAGGCCAGCAACTTACCAACACATGGGGTCGGTTGTACTGATGGTACACCTAGTGCATCTTTTTGCACAGATCCAGGTGTTGAAGCAACATTTGAGTAGCAGTAGCATTCTAGGAGCGAGATTTTGGTCCAGAGACATCGAGGTAGCCTTGCAGACAACCGCAAGCCCGTAGTTTCATCTATCCTTCTCTCCAGTTGTTATCTCTTTATTTGAGATAGACATTCTACGTTTACTTCAAAATATTGTATTTAGAAAAATCTTAGTGGTTCGTGAGTTTGTGACTCCAGTTCCTAGGTAGAAGAAATTTCTGTATTTATTTTAGACATTTAAAAATTTAAGACTTCTGCTTATAATTATATTCTTCCTTGCTTTACTTAAATGTTGTACCTATTAAAAAGGGATATGTGTTCAATGGAAAACAATTGAGTTGACTTGCCTAGCTTCCATTAGTAGGCGCCATCACGACTTCCGCGAGTGGAAAATCCGGGTCATGAGGCCTAATCTAATCACAGGGTTAACCGATCAAAGTTGGTCAGTAATGGCCAATAACTGTCCAAAATGTAACCATTTACTTGTAGATGGCATTTTGAAGGTCGGTCAATTAAATTCAAAAAAAAAAATTATCGAAAAACCCACTAAAGTTGGTCGGTATTTTAATTATCTATACTATTTTAAAAGCACGAAGGTCCTTAGCGAAATGTCGTTCGCCTTTTTTAACCTTTAAAAATAGATTTCACAATAGATAAAATTGTAATTATAATTTAATTATTTTCCTAATATTTAAAACTTTAAATTAATTAATTTTTTCTTTATTTGAACTATGTAAAAGTTCCTAATATTTAGGAATTTGATATTTAGTCAGATTTTACATTTTTACTTAGATAATTCTTCTGTATTTAGTGTAACTATTTTCTTTATGTTATAAAACAATAAAAGAACAAGAGCAATATTGCAGAGAAAGAGAAAATTCTTATTGAATTTTGAGGGTGGTTTACAATGGGGTAAAACCCCTCTATTTATAGGAGGAAAAATAACTTAGCCTCAAAGTAAAACTCTCTACAAGATAGAAATTCCCTCTAACTAGAATTCTATTCTTAACACTCCCCCTTGAATGTCTACTCAATAAATAATGTGCCTCATTAAAAACGATAACTAAAATTTAATCCAATGGGAAAAAAATTCTAGAAAAGGAAAAAGAGTACACATATTTAGTAATGCGCCTATTGGTTGCCTCGTTAAAAACCTTGCAAGGAAAACCCAGTGGGACAAAACCTTGTAAGGGAAAAAGAGTGCAACGCGCATTAACTCCCCCTGAAAAGAGCATCAATTCACATCCTTGAGCCTTCGCATCCCAATCTTGTGCACCATCTTTAAGAGATCATTGGTAGAGATTTGGTAAATAAATCAGCCATATTAACTATAATGAATATTTGTATCTTGAAATCATAACTCGTGATAGATATATAATGTCTTCACAAATATCGTGGAATGGCTCTTCAATATCTCCATAAAGGTGTCCTCGCTATCAGATTATCATGCTTATAGTTATAGCAAGATATATTTGTGCATAAATTGCACTGAGGAAGTGGTACCTTAAGATCAAGAATTGTAGATGCTTCAAGCAACTTAAATCCTTCATGGATTGTCATATTAGTTAAGTCATATAAGCCATATTATATACTTTAGATGCATATCAAGTTTTCATATCATGTTAGACAAATAAGATATCGAAACATGATTGCACATACCATTGACTTTATACTTTTAAGTATTTGAACTATATGTCCAAAATTACATGTCTTTCATATGGAATCAATTTTACTTGAATTGTATCTCTTCCATTTGGACAATACTTTTGTGTCTATATTCGATAGACTTAAGATCCACATCTATACTTAGCCCTATGATAGATGTCGTCGACAAACTTGTTATATCGGTTCGAATAAATTTTCATAAAGACATAACATAGAGATCTCTTCATTCATATATTCAAGTACCTGAATCTCTCATGAGATTTTATGAAGTGTTATGTCATGTGACCTTCTAGATCACTTGCCTCCTTATTATGATCACTTTGATTATTTGCTCATCTTCTTTATCAAGAAGTTCTAATTGAAACTGATTTGTCTATACACTTTAAGCTTACCATAGACTTTGTCCTTCTAGGACTTAATATGAGCATTTACAATGAGAATATAGTTACTTTTTTGGGTCAGCAAATGCGTATGACACGCTTTGCAATATGTTGCAAATGAATTATCTTTTTATGAACTTCAAGTTCATATTATCCTATTCGAGGATCTATATGTATAATTAATAATTTATTCAATGTAATTTTTTTCTCAATGTTGTATCTTGTCTCCCCCTCTTGTTAGAAAAAATAACTTACTTCCTCAACTTTGAAAATCCATCTTTGTGCATTATAGTGTTAATGAAAATATACACCGCACATCAATAATACGATAAAATTATTTGGTTCCTGACCCTAAACCATTTGTAAGGGTAGAATATAATATACTCTCGTAGATAACGTATACCAAACTGATATAGATAATTTTGTTCTCATAAGCAATAGTTTAGCTATTAAGTAGAGACACTCAATAAATTATTTTGCTAAACCAACTATGATGTAAACCAACTTCTCAAGATGAAATTCTTGAATAGAAAATCTGGAAATTATGCTCGAAATTAAATAACTGAGCAAGTTACCTCGCAAGCACCGGCCAAGTTGCGGTTTAATAATAATCGCACATGTAACAATCTCATAGATGCATCTTATGTGGTATACATGGCAGATGAATGAGCCCATATTCACTTTTGATATTTCCATCATTCATGGGATTCAATCACAATTTTAGTTGGTTTATTAATTAATGAGAACAAGTAATATAAGAGAATTCATAAAGAACTTTCTAGTTCTTTAATATTTACCCATGTGAATTCTCTATTATTTTTGCACATCATACTTAAATTGAAATGACTAATTGATTATGCCAACTGAATAAATTATCAATATTGATAAGTTTATGTTTACACCATGACATGTGCAATTATCAATAAAACTCCATATTTATTATGCTATGGGTTTTTATATCAATAAACATCCACTTTATTGTGGTATTCTTTATTTGTGTAGTACAAATTGGAGAATAAAGCGGGTAGCTTTTTACATACAGATTATCCCGCTACAAGTTGTAGTAATAGAAGAAATCAAATCTTTCCTTTATTTATTGTCTCAATATAATCAACCGCTTTCGCGTATACTTTGAAAACTGAATAAGTTTCTTTGAGACTTACTACAACACAATATCTTATTGGTAATCAATTGTGTTTCTCCAAAATAGTATAATTGGCTCTTGCGGAGTTCTCAATTAATTTGGTACTACCACATATTCATCAATATCTATATGGTGAATATCTCTTTCAAAGTAAAAGTTATACCATTATGGTCATGGTCAAAATTATATGCAAGATATGTTTCTTGCATTATTGTTGTCCTTTAGTAATCACATTGCCAAAATATTTTGGCGTACATAGGTACGTGATTAATGACCATTCATGTCATAATAATGATATTATTTTCTTATTTCATCTCAAACCTCCTTCTAGAGGTGAGTGTGGTATATTCACTACCACTAGCATGTTCATATTCTTCCAAGAATGAATATGTATTCATAAATTAGATGTTGTCACACTCACACCATGAATGGACCATAATCATCTATATGTGCTTCATAAAATATCATATTGTTAAATTGATAACAAATATTACTTTGACAGAGTGAAGTATTATTTTGAGAATCCTTATTATTCTTATTATCACAATGTTGACGACTATAATTTCGTCTATTGTCACGTCCACATCCATTGATACCTTTACGGTAATAATTTTATCTTCTTTCAGACTTATCACATACTGCTATCACATTCTCTAAAGTGAATGAGAATGGAGCAAATTCAATGGGACGGGTTTTCAATTCTTTGCCCACAATCATACATGAATTTAATCATGGCAAGGCATAGAAATTTTACCACTTCACGTGGTTATAATTTCTTACAAACTCCATTAGAGTTATGGTCAAGCTTTGTTGTCTTTGTTTGTATATGAAATCAAATCGTAGAATTTCAAGAATTTGAAAGAGAAAAGTAAATTACTTACCTTAAATCCAGAATTTAATCATGAAGAAGTTAATGGAACAACTTATAATCATTATGCTCAATCCCAAAGCTTCTACCAAATTGGTTAGAGTCTCGTGCTGATAACGTGTTATAAAACAATAAAAGAACAAGAGCAATATTGCAGAGAAAGAGAAAAATTCTTATTGAATTTTGGGGGTGGTTTACAATGGGGTAAGACCCCTCTATTTATAAGAGGAAAGATAACTTAACCTCAAAGTAAAACTCTCTACAAAATAGACATTCACTCTAATTAGAATTCTATTCTTAACACTTTACATATAACCCTTCCATGTTTTCAAGTTTTGCACGTTAGGAATTGTAATGAAATGCAAAGTTTTTGTCTTCGTGCATGTTTTCAAATTCTAATTCTTTATCCATTTTTTTGGACCATGTGAGTAGATTTTTTTTAATTTTCATATGTTAACGTGACCTATACATTTTTTATATTTAACATAAGCACTTTAATTAATAATGATAGATAACAAGTACGTCATTTTATATATTAAATTTTATTGTCATTAATTATTTTATTTAAAATTCAAAAATTAACTAAAAGTTTTGTTATAATAGGAACTCTTAATATTTAGAACTCAAAATCTCATAAAATAACTATAACTGTTTCGTGTAATTCATGTTCAAAGAAGAAAAATTGAAAATTTACTTTTAAATTCCTATTTATCAAGATCTAATAACAACTAAATAATGTATATAAACGAACAAAGTTACATCGGTTTTGACAATATTGTTTTGCATTTAGGAGTAACCAAATATTAAGGTATATTTTCTTTTACTTCTAATGATACATTCAAATAAAATTACTAGATTGTCAATTCAAACGAGAGAAATGAGTTTGAATATAATAATAAACAAGTAAACAAAAAAAGATAAAGTCCACAAAGAATAATCAAGAATTATTTGTTACTAAAATTGATACTATTAGTCAGTGCTCCTTCAATATTCAATGATATTTTAGGTTCTCAAACTTTGTGTCTTTTGCTTTGTAATAATATATACGACTTTTAAATCTCTAGATGTTACTGATATTAGTGCTAAAAATTTCATAATTATATTAGTTAATAACCAAAAATACAAAAGGAATATTGCATTTTTTAAAGAAAAAAACAACATTATTTTTTAAACCTTGATTTGAAGAAATACTTGAGGAAAAAGTATTCGTTGTATATTAAGATGAAGCAGAGAAAATATATAATCATATTCTGACAAATAAAATTTTATATGATTAATAACAATTAACGGTTGAAAGATATCATTCTTAGAAGTTGGTTTTTCAGAGGGTATCTAATCTAAGACTACAAATTATTTAGGAATTTTTTTCAACATATGCTCCATATTTTTTGCTAAATAGCATAGTCCTTTTAGAATCCATTAATAATAAGTAACTTCATTACAATCTTAACCTCTCTCTCTCTCACACACACACACACATATATATATGTGTGTGCGCGCGCGCCTAGATAGATAAAAGCTCAATCCAAAACGAAAAAGAGTTAATAAAAGATATAGCGATTGAATAATACCTTTGCGATAATAATTTGTTATTAGATTAATTCTATAACTCAAACACAAATATTAATATAATATTTATATAACTTTATAAATTTATATTTATTGAAATAAGGTACACACGCAACGCGCATATTTTATAACTAATATAATTAAAAAAATGCACCATTGAAAGCTTCTTCTTTTTTTAGTCCAGCAAGGTGGTAAATATAAAATAAAAAAGCAGAAAGAAAAATGATATTTTTATTTTTATTGAATGTTTAATTTTATATATTTTATTTTACGTTTACACAAATTTTACAAAAGAATTGAACCTGGATCTATATTGTGTTAGGATACTATTCTACCATTGGTGCATTTTGTTTTAAGACAGTTTTTTTTTGGTAATTAAAATTTATATTAATCACCAAATAGGTTTCGTTACAAATCCATAGTGCAGCTCAGTGCCCAGCTGACTGTCAAAAAGAAACTTAAAACACTGTCGATTGTCATTATACCTATCCTTCTATTCCACAGTAGAAAATGCTGAAGCTGTAGGCTAACTTTAGGGGTACCCCTAACATCACAGACATATGCAATGGTCCTAAGTAATTGATCACTAGAACAAAAGACATTCTTAAACAGCCTCGAGTTTCTTTCAAACCAAATAACATAGAACAATTTTGCTATAGTCATTTTGAATATATGAGATCGACTGGTTTTCCCTTTAGCTTTGGTAATAATCCAGTGAATAAACTGCTCCCAATTCTGGATATTAGGCTGAGTTACTTCAATCCACAACATTGCTTGATGCTTCAGTTGGCTAGTAAAAGAACAAGAAAAGAAGAGATGGTCTCTGTTCTCCACACCTTGTTGGCATAATACACAGGTGCTATCCACATTCGAGTTACACTGGATCAACCTATCTTTAGTAGGTAATCTATCTTGAAGCACCAACCAAGGGTTGAAAACTGCCTTGGGTCTGGCATAATTTTGGATGGTTAAGTTCTTCCACATGACTCTAGGTAATTGTCCAATCTGATGTAGACACAGCATCCTTATAGTACACACTGGTTTATGCATCATCTGATATTGTTGCAATAGAACAGTAGCTTCAATTATCTTCCGGACCATCCAGCTGGCTTGCTTGGGAATAATTATGGACTCTAACTGCTGTTGCTTTATATAGACTGTGTGAATCCATCTTACCCATAGGGCATCCTTCTTATGAGCCAAATCCCAGCAAAGCTTGGCAATAGCAGCTTTGTTCCACACTAGCAGATTCATGATGTTTAAACCTCCAGCTGACTTTGGCAAGCACAATTTATCCCAGGCAATATATGCTTTTTTTGGTATACTGGCTGAACCTGTCCATATAAAGGATCTACATACTGCTTTAAGATTTTTGAAGGAATAAGAAAAAGTTGGGCCCAGTAAGCTTGTATGCCAAAGATCACTGATTGAACCAATTGAATTCTACCAGCATATGATAATTTCCTGGCAGTCCAGGATGTGATCCTGGCAGTGATCCTATCCACCAGTGGCTGCCACTGAACTAAGGTCATCTTCTTGGTAGATAAAGGAACTCCCAAGTATTTGAAAGGCAACTCCCCATGTACATAGCCAAGGTGATTAACAATTTGATGCCGGATATCAGTAGTAACCCCACCAAAGTAAACTGAACTCTTACTCAGATTAGCTTTCAACCCAGAGGCTTCAGTGAAGTGAGCAAAGTAGTTAACCATAGCTGCTACAGATTGATGCTCCCTCTTGACAAACAGCAATAGGTCATCTGCAAAGCTAAGGTGAGTGATGCCTAGTTTTTTACAACCAGAGTGAAATAGAAAAGCTTTATCCTTCTTCAATTCAGCAAGAGCTCTACTTAAATACTCCATCATTATGGCAAACAAAACAAGGGAAATTGGATCACCCTGTCTCAGTCCTTTAGCTGCCTGGAAGGGTTCAGTAGTTTCCCCATTCACCATCACTGTATAACTGACTGTTTGGACACATTCCATAATCCATTTTATAAACCTGACTGGGAAATCTAAAGCCTCCATTACCTGCTGTAAGAAAATCCATTCAACAGAATCATATGCCTTCTGCAAATCAATTTTAATCATGCATCTAGGAGACACAGGAGATCTTGAGTAATTTTTGATTAGTTCATGGGCCAGTATAACATTGTCTGCAATCTTCCTGCCTGAGATGAAACCTGCTTGAGAATCACAAATGATACAGGACATGATTTTTTGTAATCTATTGGCCAATATCTTAGAAATTATTTTGTATAAGACTGAGCAGCAAGCAATTGGTCGAAATTCTTTAACTGTTTGTGGATTAGCAACTTTGGGTACCAAGGTAAGGGAAGCACAATTGGCTGGTCTATACAGTTTGCTGGATTGGAAAAAATTCTTGACTGCCTTGATTATATGATTGCCAGTGATACTCTAGGCCTGCTTAAAGAAAAAAGCATTATATCCATCAATCCCCGGGGCTTTGTCATCACCAATGGATTTTAAACTGTCCAGAATCTTAGAAGCAGTGATATCAGCAGCTAAATCTTTCTTCTGGTGATGTGTAAGCTTTGGACCATTACTCATATACAATCTGTTAATTGCTGGTAGTGAGGCAGCTGATGTACCCATTAGTGACTTAAAAAATCCTTGATCTCCTTTCTAAGGTCATCTGGATTGGTAATCCTGGATCCCCCTGCTGTAACCAGTTCTGTTATGCTTTTGTATTGATTCCTTTCCTTCAAGACAACAGTAAAATATTTGTTATTTGAGTCTCCCAATTGGATCCATCTGGCCCTGGACTTCTGTTGCAGGATATTCTCTTCAATCATTGACCATTGTTCTAACTTCGATACAAGTTCTTTCTCTTTAAGCTGCAAATCATCAGTATAAGCCAGCATCATCTGGCTCTGAATGTCCTTCAATTCCTTCCTGCTAGACTCAATTTTCTGTGCAATGTTCTTAAAATCTCTAACATTTAGAGATTTTAAAACTGGTTTCAGTAACTTGAGATTATTCCACACATCCTTGACAGTACACTGAGTAGTGTTTTTCCAGTTCTCCTTGATAAGTTCTGAAAGTCCCCATGATTAGCCCATGCATTATAGAATCTGAAAGGAGCCTTCCTGAGCATAGTATCTTCAGTCAGAGTAAGCACCATTGGGTTATGATCAGAGATTAATGGATAACCATATACTGTTTGTACATGGCTCCATGTAATCATCCATTCATAATTACCAAAGATTCTGTCCAATCTGCTACAAACTCTATCCTTGTCAGTTTGTTTCTTGGACCATGTGAAAAATTCCCCTTTCCAGGGAAGTTCTGAGAGCCCAGATAGTTGTATACATTGAGTGAAGTCCAGAGTTTCAGCTTGTTTTACTTGACTACAGGATTGCCTATCATTGATAGACATGACAGCATTGAAATCACCTGCTACTAGCCAAGGCTCTGTAATAGCAGCAGAAAAGTTCTGTTGCTGTTGCCACAATGTTCTCCTTTGATCCATGCCATTGAACCCATACACCACAGTGAGGTAGCAAACCAGATTACCTGCAGAGGTCCTGACACTGCAATGAAGGAATTGAGCCTCCTCCTGAATACCAGTGATCATAAACTTCTGAGTATCCCATAGGACCCAAATTCTACCATTTGGAGAGCCCCTATAGTTAGTTAGCATATCCCAGCCAGGTACCAACAGCTTAGCAATTCTATCTGCATTTCCCTCCTTAACCTTTGTCTCTACCAGACCAACAAGGTTAAATTTATTAGACCTAATATATTCCTTAGCTTCCTTCTGCTTATACCTTTTATTCACACCTCTAGTGTTCCAAAATAAACACTTCATTGGGTATAACTAGGACCCCCTTCATCTGGGGGATTTCCTGGCCTACTAACTGACATTACTTGAAATCTGTTACTCACCACAACAGGAGATAAAGGGGGAAAGTTTGTAAGGTTGAACTCTGGAGACTGAACCTGTTTACATCTTCCTACTTGTTCGACTCTGTACTTCCTAAAGGAGCAACATAATGCTCTTTGGGAGGTACATCATTCTGCTTTGGTCCAAGCTGTTGTTTAGGAGCCTCCTGCTGCTGCATACCAGGGTGGTTTGGAGCTTTAGCTCTCCATTCCTGTAGCACTTTAGGTTTTTGCATTTGGGTAGGTTGGCAAGGTTTGAGATTAACCAAACAATTGTGTCCAACCATAAGGCATTTCTCACAATACGATGGTTTCCAATCATAAGCCACTTCCTGCAAAAATTTCTTCCCATTTGGATCTTTTAACTCAATCTCACTTGGCAACTCTTTAGAAACATTCACCTCAATAAGCATGCGAGCATATGAAATTCTAGTATGTTTAGTCGTACATTCATCAGCAAAAATGGGCTTACCCAGTACACTGGCTATCCTACTCAAGGATCTGATTCCCCAGCATGACATAGGGAGTTTAGGAAACTTGACCCACAGTGGAATTTCAGTAGGAAAAGCAGCATTGAAATCAAAGTCAGCTGTCCATTGCTTCAGGACCATAGGTCTATTTGCAATGGAGTAGGGACCAGCACAGAGAACTTCTTTAGCATCTTCAAGTGACCGGAATTTCACTACATAGTAGCCCTCCTCATGATAATAGAGGTCTGGTTCAGGTACATGGGACCAATGTAGGTTAATGAACCGTTTCATTGCATTGTAACCTGGCCCATTTCCTAAAACAAAAACTACTAGGGCACACTTCCATTTCTGTTCTTCCACCTCCACTTCTTCTTTAATCATATGACCTACTGGTTTGCCATCAATCATAGTCGGTGGGATATACTCCAACGCCATGCCATTAGAAGTAAATCTATTCTTATGAAAGAGATTTGCCCATCCTTTAGCTACTTCATTCGTCCCCTCCTCTGGTTTGTTTTGTTCTGTCACAGATGCTTGAGGTAGCTTCTGCATGTGGTCGATTCCACCATTTCCTTGCACCATCGGGGGATGAGGAAGCAAGGAAACCTCATCTTCATCTATCACCTCTACTGATTGAGTCAATGGAACAGTGTCAACCAATGGAACAGTATCGGCCAATGGAACAGTGTCAATAGGGTTATTTACACTTACTGGGTGGTTTATAGTTGAGATAATTCGATCTATGGTTGTAACTGGTAGTATCTAGGGCGACCCCTGCCTCGTCCCCTTCCTCTCGCCATGGAAGCCAAGCTCGGCGTACGTTAACTAACATGCGCCGAGAGGAGAGAAGAAGAAGAAGAAAAGTTTTGTTTCCACTAATTAAGACAGTTTTTTATTTCATTTATACTCTTTAATTATATTTTCGCACAAAAATAACCGACCAAAGTTGGTCAATTTTTTAAAATGACTGGCCGAATTAACTGATCGATTTTTTAATATTAACTTTAATTTATTTTAAAAGAAAAACCGACAAAAGTCGGTCGGTTTATTGAAAATAAACTTTTCGGCACTCAAAAAGTATTTTTGCGCCATAAAAAATCGATCAAAGTTAATCGGTTTCGTAAAAAGTATTTAAAAAATAAAATATTTTAAAAAACCGACCATTTTCGATCGGTGGTTGATTTTTATCCAATTTCTAGTAGTGATTCCGAACCAAAATCTATAGGTTGGTCTTTGTGATGTAATGACAATACACAGCTATAATTCGACGGAAATTGAAAGAAAAGAAAAGGCAGGTTATAAAAAAATGTAAAATAACGAGTAAAGAGAAATAAATGGTCAAGATGAGAAAATAATTAGTACATACATCCTATTTGAATAGTCTTATCTTATGAGAATGGCTAATACCTTAACTTACTAAAGCAACGTTTTATCAGGCGACTTGGTAATGATTTTTTGGGCTTGAAATATTTCAAGCTAGTAAAACAGAATTGTGAGCAATTTTTTGACAGTTGTAAAAAGATCAAAATCATAACTGGATGACGTATAATTTTGAGGATATATTCATTATTCTAATTGATTATTCTACACCTTAAATAACAAAAAAAAAATCTTCATAATCCTAAACGAAAAAGAATTGCTTCAGTTACCTTACCCTACTGAGACACGTACCTTTCTTAGAGCAGAGATCGTAGATTTTCTTGGAGAATCCCACAGAATCTCCTAAAAGTCCTATTTATAGTCAGTTTCTATCTTCTTGATATTCAGTTAGGATTCTGTACCAGGCCGTATTATCTTACCAAATACGTATTATACTAGGAAAAAAACTTTTTCATCTTATTTATTTGACAAAAATTTCTAGTCATATACAACTCATCAATGATAAATGCTACTCCTAATTCTTTTCTAGCTATATCTGTTCAAGGGTTTTAGAGCAAGGAGTCAGTGCCGAAACCATATTCAATGGCAGAATTCCCAGTGAATATGGCGGCGGCCAATGAGGCTGATGAAGATATGTGCCCCATAAAAGAAGTTGATATGACTGTTCCAAAAACTGATGATCCAACTACTCCTGTACTTACATTCAGAATGTGGTTTCTTGGAATCACTTCTTGCGTTTTGCTATCTTTTGTAAATCAGTTTTTTTGGTACAGAACTGAGCCGTTGACGATTTCGTCGACGGCTGTTCAGATTGCTGTTGTCCCTATAGGTCATCTCATGGCGAAAACTATAACAAAAAAGGTGTTTTTTGAGGGTACGCGTTGGGAGTTTACGCTAAATCCAGGGCCATTTAATATAAAAGAGCATGTCTTGATTACGATTTTTGCAAATGCTGGTGCTGGTAGTGTTTATGCTACTCATATATTGAGTGCTGTTAAGCTTTACTACAAGAGACCACTTAGTTTTCTTCCTGGTTTGCTTATCATGGCCACAACTCAGGTAACTAACTCTTTTTACTAACCTTTTTTTAATGGATTCAATTGAACATAGTTTTCTGTCTCACACACACACACACACACACACACACATATATATATATATATATATATATATATATATATATATATATATATATATATATAAATATATATATATATAAATATATATATATATATATATATATATATATATATATATATATATATATATATATATATATCACAAAAATTTGAAAATATTAAGAGGGCGTTTGGACATAAGAAATGTGAAATTTCGGAACAAATGATTGTTTTCAAGTTGAAAATAGTATGGAGTTGTGTTTGGACATGAATACAACTCGGAGTTGTTTTGAATTTTTGTGGATTTGGATTGAAAATTGTGAAAAGTAGCTTTTTGGAGCTCGCCAAACAGTGATTCTAGAAAAAGTGAAAAATTTCCGAAAAGGTGAATTTTTTATGGCCAAACGGGCCCTAAATTCTGATCCCATATTTCAAAAGCACAAATTTTTTATGTTAAGAACTTTAAAGATTGAACCAATCAAGTTTATCATAGATCTGCCCTCTGATAGCATGTCTTTTATTGGTACTGTTCAAAATAATGTAGTTGTTCGTCCAAGTTGGTTCCTAGATCTGCCCTCCAATAACATGTTTTTTGTTGGTACTGTTTAAAATAATGTAGTTGTTCGTCCAAATTGGACCGAACACTTTGTCAGGCTATGGTTCCCTCAAAGTTATGGAGTAAGACATCGATTTCTGGATATGTGATCAATACACGTAATAATTATATATATAGTTACTGATTGTTTAGGTAATTGAGCATGTTAATTCTGAGGGTAGTCTAAAATATATTACGAGTTAAAATAAGTTTACTAAAGATATATTCTCCCACTTCTTATTCTTTTCCGTTCTATTATTCCTATTTATTTATTTATTGTTATCTTCAAATTAACGGCAGATGTTAGGTTTTGGTTGGGCTGGTATTTTCCGGAAGCATTTGGTCGAGCCAGCAGAGATGTGGTGGCCAGGCAGTTTGGTTCAGGTCTCCTTATTCAGGTATATGCATAGGGGTGTAATTTAACATGTTATAGCATATATATTACTTTACCATTTAGTTGAGGTTATTACCAGTGAATGTTATATATAGAAGTTAAACTCATTAGTTATACCGTTGTATAATTGTGCAGGGCTTTGCATGAAAAGGAGACTAGACCAAAAGGTGGTACAACTCGGATACAGTTCTTCCTCATAGCCTTAGTATTCAGCTTTGCATATTACATATTTCCTGGTTATCTTTTCCAGATGTTATTCTCATTTTCTTGGATCTGTTGGCTGGCTCCGAAATCTATATTGGTTCAACAATTGGGTTCTGGTATGCGCGGGCTTGGCATTGGGGCTTTGGGATTTGATTGGACGACAATTTCATCGTACCTTGGAAGTCCTCTAGCAAGTCCATGGTTTGCCACTGCCAATGTTGCAGCTGGTTTTGTACTAGTAATGTATTTGATGACTCCACTCACTTATTGGTTCAATGTTTACAATGCCAAGAATTTCCCTATATTTTCTTCCAGCCTCTTCACGCTAAATGGGACGAAATACAACACCGAGGGAGTTATTAATTCACACTTTCAGCTTGATAAAGCTGCCTATAATCAATATGGTCAGTTGCATTTGAGCACTTTCTTTGCCATGACATATGGTCTTGGATTTGCTGGTCTTACTGCTACTCTCGTCCACGTTTTTCTCTTCCATGGAAGGTATGCATCAGCACTGACTATTCTTGGATTATTGAATGCTAGAGCCCTTAAAAATGATTGAAATTTAACAAATACATTGTCTGATTTCAGATATTAAACTCCGCATATCTACATTATAATCTTTGTATATAGACTATAAACCAAACGCCCCCTTATAATTTTACTATAGTGATAATGTTATCTATTGAAATGTCTCAAGAATCCTAAGTCATCTTGATTTCAAATCTTGAAGGGTGTCTAAAAAATTTTTCTTTGCAGAGAAATGTGGAATCGATCCAGAGAAGCGTTAAAACACAAACAAGATGTGCATACAAGGCTAATGAAAAGTTACAATCAGGTCCCTATGTGGTGGTTCCATGTTGTTCTTGTAGCAAATATGGTATTGATCTTCTTTACTTGTCAGCATTATCTTGAAACATTTCAATTGCCTTGGTGGGGTATCTTGCTAGCTTTTGCTATAGCACTGGGTTTCACTCTACCCATAGGAATAATTTCAGCCACTACAAACCAGGTAATTAATACAGTGTCCCCAAAACTGAATCTCCTTTATTTGTTCTGTTGTCAATTTGGCTTATTTGTTTTTCTTTTGGTTGAAACAGCAACCAGGTCTTAATGTCATCACAGAATATATTATCGGGTATCTATACCCCGGCCGCCCTGTGGCTAACATGTTGTTCAAGGTGTATGGCTACATAAGTATGTCCCAAGCTCTTAGTTTTGTCTATGATTTCAAGCTTGGTCACTACATGAAAATTCCTCCCAGAGCAATGTTTATGGCTCAGGTTAGTATTAATTCTTGATGTAGACAAGAATAATATCGCTTTGGTTATTTTCTGAATGCTAAGACTATTTGGTTTTTCAGATGCTGGGCACATTCATATCGATAATTATCTACACCATTACTGCTTGGTGGCTCATGGATACAATACCAAATCTCTGTGACATCTCTGTGTTACCAGATAACAGCCCGTGGCAGTGTCCAATGGACCGTGTATTCTATGACGCGTCTGTTATATGGGGGCTCATTGCACCATTGAGAATATTCGGGCCACTTGGTGTCTACCCTAATGTGAATTGGTTCTTTCTTGGAGGAGCCATTGCCCCTGTACTAGTTTGGTTGGCACACAAAGCTTTCCCTAAGCAAAAGTGGATTTCCCACATACATATGCCTGTCCTATTGGGCGCAACAGCAATGATGCCTCCAGCAAGCTCTGTCAACTACACGAGCTGGCTGATTTTGGCGTTCCTCTCAGGTTATGTTGTTTATAGACGCTGGCCTCACTTGTGGGAACGTTACAACTACGTTTTATCTGGTGGTCTGGATGCTGGAACTGCTTTTATCGCCATTCTGTTATTCCTTGCTATACAATCCAAAGATATCAATATCGACTGGTGGGGAAACAACACAGATGGATGTCCGCTGGCTGCTTGTCCTACGGCTCCAGGCATTTCTGCTGAAGGATGTCCAGCCATATTTTAATTTTTTCTTTTTATCATCAAGTCTTCAGTCTTTGCAACATCCTGTACATAATCTCGGTCAGAACATGCACTTATTAATTTAAGAGTTCTCTAAGATTCCAACTGTTTTTAGGTTATATTATGATAAACAGCAGTTTTCGGTGTGTAGGAGTATTACTTTTTTCTTCTCTTTGGTATTTGGATGTGCAGCTCCCTTCAGTATATGTTTACATCTACAAATATTCAATCTTCTATGCTCTTCCTGTTTCTGTGTAAGTTAAGTGGCTGTCTGTTTAGATTTATTTTTTTGGATAAGGTAAATAAGTTTATTAACAATTGGAGACTAACCCCGTAGACCAAAAAAAGAGAACCTACACCAAAATATAGTTCTCAACAAAAAAGATCCAATCCTCTATACAAATAGGGACCTTATGAGTACAACAAGAAACTAGGAACAAGAAACTACTTTGCAACTAATTCATAAAATCTAGTTCTACAGGCGCGAAAATTCCATCGCTCATGATTTCATGCTCAAGCAATTTCCATATCTTTCATGATGTTTGCTGTTATATATATGGCATTGTTTAGTTGCTTGAATTTGCTCCAGAGTGTTGATTTCTCAAAAGAATAGACTAGCTATATGTCTGCATTACCTATCCTTTGCCTAAGAACGACCCACAGATCCTCAGCAACATCTCGAGGTGCAATCAGACTCGAGGTATTCCCCTGTTAGATGGCATGATTCAACATAAATTCTCTCAAATGTTGATTCAGAATCATGTTCCCTTTACTTAACAGTTAGCAGGTGATGAGGAGTTGGACTCCTTTGATTAAGCCAGAGTTCCTTGTGATGTACATATAGTCCTTTGATTGCACTGCTCTAACTTTTCAATCAGATGTGATTCAAACTTACATTGGATAAAGAATGACAGCCACAGATACAAATACATCTTCGTTCTCTTTATATAAGGCATAACAGCTAGCTGTAAGGAGTAAACAACTAAATATTAGCTGTTCATTCATTTGGTTTTATGCCTGATCTTGTTTTCGGAGTTTGAGTTCCTGTCTTTTAGCAGTTTATATAGTGTATTTGCTTATAATGGTGAGTGGGTGCCAAACTCTGTTTTGCTCATCAACGAATGTCTTATTTGGAAAGGAAAAGGGATGTAGTACTACTATTTATCAAAGAACTAAGTAAAGAACTAAGTAGAACTGTCACAGATAACGAAAATTTCACCCCTTGATCTCCAGATCTGCTATTACAACATCACGCCAACAGGCCTAGTGGCAACCTTAAACATTACAAAGGCAAAGCTAGAATTCATATCTGACAGACCCCACTCTAAAATATGTGAGTACTAAACAGTTCCAAAATATAAAACGGAGAAACAAATGGCATGAATGTGCTATAGTTCAGTGTAGATGATCTACCCGTCCCATGAGTATAGTGCTTTTCGAATATTTGAGCGTGCATTAGAAAAAGGAAGACTGTTCAGGAAGTACATTTAGGTGAGCTAGAACTTTAGCTGCCAAAGATTTCATGTCACTTCTTCCGTTCTGAGTGATTTCCACAAGTGGCATCTGCGCTGGTATCTCATACTTTTTCTTCATTTCTATCATTCGAAATATCCTCTCCAAGGCCTTGAGAGCTTTTTCTTGTAAAACGACAGAGGATGAGCCCAACAATTTTATGATTGGCGCACTGACATTGGCTTCTGCAAGTAGCATAGAACCATTCTGCAGTTGTGCACCTTCAATTATAGTCAAGATTGCATCTAAAGAAGCTTCAGAAGCTGCAGGATCTGGTTCGTCTAGCACTTCCGCGAGGGGTCTGAGGGCATTAGCCTCTACAAGGCAAAATGTGGATTCAACACTGCAAATTCCTAAGTGCACAGGACAGCCATGTGTCGGTGATGCAATACACCAGCTTAACATCCAATTTTTTCTAGCTGGCTTGCTCAGAGTACACGAGCTTTCTGATAACTGCTTTAAACAAGTGGCTGCATTCTTTTTAGTCAATGAACTGCCAGACGCTAGTAGGGATACCAGAAGAGTAGTAAAACCAGCTTCAGCAACTTGTTTTTGTGCTTCTGGATTTGTTGGAAGAGTAAAACGGCAAAGAGCTCCTGCAGCATTCTCTACAACTTCATTTCTTGGTAAAGCATGTTCATTTCTACCGCGTAACAGTCTAAGATGACATCAAGCGCCCCAGCATCAAGAAGGTGCTGAGATATTGAACAATCTTGAGGAAGGTAGGAGATTATTCCCAACGCAGCAGCAGTCTCTTCTTCGTTATCCGAAGTTCTGATGATCCGTACCAAGTTCCTAATGCAGGTACTATTTACATGCTCTAAGAGAATATCATCATTGCCATCTTTTGTCAATAAATAGAAGAGTTTAACCGCATCAGCCCGTACCTTACGGTCATCAAGTTCACATAGGTAGACTAGTACCTTAATTGCGGAAATCTGACAATGAAACAATTATTGAAATGACAGCTAAAGTCAGAAATCAAATATGTTTATCTACATGAACTTCAAGATCTGACACTAGTGTGAAGTGTAATTAGTTGATTGTACAGGAGATGAAATGGAGAGCAATCATGAAATCATATCAGGAAATTGATACAAAAAGGAGATTTTCTTTACCTACTAGTAAGTCAACAAAATCTTAGGGAAACTAAAGCATCAGGGCCAAAATGCTAATAACAGCTATATGATGTTTAAGCTTTTGGTAGTCCGTTAATTGCAAATTTTCTACCCTTATAACACAACCTGAATATATATCTTTCCTAATGAGGATCATCAGTTTACATTTTGAGTAAGGTAGATATCTTTAGAGGGAATTGTGTTTTCCCACTAGTTTATGACTCGGGGAATGACTAGCTATAGTAAGTGTGAAAAATTATATCCGATTCTGCTAGGTTGTGCAAACATATTGAAGATAATTCATCAGAATCTACATACCTGCCTCAATTTAGTCCGGATATCAGAACCAGCAGGAGATTGGCACATTGCTTGAAAGATACGAAGAATGCTTTGTTGCACGTTAGATCCAGTCAACGATACAAGAGAAAAGAGTTCTAAAATATCGTCAAGAGACTCCAACAGTGAAACCTGAACATCCTCTGATATTTGCGAATTTGTTGACATGGCAAGTTGCATAATTGTTGCAGCAACATGTTCCCGTATTTCGTTTGACAAGGTGTGACAAAATAGTAGTTCAAATAGCAGGTCACTGACACCTTCCTTAACCATCAGCTGACCATTTTGTGTGACAGTTGAAAGGCTTTGAAGTGCTTTGACAGCAATACTTTTCATCTCTATATTGCTATGAGAGAGAAGTTCAAGAAGTGGCTTCAGTGCCCCTTTTTCTATGAGGGACAGCTTAATCTGGTCGCTCAACTCGATCTCTGATAAGGTTTTGGCCATGAACATACGCTTACTTTCAGTTCCTGCACCAATAATTAGGTAGAGCTTTAAATTACGGCTGCTGGAGGTAGTTCCAAATTCAAACAAGCAATGATTACATCAACATAAACTGCCTTTTCAAATTCGCCAACCATAAGGCATCTGTCACTTTATGTGTCTACCTGAGACCAGGATATCATTCTTGGTTTGTGCCACATGCCATCCTATTTAACTTATTGGTTTATAACTTATTAGATTTTTCTTGCATTAGTTCTTTATGTTGGCTTAATTTCCAAAATGGATACGCTTACTCATCTAGACCTTGTGGTTGCAATGAATTGCAGACATCCTAAGATCTCCAGAACAGTTCCGAAATGCTTAACATAGTTTATTCTTTATAGGATAATTAGAAGCTAAAATAGCACAGATTCTCAAATAAAGTTCAGGCTTGGATCAAAAGAAGCGATCATCCAAAAGCACAATTTTAAAAAATATCACTCGAAACAATATCATGAGTTTCGACTGTTAAGTATGATAGTGGTAAGCAAATACCTGAACATAGGTGTTGTAATAAGGGTGCACCATAATTTAATCTTGCCATCTCAATGACATTCTGATCAAGGAAAGAGAGATTCTTTAAAATCTTACTTGCATACTTTGCAACTACAGGATCATCACTATTCATGAAAGTAACAAGTAGAAGGATGCAACCCTGGACACTGCCCATCAAGTCCCGAACTATACTACTTCTAGATAGCTCCAAAAGCAGTTGCAAACCCAATGTGCTTTCTTCAGGTTTGCGCGCAAGGGATCGCACCACCAATCCAATAGCATTATCTACTGTACCTATTCTTTCCTGCCAGCACAAAAAGATAAAGATCATTCAGAACAGGTATATTTTTTATAACATTATTTATCTGTGGGAGGAGAAGTCCTGACGCCCCGGTGAGGAGTTGTGAGCGGCTGGCGATGGTCGGCGTACGACGAGGCAGAGGGAGGCCTAAGAGGTATTGGGGAGAGGTGATTAGGCATGACATGGCTAGAATGCGGGTTTCTAAGGACATGACAATGGATAGGAAAGTATGGAGGTCTAGTATCAGGGTTGTGGGATAGGGGCTCCTAGAGTTTTTCATACTCCTCACCCGGGGTTGGGTGAGGCTTGGCATGGCTATTCATAGATGATTTGTGTATTGGATTTTGTCTTATGCTAGTTACTGTCTGATATTATTGCATGCTATTTTATTTATAGTTTTTATGGTTTTTATTTTTAGGTTTTTATGTTTAGATAATTATTTGTGCTATTTATGTTGACGTTACTAATGCTCTTTTGTTGTTTTTGTTTTTGTTGTTCCTTTACTTCACTGAGCCGAGGGTCGATTGAAAACAGTCTCTCTGCCCTTCCGGGTAGGGGTAAGGCTCGTCTACATATTACCCTCCCCAGACCCCAATTTGTGGGACTATACTGGGTAGTTGTTGTTGTATTTATCTGTGGGAATTGTGTGAGAGATGAGCAAAATTTGAACAAATCCACAAATAACCAGACCAGTTGCGTGTTCACTGCCATTTATGTAGAATTTGGAACAGATAATTGTGAAATGGAGACTAAACTTTACCTTGCCTTCTTCACTATCCTTTGCGAGGGCGTAAAGTATCATTAAAGCAGACTTTCTTATTTCAGTATTATTTGCAGATAGAAGATCTATAGTTACTGGAATGTAATTTTCCATCAGTATCCATTCTCTCTGCAGCTCACTCCTTACACAAAACTCCAGCAACTTCTGCAAGGATTGAAGCACTTCTTCCTCATCGTTTGTCTGAATTTTCTGTTTTAAGGAAGAAATCGTGACCATGATGTTTCTATTTTTCCATTCTTCAATTGACTTACGCAGTGTTTTATTGGACCTGAGATCTGATATTTTCAAGGGATTTTTGGTCAAGGGACACAGCTTATTGCTATCTGCTAACCACTTCTCAATCGCTGCCCTTTCAAATATCTGCCCGGAAGAAGTCTCCACTGGATCTTCCATGACATCTCCAGTAATCGGACAATAAAACGATTGCAACGGTTCTAATGGTTGCCTACCCAAAGAGTTTCTTTTAGTCAAATAATTTGTCTGTTTTTCTTCTGCAGTTGTAAGCAAATCAGCCTTGCCAAGTAATAGAATGATCTCTTCCATCCGTAATGTCTCAGCTAGGTTCTTCCCTTGTTCACTACTTGCAGTTTCTCTCTTGAATTCTTCAAATTATTTCTTCAATTGTGATTGCTCATTTGCTATTCCAACAGCTTTGGCAATACAAATGAGCAAATCATTTGCATAGGATCTATCAACATTCCTCTCTTGTATTCCTGATTCAATTTTCACTGAAACTTCTTCCTCCTTGGTAGAGACATCATACTTAGTATCCAGCATTTTCTCGCATAGATCTCTCAGCTGATCAGATTTCTGGTACAACATTCAGAGGTTCCGAAGTCATTAGCAACAAAGTTTGAGTAATATCTCTCGTACTACTCTCAAAGAACTTGACAATTCTCCGACAGTTCAATAGGAGATAAATTTTGTTCCTATTTCTGCAGTCCAAAGCTAGTTGCTTAATCAATTCTATCTCCAGCTTGAGATCCTCAAAAACAGGACTTAAGTTACTGATTTTACTGGTTCCAGACTTCGATAACTCTTTTAGGACCAATGCAATCTTCTCCAAGAAATTTGAAAATCTATCGAAATTCTCCTTCTGTAAAAAAGTACGACCCAGTACAATACCACTCAGTGGTGTCTGGGGAGGGTAGTGTGTACGCAGCCTTACCCCTACCCTGGGGTAGAGAGGCTGTTTCCAAGAAATTCTCCTTCTGTACAACAACAGAATTTGCAGCATCTATTGTCTCATATACAAGTCGAATTATTTCGGTGATGAATCCTGAAACTGCAACGTGAGAAACATGAGTGGACGGATCCTCTGGCATGATAACACACTTAGGAATGCAAAAGCAAAGGCAAATCCCTCAATCCTCCAGTTTGCGAGCACGTTAGATAGCTAAACTTCAGCCCTTTCCAGGAATAATTAAATATTGGATCTCTGCGTCGAGGTGCCACAGGAATACCTGCATTAGTTTCCATCATTACAACATATATGCAAAACTTTCAAGAGTGTATCAGACAGTTGAATTTCAATACTCAAACGTCGAGTTGTTAAGTTGGGCAAAAAGATCTCAACTAATGTCTTTGTCTTATAAGAAAACTAGTTACTGAAAGAAAAAAATATACAAACGACAGATGCTACTGTATATTTCCCTAAAACTTCCTAAAATCTTTTAACCACTCTACTCAAGAAAAATTGCTGGATTTTTTTTATTAGGTAAGACTATTTGATCTTCTCGATGAATGTTCTAAAGTCTGATTCTGTTTGTACAAAATGTAATCCGGTTTTTGCACTTCATTTTATACACCTCTCCATTTTAGCATGATTTTGGTGTAAACTGTCTTTATTTTCCTTTACAACCTTTTGCTTGAAAACAAACTAGTAAAATTTAAATATAAAGAGGATGAAAGCTAATATAACAAAGAAACAAATGCAGAATTCCTGAATCATTCTGAGACCATTAACTGATGTAAAAAGCTTTCCTATAATTCTTGTTTAGGTTAACACTGTAAAACCACTAATCACACATCTTCCAAGCTTAAAACCCCAGTTTTCAAGATAATTAAAAGGAAATATAAATGAACCTAAATGTAATTTAACTGGTAAATAAAGTTTAATATCATATCAGTGCATTTAGGGAGGAAATTCCAGTTGCAAAGATACTGAAATACGTATTTACTAAGAACAGTTACGTACTTCTTGAAGTTGTTTCACCGAATTTGGTTCTTCCCAAAAGTGATTCCAACTTTCCAGAAGTAGGCAAAGATGGCGATATAGAATTAACAAGAGACATTTCTCTTTGTTGTGATCTTTTCTCACCGTGCAAAGTCAAGTAAACGTCAACGGGAGAAAAAACACGGCAATTACCATGAATAGACAGGGTCAAATTAATGGGCTGAGGGTTGGCGCGCGCAACTCACTTAGAAATTAAACAGCTTTGAGCACCCTATTTAAAATATACTACTGTTCGGTTTTTAAAAATTATTTAAAGTTTAGTCAATATTGGTAAATTGTTATGAAATCTCCTATTTAAGTTGAATGTCTATAATTAGAGAGATTCTAGAGTTCTATTCTTGGTAGATAAATCATCCCCCTCCCTATAAATAAAGGGATCTTCTACCATTGTAAATCACTCCTAACATTCTCTAAGTATCAATAAGAAGAACTCTCTCTACTCTTCTCTCTATTTGCTCTTGTTCTTGAGTTATTGTTCTTGTCTTTTATATTATTTCATAACACGTTATCAGCACGAGTCCCTAACCAATTGAATTTAATATTCAGCAATTAAGCTTCTTGTGTTTGTTTTCTTATGTTGTCTTGACGGATGAATCGTTATGATGGGGTTTGTGAAATTTGATGTCTACTGTTGCAAAGGGTGTCAAAAGAAGTTGAAGAAATAGTTAACAAAAGTCGAAGGTGGCCAGCAATAGATTATGCACGGTTAAATCACGGTACTGTTTCTTTCTTCAATTACTTGAAACCGGAAACGGCGGCTTCGCGGTGGAATCGCGTCGGCTTAAATGCTTCCAAGAATTTATTGGTATACCTTAAAGGTAAGTAACTTACTTTTCCCTTTCAAATTCTTGGAATTCTATAATTTGATTTTATGTACAAACATAGACAACAAAGTTTGATTATAACTCTAATGGAGTTTGTAAGAAATTATAACCACATGAAGTGGTAAAATCTCTATGTCCTGCCATGATTAAATTCATGTATGATTGTGGGCAAATAATTGAAAATCCGTCCCATTGAATTTGCTCCATTCCCTTTAGAGAATGTGGAAGCAGTATATGATAAGTCTGAAAGAAGACTAAAATATTACCATGAAGGTATCAATGAATGTGGACGTGGCAAAGAATTCCGTCCAATTGAATTTGCTCCATTCCCTTTAGAGAATGTGGTAGCAGTATGTGATAAGTCTGAAAGAAGACTAATTACCGTAAAGGTATCAATGGATGTGGACATGGCAATAGACGAAGTTATAATCGTCATTATTGTGGTAATGAGAACAATAAGGATTCTCAAAATAATCTTTCACTTTATGAAAGTAATATTTGACATGAGATTGTGTAAAGCACATGATTTTGATCCATTCCCTGAAGTGAATGTGATAATTGTAATAGAGCCCGTAAGTATGAACACGCTCTTGATGTAATTTTGGTCTATGTCTGACATTATGAAAAGAAAGTTCGTTGCCCTTGAAATTTCGGGCAAGAACTATATGATATGGGTGTTGGATACTTAAATCCATTTTGGATGCTATAGGTCTTGGAGACGCCATTAAAGACATAAATAATGCATCCACCCAAAACTATGCTAAGGCCTTGATTTTCTTGCGCCATCACCTTGATGAAGGTTTGAAACTATGCTAAGGCCTTGATTTTCTTGCGCCATCACCTTGATGAAGGTTTGAAAATTGAATATATCACAGTCAAAGATCCACCCATCTTGTGGAATGGCTTAAAGAAGAGATATGACAACCTAAAGTTGGTCACTCTGCCACAAGCACGATACGATAAGAACCCAAAAGCAAATAGTTTATAAACTATATATTATCGTTGCGGTGAAAACGGGCACTGGTCAAAGGCTTGCCGTATACCATGACTTTTGGTTGACCTTTATCAAGCATCTCGAAAGAGTAAACGCCCTGAAACGAATTTTGTCTCTGACGACAACTTTGACATCACCCACTTGGATGTGGCAGACTTCTTTGAGCAACCCGAGGGGAAAATAGACCACCTAATCGGCGATGGGTCCGTGATGAAAGAAGATGGAGTTATTTGATTTTATTCTACTTATTTGTATTAGTTAGTGAATAAACTAATAGTCATTAGTATTAGCTCGTATTAGTTAGTTCATGATGCAATGTTAGTATTAGTTCTTTAGAATGTATCAATATGCTCAAATATCAATAATATTTTTACTTTCTAGTAGAGGTAATCGACTAACCTGAAAAACTAGTCGGTTATCTCATATTTCGCATAAAAACTGCAAAACAATCGATTGTCAATGATCAACAATCGATTGTCTTTAAAACAGATCTGGAATTTTACAAAAATAGTCAACAATCGATTGTCGATGATTAACAATCGATTGTCTTTAAAACAGTGTTCTGGAATTTTTCAAAAACAGTCAACAATCGATTGTCTATGTTTAACAATCGATTGTCTTTAAAACCGTGTAATCTGGAATTTTTCAAAAATCATCCACAATCGATTGTCTATGCATAACAATCGATTGTCTTAAGACAGTGCTCTGGAATTTTTCAAAATAGCCAACAATCGATTGTCTATGCGTAACAATCGATTGTCTTAAGACAGTGCTCTGGAATTTTTCAAAATAAGCCAACAATCGATTGTCTATATTTAACAATCGATTGTCTTAAGACAGTAAGATCTGAAGTTTTTCAAAATAGCAAATAATCGATTGTGTGTGTTTAACAATCGATTGTCAATGTTCAACAATCGATTGTTTGTGTTTAACAATCGATTGTTTGAAGAAAACGTTTAAACTGAAATTTTCAAACTGCATAGTAATCGATTATGGAAAACATATAATCGACTATCTGATTTATTTTAGTCAACTGACATCAGCAGATTTTAAAAATATTATGTGATACAAACGGATTGAAGTTGTTTATTCTCATGTTCGTATATTTTCTTTTATATGTCAAACCATGGGAAGTAAATTTATTGAAGGCTCCGGAAGAGCAACTGTAACTCTGCCCAAAGGCATGACGTTTATCTTAGAGAATGCAATATTCTCCTCCAAGTCTAAGAAGAACTTGTTGAGTTTTAATGATATCAATCGCAATGTTCTCCTCCAAGTCTAAAAGGAACTTGTTGAGTTTTAAAGATATCATTCAAAATGGATATCATATTGAGACAATAGATGAGAATAATCTTGAATTCTTCATGAAAACGAGGCTGCCCATTTCGGTTTGGGTTCACGCCATTTTGCATGCAGCAATGCTAGTTCGTCGGTTGCCCACTTTGGTTTGGGTTCACGCCATTTTGCATGCAGCAATACTAGTTCGTCGGCTGCCCACTTCGGTTTGGGGTCACGCCATTTTGCATACAGCAATGCTAGTTCGTCTCTGACTGACGAATTGACACAAATATTCCCCGTTGCAATTGGTTTTGGGTCATGGACCCAATACATCCCATTTAAGAATCTTTGGATGCGCAGTATATGTGCCTGTAGCACCGCCATCCTGCACCAAAATGGGTCTGCAAAGAAGGTTAGGAATATATGTTGAGGTTGAATCGCCCTCCATTATTCGCTACCTCGAAACATTGACAGGAGATTTGTTCACTGCACGATTTGCAGACTGTCAATTTGATGAGACACTTTTCCCAAAATTAGGGGGAGAAGTTGGTGAAACCAAACGGGAAATTTTGTGAAAAAATGCATCATTATCTCATCTTGATCCACATACCTCTATTTGTGAAAGAGGCACAAAAGATTATCCATTTGCAAAGAATAGCAAATCAAATGCCTGACGCATTTATAGATTTGAAAAGGATAACAAATCACATATCCCCGAAGTGAATGTGACAACATCTGATTCACGAATACATATTCATTATTGGAAGAATATGAACATGAAATTGGTATTAAATATACCACACTCACCCCTAGAAGGAGGTTTGAGATGATACCACACTCACCCCTAGAAGGAGGTTTGAGATGATATATGGCATGAATGATCGTTGGTCACGTACCTATTGTACGCCAAAGTATTTTGGAAATATGACTATTAAAGGACAACGATAATGCAAGAAACATATCTTGCATATAAGTTTGACATGACCATAATGGTATAACTTTCTCTTTAAGAAAGATATTCACCACATGGATGTTGATGAATCTTTGGTAGTACAAAATTAATTGAGAGCTCTAGAAGAGCCGATTATTACTATATTGGAGAAACACAATTGAGTATTGTGCTGTAGTAAGTCTCAAAGAAACTTATTCAGTTTCCAAAGTACACGCGAAAGCGATTGATTATATTGAGACTATAAATAAAGGAAGGCTTTGATATCTCCTATTACTACAACTTGTAGCGGGGTAATTTGCATATGAAAAGCTACCCGCTTTGTTCTCCAGTTTGTACTACACAAAAGAAAGAATGCCACAATAAAGTGGATATCTATTGGTATAAAAACCCATGTCATAATAAACCAGAAGTTTATTAAGTGCACATGTCATGGTGTAAATTTGAAGTTTACCAATATTGATAATTTGTTCAGTTAGCATTCGTATTAGCCATCTCATTTTAAGTATGATGTGCAAATTCACATAGGTGAATATTAAAGAACTAGAAAGTTCTTTACGAATTCTCTTGTATCACTTGTTCTCATTAATGAACTAACCAACTAAAGAGTTCGGGTTGAAGCCCATAAATTCTGGAAATATCAAAGGTGAATATGGGCCCATTCACCTGCCATGTATACCACATATGATGCATCTATGATATGGTTACATGCGCAATTGTTATTAACCCGCAGCCTGGCCGGTGCTTGCGAGGTAAATCGCTCAGTAATCTAACTTCGAGCATAATTTCCAGATTCTCTACTCAAGACAGTTCATCTTGATAAGTTGGTTTATATCAAAGTTGGTTTAGCAAGATAATTATTGAGTGCTTCCACTTAATAGCTAAACTGTTTCTTATGAGAACAAAGTTATATATATCAGTATGATATACGTTGTATACGAGAGTATATTATATTCTCCCCTCACAAGTGGTTCAGGGTCAGGAACCAAATAATTTCATCTTATTATTAATGTGCTGTGTATATTGACATGATAATGCACAAAGATGATTTCCCAAAGTGGAGGAAACAAGTTAGCTTTACTAACATGAGGGGGAGATATGATAAACACTTGAGAAAAGGTTACATGGGAAGAATTATCATTTGTATATGTAGATCCCCGAATATCATGATATGAACCTGAAGTTCATAAAATGGATAATTCAATTGCAACATATTGCAAAGCATGCTATACGCATTTGCTGACCCAAAGAAAGTGACTATATTCTCACTACAAATGCTCATATTAAGTCCCAGAAGGACAAAGTCTTTGATACGCTTAAAGCGTATAGACAAATACTTGATTCCATGTGAAAGACATGTAGATTTGGACATGTAGTTCAAATACTTGAAAGTATAAAAGTCAAAGGTATGTATAGTTAGTTTTCGATATCTTATTTGTCTAGCATGACATGGAAAACTTGATATGCATCTAAAGTCTATTATATGGCTTATATGACTTAACTTGAAAGATTTAAGTTGCTTGAAGCATATGCAATTCTTGGTCCTGAAGTACCACATCCTAAGTACAATTTGTGTACATATGTATCTTGCTATAACTATAAGCATGATGGCATTAAGAATGCATCTATGGAGATATTGAAGAGTTATTCCACGACATTATATGAAGATGTTCATATCTATCAAGAATGATGATTTCATGGTGCGGAATATTTATTCAAGTCAATATGGTTGATTTATTTATCAAACATCTACCAAAGATCGTTTTGAAGATGATGCACAAGATTGGAATGCAAATGCTCAAGGATATAAATTGATGTTCTTATTAGGGGGAGTTAATGCGCGTTGCACTCTTTTTCCCTTACAAGGTTTTGTCCCAAATGGGTTTTCCTTGCGAGGTTTTTAACGAGGCAACCAATAGGCGCATATTCAAACATGTGTACTCTTTTTCCTTTCTTTAATTTTTCCCATTGGGTTTTGGTTTTAAGGTTTTAACGAGGCACATTGTTGAATAGACATTCAAGGGGGAGTGTTATGAAATCTCCTATTTAAGGTGAATGTCTATAATTAGAGAGATTCTAGAGTTCTATTCTTGGTAGATAAATCATCCCCCTCCCTATAAATAAAGGGGTCTTCTACCATTGTAAATCACTCCTAACATTCTCTAAGTATCAATAAGAAGAACTCTCTCTACTCTTCTCTCTATTTGCTCTTGTTCTTGAGTTATTGTTCTTGTCTTTTATATTATTTCATAACATAAATTTTATATTACTCATGTTGTTGCTACTCCTTTTTCTTCTATAGGCCTTCAGGTCAACTTCAAACTATTTAATAGGGGTTTTGACACAACTAAGCCTGTCAACGGTCCGGGTTGACCCGGGACCAAATCGGACCGGCCCGGTATAAACCGGGACCGGACCGGCCCGGTTCTTAAGGGGTGGCCTGGGTTGGGTTGGGGGGGAGGGGTTAGAACGGTTAGGATTTTAGGGACTTGACCCGTGACCGGACCGGCCCGGTAAGCAAACCAGTGCTTGAACCGGTCGACCCGGACCGGGACCGGACCGGTACAACGGTCAAAAATTTTAAAAAAAAAAAAAAAAATTTCTGAGCATGTGGGCCCCACAGGACTGTTGGCAACGGTCCAGAACCGTTGGCCAACGGGAGTATTTTCAGAAATGGCCACTTTTTTATTTTTTTTTGTATTTATTAAATTACATTATTAACCCTTCTTAAAATCTATAAATAACCTCCCCTCTTCTTCATTTCCTCACTCAAAATTATCAATCTCTCTCTCAATTCTCAAATTATCAATCACTTTCTTCTCTTCAATTTTCAAGAATTCATATTTTAATTTTATAATTTTATTGTCTTTGTTTTCCCGAATTTAATTTATCGTAATTTCTCATTCGGAAATCGGAATTCTAAGCCTGAAGTTCAAGTGTTCAACATTGAAATACTTGCTTGACGTTTGTTCGTGGTAACACCGGATTTGCGTAATCAAGTGCTCAATTTATTGTCGAATTCGGTGCACTCTCTCCAACTCTTTCTCTTATTTAATATTTTAATTGCATATTTGATTTTAGCTTATATTTTCATTTTTACAATATGTTTAATGCTGCTAAAAGAGCGTGTAGAAAAGTTACTGGTAGGGGTGGAAGTAAAAAAAGAGGTAGTCCTGTAGCTTCTGGTAATAATAGTAATGACCCAATAACACATGTTTCTGAATCATCGCCTAATTTGCAAGATGTAGATATTGATTATGAACAATTACAAGAAGATTACGGAATAGAAGATAATGAAATTGGAATAGCAGATGAGATACCACCTACACCTAGTAGTGGAAATGTTGGTAGTATTGGAGTTGGAGTTGCTAGTGCAACAAGCGGTAGAAGACCACCAGTGGCTCCAACTTCTACTCGTAAAAAAAGAAGTCCTGTTTGGAAATTTTTTGATATAGTAGAAGGTACTGATAGAGTTAAGTGCAAACTTTGTAACGAAACGTTTAAACATTTGACCGGAGGTAAGGGGGGACTGGGACACTTATTAGACATCTGTCGACTACCATCCTATAGAATGGGGAGCTAATGGGGATGGAAGTCAAACAACAATTAACCCTACTACCGGAGGTCTCCTAAAATATGATAAAATGAGGGATCGAGAGGAATTAGCGAAAATGATTGCTTTGGGTTGTCTACCTTTTTCTTTTGCTTCTTCCTCTTATCTTATTATATATATTCAGAGGATATACAATCCTTTGTTTAAAGGTATCCCTAGAAGTACTTGTAGAGCAGACATCTTTAGACTTCACGGCCAATATCAAACATACATACGTTATTTGTTTAGTCACCTTCCTTCTAGAGTATGTCTAACTTCTGATATTGGCCATGCTGTTAATGAAAATGATTATTTAACAATTACATGTCATTGGATAGATGATAATACTTGTATGCAAAAACGTATTATTGCTTTTAAATATGATGAAGATCAGAGTCATACTGCTGCATTTATTAGTAGTACAATTATTGAAGTTGTTGAATTTTATAATCTAAACCAAAAAGTTTTGTGTATGTCTTTTGATAATGCTTCAAACAATAATGCTGCAGTTTCAATTTTAAAATTGAATTTGCAACCACCTCTTGATGATATTTTTCATGTTAGGTGTGCATGTCATGTTTACAATTTAATTGTTAAAAGTGGGCTCGATTTATTTTCAGTTGAGATTACTCAAGTTAGAAGAGCAGTTGGAGTTATTCAGGGAAATAATAGACAATCTAGAATAAGAGAATTTAAGAATAAGTGTATGCAGTATAACCTTTCATCTAGATTCATGCCAGACAAAATAGTTACTAGATGGAATTATACATATATATTTTTAAAATGTTGCTACAAATATAGATTTCCAATAACTGAAGTTGCTAATGCACATTGTACTGATCCTAGGCGTATGTTAACAACTGATACTTGGGAGGTCATTAGTGATGTTGTTAAATTTTTACATAAATTTTATACTGCTACTGTTGTGTTTTCTGGCGCATATTACCCAACTGCTACTATGGCTTTAGTACATATAGCTGAAATTTCTTTGCTACTATATGAATTTAAGAAGAAAGATAGATATACGGATGTTGTTGTAAATATGCAAGCGAAACTCAAAAAATATTTCTTTCCAATTCCTCCAGTTTACTTAATTGGTGCAGTTTTAAATCCTTCTATTAAAATGTCTGATTGTCACCAATTAATGAATGCTTTTATAAACTTATATGGAGATTGGGCCCACTGAAAGCCCAAATTTGTATGATTCTATGAACCAGCTAAATGAACATTTACAACATCTATGTAATTATTATGCAACTCAATGTGATAATTCTCGTGCTTCAACAAATGTAAATCCCGCTATGCAATGTAGCAGTTCTAATGTAGATGATGAAGAAGGCATTGATAGTTTTAATATTTTTTCAACTTTTTCTAACACTCAAAGTAGTAGCAGGAATATTGATGAACTTCAATTTTACTTGCAGAAGCAAAAGGAGCCTCGCACCAAGGAATTCTCACCGTTAGGCTGGTGGCATGAAAATGCAAAGCAATTTCCCGTTCTTTTCGCTATGGCTCGGGATGTCCTGAATGTGCCAATTTCCAATGTTGCATCCGAGAGTGCATTTAGCCAAGCAAGACAACAACTTGGAGACACACGCCACTCATTGGGAAGCAATGCTTTGGAAGTTTTAGTATGTTTAAGAGATTGGATTAGATCAGAACGAAGAAATCAAGGAAAGGAAGATCTTGATAGCCCAGAAGACGAAGAACTTGGAGATATATTAACGCATGAAAACCCATCCGAATTTAACACGCAAGAAGAAGGTCAATCGGTTCATATTGATTACGATGAACTTGCTAGGGCAATGCAAAGAATTTGATGATTCGGATTACTACTAGTATACTACTTGTTACAAAAGATGTAAAGTTTTTACTACTTAAGATACATTTTAGTTTTTCGATTTGAATTTAAGAAATAAAGTAGCACTTGCAATAAGTGCAATTTTTTTCCCATCTTTTGTTGTGTTCATTTAATTATTACAAAGTATTAATATAACTTAATATTTATACATAATTTTAAAAAAAAATACAAAATAACGAAACCTGGCCCGGCCCGGACCATTACAACCCGTAACCCGTACGGTTCAATCTAAGCCTGTCTCAACCCAGCCCGGTGAAAACTGGTACTGTTTGTAACCGACCCGGCCCGGACCGGTAACCGGACGGGTCGAAAAAAATCGACCCGGACTGGACCGGACCGGACCGGTGGAACCGGTTGACACCTCTAGACACAACTACCTTCAAAAACAAAATTATTTATTCTTATTTACTCATTTATTTTTTCTATCCATAAAGTAATTATATTTTCTACCCATAATAATTTTAGGGATTTTTATCTATACATCTCATATAGCAAACCTTATTACCATTATTGTGCCTTGTTTGGTTATTACCCTCATATTCCATGTTTTAGTTACCAATAATGTACCAAACGAAAATTTGCTGATCTTTCACCCTACAATAACGCCATTTATTAAGGCTCAACGGATTGTTAAATATTTTGTAGCCTAAAATAGCGCATGTATTTAAGGCTCCCAATTAACATTTGATTTTGTACCAATTAAATGCTCAATCAAAAACGGTAAAATCTCATATACAACGTGAATCTCTCCTCTTTTCTGAACCGAAATCAGTCACTCTTCCATTGAAAATCAGATTTTGTAGTTATTCCGTGATAGCCAGGTTCGAAAATCTCATATATTATAGTTCTTCCGTGATTGCCAGTTTCGAAAATCTTCCATTTTTCTACATCAAATACTGAAAATCTTCCAGATTTTGTAGTTCTTCCAGATTTCTGTTTCGAAAATCTTTTATTTTTCTACATCAAATACTGAAAATCAGAATTTACAGCGTGATAGTCAATAAAATTGCAGTTCTTCCAGATTTCAGTTTTGGAAATCACTCATTCTTCTACAATGTCAAAAATTCCGATAATGCTGAAATGTAATGGTTATTGGGATAACTATGGCAAATTCCGAGATTTTGAAGTTGATTCCATTTTGGTTGATGATAATGCAAGCTACTGAATTCTCGAGTCTACAATTGCAGAACAATTATCGATTGATACATCGGATAAAATTATAGAAATAAAATACATTGTGAATGATAATTGTCCTCCGTTGCAGATAATTGTCCTCCATTGCACATCGGATATATTCATATTTGGTGCAGGAAAAAAAACAAAAAAAAAACAGTAGCTGTTGCAGTGTTTCCAGTGTGTTTTTAAAATGTAGTCAAATGTGGGTAAATGTAGTTAATGTTAATATGCAGTGTTTCCAGTGTGTTTTTAAAATGTAGTCAAATGTGGGTAAATGTAGTTAACGTTTATATGTAGTGCTTCCAGTGTGTTTTTAAAATGTAGTCAAATGTGGGTAAATGTAGTTAACGTTTATATGCAGTGTTTCCAGTGTGTTTTTAAAATGTAGTCAAATGTGGGTAAATATAGTTAACGTTTTATATGCAGTGTTTCCAGTATGTTTTTAAAATGTAGTCAAATATGGGTAAATATAGTTAACGTTTATATGCAGTTTGTTTGTAACTGATTTGTAAAAATTATTTTACAAATTACAAATCAACTAGACTGTAACTACATATATATCATGTCTTCTAATCACAGTTCCAAACAACACTATAAAATTGCAGACCACATATCAACTACATTTTGACAGACAACATATGCTACATTATAACTACAAGCAACTGTACTGTAACTAGAGAATTATTGAGCATGTACAATGTAACTACTTTTATACACTGTATTTTTATCACTGTTCCAAATAAAAGTACAGTAAACTACATTAAACTACAAAAACTATAATTAACTACAAATTTGAGTCAACAGTCACAGTTCCAGATTAAAAGTACATTAAACTACAAACACTACAATTAACTACAAATTTGATTCAACAGTACATTTTGCCAATTAACTACAAATTAACTCCAAAAAAACTACAATTAACTACAATTTTTATAAACAACCCTAGTATGCAATAATACAGTACATTTAGACAAAAAACACTTAAACACCAAACAAACACTTGCATTCTATTTTTTGGCAAAAAATATTAAACTACAACACATTGAGGAAAAAAGGGGAGAAATGTGGCGGATGAAATTGAGAAATCAATTATTTTTAAATTTATAAATAATGTAACTTAAACTTATAATTTTATTTTTAATAATAAAATTATAATCACATAAATATTTTATTTTTAAAATTATTTAGGATCATAAACTATAAAAAAATTACTTTTCTTAGAATGGGAAGAGTATATGGTAACTTCTTAAAAGGTCGATAACCTCAAATGAAGAATTCAACCTTTGACCGAAAATAGTGAACGTTTTGCCTTTTAAAGTAAAAACGTTTAGCTGTAAAAATCAATTATGTTTTCTCAAAGAAATCCAGAATTAAATTCTTCAAAAATAAATACAACTTCTGCCGAATTTATACTCAAACATTCTAAAATATAAGGAAAAGATAGAACACAAATCAAGCCTCTAATATGAAAAGATTTGCTCCACAAATCAAGCCTCTAATATGAAAAGATTTTGTTCCACAAATCAAGCCTCTAATTAATAGTTGATCCTTAAACCTTAAAGATAAGTTTTGGTACATAAATTGAAAGGCGGTATACTTAAATGTAATAAACACTAACCTTAAACATGAGTGATTATAAGGTTTGCTATATGGGATGTATATGTAAAAATCCCATAATTTTTGTAGGAAATTTTTCTTTATTCTCCTCAATGCGGGTACCCAGAGACTATATCGAAAAATAAAAGAATGAGTGTTTTAGGAATTAAGTGTCTTTTCTCTGTATCAATTATATTTTCTTTTATTTTTTCCCTTCCCTCATTATGAACAGTTATTTGTTGGATTCTTGTCACAATGTGTACAAAATGATCAGGAAAGTAACCAATAACTTTGTACTATACTAAATAACTTAAATGGTATAGCGTATTAAATTTTGAAGAATTAACCCAAAAGATTTTTTGTGGCATCTTTTTTTTTTCTTGTGACTTCGTTATATGAAGTATTAGAAACCACACCAAATTAAATACAGTTGTCACTTAATCTAATTCACCTAATATCACATTGACTCTTGTTCATATAAATAATTTTATAATAGAATTCTTGTTCATATAAATAATTTCATAATAGAATTCACTTAAAATGCAGCTAAAACAATCAAAACAATGTTCAACTATCATATGATACCCATATGGTATCTAACTATACCAACATCGTATACAGTTTTACTAGTTAATTCCGGCAACTATATGACTATACTACTATTACATAACACACATGCATAAAGAGAAAAATAAAATAAAATAAAAATAGTGTACCACATATTAATATAGTAAGGTACTTCAAGATATTGTACTATATTACGATTATTAAAAGAAAAGCAAATATTGTACCAATCAAATGCAGTTAATACAACCAAAAAATGATTCAACTAGCATATGATACCAATATAGTATATAGATATACTAATAGGGTATATAGTTGGAATGAATTGTATACTAAAATGGTATATTTGTATACTATTTGGGTATACAATACAAATTCGTCTTCTTCTCTGGTTCAACTATATTTCAATCCAATTTTCTAAAATCTACTACAAAATCTTTGACTAAAACTTTATCTACAACATTCAATCAACTTTCCAAACAAACCCATACATGATCAGATCAAAACAATTAAAAACTCAAACAAACCAAGTTGTGAGTTTCAAGGTCCTTCAATGGTGGACTCAAATTGAGGGGAAAAACAAGAAAGTGATAAAGAAAACAAATGACTGAGGGAAGGGGTTTCACAGCTGAATGGATGATCAGATTCCCAAGGGCTGACTCGTCTTTGTGATTAATACCCGTTTCACGATTTTTTATGTATAAACACTAATGCATCTGTTATAAGAAAAAAATTGAACTGAATGGGTATAGTGAACTCAGCCTTTTATGGATAAAACAGAAATAATTTTGATACGAATTGGGGTAACATGTTTACCCTTTAATAGGTATAGTGAATTCAGAAATAACATGTTATAGGAAAAAAACGGGTAATTAGTTTTGGCTGCATGGGTAGGAGTAGTAAATAGTTTGGGCATGAGCATTAAAGGGTAAATAGTTTAGGATTAATAGGTATAAAGTGAAATTTTCTCTATTTTTAATATTAAGTTAGGCTTTGGCGAAGATTTAATTATATCAAACTTAACATCGACAATTTAAAATTTGAAACTTCACACTCGCGATTTCAACTGCAAACTAGACGATTTGAAGTCGATTTTGAGGCGGCTAAACCTTAAGAATTAAACAGGGATCCTAAGAACATATATTTGTGCACTTCTCCCATAACTAACAGATGCAAATCAAGGATATGAAATTTATGGTCGATTTGGGCATTTTTGTTGGGAATAAACCCCATACCAAAATAATATTCACGGTAATAAAAGAGGAATAATAATATAGCACCGGAATACGGTAATTAACAAGAATAAAAGAGTAACAATGACACCAATATTTTTATGTGGAAAACCCTTCTGAATAAGGGGAAAAAAACCACGACCCCGAGAGGAGCAACTGATATCACTATAGTAAGGAATTTTACACTTTGTAGGTCCGAGTAAAATACTCCAAAGACCACGGCAACACTCAAAAGAAATAACACTATTTTGATATTCCACCTCACTACAATATCGCTCACTCTCTATTTCACTCACAAACTATTTTCTTATCCCTGTCTGTGAAACCTTACTTTTTTTCTCTCTTTGTTGGTGTAATTCAAATGACTCAGAAGCTCTCTATTTATAGAGATTCTATACCTCTACAAATGTCATCAGTGACATCAAAAAGAAAAATTATTTTCAAAGGATGACTTTTGCAATTCAAAAACAACGATGGTTGCCATTTTTGAAAAAGAAGACAAGGAAGAAAAATTTCTTCCTTAACGGCGGCTGGACCCATCAATCTCCCCCTCCAGTCCCACTTATCAGGGAGGAGCACTGTCTTCTAGTTTGAATGCATGCTGACAAGTTCTTTGCATAGCTTGAACTTGTTCATTGGTACCACCTTGGTGAGCATATCCGCGGGATTTTAGATTGTGTGAATCTTTTTGACCTGTAAAGATTCGTTTTCCACCTGCTCACGAACCCAATGATATCTCACGTTGATATGCTTCGTCCTTGCATGATACATGATGTTTTTGCTCAGGTCTATTGCACTTTGACTGTCACAATAGAAAACATACTCCTTTTGATGCAATCCAAGCTCTTGTAGGATGGACCATGATGGACTTTTGTTGTTCTCTCTAGATCCTCACTGTTTCTGCAATATGCTCATCCTCGCTATTGTTACTAGTCGCCTCACATACTTGTCGTGCATATCACCCGCCATGAACCGGCGTGGCTACGTCCTCCTTGTTGCAGGTGTCGCTGATTGAGTCCTCATTTTGAGGCAAATTTTCTTGTGCCTCAATGTTGTGTATGATGGTGACATCATTATCTTCCATCTTTTTCGATTTTTGTTTAGAAACAAAAAATCAAATATATTAGTAATAGATGCAAGGATCAAATCAATTATGCAACTTTCTCAAACTGTTTACATGTAAAATGATACATTTAAAATTATAGCATGGTTTATAGACAAGCAAATTGATTTGACCCCCAAAATAATAAATAAATTAAATTAAATGCAAGACTTAGCATTTCGAGATAAAATAATAGACAACTTGGTTCCGAGAGCAAGTCTTCTAAAGCCAACAATAAGAATATCGTTTAGGCAGAAAAATAGAGTATTAGTTAGCTTGGAATGGTGTGTAGTATAAGTTTGTCAGTAATTTCGTCCCTTACAATTGAAGCCACTATTTATAGTTGTGCCAGGGACAAGGTTCTAGGATCAAGCCCCTATTAAATGACAATAATGGGGGCCATTGATGAATATATAACGACATATAATGAATGCCAAAATTCTCTATAATGGCCATGTATTCAACACCGAGGAATATTCTCCATTGAATACCTTCGAGGTTTATCCGATCACTACTAGAAAATGGCTGAATTTCGGCCGCCAAAACGGTCGAAAAACATAAATTTCTGACTACCTTTCGACCAAAATTGGTCGCTCGGAAAATACATGGTTAGAAAATAATTTCTAACCAAAATTGGCTGGTCAGAAAACACACGATCAGAAAATAATTTCCGACATAATCCGTCGGTGATTTCTGACAAAAGTTGTCAGAACGTTCAAAAAGATCAAACAACCAAATATTTTCAAATTGTCGACCAAAATGGTTGAAATTTCACAGACCGAATCACTCGTAATAATATAAATAAAAATAAATATTTATTTAAAATTAAATTATAAAAACATATAATTTTCAATCGAATCAGTAGGATATTAATTATTAAAAATAAATTTTATTTATTCTCCAATGGAATCCGTCGAAAACTGTTAAATATTATTTATTTATTTTAGTTTTTCCTGATTCGGTCAGAACTGAGTGTTTTTGAAAAACGCTGGACAGTTGTCCGACACTTTCCGCTGGAAATATGTCGGAATTTTCTGTAAAACTAGGCGGAATTCTGCTCTAGTTTGAGCTACACCACCTGTCAAATTATTACAATACAACAACGCTAACAACTAATCAATAAATATAACATCTAGACCAACAAATTCAGCCATTAACACAATCTAAACCGGCAAAATCCTTTAAACCTAGCAATTTTGGGCATAAAAATATCCAAATAGTAGCCCATATTCAAATTTAAAAATAATTATAAAGTTGTCTCTTACAATCAAGTTTACCAATCAACCAAAACACTACACTAAACTACTACATATCAGATTCAGTTTGTTCATCCTCACTATTAGATAGATCATGCCCATGTTTTCTCATGAATTTCTGCATCTTAACAAACATTCCAAATTGGGAGTCCAAATGTTTCTTCAAAACATGAATTTTTTTTTTCATATCTTCCATCTATTCTTGATTTTGAGAAGAAGAAGAATTGGCTAAGAGTGGATTCGAATGACCTGTAGATTGATGTACTCCAAGTCCATAGACTCTGCCTTTATTACTCCACCTGTTGTCTCTGTCCACAATGAAGTCATACCATTAGGTGTTGGTTGAGTTGAAGGAGGCTAAGTTTGTTGGACTACTTTTGGACCTCCTTTACATGATTGATTAAAAATGGAAAAGGGTGGTGCCAAAGGATCGATTTCGCCTCCAACGTCATGCGGATTCAGTCTATTTATTAAACATGGTACATCATGTTAAAAATAGTATGAATAGAAATAAGATGTTTCTTTATCCACATATGCCTCACATACCGAATCTTTAATTTTTGATCTATTTTTTATGGTGCGTTTATATTTGTCAATAATCTCGCATAACGTTATTTTTAGACGATACAATCTTTAAAGTAAATACAAAAGGTAAATGATTAAATGTCATTACCTCTCGAAGAGATACATCCATCTACATTGAACTGTCCCTCTAAGCCATGCCTTTTGTGCAAGTTGAATTGGAAGATGTTCCATTACATCAAAAAACAAAGAGGAAAATTTTTTGCCAGCTTGTTTAAAGTCAAGATAATGATAATATCCATATAAATTAGATTCTCCACTCTCAATGTGCTAGAAAAAATTCTTGTAAAAGCAATTTATCTCTGTAATCGATTTTCATATTCAATCAGGCAATGAATTGAACGCAATAGGCATCAACGCTTCCATGAGATACGACAATTGTGGCTTTTTATTCACGCCAACTTCCTTTCTTTCATGTCAACACACCTGGATAAATTTTATGTGTGCCATGAGGCATCCTCAAATTGTCAACACAACTACAAATCTCTCTTCTCTCATCTAAGGGGAACATATAACTAGCTTTGGGCTTCTGAATCTTGTTGTTAAAGTACGCAAGATACAACTCACTTCGCGTACAATATTCCTTTAAGTCCATCCTATCCTTCAAGTTATCTTTGCTCTTGTTAGTAACATCCACAAAAGTGTCAAACAAATTGTCAAAAAAATTCTTCTCGTTATGCATGAGGTCCAGATTATGCTGAAGAAGATTGTGCTTTCAATAAGGTAATTCTCAAAATATGCTCCGTTTAGTCTAGTTATGCATGGCACCATAACCTAGTATCTTAGATGGTGGAGACTCTGTTACTTTAGGCAGATCCCTTATCATGAACCCGTTTGGATGAGCTTATTTTAAGTGATTTTTAAGTCAAAATAGCTATTCATCCATAAGCTAGGAATTTTAGCTTTTGGCTTGTTTTTGTCATTTTAGATTAAAAACAAGTGCTTAAAAGTATTTTTTTTACTTTAGCCGAACACTACAAAATAGCTTAAAAGTTATTTTGGCTTAAAAGCACTTAAAATAAGTCAATCAAAATGGGCTCCATATTCCAAATTTCTTCTGAAAACAAGCAGACTGGTGGCTTCTCAAAATTAATTCAGTTAGTCATAAATGCACTTGTATTCCGCCTAAATTCATGATTTATTGGCAAGAATCTACGATGACAGACGAACCATGTATTCTTACCTCCATGTTTCAAAGTAATTGCTTTTATGTCTTCCATACAACAAGGACAAGCTAACTTTCCAGCAGTCGACCACCCGGACAATATTCCATAAGCGGGAAAATTATATATAGTACACATCAAAGCAACATGCAATCTGAAGTTTTGTTTAGTTGATATATCATATGTTTCCACACCTTGATGCGTTATAAATTGTAACTCATCAATCAAAGGCTTCAAGTATACATCAATCAAAACTTTTCAGGTTGCATGGAACTGGAACAATACAAGTTAGGAACATATATGGACTTGTCATACACAAGTCAGGCGAAAGATTACACGGGGGTAACAAACACTGGCCAATATGAATATGATGCAGTAGAGACAACAAATGGAGTAAATCCATCTGTGCATAATCCCAATCTAATATTTCTTGGTTCAATAGCAAACTCGGGGAGTACCCTATCAAAATACTTCCATGCTTCTCCATCTTACGGATGTCATAGAATATTGGGTGGCCTTCTATGTTCATAGTGCCATGTTATATAAGGAGAAGAGCTCATTGATATATACAACCTCTTTAACCTATGTATAAGATGTAAGTAATGCATCGCTTTAACTGGAACTTTCTTTTTATATTGGCATTTGTGACTTCCTTAAAACGAGGCTGGTTACAAAATTTATAGTTTTCTAGAGATGTGTCATCCTTAGAATAAGATGCATTTTCTCACAACATTCAATTCTCTCTAGTGACAGACCCAACTTAAACCAATTTCTTAGCAGTGTAGAAATCTTTTAGTAAGTCAATGTTGCTCGGATTAAGTACATTCACAAGACCAATAATAGAATCCATACCCACTTGGAAAATAGAACTATCTGATTTAATACTTAGCAGTCTAACCGCAACAGACAACTTGGAATGCACCGAGCCTTCATACAATGGACGACTAGCTTCCTCTAACTGTTCATAGAAACGCATAGCCTCAATTTTTGGTTCGGATTGAACCCCAGGAAGCGCCCCAAAAGCACCCCTCATCATTTTATTGTATTGATAATTTTCAACATTATGCTCCGCAATGACGCTACCCTCACTACCAAAAGAATATGAAAGTTAATATCGTTTAAACTAGCATGATTCTCCCCGTGAACAGTCCATATATAATAATCTTTTACAAACCCTTTCGTGTATAGATGAACTTCTACTTCGTCCCTTTTCAGTAACTTACACACTTACATTTCATACAAGTACACCTAATTCTTCCTGCAATAAGAAAATCATCAAGTGTTTGAGCCTTAGCAATAAATTCAGCAATCACTTTAATAAATTCATCCTTTTACTTTGTACGGTTAGGATGATTCCTATTATATATCCATCTATTATGCACAGAATTCATCTATACAAACAAAAATCTAGAAATAAGATATTTAAAATAATTTCATTTATTTAAATTGGTTACAAAGTTTTACTCATTCAAAGGTTCATTTTAGATATATACATATTATTGTGTCAAAGCACTTTAATTGATATATTTTATTTTTTAAATTATAATTTTTTAACACTCGAAATCTCACCTATAATGGGGGAGAAGGACGAAAGGGAGAGAGGAGGAGGAGGATAAGAGAAGAAGGAGGAAGATGATAGAGGAAGTCACAAGCTACCAAATGGTCGGAATCGAAATCAAACGAGTTAAACTTACTTTTGCGCCAAAAGTTGCGATTGATTTGGTCAGAAATACGGTCAAATTACATATATATATATATATATATATATATATATATATATATATATATATATATATATATATATATATATATATATATATATATATATAGTATTATTTTGACAATTCCGACGGATTCCGACGGAAATTTTCGACAATAATTTTGTGTCGGAAATTTACGATTTCCTAGTAATGGATGCCAACCGAAGTTGTTGTCCTTGGTCTTGATTTTTACTCGTTTTGTCTTTCATATGTCCCCTATTTAATGTATCATTCTGTCATTCGAGTATTTAATGTGAATCAATTTTTTTTTGGTAATTAAACTTTGTATTAATCACCAAAGTGTTTGTCATACAAATCCATAGCACAGCTTTATACTCAGCTGTCTATCAAAAAGGAGCAACTGACTAACCTATACTGTCCAAAAAATTCAGCATTATAGTAAATAATGCTGAAGGTGTACTCTTAGCCTAGGAGGAGCTCTAACATTACAAGTATAAGCAATAGTTCTAAGTAGTTTGTCACTGTTACAATAAGTGTTTCCAAATATTCTCGCATTCCTTTCCAGCCATAGGACATAGAACATTTCTGCCAAGGTCATTTTGACTATATGAGCTCGAGGAGATTTCCCTTTAGACTGCTCGATGAACCAGTGGACAAATTGAGGCCAGTTTTGTCCAGTAGGTTGCTTAGTTCCAATCCGTTGCAATGTGTGATATCTCAGCTGGGATGCAAAGGTGCAGTCCAGGAATAGATGTTCTCTGGTTTCCACCGCTTGTTGAAACATAACACAAGTGTCTGCCACACTCAGGTTCCATTTAATCAACCTATCTTTGGTAGGAAGTCTGTCTTGTAATAGCAGCCACAGATTGAAGATTGCTTTAGGTCGAGCAGCATTCTGCATTGTTAAGTTCTTCCAAGGGACTCTTGGTGCCTCTCCAATCTGTTGTAAGTAGAGCATTCTTATAGTACAATCAGATTTATACAACAGTTGGTGTTGCTGCAATAGCACAGTGCCTTCAGTGATCTTCCGGACCATCCAACTAGCTTGTTTAGGAGCAGTGATGGTCTCCAACTATTGCTGTTTGATATAGACTGTGTGGATCCATTTCACCCATAATGCATCCTTCTTGTGTGCCAGATCCCAACTGAGTTTGGCAACAGCAGCCTTGTTCCACAGTAAGAGATTGGTCAAGTTCAATCCTCCAGCAGACTTTGGCAGACAGATTTTTTCCCAAGCCACATATGCTTTCCTTGATACATTCACTGAGCCAGACCATATGTAGGATCTACATATTGCCTCAATCAGTTTTATAACTTTGGAAGGTATTAGGAATAGTTGAGCCCAATAAGCTTGAATACCAAAAACAACTGATTGTACCAACTGGATTCTACCAGCATATGATAGCTGCCTAGCAGTCCAGGATGTAATCCTAGCAGTAATCTTGTCGACCAGTGGTTGCCATTGAAAAACAATCAGCTTCTTAGTAGCCAAAGGTACTCCCAAGTATTTAAAAGGAAGTTCTCCACGTACATACCCAAGAAGATCAATAATATGTTGTTGATCCCCAGGCTTTACCCCTCCAAAATAGACAGCGCTTTTATGCAAGTTGGCTTTCATACCAGAGGCTGCAGTGAAATGAGAGAAATATGTAAACATGGTACTTACAGAGTGAGGTTCCCCTTTGACAAACAACAATAGGTCATCAGCAAAGCTTAAGTGAGTTATTCCCAGTTTTTTGCAACCAGGATGAAATGTGAAGCCTTTAGCTTGCCTCAGCTCAACCAAAGATGGCTAAGGTATTCCATCACAATAGCAAACAGAAAAGGAGATATAGGATCCCCTTGTCTCAATCCTTTGGCTGCTTGAAAAGGTTCTGTTGTTTCCCCATTGACAACCACTGTATAGCTGACAGTTTGGACACACTCCATGATCCATCTTGTAAATCTGGTAGGAAAACCCAGAGCTTCCATAACCTGCTGCAAATAACACCATTCTACTGAATCATACGCTTTCTGTAGGTCAATTTTGATCATACATCTGGGAGATATATGTGACCTTGAGTAATGCTTTATTAATTCATGTGCTAAAATGACATTATCTGCAATTCTCCTTCCTGGGATGAAGCCTGCCTGTGCATTACAGATGATACTACTCGTGACCTTCTGGAGTCTGTTGGCCAGCAACTTGGAGATGATTTTATATAAAACTGAACAACAAGCTATTCGTCGAAACTCTTTAACTGTTTTAGGATTGGATACCTTGGGAATTAAAGTGAGTGTGGCACAGTTTATTGGTCTATGCATCTTGTTGGTTTCAAAGAAAGTCTTGACTGCTTGCAGTACCTGTTTCCCAATGATAGGCCAAGTGTGTTTAAAGAACATAGCATTATACCCATCTATCCCTGGAGCTTTATCATTACCAATTGCCTTTAAGCTGTTTAGAATCTCTGTATCACTGATGTTAGCAGCTAGTTCCATCCTTTGGTGATGTGAGAGGCAAGGACCATTGCTCATATACTCTTTGTTAACAGCTGGTAGGGAAGTGGCTGCTGTCCCCATGAGTGATTTATAGAAATCTTTAATCTCCTTCTTTAGGTCAGCTGGATCAGTTATCTTCAGTCCCCCTTCTGTGGTCAGTTCAGTAATCCTCTTATACTGGTTTCTCTCCTTCATTACTGCTGAGAAATATTTGTTGTTTGAGTCTCCAAGTTGGATCCATCTGGCTCTAGATTTTTGTTGCAATGCTGATTCTTCAATCAAAGACCACTTTTCTAATTGCTGCACCAGGTCCTTTTCTCTCATCTGTAAGGCATCTGTATAGGACAAAGTCATCTGGTGTTGGACAGCTTCCAGGTCCTTTCTGCTGATCTCAATCTTTTGTGCAATATTCTTAACTCTCTAGTATTTAGAGATTTTAAGGCTGGTTTGAGGGATTTGAGATTGTTCCACACCCCTTGAAGGGTGCACTGAGCATTGCTTTTCCAGTTATCTTTGATCAGAGGCTGAAAATCCTTATGTTGAGTCCATGCATTGTAGAACCTGAATGGTGTCTTTCGGCTATTGTTATCTTCTGCCAGGGTTAATAACATGGGATTATGATCAGAGATAAAAGGGGCTCCATATACAGTGTGTACATGGCTCCATTTTATCATCCATTCATAATTGCCAAACACCCTATCCAGTCTACTACACACTCTATCATAGCCACTTTGTTTATTGGTCCAGGTGAAGAAGTCCCCTTTCCATGGTAGTTCAGCCGGACCAGTCTGTTGTATGCAATTGTTAAAGTCTACAGTCTCCACTTGCTTAACTTGGTGGCAAGATTGTCTATCATTACTAGACAAAATGGCATTGAAATCTCCTGCAATTAGCCATGGGTCGGTAACAACAGCAGCCAGGTTCTGAATAGTCTTCCACAATGTCCCCCTCTGATCACTGTCATTGAAACCATATACCACTGTGAGGCAGCAGATAATTCCACCATTAAGGGTCCTAACATTGCAATGGATGAGTTGAGCCTCCTCCTGCAAATCAGTGATCAAAATCTTTGTAGGATCCCATAGGATCCATATTCTACCATTCACTGCTCCCCTGTAGTTAGTTAGTATACTCCAGTCAGGTAACAAAAAACTAGATATTCTCTCTATATTCTTCTGTTTAATCTTTGTCTCTACCAGACCAACAAGGTCAAACTTATTGGTTCTAAAGTATTCTTTGGCTTCCTTCTGTTTGTACCTTTTTATTTACACCACTTATATTCCAAAATAACCACTTCATTGATTATAGCTGGTTCCCCCTTCATCTAGGGGGTGATCTGCCCAACTCACTGACCCAACTTCAAATCTGTTAGACATCACAATAGGGGATAGTGGTGGAAAATTTGTGATGTTAAAAACTGGAGACACCTGTGTATCAACACCTTTCTGTTTATTCACAGCTTCACCTATAGCAGCATGAGGACTTGGTTCCTTTGCAAGGTTTGGTTGTTGAATTTGAGCTTCCTGGTTACTCTGGGTCACAAGGGCTGGAGCCTTAACTCTCCATTCCTGTGTCACCTTGTTCTTCTGTAAGGGGTTGGGTTGAGCAGTTTTGGCCAAACAATTGTGTCCCACCATAAGGCACTTCTCACAATACGATGGTTTCCAATCATAGGTCACATCTTGCATAAAACTCTTCGCATTTGGATCCAGTAGTTCAATCTCACTAGGCAATTCCTTTGATACATTTACTTCAATGAGCATACGAGCATATGAGATTCTACTTTGCTTAGTCGTACATTCACCAGCAAAGATGTGCTTACCCAACACACTTGCAATTCTACTCAATGACCTACTGCCCCAACAGGACATAGGTAGATTGGGGAATTTGATCCACAAGGGGATTTCTGTCTGGAAAGCAGCTTTAAAGTCAAAATCAGCAGACCACTGTTTCAAGATCATAGGTCTGTTAGCAATAGAGTATGGTCCTCCACACAGTACTTCTTTGGCATCATCCAGGGAATGGAATTTGACAATATAATAGCCCTCATCATGGTAAAAGAGATCAGGTTCAGGCACATGAGACCAGTGTATGTTTATAAACCTTTTCATAGCATTGTACCCTGGTCCATTACCTAGAACAAATACAACTAGGGCACACTTCCATTTTTCTTCTTCCTCTTCCACTTCATCCTTAACCAGCTGACCAACTGGTTTACCATTAATGAGTGTTGGGGGGATATATTTCAGAGACATACCATTAGCGGCAAGACGATTTTACTTTGACACAGGAACACTTTTTTCTCATAGGCATTTTGTTCCCAACCAAAACGAAATACTAAGAGCAACAATAATTGAAGTTCTTTAGGATTAGAGTCTAGGGATAAGGCCGCCAACAAAGCAAGTAACTAATTTATCTTTACTTTATCTTTGACTTTTAGAAGCCGTTTGATACGCTGGATAAGGTGTATATAATGTGATATTAAATTTATATTATGTTCGGTTGACAGGATAAATTTATATCGGCATTAAACATAGTATAAATTTAATCCTAAATTTAATTTTGTGTATCCTATCAAACTTGATAATTATTTTATTCTACCTCTTGAGTGGGATAAATTAGTCTACGGAATATAATCCCAAGACTACATTCTCGAAAAAAATTAGTCCGCATGTCAAACGATCCCTTAAAGTTTTAACTACTTACACGAGGACTTCTATGTTTTTTTTTGGTCATCAGGACTTCTAGGTTATTCATATATCTAGTTGGTTGCTTCTCTTTAATCAAGATTATTTTTTATTCTCCATTTGTGTTTACCCTTGGATTTTGGTTTTAAATGTTAGAATACTACTGCTTTAATTCCAAAAACAATTAAAAGAATGGGCACTAATTACATTCTGTAGTTTAGATCATAAACTTTCATATTTGACAAAATTTATATTATTTGAAATAAATTCTAAAGGCTAAGTTCTGACTCAATGACCCGTACATTATTTAACTTGTCGAATCGATCTAAATTTTATCCCCTCATTTCACACTCCTACTTTCTCTTTTTTTTTTTTTTAATCTTTTTGTGAAATTGTATTAAGGGATTCTAGAAAAAGAGGGTAGTAGGTAAGGAATTAAGGTGAAAATGGTGAAAGGTAAGTCCTCTAGATTTTGATCTGATTGGAGATTTATCACTGACCTTAAAAATTAATTAATGAAAAAAAATATAAAGAAAATTAGGGTGGCTATGAAGTTTGACGAATTCAAACTGGCGGGGAAGGGACAAACATGTCCCTATAATTTATACTAGCTGTTTATCCGTCAAAGATATGCTTCCGGCAAATATTTAAATCCAATAATGTGCAGTAAGAGACAGAACAAATAAAGACACTATCAGAGGAAACCAATGACTAATCATTAAAGAGTATCAAATTAGGAAAATGATGAGCTAATTAGTCATGAGTTACATTATTTATATATTTTAACCAATGGAGAACAAGACCATGACAGTACTGTTCTGGTCTACATCAAGCACTTTTGAAGTTCTTAATATTATACTATTCCTCTGCTTCATACGGTAAAAAAAAGTTTTTTATCATTAATTAATAGGTGAATTACTTAAAAATTCATAGAAACTATTCACGTCTTGCAACTTTCATAAGGGTTTCTGAACTATACGTTTTGGATCAATAATGCCCTCCATCCACTTATTTGGCCAAATATATCCATTAATATTTTTAGCTCACAAATGCCATTTGAGTTAATGGAGGGACACGTGTCATCGTCCTGTTGGTCAATTCTAAATATTTCGTAATTAATTAAAAAGACACATTAATCAAATCCAAAAAATAATTTTCGAAAGCAATTCTTCTAATAAATTTTTTTACTAAAAACTAAAGAAAAAAATGTATTATTTTTCCAGCTTTTACAAAAAAATAATTTTTTTACTAAAACAATATTTTTGTAAAAACAAAATAAAATCTAAAAACCAATAAATTTGTAAAAACTAAAAAAAGATTGATGTTTTTTGCTAAAATTTCTAGCCTTTTCCAGTTTTTACAAAGGACCCATTTTTATTCTAACTTTTTTTTTCAAGTTTTATCCAGTTTAGCAAAAAAACTAGTCACATCAAAGCAAATTTTCCAGTTTTTGCTAAATCTAGTTTACCCATTTTTACAACGATGATATATGTGTATTATTGTATTATAATATAGAGTTTAAGTTGGATACGTGTCATGAAATTTTTACACCATCACATCATATTTTTCTAGCTTTTTTTTTTCCAATTGTTTTCCAGTTTAGCAAAAAAAAAAAAACTAGAAAAAAATCTAGAATAAAAAAAGGATCTTTTGTAAAAACTGAAAAAATCTGAAAATTTTAGCAAAAAATATCTACTTTTTTCAGTTTTTACAAAATATTGCTTTTTAGATTTTATTTTTGTTTTTACAAAAATATTATTTTAGTAAAAAAGCCTTTTTTTTGTAAAAACTGGAAAAAAATTTCTTTTTTTTCTTCAGTTTTTAGTAAAAAAAAGTTTTAGAAGAATTGCTTTCGAAAATTATTTTTTTGGTATGAATAATGGGTCTTCTTAATTACTTACGAAATATTTAGAATGAACCAATAGAACGATGACACGTATCCTTCCGTTAACTCAAATGGCATTTGTGAGCCAAAAATATTAATAGAAGGACATATTTGGCCCAATAGGTGGATGGGGGGCATTATTGATCCAAAACGTATAGTGCATGGGCATATCTGACCATTCTCCGCTTAAATTATAAAGTATTGCTATTATCCGAACTATAATGTTCCATGTTGGATTGGATGGTTGTTAAGAATCGTTTCAAAATGTATTATGTAATATTATGTTGTATTGTACTATCTCATTTTATTGTCTCATTTTAGTATATAGAATGTTGAATAGATTATATTGTTTGGCGTTGTTTTATGATGTCATGTACCAATAATATGAAAAATAAATTTGCAATATTATTAACAAAAAAGGTAAGGTACGAGATAGAATTATTATATAAAAAAGTAAATTAAAGGATAAAGAATGAGATTATTTAATAATAAAGAAGGGCAAGATGACATGAAAGAAAAGGTAACGCCATGGTCACACTGTTGGTATTACCGTGTTGAAAATCAGAAAATCAGAAAATTAGAGAAGTAAACAAATGTTAGTTCAATAAACCAAACGTAAAATAATTCTGAGACCACTGAATGCACAATGTGTCCTTAAGGAATTTAATCCCCTCACTGTTGCCCAAGGTATACAGATTAATTCCTCCCAGGATACAACGAAATAACTATTCTGTGATAGCGACACTTCAAATCAAAGAACTTCAACGAACTCAACAAACGGAACAAATCACACTTGACACTTATGTTTTAGAAAATAATGCAACAATGTATAAAAGAGGGGAGAAGAGTTTAGATTTTCCTTGTCTGATTTCATGTCTTAAAAATGAGGCAAAGCCTCTAAATTTATAGACAAAGGAAGGGTGATATTGAGAGATGCAATCTAAAAGGTTCATCTTCCATTTTTCATTTACACCCCTTAATAAAAAAGCAATAATCCCCCACATGAATGGGGAATAGACATATGTGAAAATCATGCATTAAAATATTGTGTGACTCGCAAGTAAGGATTAATCGTATCTGAATAAGTAGGTTTCTCTTTGAACTTTTCGTAGTGAACTTATATCAGATATACTCGGTCAATCGGTAGATTTGATATCTTTAAACCGTCGAGCTTTGGTGTATTCCTAGACAATCATAAGTTACACAATTAATCCTTAACCATTTTTGGCTCTCATGGTTGTGTCCGTTTCAGCCATGAATACCGCCTAGTTTCATGAGTGCTTAGAGAATGGGCCTTTACTTTCATCCCCCTTAAAGAGGCTTACACTTAACACTCATATAGGTGATTTCTAAACGTGTAATCTTAAAGACACTATCTGGTCATATCTTGCCAGACTTAGCAAATTATTAAAAAGCTTTAAGCTTTATTGACTCATCAAAAAGCCTTAATGCTTTACCTTAATTTCTGAACATTGTCTTCATCATGAGAATGGGTTGAGTAATTTGATAATATTGAACCGTCATTATTTACTTTGTTTGATCTCTTTGAACCTAGCTCTTGGGATCTCCAGTATGCTAGGTAGTGTTACCGCCATGATGACTTGTCCTAGGGCTTAGCCCCATTCCCTTCGATGATCTTTCAACTGCCTCTCTAGATAGGCTTTTTGTAAGTGGATCCGACACGTTGTCTCTTGACTTTACATAGTCAATCGTAATAACACTACGAGAGAGTAGTTGTCTAACGATATTGTGTCTTCGTCGAACGTGACAAAACTTTCCTTTATACATAACGCTCCATGACCTGCCTATTGCTACTTGACGATCACAATATATACATATGGGTGACAAAGGTTTGGGCCAAAAGAATATCTTCCAAAAAATTCTGGAACCATCCAGCTTCTTCACCGGCCTTGTCTAAGGCTATATACTCAGCCTCCACTGTAGAGAGTTCAATGCATATTTGTTTGGACAAGTTTCAAGACATCGCTCCTTTATCGACTGTTTAGAATCGGTTGAACCGGTGATCTAATTTGGATCACTATACCCCTCTATTATTGGTGGATTCTTATTGTATTGCAAAGCATAATTTGGAGTATATTTCAAATACTTCAAAACTCATTTCATTGTTATGAAAGTTTAATGCAAACTTATTATATCGTAGACTAATACGTCCCAATTTTTAATTGCATATCAGTTTATTAACTACACTTAATGTAGTAATAGTATATTATAACAACAGCTGGAATGATTGGCATCAGACCTGTTAATATAAAACTCATTTATCAATCGCTTTGTCATTTTCAAGCATTTGTGTGTTATTTATTTATACGCCTATATGATATGCAAATTATAGCACCTCCATTCATGAAAGAAATCCAACTTGCGATGGATTTTGGTCATGTTTATCGGTTGGTTTACCTCATTATAGACTAACGTATTAATACGTTCGTTCATGAATGGTCATGTCCATTCAAAAACGTGCAGACGTATCTTTCTATAAAAAGTCACAACTTTCAAAGTGACATCATTTCATAAAAGAACAAAAACAACATAAATTCTCAATAAAGAAAATGATCTTTCGAGAAAGATACGTGACCAACTTCCGAATTAGTAGTTTCATCAACTAGTCTTCATTAAGACTAAACAACTGCTGATATTACCAACTACTATATTAATGGGGTTCAAAAATTATATCATTTAGACATTACGTCTAACATTGGCTTTTGTCATGCATAAGCTAAAATATTTCATCAACATATAATCAAATAATGACTATATGATTTAGTGTATTCTTAACACAAACACATTAACTTTTTAAACCATTTAACAATATTATTTGGTCAAATCTCGCATGCCATTGTTCGGGTGCTTGTATTATTCTGTAAAGTGACTTAACAAGTCGACAAACCTACTTTTCTTTTTAAGAAACCACGAACCCTTCAGGTTGTTCCATATAAATTTATTTATAACGACCCAACTGGTCGTTTAAAGCTCTAACCGTCCTTCAGCAGTCTTAGGCCATGAGCAGCTTCATTTCAGGTATATAGACTTGTACACGTGGTCGGAATTGAATTTCGGTAAGTTCATAGTGGAATTGGAAGGAGAATTCCCATTTTGAAAGCTTAAAGTTGAAGAAATAAACTAAGATTGGAGTTTTGATTAAATGACCTCAGAATTGATTCAAAGGTTCCATCAGGTTCGTATGATGATTTCACGCTTGGGCGTATGCCTGGATCGAGTTTTTGATGACCCGGGAACGTTTTGGAGCCTATTGTGGAAGTTAGCATTTTAGAAGAAATTGCATCAGTTTGGCTTAAAGTACATTTCAGTGTTATTGATATCCACTTGGGATTCCAAGAGTGGGAGTAGCTCCGTGCGGTGATTCTGGAGTTAGGAGCGCGATCAGAAGTGTATTCGGAGGTCCGTAGGTCATTTTGAAGTCGTTTGGCTAAATATAGAAATTTGAAGGTTTTGGAGAAGATTGACCGAAAGTGGACTTTTTGATATCGGGGTCGGGATCCAATTCCAAAAGCTGTAGTAGGTCCGTAATGTCAAATATGACCTGTGTGCAAAATTTGAGGTCAATCGGACGTGATTTGATAGGTTTAAGCATCGAGAATAGAAGTTGGAAGTTCTAAAATTCATAAAGCTTGGATTGGAGGTTAATTCACAATTTTAGCATTATTTGATGTGATTTGAGGCCTCGAGCAAGTCCGTAATGTATTTTGGGACTGTTTGGTGTTGTTGATCGGGGTCCCGGGGGCCTCGGGTGTATTTCGGATTGTGTTGCGCTCTTATTTGATGTTTTAATGGAGTTTCTTTGGACATAAAAGGGTACCATATTAATCAAAACCAAACTATGTCTTTATTGAAGCATTAGATCCGTATCATAATTTCGGACCCATAACAAAAGAATCATCAAATTTGGACATTGTATGAGGAAGTTATGCTCGTTTCCGTGCCGAGAAAAGTGGTGGTACTGTCAAAACCGCAAAAACTAAAAATCTACTGTAGAAGTTGGACCGTGGAAGCGGGAATTTTCGATGTGTACCTGCATTGCATGTGTGATTAACGAGCAAGGTATGTGTTTAATTTTGGAATGGGCTGATCTCCTCAGTGAAATAGATGCATCTATGGTACGGGCCGCTCGACCCTCGGCAGTGCACACTCTACATTTCTATTGGAGTAGGCCATTGACCCCGGCATGATTTGCGCATGTTTGTGTTGTTGTCTTGAACTTATTTGAGTTGTTTCATGCCTCACTATGGCTTGAGATCATATTGTTAATAATTACAAGAATTCTAAGGAAATTTTTCATGAAAGAATTATATGATTACTTGTTTCCTCTATCTGGATTAGAACCATGTTTATGAAACAAATCCATTGTTTAATCTATTTATTATGGATAAATAATCATTGGACTGCTAATAAGTGTCAAGGTTGACCATCTCGTCTCTACCCCTTTGAGATTAGGGGGAACACTCATTGGTTACATGTTGTTTTTGTACTTATACTGCACTTGGTGTGCATTTTGTTGCACATATTATGTGGCTCGTGGCTTAACGGCAGGACCGGTGTAGAGACTAGGTGAGCTGTATTTCTTCGAAGCGATTCTGTAGCTAGTATAGTCTCTTTCAAAATTTTATTTACTGACTAGGTGAGCCGTATTTCTTCGAGGCGATTCCGCAGCTAGTATAGTCGCTTTCAGAATTTTATTTACTTTCTGGCTAATTGTATTCCGGGCAGTTGTTGTACCTATTTGGTTTCCTTTATAAAATTGCTCATGTACTTGTGACTCCAGGTTCCAGGGATGTATTTGGATTTATTTAGGAATTTTGAAAGTTGATTTAATATTTCCTTATTTAATTGGAGGAACAAACTGAGTATTGCTTTAATCATAATAAAGAAGTATTTTCAAAATTATTAAAATAAGAATTTAATTAATTATTTTAGTTGGCTGGCCTGACAGCAGTGTTCGGCACCACCACGAGCCTTAGTGAATTTGGGTCGTGACAATATGGTATCATAGTACTAGATTCCCGTCGGTCTCATGAGCCATGAGCAAGTCTACTAGAGTTTCGCGGATCGGTACGAAGACGTCTATACTTATCCTCGGAAGGCTATAGGGCTGTTTGGATTACTTCCCTTCTTGATTTCATTATCGTGTGGTTCGATTTCTTTGAGGCTTATGCCTTTGATTCCTTCCTACTCAGTCTTACGCGATGCGAGCGCTTGCTAGAAATCGAGAATTTGAAGAATTGAAATGGCACTACAAAAGTTGGTGCGGGATAATTTTCCCGGTATAGTTGATCGTATTATTATAGTCGCTTTATGGGAGGATATTCTATTGTTCAGCTCAGTAACAGGACTGCTAAGAGCCTTGAGGCTAGGCACAGGTTGCCATGATGCTTATGAGCGATTATTTCCGCATTGTTATTATGATAGTAGGATGTTTGCCCACGTGTCGTGGCAGTGGATGAATTGAAGGGAGGTTTACTCAGCGTGTAATCAAGGGATTCAGTATTTTATTTCCAGCAGAGGAAAAGGTAGTCGGATTAAGAATGGTCAGGTATGGGCTAGTGAAAGTAATGAGGCTTGGTAATTGCAAGTGTGGTGGACCTTTCTTCTATGATGGGGTGTCGTGGTCCTATTGGAACGTACCAAGTTCATTGATGTTATAATCTGCTACAATTCGCCTTTATGGTAGGATATTGTGAAATAGTATTGGAGATATGACTGTCAGTTGTCGCATGGTGCGATGGTTCAAGATCGAATAAGAATTTCTAATGTTAACGGATTGATAAAGATGACCTTCGAATAGGCTTAAAGATTAGCACTTATGGTGGGTTCAAGTGCTCGAAAATAGGTTTTATTTAAGGCTATAATTGAGCAGCAAAGAATGAGGAAGGACATGTGGGAGGCGTCACATTTAAAAATTTCTACAAAGTCGAGTATGAGAAGCAAGGTTGAGTGACTGATTAAGGAGACGAGTTTCGCCAAAGTGGGAGAGTGACTGGGGTTGCATACGGGCTTGGTAGTAAGAAGACGACGCGCCTTAAGGAGAGTTTGGATTGAATTAGGGATTTTAAGGATTTGTGATTGAAGCCTGCGGGTATGATATGAGGTATGGGATATTGGTGTCATAGTGAATGTACCCCGTTCAGCGGTGTGGGAAGATGTCGGGAGGTGATTCCTCTAGGGGGGTTATTCCCGTGAGCAGGTTAGCGGTCGCGTGGTTGGCGAAGTTTCTGCGTGAAATTTTACTGGTTGTTCGACAAGGAGATCGGTCGGGCGAACTCTAGAATTATGAAATGATGGCTTCAAGCTAAGTGGGAGAGTTCCACCGCTTAGGATTGGGCTGTATGGTTTACTACTTGCGTGATTTCCGGTTATTAGCATATCAATGGGTTATTTCAGCCATAAGAAAAGACCATAAGTGGTAATTCGAGCAAATGAATTGTTGGAAGCATGCTATGGTTGGCCTTATTGGCTCATGTTCAGACTGGGAAAAAGGTTCAGGATTTATGCCTTATGTAGATGCAGGTTTCAGAGGAAGTGATTTCGCCGGGTGCTTCGTGGAGAGAGTGTTCATGTGTTATAAGATCTATGGAGTGAGTTATATTCAGGAACAAACAGAGCGGGTGGCTCTCAATAATGGTCCTAATGAATTCGGAAGTTAAAGTAAGGTTCTCAATGATTTCGAGCCCATGAGTACGTTTAAGAATCAAGCTTTGTATCAGCTTATGAGAAGGTACCCAGAATGTTCTACGATATTTTGACTTACGGGTGGCACTGAGAAATATGAAATGGTTCGTGTGATTTGAGACAGCATGGTCTTGTGATTTAAGGTCACTCGGGATGAGTGCAGATGGAGTATGTTATATGTTGAATGAAGAAGTATTATTTCTAAGGAAATCAAGGATTTAGTGGAAGGAAGTAGATTTATTAGCCATGGTTAACTTGGCATATTGGTAGTGGTGATCAGTTCATCCAGCGTGATCAAGTCATGCATGTGAAGTGTGATGCTTGTCGGTCGCAATGATTGATGTTATTCAGAAGCATTCTTCTGTTATAGCCTATTATGAGTAGGACGATCCCGGAAGGGTTATGGTGGTTTGGACCACTACATAGAGATTGATATACTCGATGGTGATGAGAGTTTGCATGTATGTCGCTATATTTCTCCTGATTTAAATGAAAAGTTTCATATGATGAAATGTTAGTTTATCAGTGGTTCCAGGGTTATGATGGAAATTGTGTCTATCGTATATCGGCATATTGGGTGCATTTTGAGAGGTATGGAATTTGAAGTGAGGATCAAGGTTACAACTTGGTAATGACTATGATGTCATGAGGTCGGATGAGCGGTAAGGGAGTTTCAGTATTTTGAGTAAGTTGGTGTTGTCGTCAGTATCACCTGAGATCGGTGTTTTGTGAGAAAGGCTTTGCGTCCTAGTTAAGAGTTCTTGATCACTTTTCAGCGTTGGTGCAGCCAGTGGTTTGGATGTGCAGACCCGTTAATTAATTTGGAAGGTTGTGGAGCGTGTCCCACAGGAAGATTGTATATATGTAGCATGTGGTCACTTGATTATTAGAGACTTTAACCAAGTATGCGGATTTTGGTAATATCATCGTTTTGAGAATTTAGGCCTAGAGGGTAATTTGTTTATTGGGATATGAACGGATGAGGTCGCTCTAGTTATAATGGTTGTTCTTATATGTTATGAGAAAGAATGAGTTAGTATGAACCTTTGAAAGGTTATTAGCCAAGTTGGTGCAATCAGAAAGCGACTTTAAATCAGTAGATTGATTTATATATGAACGGGGCTTTATATCAGTCCAGTTTTGTATTCGTTTCAGCGAGCGTTCCTTATGGGGGAAAAGTTTAAAGATGATGAGTTCTTATGTGTTGAGGTTCCGCTTAGCGGTAATGTTATATGAGCAGGATGGCTCTTGAGATTCAGATCATGTATCGCACCTCAGTTGTGCTTGTGTTTTGTAGCCTATAGCGATATATGTTTCCTCAGGGATGGTATTATGCACCTCAGTGTGTTTATGACCGATATTCGGTATTTTCATATGGTGAGCGATTTAGCTCGATGTGTATCTCCTTATGTGAGTTCTACGTGTGGATCGGGTGGCACGCCACCATGGTTATATTGTGTGGATCGGGTGGCACGCCGCCCTTGTTATGCTATTTGGATCGGGTTGCACGCCGCAATAGTGTGATGTTTAGTACAGTTTCCCCTAGTTTCTTTTATGTGTTCTGTTTCCCATTTTCTAAGGAAAACTCGTATAAGTTGTTAGCCCGCATCTCATGTATGATTTGCGGGCGGGGTAATTAGATCTCCATTTCAGAGTTCGTTTTCCTCTTATATCATATCCTAATCGTTAGCCTATTGGCACATTGTGGCATCATATGGGACTCTTAATTAAGTCCGAGGAAGCTTATTGCTTGAGCAGTTCGTACTAGGTGAGATGAGATTATCAGACTTAGGATCAGTGCAATATGATTATATAAAGTATATTAAGGAGCAAATATCATGATTTGGTTCAGAATGTGGTAATGATTCTTGTTGGAGGTATAGAATCAATGATTTGTTGATTCGGCAGTTGGTTATGAATTTCGGTGCATCTCTTCCATCATGTTGGTATTATTAAGGTTAGAGCAAGACCTATGTAGGTCATGAGGTGCAATGGGAGCATCCGATTCGTTGAATTTGGGCTAAGTTGATCAGAAAATATTATTGTGGTCGTATGAGTAAGTTATGCAGTCATGTTGGGTACATCGTATGGTGAATGATTTGGTGATCTATGATGAAAACATGCCTGGCATAGAAATTCGGATGATGTAATTGGGTTCTAAGGCTTAATTGCCTAAATAAAAGAGAGTATCTTCAGAATTTATCTAGCTAATGTGCTCAGCTAAGTTCTGGTATCACGAAAAGGTGCATAAGGTGCTAAAAAGTGATTTCAGACTATTTTGGTATAGTTCTCAGCACGTTTGAGGACGAACATATGTTTAAGTGGGAGAGAATGTGACGATCCAACCGATCGTTTTAATCTCTAACGCATTGTTCAGCAGTCTGAGGCCATGAGTAGCTTCATTTTAGGTATATTGACTTGTACGCGTGGTCGGAATTGAATTTCGGTAAGTTCATAGTGGAATTGGAAGGAGAATTCTCATTTTGAAAGCTTAAAGTTGAAGAAATGAAGTAGGATTGGAATTTTGAGTAAATGACCTCGGAATTGGGATTCGAAGGTTCCAGCAAATTCGTGTGATGATTTCGGACTTGGGCATATGCCCGGATCGGGTTTTGGATGACCGTGGAACATTTTGGCGCCTATTGTGGAAGTTAGCATTTTAGAAGAAATTGCATCAGTTTAGCTTAAAGTGCATTTCAGTGTTATTGATGTCCATTTGGGATTCCAAGACTGGGAGTAGCTCCGTATAGTGATTCTGGAGTTGGGAGAACGATCGGAAGTGAATTCAGAGGTTCGTAGGTCATTTTGAAGTCGTTTTGCTAAAGATAGAAATTTGAAGGTTTTGGAGAAGGTATATCGAAAGTGGACTTTTTGATATTGGGGTCTGAATCTAATTTCGAAAGTTGTAATAGGTCTGTAATGTCAAATATGACTTGTGTGCAAAATTTAAGGCCAATCAGATGTGATTTGATAGGTTTAAGCATTGAGAGTAGACGTTGGAAGTTCTAAAGTTAATAAAGCTTTGATTGGAGGTTGATTCATGATTTTGGTATTATATGATGTGATTTGAGACCTCGAGCAAGACCGTAATGTATTTTGGGACTGGTTGGTGTTATTGGTCGGGTCCCGGGGGCCTCGACTGTGTTTCGGGTTGTATTGCACTCTTATATGATATTTTTAACGTCATTTCTTTGGACATAAAGGGGTACCATATTAAGCAAATGAGCTCCAAATTAAGTTTTTATTGAACCATTAGATCCGTACGGTAATTTCAGAGCCATAGCAAAAAAGAATCTTCGAATTTGGACATCTTATGAGGAAGTTATCCTTGTTTTCGTGACGAGAAAAGTGCTGGTACTGTCAAAACCGCAAAAACGGAAATCTACCACAAAAGCGGGACCGCGGAAGCAAAAAAATTTTTGCAGAAGCGGAAACTGCTGGAGACAGAGAGGTTTCTTTAAAAATCGGACTTGGCTCATTTTTCACTTCATTTCTTCCATGGGAGCCGACTTTGGACCAACCTTTGAGAGTCATTTTCATCACCAAGCATGAGGTAAGTGATCTCTACTAGTTTTGAGTGTATACATAAATTATGTATGGATTTTAGCATGAAATTGGGTAGAAATTTGAGGGTTTGAAAAAGACCTATAAATATTTTGTTATTAGATTTCTATCCCGAATTTGAGTATGCAGTTAAGAGAAATTATATATTGGAGTTCCTAAGGTCATGGGTAAATTTTATCTCCGAAAAAGTTTGGATTTCCGGGCACGTGAGCTCAAGGGTGTTTTTGTCAACTTTTTGTTCGAGGTTGGAAATTATTATAAATTGGATTATAATGAATACCTTAGCATATATTAATGGATTTACATAATCATTGGTTAGTTTTGGGAGCATTGTACGTCGATTCAAGCCTTCGGAGGAATGTAGAATGTCGGTTATGGGTCTTCGAAGCGAGGCGAGTCTCCTTTCTAATCTTGTGAGGGGAAAATTACCTCATAGGTAAGTCAAACTGATTATGTGCTCCTAATTATGGGTGCTACGTACGCACGAGGTAATGAGAGTTCGTGCGTAGCTACTATTAAGCTATTGTTCGAGTAGTCTGACCCAAAGGCATGTTATACATGGATTAATTGTGAATCCATTGATGACTTGAATTGCTTGAATCACATAGAATTTGTAAATAATTTCCTAAATGATTACACTTCTTTCCTTAAAAATTGATTAAAAAGGGAATTGCTTGTAATTGGATAATTGTTCCCGAATAAATTCCTAAGTGGCTATTTGTGAATGATTTTGATGTGTACTTGCGTCGCATGTATGATTCGCGAGCATGGTATGTGTTTAATTTTGGAATGGGCCGATCGCCTCGGTGAAATAGATGCATCTATTGTACGGGCCACTCGACCATCAGCAGTGCACACTTTTCAGTTCTATTGGAGCGGGCCGTCGACCTCGACATGATTTGCGCATGTTTGTGATGTTGTCTTGAACTTATTTGAGTTGTTTCATGCCTCACAATGGCTCAAGATTATATTGTTAATAATAACAAGAATTCTAAGGAAATTTTCCATGAAAGAATTATATGTTTACTTGTTTCCTTTATCTGGATTAGAACAATATTTATAAAATAAATTCATTATATAATATATTTATTATGGATAAATAATCATTGGACTGCTAATGAATGTCAAGGTTGACCATCTCGTCTCTACCCCTTCGGGATTAGGTGGGACACTTATGGGTACATGTTATTTTTGTACTCATACTACTCTTGTTGTGCATTTTGTTGCACAGGTTTATTGTATGGCTCGTGTCTTAGCGGTAGGACAGGCGCAGAGACTAGGTGAACTGTTTTTCTTCGAGGCGATTCCGCAGCTAGTATAGTCTCTTTCAGAATTTTATTTACTTTCTGTCCAATTGTATTCCGAGCAGTTGTTGTACCTATTTGATTTTCTTTAGAAAATTGCTCATGTACTTATGACTCTGGGTTCTGGGGATGAATTTGGATTTATTCAGAAATTTTGAAAGTTGATTTAATATTTCCTTTTTTAATTGGAGGAACATATTGAGTTTTGCTTTAATTATAATAAAAAAGTGTTTTCGAAATTATTAAAATAAGAATTTAATTAAGTGTTTTAGTTGGATGGCCTGACAGCGGTGTCCGGCGCCACCATGACCCTTAGTGGATTTTGGGTCGTGAAATTATTCCTCCAATCTCCATTTAAAAAGGTTGTCTTTAAGTTCATCTGATGGATTTTAAGATCACACACAATGGCTAATGCTATTAACACCCTAGTAGATGTAATCCTCATTACCGGAGAGTAGGTATCAAAATAATTAAGATCTTCTCGTTGTCTAAATTATTTGATAGTTAATATTGCCTTATAGTTGTCAATAGTACCATCAACTTTCATTTCCTTTATGAAAATCTACATAGAACGCAAAGGTTTATTTCCTGGAGGAAGATCAACTAATTTCCAAGCATGATACTACTTAATATGGATTCTATCTCACTATTGACTGCCGCTTTTCAATATTGTGCTTACAAGAAATACAATGTTTCGTTAAACATTTAGGCTCATTTTCCAACAAGAATATCAGAAAATCCTGTCCAAAGGAACTATTTATCCTTTGACGTTTACTACGTCTTGGATTTTCTAATTTAACGTACTTTCCTTTGCTTCTTCCGGAGTTCCCTTAGATATTTCACTAAACGACTCACATTTCATTTTATATGGATAAATATTCTCAGAGAATTTAGCATTAACTTATTCGATTACCGTATTAATATGAATATCGTGATTTTTTGATTTATGAATTAGAAAACGATATGCCTTACTATTTGTTGCATATCCTATAAAAATGCAATCAATAATTTCCGGCATGATCTCTACCCTTTTGGGTTTAGGAACTTGCATTTTAGCTAAGCAACCCTATATTTTAAATTATTTAAGTTGAGCTTCCTTTCATTTATTTCTCATATGAATGGATTGCGTTTTGTTACGGGGAACTCAATTGAGTATTTAGTTAGCTACAAGAATAGCTTCTCCATAAGTTCTGGGGTAAACCATAACTTATCAACAATGGAGTTTATCATCTCCTTTAACGTTCTAGTCTTTTTTTCCGCAATTCTATTAGATTTCGGTGATTAAGGGGTAATTATCTGGTGAATAATTTCATATTCCAAACATATCTCTTCAAAAGGAGACTCATATTTGACGCCTCTATAACATTGTTGAGCTAACCACAAGAACTATTTTTTTTATCGTGATATAGTCGGAATTAATAAATGGTGAAGTTTTTAATCTTCAAAGCAATGTGACACATTCAGAATTAATAAATGGCAAATTTTTAATCTTCAAACTGAGTAACATATGATGCAACTAGATCTAATAAACGATAAAGTTTTTTAATCTTCAAACCGAATAATATGTGACACAATCAAATTTAATAAACGGTGAAGTTTTTAATCTTCAAACCGAATAATATATTGGAGTAGAAAATCGCAAAGATTTGAATCTCCAAAACGAGTATAAAGTCACTTATACTTTAATTTCCGATAAATGAATAGAAAGTCACGAAGACTTTAATCTCAACGAACGAGTACAAAATCACACAGATTTGATCTCGAATCAGGAGTAGAAAATTACGAAGATTTTGTTCTCCATAACATGTGTAGAAAATCACGAGAATCGTAATTTCCTTTCCAAATGGTTTTCCAACTACACTATTATAACACTTTAAACAGTTTGATCCCTTTTTCTAATCAAACAAATATATGTATATCTTTACATATTATTTTCATGATCTCAAGAATATTTTCAAGTATTAAGGTAAGTCTGACTCATGTCTTACAATCTTGAAAATAATGTCATATAATTTTATGCATGCTACCAAATTATATACCAACTAAGTAATATATTTTATGGCATGGAAATAGAATATACTTTGAAATCATCACATAATAAACAGCTACCCTAACATTTGCGAAATTAAATTTTATAAACCACAAGGGTATGAAATTAATAAAATTGAGTAAAGAAAGTGTTTTGGACTTTAAAGAATTGGGAAGCATTAGGCTTCAAAGATTTTAAGCATTGGGATTTAAAGTCTAAGAGTTTGAATTAAAAATGGTGGGAAATAAAATAAAGGAAAATGAAAAATTGAATGAAGTGAGCTTTTGTCTTGAACTTTATCCCTCATTAGTGAGGGACAACTACATTTGTGTGTGTATATATATAGAATCACTTCGTAAAGTTCTTAAAACATGTTGAAAAGAATGAACCCTCGCGCCATCGTTGTCGCTCGCTCGGCTCGGCTTCGGCTTTGAATTTGGATAGGAAATAAATAAAATTGAGTAAAGAAAGTGTTGGACTTTAAAGAATTGGGAAGCGTTGGGCTTCAAAGACTTTAAGCATTGGGATTTAAAGTCTAAGAGTGTGAATTGAAAATTGTGGGAAATAAAATGGAGGAAAATGAAAAAATTGAATGAAGTGAACTTTTGTCTTAAACTTTGTCCCTTATTGGTGAGGGACAACTACATTTGTGTGTATCTATATAGAATCACTTCTTAAAGCTCTTAAAAGGAGTTGAAGAGAATGAACCCTCGTGCCGTTGATCGCTCGCTCGCTCGGCTCAGCTTCGGCTTTGGATTTGGATTTGGATTTGTCAAATGATCACTCGATAAGATTATTTTTGGATTAAATTCATTTAATCAATTATTAATGTCAGTTTGTTAGCCGATATCCGGGCGTGATTGCGTCAGAACACTGCTACAGATTCTGTCTGAAGGCCACTTTGGCCGCGGTCCTAGCGTAACCGCGGTAGGACGCGTAAACTTCTTAATAGACACCTTTTCCAGAACAAACATCACACCTCTTCCGATAATTTCCTATAAATTCTGAAGCATGACTTCTTTTTTATATACACTAAAAAATTACAGAAATTCTTTCTTTCTGAAAATACTGCATTCTAATTCGTAGTCTCTCTCTCTCTCAAATTCGTAAGTGTGATTTTGCTCCGTTCTTTGAGTTCGTTGGTATCCTGTAGTTTGTATTGCCATTATTGCAGGAAGTTTTATTCTGTTTCATCCTGGGAGAATTTAATCCATTACCTTGGCAACGTGTGAGGGGGTTATAATTTCTTAAGGATGCACAAGCAAATTGTGGACTCAGAATATTTTTTATTCTTTACTGTTTTCCAATTTTATTTATTCTTCTATCATTTTTTTGATTTTGTGTTTTAACACAGTAGCGTTCACAAGCATAAGGAATTTTATACTAACATTTCTGTGTTGTAATATATATTAAACTATTATCTATATTTTGTATACTGCTTTGGAGACTAAAGCCTTCGTACTTTCTACTCCAATAATTGTTCTATCTGGTTTAAAGTATATAAAAACTTTGCCGGAATAATAAACGTACGGGTTTGAAGTATATAAACACTTCACCATTATTACGTGTTGTATGTTTGGTTTTGTATTCAGTTTGAAGATATCAAAACTTCACTGATTTAACAATGTTCGGTTTGTTTCCAACTCTACAGAAACATGTCGAATGTAAACCAAACTAATGGAAATGTTGCGGGAACGAGTGCTACTGTTATGAGTGTTGCTGCCTCGTCAAGCCGTTCAACTCCTGCTCATGTTATGGCACCAACAAAAAACCTGGAAAGTTTTCCGGTATGGGCTTCAAACGTTAGCAAATGAAGATGCTTTTCTATCTTACTACATTCAGTTTGCAGCGTTTCATCAAGGAGGATCTTACGGTGCTGGCAGAAGGCACTCCGGTTGATGAACAATTTTCTGTAACTGAAGTATGGAAACATTCTGATTTCTTATGCAAAAACTACATTTTAAGTTGTTTGGAAGATAGCTTGTACAATATCTATAGTGTCATGGAAACTTCAAAAGCGTTATGGAATGCACTTGAGAAGAAGTACAAGATTGAGGATGTCGGACTTAAGAAGTTCGTGCTGCATTGTTTTATGATTTCAAGATGATTGACACTAGGTCGGTCATAAATCAAGTCCAAGAATTATTAGTCATTGTGCATGACCTCCTTGCTGAAGTTATGACCCGAATCAATAATTTTATTAATAAGATTTATCTTGTTATCAATTATGAATTTGTTATTGAAGGTATGGTCATAAATGAAGCCTTTCAAGTCGCTGCTTTCATTGAGAAGTTATCTCCATTGTGGAAGAATTTTAAGAACTATCTTAAACACAAGCGGAAGAAAAAGACACTAGAAGACTTGATTGTTCGTTTGAGGATAGAAGAAGACAACAAAATGCTGAAAAGAAGTCACGTGGAAACTCAACAATAATAAGGGCAAACATTATTGAGGAGGCGCCACAAAATAAGAAGAGAAAGAAGGCTTCTGGACCAAAGAATTACCCAAGAAAGAAAAGTTCAAGGTTAATTGCCACAACTATGTAAAATCTGGGCATAAGGCTGTGGATTTTCGTGCACCAAATAATCATAAGAAGAAAAATAATCAAGCTAACTTGGTTGAAAATGCTGAAGAAATGGAGGACTTGTGTGCCATGTTGTTTGAATGCAACTTGGTAGGAAATTTGAAAGAATGATGGATAGATTCTGGAGTCACCTGCCATGTTTGTGCTAGCAAGGAGTTATTTTCTTCTTATGGGCCCGCAGGATCCGATGAGACAATTTTCATGGAAAATCTGTCTACAGCCAAAATTTAAGGAGTTGGCAAGATTGTGTTGAAGATAATGTCAGAAAAAATAGTGACTCTAAACCAAGTTCTCCATGGTCCAGAAATTTGCAAGAATCTTGTTTCTGCCTCACTTCTTGTCAAGAATGGATCAAGTGTATTTTTGCTTCTAATAGTGTTGTACTAAGTAAGAATGATGTGTATGTAGGAAAAGGTTTCCTGAATGAGGGCCTTTATTAAGCTAAATGTAATAGCAGTTCCTATCAATAAAGTTAATGGTTCTTCTTACTTACTTGAGTCAAACACTCTATGGTATTCACGTTTTGGTCACGTAAACTTCAAAACATTGCGAAAAATGATAAATTTAGAAGTATTGCCAAAATTTGATTGCATTAATGCCAAATTTCAAATATGTGTGGAATCAAAGTATGCTAAGCATCCTTATAAGTTCGTTGAAAGGAATTCAAGTCCTTTAGACTTAATTCACAAAGATATTTGCGACATGAAGTCAACACCATCTCGCAGTGGAAAAAAGTATTTTATTACTTTTATTGACAATATCACGAGATATTGCTATATTTATTTACTTAATAGTAAAGATGAGGCAATTTATGCTTTCAAGCAATACAAGAGTGAAGTTGAAACACAAATAAACAAACAGATTAAAATGATAAAAAGTGATAGGGGTGGCGAATATGAATCTCCTTTTTAAGAAATATGTTTGGAAAATGGCATTATTCACCAAACAACTGCCCCTTACTCTCCACAATCTCATGGAATTGCGGAAAGAAAGAATCAAACATTGAAGGAAATGATGAATGTGTTGATGATAAATTTTGGCTTGCCACAGAACTTGTGGGGGGAAGCTATACTTACAGCTAACCAAATAATCAACCGTGTACCACATAGTAAACATAGTCCAATCCTTATGAAAAGTGGAAAAGAAGGAAGCCCATCTTGAAATACTTCAAAGTGTGGGGGTGTTTAGCTAAGGTACAAGTTCCTAAACCTAAAAGAGTTAAGATAGGTCCAAAAATGGTTTATTGTTTATTTATTGGATATGTAACCAATAACAAGGCATATCATTTTCTAGGTCATAAATAAGAAAATCCTGAGATTCACGTTAATACGATAATAGAATCAGATAATGCTGAATTCTTTGAAACTATTTATCCATATAAAAAGGAAAGTGAAGTAACCAACTAAAAGTCAAAATGACCTGGTATGCGTAATGAGAAAAATCCGAGAAGAAGTAAACGTCAAAGGACATCTACTTCATCCGGTCCAGATTTTTTTACTTTTTTGTTAGAAAATGATCCTCATACCTTCAAGGAAGCAATGTCTTCCTCAGAAGCACAATATTAGAAAGAAGCTGTCAATAGTGAAATAGAGTCCATATGACCAACCATACCTGGGAATTGATTGATTTTCCCGCAGGTAACAAAATATTAGGTTCTAAATGGATTTTCAAGAAGAAAATAAAAGATGATGGCACTATTGACAAATTGTGACGACCCGACTCGTCATATCAGGTGTTACTGCTCTGTTTCCCCCATGTTAAGCTTCTTCATATGTAATTATCAGTATGTGGTGTGTTAGAGTTGGTTTGGACTTGTTTTGATAAGCAATGAGACACTTAGCTCTTTAAGTGAAGTTTAAATTGGAAAAGTCAACCAGATATTAACTAATGAGTTTTAGGGCTCGAGTGTGATTTCCGGTGATTTGGTTAGCTTAGGGGAGTGATTTTTGATAGAGGAGTGCAATCAGAATTGAATTTGGAGGTCTAGTGTAGAATTGGACTTGAATTGGCTAAGTTAGAATTTTGGCGAATTCCGGTTGAAAGGTGAGATTTTGATCCGAGGGTCGGAATAGAATTATGAGAGTTGCAGCAGCTCTGTTAGGTGATTTTGCATATGTGTGCAAAGTTTCAGGTAGTTTGAAGGTGTTTAGGTCGGGTTTTTGATCGAATATGCAATTCAAAAGTTTTTAAGAAATTTAGGCTTTGATTTGATCATAATTGAGAATTTTGATGTTAACTTTAGCGTTTTGATGATTCGAGCAAGTTTGGATGAAGTATTAGATCGTGTCTGTGCTGTTGGTTGAGGTCTGTGGGGCCTCGGGGTGATTTCAGGTGGTTAAACGGAGAGTTTTGGAGTTTGGCATGATTTTTGAATTCTGTTGCCTCGCATCTGCGGAAAAAGCACCGCATAAGCGGTTCCATAGATGTGGCATAATGTTCGCAGAAACTGTCCTTGAAGGACCAGGATTTTTCCTCAGAAGCAGTCTCCGCAGGAGCGGAATTTGACCGCGTATGCGGTCAAGCGGCTTAAGTGATTTTTCACAGAAGCGGATTATGTTTCGCATAAGCGGAAGCCGCAGGTGCGGCATTGTAACCACATAAGTGAAGATGACTGGGCAGAACCATATTAAGCCCTTTCGTGAATTTCGAAGGAGAAAACATTTTGGACTTCGGACTTTGGCGACTCTTGGGCAATTTTGAAGATAAATTGAAGGGGTTTCATCAGGTATTAATTATTGGCCTCAGAATATGTTATTGTGGTGTAAAACCATTGATTAATCACTGGAATTCGAGATATTATAGGTGTAAAAATGGAGGTTAGGGTTTGGAACTTAATGGAGTTAAAAATTGGGTTTTGAAAGGGTAATTGAACTCCGATTTCGTAAATTTGATATGTATAGACTCGTGTCAAGACTAGAAATACAGTGATGTAAATTTCATAATTTTTCGAGAAGTGAGCCCAGGGCTCGAGTTTTGCTAGTTTCGAGATTGATGCTATATTTTGACTATTTATTGGGTATTGTTCCCTAGGCATGGTGTGATGCATTCACTCTGCTTTTGGTTAGATTCGACGCGCGTGGAGGCCTAATTGAGGGGCAAAGGCGTCGTGGGCTTGAGATTTCGCCGGTTCGAGGTGAGTAATACTTGTAAATTATATTTTAAGGGTTTGAAACCCCAGATTTGCACCTCATAGTACTGTATTGTGGTGACTTACACACCGGGTATGAGCGTGGGGTAGAGCACCATTTGGGATTGCAACTTGGTCCGTCCCGGTTGTTGATTCTACTGCATGATTGACTAAAAATACTTGATGCTGTCATGATTTGGGCTCATTGCCATGATTTGGGCCTTGTGCCAATTATTTGGATCCTTCACGGATTGATATTGCTGTTTTTGCATTACTGTGCATATTATTTGATTTCAGTCCAATGTCTTAAATACTGTTTTGTAAACTCAACCATCTTTCTAAGATTTGAAAAATTAAATGATATTTTACTGACGTTTTGAGCTAATAACTGCTATTTTACTATTGCCCAAGGGGCTTATGTGCATTTCTGGACTGAGCATGGAACGGCTTGCGTACCACAGCAGTGTTATGAGTGCATTTCTGGACTGAAGATGGATTGTGTTTCGCGCCATAACAGTGTGATATTGATCTTGATATTGCGCTTGGGCTGTAGTAGCCCCTCCGAAGTCTAAATCCCCACAGTGAGCGCGGGTACCCAAATTGATTGGCATGTACGCCGCAGCGGTCATGTGTATTGCATTGCATTCACGCATTGATTCCTGTTTGTACTACGTGGAATAATATTTAGCACTCTCATATCTTTGGCATCCATATTATTTCTTGCACTGAGTACCAGATACCCTGTTATTATTTGTTAATAGAGTGTTGTGCTCGAGTGGCTGATTTGTGTGCGGACTTATACTACTTGATATCGCATCCATATGTTTAACTGTTAAAAAGGAAAGAAAGAGATATTTTCAAAAGAGGTTTTAAACTGAGCCAGATATTTTATAAAGGATTTTCATGGAATTTATAGTTTTCTAAAAGGGTTTTACTGCCTTATATAGCATGATGAAGTGTTCTTGCGTGATTTCTTACTGCTCAGTTATTATTTACTCTTATTACCACTGAGTTGGAAGTACTTAATTTACTCCCTGCACCTCGCGTGTAGTTGTAGGTATTATTCACCCGGAAGCGGGTTAATAGCTGATCGAAGGTAATTCTACTGTAATGAGCAAGTTGACGTTCGCGGCACTGGATTTCATCTTTTTATATCAGACTTTGTTCTGTATATTATTATTGACACAGTAGTTGTGTTCAGTTTTATCTTAGATGCTCCTGACTTGTGACACCCCGGTCGGGTTGAGTTGGGTTGTAGTTGATGGTTTTTAATGCCATTAAGTTGTATATTCTATTCATTATGTTTGTTAATTGTTAGAAAGACGATTTGGGCTTGTCCTTGTCTTCACAAGAGGCGCTATCACGACCGAGTTTGGGAATTGGGTCGTGACACAAATACAAGGCAAGACTTGTTGTCAAAGGATTTAGACAGTGAGAAGGTCTTAACTATTTCTACACATACTCACCGGTAACAAGAATTATATTCATTCGGATGCTAATCGCGTTAGCCGCCTTGTATGGTCTTCAAATCTATCAAATGGATGTAAAGACAACCTTCTTAAATGGTGATCTAGAGGAAAAAAATTACATGAACCAACTTGAAGGGTTTGTAGTTCCGAAAAAAGAAAAGAAGGTGTGTTGACTTGTTAAGTCCCTTTATGAACTAAATCAAGCACCCAAGCAATGGCATACAAAATTTGACAAAACAATGTTGTCAAATAACTTCAAGATTAATTAATGTGATACATGTGTTTACATTAAGAACGTTACAAATCATATAGTCATTGTTTGCTTATATGTTGATGATATGCTAATAATGAACAAAGACATTGTCGACATTCAAACTACTAAACGTATGCTTGCTAGTAAGTTTGATATGAAAGACTTATGATTTGCAGATGTAATTCTAGGAATTAAAATCCAAAGGACTCCTCAGGGTCTAGCTTTGTCTTAATCACATTATGTGAAAATGGTACTTGAAAATTCTAAACACTTGGAATTTAGAAGTGCAAGAACTCCAATTGACTTAAACCATCATCTTATAAAGAATAAAGGTGAAAGTACGTATCAATTGGAGTATGCTCGTGTGTTGGGAAGCTTAATGTACATCATGAACTGTACACGACCTGATATAGCTTGTGCAATAAGTAAACTTAGTCAATTCACAAGTAATCCCAACAAACATCAGTGGGTGGCAATAAAACGGGTTCTGGGATATATGGAGTATACCCAAAAGTACGCTTTGCACTACAATAAATATCCCGTGGTTATCGAAGGATATAGTGATGTAAATTGGATAACCAGCTCAACAGAAACGAAGTCCACAAGTGGATATGTTTTTACTGTTGGTGGAGGAACATCATCTTGGAAGTCTTCCAAACAGATGTGTATCGCTCGTTCTACAATGGAATCCGAGTTAATAGCTTTGGATAAAGTCGATGAAGAAGCTGAATGGCTTCAAAATTTCTTAAAAGACATTCCATTCTGGCCAAAACCTTTGGCTCCTATTTGCATACATTCGATAGTGATACTACAATAGGACGGGCAGAAAGCGTTATGTATAACGGAAAGTCTCGTCATATACGACAAAGACATAACACTATTAGGAAACTACTTTCTAGTGGAATTATCACTATTGATTATGCCAGATCAAAGGATAATGTGTCGGATCTACTTACACAAGGCTTAACTAGAGAGGGAGTTGAGAAATCATCTAAGGGAATGGGACTATGGCCGAGGACAAGTCAACATGGCGGTAACTCTACCTAGAATTTTGGATGTTCCGAGATCTAGGTTCAAGGAGCTCAAGCAAAGTTTTGATTGACCGGTTGAACATTGTCATCAAAGAAAAATCTTTGGTCCCTTCTCGTGATGAAGACAATATTCAGTAACAAGGATAGAACTTTACACGTTCTTTAATGATTACCTAAGTTTGATGGTATTTATCAAATAGTGTCAATGTAAAGGATTAAACGCTTAGGAATCACTTATGTAAGTGTGAAGTGGAAGCTGCTTCAATGAGAATTCTATAAGGCCAATTCTCTACGCACTTATGAAACTAGACGATGTTCATGGATGAAACGAACACAACAATGGGAACCAAAAGATGATTGAGGTTTGGTTGTGTGACATATGTTTCTCTAGGTATAAACTAAAGTTTGACGGTTCAAAGATATCAAATATACCGATTGATCGAGTATATCCAACATATGTTCATTACAGAAAGTTCAAAGGGGAACCTACTTATGCAGATGCAATTAATCCTTACTTGCAAATCACACAACTTTCATTTATGATCATTCTTATTACAACCATTCCCATTCATGTGGGGGATTATTTGAGTTTAAAGCATTGGGAAGCATTGAGCTTCAAAGACTTTAAGCATCGGGCTTTAAAGTGTAAGAGTGTGAATTTGAAATGGTGAGAAATAAAATGGAGGGAAATGAAAAACTTGAATGAAGTAAGCTTTTGTCTTGAACTTTGTCCCTCATTGGTGAGGGACAATGGTGTGTGTGTGTGTGTGTATATATATATATATATAAAATATATATATATATATATATATATATATATATATATATATATATATATATATATAAAATCACTTTTTAAAGATCTTAAAAGGAGTTGAAGAGAATGAACCCTCGCGCCATCGTCGTCGCTCACTCGGCTCGGCTTCGGCTTCGGATTCGGATTTGTCAAATGATTGATAAGATTATTTTTTGACAAAATTGGTTTAATCAATTATTAAATGTCAGTTAGTTAGACGATGTCTGGGCGTGACCGCGCCAGAACACTGCTGCTGATTCTATCTGAATCGGGCTTTAAAGTGTAAGAGTGTGAATTTGAAATGGTGAGAAATAAAATGGAGGGAAATGAAAAACTTGAATGAAGTAAGCTTTTGTCTTGAACTTTGTCCCTCATTGGTGAGGGACAATGGTGTGTGTGTGTATATATATATATATATAAAATATATATATATATATATATATATATATATATATATATATATATATATATATATATATATATATATATATATATATATATATATATATATATATAAAATCACTTTTTAAAGATCTTAAAAGGAGTTGAAGAGAATGAACCCTCGCGCCATCGTCGTCGCTCACTCGGCTCGGCTTCGGCTTCGGATTCGGATTTGTCAAATGATTGATAAGATTATTTTTTGACAAAATTGGTTTAATCAATTATTAAATGTCAGTTAGTTAGACGATGTCTGGGCGTGACCGCGCCAGAACACTGCTGCTGATTCTATCTGAAGGCCACTCAGGCAGCGGTCCTGGCATAACCGCGGTAGGACCGCGGCAAATTCTGTCTGAAGGCCACTCTGGCTACGCTCCTGGCGTAACTGCGGCGGGACGCGTAAACTTCTGAACAGACACCTTTTCCAAAATAAATATCACACATCTTCCGATAATTTCCTATAAATTCTGAGGCATGGCTTCGTTTTTTATATACACCGAAAAATTGCAGAACTTCCTTCTTTCTGAAAATACTGCATTCTAATTCGCACTCTCTCTCTCTCAAGTTCGTAAGTGTGATTTTGCTCCGTTCTTTGAGTTTGTTGGTATCCTGCTATTTGTATTGCACTGTTGTAGGAAGGTTTATTCCGTTTCATCCTGGGAGGATTTAATCCATTACCTTGACAACGTGTGAGGGGGTTACAATTCCTTAAGGACGCACAAGCAAATTGTGGACTCGGAGTATTTCTTATTCTTTACTATTTTTCAGTTTTATTTATTTTTCTAATAATTTTCTGATTTTGTATTTTAACACGGTAGTGTTCACACAAAGAGGAACCAATATTAATGCCAACATATAATGCCACTGCGAGTAACAACCTTTACCATAAAGATCGTCTAATCTCTTGAGAAAAGCCACTTAAATTTCTTTTTTTAAGTCCATAAACACAATTCTTCAATAATTAATTTGAACTTTGTGGTGATCATTGGTTCTTTTCTTTCGTTTCTCCAAGATAAACTATGTAACAAATACTAGGCAGTCAACACCTTGTACATTGCAGAGTGGATCAGGGATAAATAGAAGACATCGACCCCCACTGTAACTTTTCCAATTGTAACTTCTATTTTGCCTCTACAGAATTTTATTTTGTCAAAAGTGGAAACATTTTCCTAATCAAGTGGAAGAAATTATTTCCGAATTTGACGTCCGAATGCCTGCCCAGGAGAAGTCTTGCCTTTTTGGCTAATAGAATTCCCTGGAGCTTTATTTGTCACGTCAAAAGAAACATAACAGTGGGTGATATCATGTATGGTAAACATCAAGCAATTGGTATGCATGCCATATATACTTGAATTGATCATACTAAAATAAGATGACATGGTTCAATTAAAATTATCCGTCGATATTGAACCAAGCAAAAGAGAATCTACCATCAAACATCCTTAGACAGTTTTGATTCCCTATTACGCCATAGAAAACAGCCGGCTTCTACACTACTGATTTCTCTTTCAGCCGTCTCAATGGAAATTAATCTTTTAAATATTGTTAGTATTACTGTGTTCAAAATCAAAAAATCAGAGAGTAAACAAATATTAGTGTATTGAGAAAAAACTGAATTTAAATTAAAGATAATGTGGCTAACACGTGAACTGGTCAAATAGTCAAAATATAATAATCAAGTAAAAGGTACGGGAGATAACAGATACGGGAGAGAAATTTAAACATGCACGAGAAGGAGTTCAGACACGAGTCTCACACCAATTCAAGTCATTTAATACCAACGGATCAAAAGGCATTGAAGACAAGGATCCGATGACAAAAAGCTGTCTAAATTCATTATTAAATACCTGATACGTTAGTAAATTAGTATTTAATAGCAATGATTGTAAAACGCCTCATTAAATGTCTTTTATTATTTAGATTAAGCCGTTACTCCTTATTAACTATAAAAGGAGGGGGTCTCATCATTTGTAAGCACACGAAAGTTCATCTGTCTTATATTGCAATACAAATTTCTTTATCGCTTATTCTTATTCTCTAAAAGCCTATTATTCTTGGTCTCTAGATTACCAGTAACCCGATTTCTCTTCTTAAAATTTTAGATTTGACCAAATTACATTTTTCGGTTAAATAAATTTGTTCCGTTACCGGGAATCTGATAATCTATCCTTTCTAAAGTTACATTCTACCTATTATTAACATCATGTCAAATAACAATGACAACAACAATCAGAAAAATCAGATCCATCAAGTGGTCAATAATGTTATCCCTCAAGCTTCTCCACGTGAATCTCGAGAAGGAACTCCTAATGATATGTCAGAACACGCTGACGGGAGAGTTGAAACAAGAGATGAACTTTTACAGAAAATAATTGATGCACGAATTGATAAAGCTTTGGAAGCTTTAGTAAATCGATTGCCTGCTGCGCCAACAACGCCTAATAACAACACGTTAGAAAACCCCCGCTCTGGTCTGGTTAATTCTGGTAATGGAGCAACCTCCAATGACTCACAAGAAGGAGAACCAGGTAAGTCTCATCTTCAAAATTTACTATTAACCTTGCAGAAACAACTCAAGGAGCAAAATGAACGTATCGAGCAAATCCCTAGAGTTCCACCTATGATAAAAGGAGTGGACGTGGATAAATACTCACAACAACCTTGGAAACTAAGTGCTGCTCCCCTACCGATTCCAAAAAAAATTCAAATTCCCGATATACCAAAATATGATGGTACAACAAACCCACATGATCACATAACTGCATTAACAACAGGAGTGAAAGGCAACGATTTGACCAAACAAGAAATTGAGTCAGTTTTGGTCAAAACATTTGGGGAGACGCTCACCAAGGGGGCATTAACCTGGTATTCTCTTTTACCTGAAAATTCTATAAATTCTTTTGCTGACCTTGCAGATTCTTTTATTAAAGCACACTCGGGAGCTCAGAAGGTTGAGAAAAGGATGGAGGATATCTTCAAAATCAAATAGGGGAACTCCGAATCGCTCATAGTTTTTTTTGATAGATTCCAACGTGAAAGAATGACTCTACCTCGTGTACCGGATAATTGGGCAGCGATAGCTTTTGCAAGTAATTTGAATGACAAATGTTCAGAAGCCACGAGAAGGCTTAAAGAAAGCCTTCGTGAGTTTCCTGCAACCAATTGGAACGATGTTTATAACAGGTACAGTACAAAGCTTAGAATCGAGGAGGATACCGTACCTCAATACCATCGTGACGAAAGGAGCAGATCCAGGAGATCAGATGCCGAAAAGAGATCACGTAAAAATAGGTACGATCCATATATGGGACATGCAGGAAAGGATTCACGATCTAGACAGAACAACCAACAATATGACCAAAGATCAAGAGACAGGGGAACCATGTCTTCATCCAGGTTCAGAGGCGATCGAAACAACCAAGAGCCACGAGATGATGATAGGAATTTAATGGAACGATTCGCTGGTCATAGTTTCAATGTAACTAATTCTGAGCTCGTAGATGTTCTATGGAGTACGGGAGATACGGTGGCCAAAAGAGATGCAGACAAATCCAAACAGACGTAATCCGGACCATTGGTGCGAATTTCACAATAACCACAGACAAAAAACATCAGAATGTAGATTCCTACAAAGTGAAGTAGATCATCTACTGAAGCAAGGATATCTCATAGAGCTAGCTGTTTAGTGAGAAGGAAAGCAAGCTTACATGAAAAATAGGCAAGAGCCACCAAAACCACCCTCACCTAAGAGAATAGTGAATGTCATCAGTGGAGGGGAAGATTACGGAGTAATGTACACGTCTTCAAATAAGGTTTCCAAAATGACGATCACACACGGCAAGCGAGTACGGAAAACCTTAGAACATGAGAGCATAAACTTCGATGATGCAGATATGGAAGGAGTGATTACTCCTCACAATGATAAACTGGTAATATCCTTACCTATATACGATACTGATGTAAAACGAGTTTTAATTGATCCAGAAAGTTCTGTGAACATCATTCTACTAAGAGTGTTGCGGGAAATGCAAGCTGAAGATAAAATGATACCCAAAGTGCATGTTTTGTCAGGCTTCGACAATTCAAGCGTGGTAACAAAAGGCGAGGTAACTCTAACGACTTATTAAAGAAACTAAATTCCAGGTTGTTGATATGGAAATGGCTTACAACTTAGTTATTGGGAGACCATGGATCCATGATATGTATGTTGTTCCATCAACTTTACACCAAGTTATCAAGTTTCCATCACCCTCGGGAATATGTCAAATTCGAGGGGATCAACAAACAGCCAGTAGTATCAACGCAGTAACAGATACGAGTACCACGAGTAAAGAGAAATAGCAATTATAGGAAACAGTTGGAGGCATCATCAATCAAACTTCAACTGAGAAAACAGATTTAGATTCAAGACCTGATGTAATTCAAGAACCCGAAGAAAACAAGAACATTGAAACAACAATAGAGGAACTTGAGGCTGTGGTGCTATTGAAACAATGGCTTGAAAGAGAAGTTTATGTAGGAGCCAATCTATATCCCGATATGCAAGGTATGTTAATTAAATTTTTAAAAACTAACGTGGACTGTTTTGCATGGTCCCATGCTGATATGACCGGTATTCCACCGGATGTGATGACCTATAAACTCAACGAAGACCCATCCTTTATTCCAATCAAGCAAAAGAAAAGAAAGCAAGGGGCTTTCAAAAATCAAGTAATCCAAGATGAGGTCCAAAAGTTGTTGAAAATTGGGTCAATCCGCGAGGTAAAATACCCTGATTGGTTAGCTAACATGGGGGTCGTACCCTAAGAAGAACGGTAAGTGGCGACTTTGTGTAGATTACACAAATCTAAATAGAGCTTCCTAAAAGATTCTTTTCGTTTACCCCATATAGATCAATTGATTGATGCGACTGCAGGTCATGAACTTTTGAGTTTTTTAGATGCATATTCGGGGTACAACCAAATTAGAATGGACCCTAGTGATGAGGAAAAGACTTCTTTTATCACAGACCGAGGGACTTACTGTTACAAAGTAATGCCCTTTAGTCTAAAAAATGCTGGAGCAACCTATCAAAGGTTAGTCACCAAAATATTTCAAGAACATTTAGGAAAAACTATGGAGGTATATATAAACAATATGCTCGTCAAAACCCAGCATTCTCATGATCATATCTCTCATTTAACTGTGACTTTTGAAATCTTGCGAAAATTCAATATGAAACTCAACTCTGAAAAATGTGCATTTGGAGTTGCTTCAGGTAAATTTTTAGGTTTTCTTGTTTCCAACTGTGGCATTGAGGTAAATCCTTCTCAGATTAAAGCGATTGAAGAAATTATTGATATCCTTACCAATAAAAAGGAGCTTCAAAGATTAACAGGAAGAATCACGACACTAAGAAGATTTATTTCCAAGTCTTCAGAAAAGTGCTTCAAATTTTTCTCTGCGCTAAAACAACAGAATCATTTTGAGTGCAATGAAAATTGTCAACAAGCCCTTAAAAGTTTGAAAGCATACTTGTCAAATCCTCCTCTATTGGCAAAACCTAAGGAAGGTGAAAAGCTACTCATTTATTTGGCAGTTTTAGAAGTAGCGGTAAGTGTTGTTTTAGTCCGTGAGGACCAAGGTAAGCAATATCCTATTTATTATGTAAGTAAAACTCTACTAGATATTGAGACAAGGTATCCGCAACTAGAAAAGCTAGCATTAGCTCTCATCATGGCATCTAGAAAATTAAGGCCTTATTTTCAGTGTCACCCTATCATTGTTGTTGCTGCTTTTCCATTGCGAAATATTTTGCATAAACATGAACTATCAGGAAGATTAGCAAAATGGGCTATAGAATTAAGTGAATATGAAATAGTTTACCAACCTCGAAATGCTATTAGATCCCAAGTACTCGCCGATTTCGTAGCTGATTTTAGTCAAGGAATGCATTTAGAAGCAGAAAAAGAGCTACAAGTTTTTAATGGTGCTAATCCGGGGACTTGGACGTTATTTACTGATGGTTAAACTAATGTAAAGAGGGCAGGCTTAGGAATTGTTCTTATACCACCTACAGGTGAAAAAATTCGACAAGCTATAAAAGGTCACCCTATAACTAATAATGAAGAAGAGTATGAAGCTATGATTGCAGGTTTAGAGCTAGCACTGGAACTTGGTATCATGCAAATCATAATCAAAAGTGACTCACAGCTCGTAGTAAATCAAATGTTGGGGACTTACGTGTCCAGGGAAACTCGAACACAAGAGTATCTTGAAAAGGTACGAGAACTTATAAGATAGTTCCAAACTTGGAAGGTAATACAAATCCCAAGAGAAGAGAACGTGGAAGCAGATGCTTTAGCCAATCTTGCGTCTGCAGCAAATATAGCGAAATATGCAAATGCATCAATTATACATTTATTCCACTCTGTTCTTGACTCTGATAGAAATGAGGTAAACTTTAATTACTTAACTTGGGATTGGAGAAACAAAATCGTATCTTTTTTGCAGCATGGAACCGTACCTTAGGATAAAATAAAGGCTCATGCGCTTAGAAAGAAAGATGCTCGTCACTACCTATATCAAGGGAAACTTTATCGGAAAATGTTTGGTGGACCATTAGCCAGGTGTCTCGGACCTTCTCAAACAGAATATGTGATGAGAGAAATACACGAGGGACATTTTGGAAATCATGGAGGAGGCAGATCACTTGTAAAGACATTGATTTGAGCAGGGTATTATTGGCCTAAAATGAAATAAGAAGCAAATTGCTTCGTATCTAAGTGTGACAAATGTCAGAGGTATGGCAATAACATGTATAGACCAGCTGAGCTATTACATCGTTTCATTGCTCCGTGGCCCTTCATGAAATGGGGAATGGATATCGTAGGTTCATTACCCCAGGCAAAAGGTCAGGTAAAGTTTATACTCGTGCTTACTGATTATTTCACTAAATGGGTAGAAACAGGGGCATTTAAATAGGTGCAAGAGAAAGAAGTTAAGGACTTCATTTGGAGATATATAATTTGCCGCTTTGGGGTACCAAAAGAGATCGTGTGCGACCACAATTTATAGGAGCACAAGTCACAGAACTCTTCCAAAGTTGGCAAATCAAAAGAATTATGTCAACACTATATATTCCAGTGGGTAATGGACAAGTAGAATCTACAAACAAAGTAATCATCAAAAACCTAAAGAAAAGGTTGCAAGACTCAAAAGGTAATTGGCCTGAAGTATTACCAGCGGGCATATCGAACAACGACAAAAATGAGTACGGGACAAATACCATTTTCAATGGTTTATGGTGTGGAAGCTTTAATACTGGTTGAGATAGGCGAACCTAGTACATGTTGGGTTCAAGTAGAGGAAGACTCGAACAATGAAGAGTTACGAGTAAATCTTGATCTACTCGAACGAAGAAGAGAAGGTGCGTTAATAAGGATGGCAGCTCAAAAGCAAGTAATTGAGCGATATTACAACAGGAAGGCATGTCTCAGGTTCTTTAAAATTGGGGACTTCGTACTAAAAAAAAATTTCCAATCACAAAGACAGCTAATTTGGGAAAGCTAATTCCAATGTGGGAAGGACCTTATAGAGTTCGTGAAATTGCATGGAAAGGAGCATACGAGTTGGAAGAAATGGATGGCTAGGTATTACCTTCGCATTGGAATGCTGTTCATTTAAAGATATATTACTTCTAAGGAAGTAACCACAGTCAGGTATCGCCATGTTAGAATCTTTTTCTTTGAATTGTTAAAATTTTACTAACGATTTTAGATTCTAGGCATAAACCCTAACTCGTGCCAAATGATGAGTCATGACAGAAAAATGGAATATTCTTAAATTCCCAGCCCAGGGTTACATTATTCTGATGGAAATACACACGAGTTAGGCAATCTTCATATATAATCGCACCTCTGGGTCCTGTATATTTTTCTGTTTCAGGATAAGGACCAAATTGGGAGAAAACACACAAGTGCTAGGGGCTTCATATTTCACCACTCAAGCACTTGGGGGACTAAATTATATACACACAAGTATGTGCAGAAGAATATATACAAGTGAGCAAGACTTAAAATCATGCTACAAGAAGTCAAGTATCAAGCAACGAAGTCACCTCTCAAACCCTTCCTAATATGTAAAGATAGGGCCATGACTATGTATTAAAAACATGTTATGAAAAACCTTGTTTATTTTATTAATCTGTTGAAAGAAAACAATTACGAGAAAGTTGTAGATGTACTTCAATACATGTAATACTCAAAAAAATTGTCAAAGTTCATGAATAAAAGCTTGTCAAAGGTTATTTCATACAAAACATGTATGTTCCTATTTCTTTCATCATATTATAACACCATTATGAAGTTGAGACGTCTTCTTCATTAAGTGTCGATAAATGAAAGGACCCTCTTTTATTTTCCTCATGATGATAATGCATGAAAAGAATCATAATAGTATTTTCTAAAAAGATAAAAATGTTAACATATTCTCAAAGTCCTAAAAAGAAAAATAGGCAAGAATAGGGTAAGTAGAAAACTATTCTATAAAGTCTAGAACAAAGTAAACAGACAAGAATAAAATATAAAGAAGTATTAGTCAAACTTCTAAACATAAAAGACTAAGAAAAAACTTAGTCATCAAAAATATTTGTTTACAAATGCCCCATTATAGTAACTGGGGACTTTGTCAAAAGATCCTTTAAAAGATTGTCAAGGGATAACATCAACAGTACTAAAAACCAAAATTTAATTGTTTACTGAAGGAGTTGGAGCTTCACAAGTTGTAACCTCACTTTCAAAGGCAAGAATAGGCAATGTAACAACTTCTGAAGAAGCATCAATAGGTATGGATTCAGCTAAGCCTGAAGTTTCAGCAAGGGAAGCAGTAGTCACGGGAACCTCAATTCCCATAGGTTGTGTCATAAAAGCTTCACCTTCAGAAACCGGAATCACAGCTTCAGCCATCTCAATAATTGCTTCAGAATTTAATAACTCATCCATTCCAGGAGCTTCAAGAGCTGGAGAAGGGGTACCAATACTTCCAAGGGCATGAGAAGAAGTATCAGCAAGTTGTTGGCTTTTCTCGATAGTATGCATGACTTTGGCCAGTTCAGATTGCATGTTAAAATTTTCTTGTGTAGCCTCCATCAAGACATCACGGCGAGAATTTAGAAAAGCTCAACTCACTTCTATGTTAAAATTCTCTTCAAGGGTATTGTACTCCTTCTCCAAAACCTTGTATTCTTTTTCCCACATAGCAATATCATTTTTTGATATTTGGTGCTTAGCTAGGTGGGAATCCAATGAAGCTTCAAGAGAGGCATGAGAATTCTCCAAGGTACGAATTTTCTCTGAAGAAGTCCTCATGTCATTTCGAGCATGAGTCAGGTTCTCAGCCAACTCCCTTGCATATCCCTCCTTCTTCTCCAAAAGCGCCTTAAGCTCTTTAACCTCATCATTGGCCTTAGATAAAGAGCATTATGAAATTTCTTTACCCTTTTTAAGCTGACCCCACAAAGCATTGGCAATTCCCAACTCCGAAGATAAGCTACGATTTTGCTGCTCCAAATGAACCCTACTCTCTTGTAATTCTTTTATAGTCCCTTGGGCACTCTCGAATTGATCCTTCCAGTTCGCCGCCTCAAGTAAGGCATCCTCAGTTATTTTTCTAGCTTCAAAGATAGCCTTTGTATACTCATGCTCCTTTTTCTCTAACAAAGCGACTCGCCCCATCAGCTCGGTCCCAATAAGATTAGCCTATGGTTATATAACATAAAAGTCAGTAATTATAAAGAAAAAGAAGAAAAGCATTCAAGGTCAAGAAAATTACCTTTAAAGTTGAATGACCTATGTCATTCATCAAGGTGTAACCACTTTGGATCTGTATTTTGTTCCTCTCAATCTCTCTAATAAGAGGCTCGAGCTAAGTATCTGGCCCCCCAGATTTTCTTAAAAGACTTTGATTGGCAGGGACTTCGAGGGTGATACTCCTCATAGCCATGCCTCTATTTCTAGAGCTTACTTCTATCAGAGGGGCAGATAAACATGGAACAGTAGAGGGGGGAGTAGTGGAAAAAGTAAACACCACAGGAGTAGTAGGAATTGAAGCAGGAACAGAAGGAGAAGATGTAGAAATTAACCCAGGAACGGGAGTGGAAGTAGTCAAAACCGGTGAAGGAACAGAAGCAATCAATGGTGACAATGAAACACTTACAATTGGCAAAGGAATTGAGGAAGTAGGAACGAATGAATAAATAGGGGCTTCATCAAAAACAGGTCTGAGCTCGCCACTCCAAAAGCCACTATCAAAGGGACACTGAGTTGGTTCACTCGTACCTTTTAGCACGGTATCCTCGTCTGAAAGAATCAAAATAGGCTCGGTGGTTGAAGGTTGAGCAGGAATATCGTCAATTTCATCATCATTGATGACTCGTCTCCTAACCCTTGGCCTGGCTACTAACGAGCTACTTTCCTCTTCCTCATTCTCAAAGCCTTCTCCTATAGCTTTTCTTTTTTGAAGCAAGGCTCGAGCCTTGTCCAAGTCAAGTGCAGCGTTGCCAGACATACGAATGGCCATAGCTACATCGCTGCCATTCCTTTGGAACCAAATCCTGACCAAAAGAAGGATATACAATCAATATTAAGGAAAAGGTGCTTAAGGTATAAAAATGTGTGTAAAAATATAATACCATGTGTTTTAACTTTTCAGCCGTGTATGGCAGAAATTGATTTCCAAGTTCTTTGCTCCTTAGGAGCAATCTTCAAAAGTGAATCTACCCAACCACGAAAGTTGGGAACAGGTTCTACATCTCCCATGGTTGCTACAAAAAACCAAAAAGAGATGAAATCAGAAAAAGAATCGAAATTCTCAAAAAATAGGTACGGTCCAATAAAAAAAACTTACGTGCAAAATTCCACTTCTCAGGGAAGGGAATGTTTGTTTCGCCAAGAAAATCCACCGTACGTACATCAACGTAATGGGCATACCATCCACGATCTTTGTCGTCCTCTGGGCTTACCAAAACCTTCTTGCTCCTCGGAGTTAAGGTAAAAGCCTCATGGCGTATTAAGTTAGGATGGTATAAATGGATGAGGTGAGAAAAAGTGAAGTTGACGTTGGCTTTGGTGGATAGAAATCTTAAACAAGCCACTGCCCTCCACAACAGAGTACCAACTTGGGCCAAACAGATATTAAAGAAACAGCAAAAATCGAGAATGACCGGGTCAATTGAAGGATTAAAACCCAAAGTAAAAGGGTAAGTATAAACAAAAGAGTACCCAATCATAAAAGAAGAGATTCTTTGATTTGGGGTAGGAACAGACGTTCGGAGACTGTTTTTCCAGTTACAATCTTTTCTAATGGTAGGGATTGTAAGTTCAGTCAGTAAAGTAGGATAAGTATCGGCTTTTTCCAAACCAGCAACTTGCTTTTCAAGAGATTGTCTATCGCTAATAAAAGATAAATCACCGAGTACGATCTCATGCACAAAAGGTTCTCGAGAAGAATCAGAGATTTCTTTACCTTTAGAGGAAGGCGTCTTTGGAAAAGAACTCCTAGAAGAGGAACCAGAAAAGCTGCCTCGAATAGATTCTAACCCTGGTCAAAGTCTGCCGCCTCTGCCTCTTCTATGTCTAACAGGGGCATTGGAAAATTTGTCTAAAATTGGAACTCTTTTGGGGTTAGGATTTGGAGATGCCATTGTTGAACAAAGATGGATCGAAAGTAAGCAAAATAAGGAAGAGAATATTTGCTAAAGGTTTGTGAAGAAGAAGACAAAGGAAGAAAAAGGTTAAATATGTATACGATGACAACCGTAAAACTTAGAAGTATAATGATGGAAAGCCTATAATAAATGTAACTATCATTTCGTGAATAATGGAGTAAAGAAACTTTGAAAAAGGGTGCAAAATGGCAGAGTCAATCAAAAAATGACACATGGACAGAACATTAAATGGAAAAGACAACCGAGACACAATACTGTCATATGCATTAATTATGGCAAAAATTCCTCTTTTTATGAAGATCCACTTCCCAATTATTTAATTGATAAATAAATGGAAAGTGAGGGGACTATCTGTATTGGGAAAAAACTGAATTTAAATTAAATATGATGTGGCATGACACGTGGACTGGTCAAATAGTCAAAGTGTAATAATTAAGTAAAAGGCACGGGAGATGACAGATACGGGAAGAGAGATTTAAACAGGCACGAAAAGGAGTTCAGACACGAGTCTCGTACCAATTCAAGTCATTTAATGCCAACGGATCAAAAGGCATTGAAGACAAGGATCCGATAACAAAAAGCAGTCTAAATTCATTATTAAATATCTGATATGTTAGTAAATCAGTATTTAATAGCAATGATTTAATAGCAGTGATTGTGTAACGCCTCATTAAATGTCTTTTATTATTTAGATTAAGTTGTTACTCCTTATTAACTATAAAAGGAGGGGGTCTCATCATTTGTAAGCACACGAAAGTTCATCTGTCTTATATTGCAATACAAATTTCTTTATCGCTTATTCTTATTCTCTAAAAGCCTATTATTCTTGGTCTCTAGATTATCAGTAACCCGATTTCTCTTCTTAAAATTCTAGCTTTGACCAAATTATATTTTTTGGTTAAACAGTTAGTTCAATAAACAAAACGTAAAATAATGTCGAGCCCACTGAATGCACAATGTGTCCTTAAGGAATTTAATCCCCTCACTGTTGCCCAAGTTATACGAATTAATTCCTCCCAGGATAGAATGGAATAACTATTCTATGATAGCGGCACTTCAAATCACAGAACTTCAATGAACTCAATAAATGGAGCAAATCACACTTGACACTTATGTTTATTTAGAAAATAACATAACAATGTATAAAAGAGGGGAGAAGATTTCAGATTTTCCATACCTGCTTTTATGTCTAAAAAATGAGGTCAAGCCTCTAAATTTATAGACAAAGGAAGGGTGATATGAAGAGGTGCAATCTAAAAGGTGCCTCTTCCATTTTCCATTTACATCCCTTAATAAAAACGCAACACACACCAAATTAGTTGTTCCGTAAAGTGGCATTTTTTGTCTTTACATAACGACAAATTCAGTAATATGATATAATAAAATTTAAATGACAGTCAAAATAAATATTATATTTAAAGTAACAATATTGTACACAACTACAATATTGTGCGAGCAACATATTAATAACATACTTAGTCCCTTCCTATTTCTTATTTTCCTTGTCGTTTAATGCAAGGTATCTTTCAGCCCTCACCATTTAATTGCCAACAGATATATTCGAAATAATTTACTAATCATTTGCTTTAATACAACAGAACATTTTTCTCTTCATCGTCACATTGACATATAATTCGGTATCAAAGATTTTGTTATTTAGGTCTTTTAATATCACGAATAATTTGTCTTTACTCAGACATTTGGATAAGGAAGAACTGCTCTGCAGGTAGTATATATAGTATACTGTACCCTTTTTCTAGTATCAATAAAAGAAATAGAAATACTCGAAGTTAAACCACATATTTGAAAATCGAAAGGACATTAGACCAAAAGAATAAAAAATCAAAATCAAAAGAACGCAAGTAGAGGATCTGTATTTTGAAGCTTTCCGATTCAGTAGGGAAATAATGTTCCAAGAGAAAAGGTTCGGAGAAATTTTTAAATAATTTTCCATTAGCTCCGTACATGTTGAAAAGAAGTCAACAAACAGTATTTCTTTGTCAAAATACATCATTTATCCATCGATCTTATAGCGAAATTCCTCTTAAACACCTCTCATTCACGTTCAACCTTTCAAAATTGTGTGCTTGACTAATTTTTCAAAAAACGTAAAAGTCACGTCCTAATAGGGTCGTGACATGTGTCATTGACTTTTAAAAGGGAAAACATGTTAGAAAATGCAATTAAAATCCATCTTTTTCATCTTCCCATTTCCTATCTTAAGCACCATTTCTATAGCCATCATGGTTGTTGGTGAGAAAATTTTTAACAATACCAAAATTCAACCATACTATCTGAACAACTAGTCGAGAACAATCGACCAATAAATTAAGTTCAACAATCCAATAATCAACAAGATCCAATTGAACTTTTAAGCTTTAAGATTGGGGTGGGGGGATTTGTTACGGGTTTCATGAGCTTTTTTGGTTTAGTCAAAAGTAGTGTGTCTTATACATATTTTTGAAAAATTGCGTGCGTAAAAGATTTTCCGTGAATAAGAGATATATAATAGGGATTTCCTTCCCTGGTAAACTATTTTGCCTATTTCTTTCAATATCAGTATTTGATGATACTCGATTAGATAATAGAGGACAAAGCAGCAATCATTTATCAGCGAAATAATCGAAAAAAAGCCTGAAGTAGAAATTGTTACTTCATTGAGATATACATCAACCTAAAGAAGCTGAGAAGAGATTTAACTTTTAGTTCCTTTAATTTCTTTGCTCCTTATTAGCTCTAGAGTTTCGTAATAAAACATTAGGAACATAAAGTCTAATTTGGTCGAGTACATTTTGGAGAGAGTCGGAGGAGCTTATTGATGGTAGATCGAATAGCTGGCTAGGTCTGAGAGTTGGAGATATTAGCCTCATTGGCGTGTCTTTTCAGGTCAAAAGAATCCTAATTCATACAAAAATAGGATAGTATATATGTGAAAAATAACAAAATATCAACAAATTAAATACTAGAATTATGAACCCAAAATTATAAAAATATAGGTAGTTCAGTGATAAAAACACTACTAAAAATTAATTAAAATCTGGGACGGTCTCTAACAACCTGACTTTAGGGTTGAATTTAAGAACCTACAGTACCATTTGCTGGTTCTCAGGTAAAACTGCTAACTATATCAACAATTACAAGAAATGGAACAGATCATGGTAGCCTCAGGAAATAATGATCTGTTTCCAAGATGGAAAAAAGAGAAAGAAAGAAAGAAAGAAGAGAGTAATATGGGCACATTACAGAAGCATACAAGAGTGGTATTGGTTCGGCTCATCATCCCTAGACTGTCTCATGAATTTAACAGAAAGTGATGAGCCAAACCAATATCACGCCATGTCTGATTCTCCATCATATATACAGTATGTATCAAAACCATTGCTTGTGTTATTGCTTATCAGGAGAATGAATGTCGCCTCTCTTTATATAGGAGAGGGAAAATGCAAGGAATCAGGTGGTAATATAGAAGATGTGGTTCACGGGTTCCTGCAAACAAATTAAGCACTGTTAAAGATACGAAAGGATATTATTAGTAGTATTAGTTATTGTTTGGCTCAAAGTTATCATATACTTTGCGAGCTTAAAACAATCAAAATAAATTGAGAGCCAATCATAGCGGATCGTAATAAGCCACGGGACCAAATGAAAGAAATGAAAACCAAGTATTATTTATAAAGGAGAAATATGTAGAGAGCTTTTATTGATAGGAGTGATTCGGTCTGCCCCTCCATGGAGGGGTTCAGAGCCTTACAATAATGTTCTCTATTTTCCTAAGAGTAATGATGAAGAAGAAGAAGCCCCCTTTTTAGGTGTTACTTCTCTTAGTATTTATAGTTGTAGGCTACATGAGCTGTCAATGGATGGTCGTGACCACGCTGAGGTTCCGTCCTTATGATGGCAGTGGGATGTAGCCTTATTGATCGGGTCAGCTGACAATCGGGTATCGTGATTAGTAAGTGGTCATACCACTTATTAGCCCAGAATTGGCTTAAGACCTAATTAATTTCATTAATTATTGCGGGGTCATATTCTGACCCATGCAGTTAGTCCTTCTGCTTATTGAGGTCGTGCCTTGGCCGAGCTTGATGAGCGGACTTCACCAAATGCAGTTTCGATCAAGACCAAAATGGTCGTATCCATTCATACGTGGGAGATTACACCGTTGAAATCGATCGCCTTAGCCATTTTGTGTTGATGGCTTTGGCTGCTTATGCCAAGGAGACGGTCGTAGTCATTCGTACATTGGAGATGGCCGTAACCTTAATACTGTGGACGGCCTTAGCCGTTTACGTATTGGGGATGGCCATAGCCTTAACATTGTGGACGGCCTTAACTGTTTACATATTGGGGATGACCATAGCCTTAATACTATGGACAGCCTTAGTCGTTTATATATTGGGGATGGACATAGCCTTAATATTGTGGACGACCTTAACCATTTACATATTGGGGATGGCCATAGCCTTAATACTGTGGACGACCTTAGCCGTTTACATATTGCGGATGGCCGTAGCCTTAATACTATGGACGGCCTTAACCATTTACATATTGGGGAATGGCCATAGCCTTAATACTGTGGACGGCCTTAGCCATTAACATATTGGTGATGACCATAGCCTTAGTACTATGGATGACCTTAACTGTTACATATTAGGGATGGCCATAGACTTAATATTGTGGACGACCTTAGCCGTTTATTTACTAGAGATGGCCATAGCCTTAATACTATGGACGACCTTAACTGTTTACATATTGGGGATGGCCATAGCGTTAATATTGTGGACGGCCTTAACTGTTTAAATATTGGGGATGTCCATAGCCTTGATATTGTAGGTTGAATGACATTTTGGCTGAGGCCATGATCTTTGTTTGTTTGAAGGCGTAGTGCCGTCCTTCGCGGACGAATCATGTGTTGCGTGGCTGAAGGGAGTACGGGCACGCTTGGTATGCGCTTGCTAACGACCGAAGTTTTGGAGGTGTAGAGGATTTCCCTCAATGTTCACAGGTCGTTCCAATCGTTTGGAAGGGAAACGCCGATTGGTGACTGAAAAACCGCTTTGTGGAGCCCATCGTAATGACGCACGTTTGTGGAACTGAACCATTTTGCGGTTCGTCATGTAGTTAATGATGCCTTTTAGGATTCATGAAAGCTACCTTCGTTGCCTAAAAAAGAGGGGTTGAGGTATTTTTTCTCACCTTTTCATTGTTTGTCTGAGTAAGATTTCTGAAAGATCTCTCTCTCTCTGGTTAGTTCACTTTCGTAGTTGTCCTTCATTCGTTACAATCCCCATTTTTTCCGTTGAATCTTGCTTTGTTCTCATTTTCTGATCAGCAATGGTAAGCAGTTCTTCCAAAAACATTCCTACGACGAATATTCCGGTTAACCCTCCGGTAGCTAAAGGGTCATCGCCGGTGGTAAGAGGTGCAGAACTGGTGGATATCAAAGGTGTTCCATTAGTTGACGAGATTATAACTTTGCCCAGGGGCCCGACGACTGACTTCACCGCCGATGGTGGAGAAGATCCAGTGGATGAAGCCCCTCTAATGGGGGAAGTTGGATGGCCCAACTTCAGGAATAATGGGGCATTGATGGCTATGCCAACATTTTTCTAGCTAGAAGCAAGGAGAGGGTCCACACCGACCGTTGGAGGTATTGCATCTTCTACGCCTATCCCTTAAAGTTGAGATTTAGGCTCCCGCTTCCAATGGTAGTAGTAGATTTTTGCTGCTACTATGGCGTATTCCCTATCTAGGTTACTTCTTCTCCCTATAAACTGCTTGTCATGTTCATCAAGTACGCGGAGTTGGCCGGTAGGGAGGTCACGCTGCAATATGTACTTAGCCTTTACGCCCCCATAGGACCCGCGGCACGATGATTCGGGCAAGCCCTCGTGGGTCGACGTGCTTGGCTGCAGAATTGGACGATGTGGTCGACCCTCCCCCTTTCAAGCATATCTTCTATATCATTACCAATCATTTGGTGGCGTCCCTGCCTGGGTTCCCAGAGTCTTGGAACCATGCACGTAAGCTTTCTCTAATCGTCGAGTTGTCTTTTTTATTCTTCCTTACGTCTCATGTCCGTAAGCATTAACTTGTGTTGATTTTGTAGCCGATAGACCGCCATTGGCCCCGCTACCTAGGACATGAATGGGTCGAGGTTGTGCTTCCACATACAGTGGTAATACACACGTGGACGTCATTCTGGGAGAGGCATGGCCGCGGGCCTGCCACTGGTGAGGATTTGGTTTCCCCTTCAGTTTCGTTCTTGTTTCCAACTCTATTTACTGACTGTGTTTTTTGTTATCAGCGAAGGCATGCCGTAACAGGGCTCCTCAGCTAGACTTCTGTCGGCCGGGTGCAGCAGCTCATTTTGCAGCACCAATAATGCGCATAGTGCCGAGGGTGTCGTCGGTTGAATTCTCAGCAACACCTTCCCCAACACGGACTGTGCTTCGGACCGAAGGGACATCGGGGATGGTGCATCCCAGGGCAGAGTTGCCCTCACATGAGGAGGAGGAAGGGGAAAGGCTGCTAGTTAGGCAGAGGGTTGCTTTTACACCAGCCCCTCCCGTGGTGATCAATTTGGACCCTCCCCCATCGGATGCGGAGAGGAGTGAGGCTTCGGCACCTGCCCTTGAGGGCAGACAAACAGTCGGGGTTGCCCCAGTTGGCTCAGTCCATGATGATATTTTCGCTTCGTCAACTCAATTGATTGTTCTAGTCACTGAGGTAGGAGGTAGTTCCTCAACGGTAGATTTTATTGGAGAATCGATCGTGTTAGAATATACGCTTAATGCTAGAGGGGGGGGGGGTGAATAGCGTTATAATAAAAAACAGCGTAAACTTGCGGAATTTAAAAATTGCAGGAATGAAATAAGTGCGATAAGTAAATAATAAGGAACGAACGCACCGATGTTATCCTGGTTCACCACAACCCGTGGCTAGTCCAGTCCCCGAGAGACTCTCTCTAGATTTCCACTAACTTCGTTAAGCTTACGGGTGCTTAACAGACCGTTACAAACTGAGAACTTGAGTCACACAAGCCTCAACAACCTTTGCTCGAAGATACCACACTTCAAGACTTCAACCAAAGGAATCACAACGTTCCTTCTTACAATACAAGGGATTAACACTTCCCTTCAAGTGTATAAAAACACTTTTCACTCAAAACTAGACTCTCCTCAAGAGTAGATATGAGTAAAATAAATACGCTCAAGAACGCAACAACTTTCGTCAAGAATTTGGCTCTCAAAAACTTATGTAATGAATAGAAAATGATGAATAAGAGAGTATGCAAGCTTTAGCAATATTATGATCAGTTGTTGTACTTAAAAGACTGATTTTAAGATGTATTTATAGTGTTGAAAACATGCACAACCGTTGCCTAATTGCCAATTAAGAATTGCTGATTTTGTGCTAAAACAATCGATTGTCTAAGTTGCATAATCGATTGTTTTCCAATCGTCCAAAAATCATTCCCAGATTTTACGCGTAATAATCGATTATCTAAATTGTATAATCGATTATCTGGCAACGTTCAAAAAATCTTTTTCAGATTTTACTTAAAACAATCGATTATCAAAATCATATAATCGATTACTTGGCAACGTTCAAAAAATCATATTCAGATTTTACTTAGGATAATCGATTATCAGAATCATACAATCGATTACCAGACAGAGTTTGAAAATATTTTGGCAACGGTCATTTACATAATCGATTATGCTATATGTATAATCGATTATATTACAGTCTTGAAAAATCGAATAGACACTACCTCAACACAATCGATTGTCATAAGGTGCACAATCGATTATTTTGTAGCTTTGAAAAAATCTGATGGACACTGCCTCAACACAATCGATTATCATAAGGTACACAATCGATTGTCTTGCAGCTTTGAAAAATCTGATGGACACTGCCTCAACACAATCGATTATCATAAGGTACACAATCGATTGTCTTGCAGCTTTGAAAAATCTGATGGACACTGCCTCAACACAATCGATTCTCATAAGGTACACAATCGATTGTCTTGCAGCTGCCTTAACATAATCGATTATCATAAGTACATAATCGATTATCTTTGTCCAGATTTTAGAGGCATGTTTAAAAATCATTTTGGTTAAAATAAATATGCATGATTTAAAATCATTTTGCTTTAAATTAAATATGCATGATTTGATAAAAATGATTTTACGAGAGAAGCCAAGTCTTGAGTCAATTGTCGGATCAAGATCACAATTAAAGAACGACTCATGTATAACTTTATTTCTTTGCTTATTCTTGATCTTTGTTTGTCTAATGCTTGAATCTCGTTATGTATCAATTGCGCGCTTGTGCTTGGACCTCGTCATATGTCAATTGCGCATCGTTTGTCATTTATCAAAACCTACAAATATGAACACACGTTTAGTTTAGTGCCTTGTGAGAACGTGTTTCAACAATTTACCCCTTTTTGATAATGGCAAACCTTAATCGGGATATGCATATTAGATAATTCATAATGACAATCCAAGACAAGTAAATAGATATGCAATAAGACAAGTAAATAGATATGCAATTAATTCCCCCTCAACATATGAATTCCCCCTCAATTTATGCCAATAAATATTAAGTGCATAGCCCTTATTCTTCCCCCTTTTGACATTAGCAAAAAAATAAGCAAATAACTTGTTTATTGATTAACTAGAATTGCAATTTCATAAAAGGAATAATAAAACAAATAATGTCAACATAATCGATTAGTGATACTTGATAATCGATTATATATTAAAGAGAAATCGATTATTCTGAAGAGGAATCGATTATTCTGCACCAATCTTTTATAATTCCCCCTGCCTTTAGGGCGATACCTGCAAAAATAAGTTAGGCTCCTCCGACACTCAAGTTAGTAATTATGTGAAAGGGAAAATGCAATGCATGACTTAGATCAAATTGGAGTCAAGAATCCCGAGTTCACTACGAATTCGGAAGAAGGACTCTTTCTCTAAAGGCTTTGTAAAGATGTCGGCCAATTGATGTTTGGTTTCAACAAATTCAATTTCGACATCACCTTTGAGAACGTGATCTCTTATAAAATGATGCCTAATTTCAATGTGTTTTTTTTTTAATGAAGAACGGGGTTCTTCGTCAAGCATATGGCACTAGTATTATCACATCTAAGAGGGATATGATCGATACTTAGGCCATAGTCCAAGAGTTGCTGTTTCATCCAAAGGATTTGAGCGCAACAACTCCCCGCGGCTACATATTCAACCTCGGTTGTGGACAACGCAACACTTACTTGTTTCTTGCTAAACCAAGAAACTAGAGAGCTACCGAGCAAATGGCAAGTGCCACTAGTGCTCTTGCGGTCCAATTTGCATCCAGCAAAATCGGAGTCGGAATAGCCAACAAGTTGGTGTGAAGAACCTTTGGGGTGCTATAGACCTACATTTACAGTACCAACAAGATACTTCAATATCCGTTTCACCGCAGTTAGGTGAGACTCCTTAGGACATGATTGATAACGAGCGCATAAGTATACGCTAAGCATGATGTCCGGTCTACTAGCAGTAAGATAAAGGAGAGATCCAATCATACCTTGATACTTCTTGGTGTCGACTTCCTTACCTTTCTCATCTTTGTCTAGATGGTCGGATGTGCTCATGGGAGTGGCCATTGCTTTTGCGTTGCTCATTTCAAATCGTTTTAGCAATTCTTTGCAATATTTAGCTTGACAAATGAAGGTTCCTTCTTCCATTTGCTTTACTTGCAGCCCCAAAAAGAAGGTTAGCTCACCCATCATAGACATCTCAAATTTGCTTGTCATTAAATCAGAAAATTCCTTGCACAAAGCATTGTTAGTAGCACCAAAAATAATATCATCCACATAGATTTGAACTAATAAAATATCATTGTTTTTATGCTTAACAAATAGAGTGGTGTCAACTTTTCCCCTAATGAATTCATTTTCCAAAAGAAATTTGCTCAATCGTTCATACCAAGCTCGGGGAGCTTGTTTAAGACCATAAAGTGCCTTTTTAAGCTTGAAAACATGATCGGGAGATTTAAAATCTTCAAAGCCCGGGGGTTGTTCAATATAAACTTCTTCTTGAATGACACCATTTAGAAAAGCACTTTTTACATCCATTTGATATAAATTGAAATTCAGAGAAGAGGCAAAAGTAAGTAATAAACGAATAGCTTCTACCTTGCTACGGGTGCATATGTTTCTTCATAGTCAATTCCCTCTTCTTGATTATAGCCTTTTGCTACAAGCCTAGCTTTGTTTCTAGTGATTACACCATTTTCATCTAATTTATTTCGAAAAACCCATTTCGTACCAATTATGGTATGATTTTCGGGTCTTGGCACCAAATCCCAAACGTCATTTCGTTTGAATTGGTTAAGCTCCTCTTGCATTGCCAAGGTCCAAAATTCATCCCCAATTGCTTCGGAGATGGTTGAGGGTTCAATTTGAGAGACGAAAGCAGTATGACCTAAGGTGTTCTTAAGAGCGTTTCGAGTACTTACCTGTTGTTCAATGTCGCCAATTACCTGGTCGAGAGGATGGTCTTTGATTGTCCTCCACGCGTTAGGCAGTTTCGTTTCTTTCTCCAGTTGCGGATCTTCTTCCGATAATTGTTCCAAGGTTTCATTTTGAATTTCCTTTGGATTTTCCTCTTGTACTTTGTCTTGAGGACTTATTGAGTTTAAAATACCTGCAAGATCAAAACCAGAATCCTTTCTCGCCAAGCGAGCATTATTTTCGGAAAACACAATATGAGGGGATTCCTCCACAGTTTCGGTTCTATTGATGAATACTCTATATGCTTTGCTACGTGAAGAGTAACCAATAAAAATTCCTTCATCGGATTTTGCATCAAATTTTCCCAAATTGTCTTTTCCATTGTTATGAATAAAACATTTACAACCGAATACTCTAAGATAGGAGATATTTGGTTTCCTTCCCTTGTAGAGTTCATAGGGAGTTTTCGAGTATTGGCCTTATGACTACTCTGTTTAAAACGTAGCATGCGGTACTCACGGCATCCGCCCAAAAAAGTTTGGGAATCTTAGCCTCATCGAGCATGGTTCTAGCCATCTCTTCGAGACACCTATTTTTCCTTTCCACCACTCCATTTTGTTGTGGTGTACGTGGAGCAGAGAAGGTGTGCTCGATACCGAGTTCGTCACAAAAGTCCGCGAAGAGATTGTGATCGAACTCTCCCCCATGATCACTTCTTATTGAAGTGACGGTTGTGTCCTTTTCATTTTGAACATGTTTAAGAAAGCATTTAAAATTATGAAAAACCTCACTTTTGTGAGCAAGAAATAGTGTCCATGTAAATCTAGAATAATCATCAACAATAACAAAAGCATAACGATTTCTACCAAGACTTTCAATGCGAGATGGTCCAAAGAGATCCATGTGGAGAAGTTGCAAAGGTCTAGTAGTTGAAACAATATTTTTCGATTTAAAAGATGCTTTTGTTTGCTTCCCTTTTTGACAAGAATCACAGATAGAGTCTTTTTCAAATTTCAAATTTGGAAGACCAATAACTAAATTTTGTGAAACTAATTTGTTTAAAAGATGCATGTTGATGTGAGCTACTCTACGATGCCATAACCACATATCATCTTCTTTGCTCATAAGACAATTCACATATTCAGATGAAGAATTTTCGAGATCAACCATATAGATGTTATCCATTCTAAAACCACGAAGAATAATTTTAAAATCGCTACGGCGAAAAACTAAGCATTCATCCGAATCAAATAAAACAAGATTTCCCTTGTCACATAATTGACTTATGCTCAAGAGATTATGTTTTAGACCTTTAACTAGCAAAATATGCTTAATGGAAGAAGGTTCATCCTTACCGACCGATCCAATGCCGATAATTTTTCCTTTGTTGTTATCTCCAAAAATAATGCTTCCTCCTTCCTTGTGTTCTAGTTGAAGGAACTTGGATTCGTCTCCAGTCATGTGTTTGGAGCATCCACTATCAAGGTACCAAAGTACACTTGATCCCTTCAAACATACCTACAAGACAAATTAATGAGTCTTTGGTACCCAAGCTGTTTTGGGTCCTTGAGAGTTAGGTGTAACATGCTGTTGTGCTTGACATGCAGTTAAATGTCGATGTCTAGTGAAACAAGCAGGAGCAATATGTCCGATTCGATTGCAATAATGACAAATGACATTAGGATTATGCATTCGTCTAGGTTGATACTAGTTGGACGGACGAAATTTGTTTACTCTATTTTCGACAATATGACTATTGCGCATTTCATGAAAATCATTTCTCCTACTATTTGTTCTAGGATATGCAGCATTTCTAGAATAGTTATTTCTAGGTTGAAAGCCATTTCTAGGTGTCCTGAAAAGTTCAAAGTTTCTTCTAGTGTTTGGTCTAGGATATGCATCATTTCTAGAATAGTTATTTCTAGGTTGAAGGCCATTTCTAGGTGTCCTAAAATGTTCAAAGTTTCTTCTAGTGTTTGGTCTAGCATGCATGTTGATTCGAGGATTGTTATCTCTAGGATGAACATTTGTTTTATTTAACCTAGGTTGAGCCTTAGGTGGTTGGGGTTTGGCTTCAACTTTTTCTTTAGGCTCGTTTTTAAAACCTATCCCATGTTTGGTCGATTTCAAATTAACAAGAACTTCATTCAAATTTTTATGAGAAGAATTGAACTTATCTAGGGTCCCTTAAGTCTTTCTACCTCAATTTTTAGATGCATGCAAGAAATACAATTTTTACTAGAGCACTCGGGTTTGTCGGCGCTTCTCTTGCCGAAAAATTTATTTTCTTCTTTCAACTTCTCATTTTCCAAAATCAATTTTTCCAAATCTTTTTCTTTCAAAGAGAGTTGTCTTTCAAAATCTTTTTCTTTCCAAGAAGCATTTTCCTTAGTGTTTTTAACAGTTTTGGAAGCTTTAATAAATTCACTATACAACTCATCAAAGGCATTTTGCATTTCCTCAAGAGAATAGAAGTTTTTGGAAGAAATTTGACATACCTCTTCTTGATTGTCTTCGTGTGCCATAAGACAAAGATTTGCGGTTTCGTCTTCTTCTTCCTCACTTGACTCGTCTCCGGAGTCGCCTCCCCAAGATATGTATGCTCGTTGTTTCTTGAAGGGTTTCTTCTCATTTTTGACATTTGGGCAATTTGATTTAATGTGCCCGATTTCTCCGCATCCATAGAACTTTACTTGATCTCCTTGTTGTTTGCCTTTTCGTTCATACTCTTTTCGCATGAACTTTTGAAATCTCTTAATAACGAGTCCGAACTCGTTATCTCCGTCCTCATCATTTTGAGGTTGACTTGTGCTTGCCTTGAGGGCGATTCTTTGTTTCCTTTGATCATTAACAAGAGGGTTAAGTATAGTAGATTCATAAGTTTTAAGATTACCTCTTAATCCGTCGATGGTGACATTTGAAATGCCAATAGACTCTTGAATCGCGTCGGCCTTGGAGCGCCATTCCGGAGTGAGACTTCGGAAAATTTTTCGGACAAGTTCCTTATCCGTGAAGGTCTTCTTAAGAGCATGTAATTCATTAACGATTTTTGAAAATCGTTCGAACATGTCATCTACACTTTCGCCTTCCTTCATGTGAAACAGTTCATATGCATTGGTTAGAAAATCAACTTTAGCCTCTCTTACCTGGTCCGTACCTTCGTACGTGATTTCCAGCTTATCCCACATTTGCTTCGCCGTTGTGCAACATGATATTTTTCTGTAATCATCAGCGTTTATAGCACAATACAATAAGTTGATGGCTTTAGCGTTGTTCTGCACTTTTCGGATATCATCCGCATCGTATTCATCTTCGGATTTTGGAACCCATTCATTTTCAACCTTTTTGGTTGGAATTTGTTCTCCCTTCATTATAACCTTCCACAGATGAAAATTATTCGATTGAATGAATATTCTCATCCTCTCCTTCCAGTACGTATAGTTTGTGCCATCGAATAGTGGTGGTCGGGTGGAGCATTGTCCTTCACCTATTCCTGAAAAAAAATCACGAGTAGAAGCCATGGATTGTTTCTCTCAAACGGTTAAGTTTTTCAGAGAGTTGGGCTCTGATACCAATTGTTAGAATATACGCTTAACGCTAGAGGGGGGGGTGAATAGCGTTATAATAAAAAACAGCATAAACTTGCGGAATTTAAAAATTGCAGAAATGAAATAAGTGTGATAAGTAAATAATAAGGAACGAACGCACCGATGTTATCCTGGTTCACCACAACCCGTGGCTAGTCCAGTCCCCGAAAGACTCTCTCGAGATTTCCACTAACTTCGTTAAGCTTACGGGTGCTTAACAAACCGTTACAAACTGAGAACTTGAGTCACACAAGCCTCAACAACCTTTGCTCGAAGATACCACACTTCAAGACTTCAACCAAAGGAATCACTTCTTACAATACAAGGGATTAACACTTCCCTTCAAGTGTATAAAAACACTTTGCACTCAAAACAAGACTCTCCTCAAGAGTAGATATGAGTAAAATAAATACGCTCAAGAACGCAACAACTTTCGTCAAGAATTTGGCTCTCAAAAACTTATGTAATGAATAGAAAATGACGAATAAGAGAGTATGCAAGCTTTAGAAATAATATGATCAGTTATTGTACTTAAAAGACTGATTTTAAGATGTATTTATAGTGTTGAAAACATGCACAACCGTTGCCTAATTGCCAATTAAGAATTGCTGATTTTGTGCTAAAACAATCGATTGTCTATGTTGCATAATCGATTGTTTTCCAATCTTCCAAAAATCATTCCCAGATTTTACGCATAATGATCGATTATCTAAATCGTATAATCGATTATCTGGCAACGTTCAAAAAATCTTTTTCAGATTTTACTTAAAACAATCGATTATCAAAATCATATAATCGATTACTTGGCAACGCTCAAAAAATCATATTCAGATTTTACTTAGGATAATCGATTATCAGAATCATACAATCGATTACCAGACAGAGTTTGAAAATATTTTGGCAACGGTCATTTACATAATCGATTATGCTATATGTATAATCGATTATGTTACAGTCTTGAAAAATCGAATAGACACTGCCTCAACACAATTGATTGTTATAAGGTGCACAATCGATTATTTTGTAGCTTTGAAAAAATCTGATGGACACTGCCTCAACACAATTGATTATCATAAGGTACACAATCGATTGTCTTGCAGCTTTGAAAAATCTGATGGACACTGCCTCAACAATCGATTATCATAAGGTACACAATCGATTGTCTTGCAGCTTTGAAAAATCTGATGGACACTGCCTCAACACAATCGATTATCATAAGGTACACAATCGATTGTCTTGCAGCTGCCTTAACATAATCGATTATCATAAGTACATAATCGATTATCTTTGTCCAAATTTTAGAGGCATGTTTAAAAATTATTTTGGTTAAAATAAATATGCATGATTTAAAATCATTTTGCTTTAAATTAAATATGCATGATTTGATAAAAATAATTTTACGAGAGAAGCCAAGTCTTGAGTCAATTGTCGGATCAAGATCACAATTAAAGAACGACTCATGTATAACTTTATTTCTTTGCTTAATCTTGATCTTTGTTTGTCTTGTGCTTGAATCTCGTTATGTATCAATTGCGCGCTTGTGCTTGGACCTCGTCATATGTCAATCGCGCATCATTTATCATTTATCAAAACCTACAAATATGAACACACGTTTAGTTTAGTGCCTTGTGAGAACGTGTTTCAACAGATCGCTCCTTCGGCGGCTATGACAGAAGGTGAAAGGGGCACTGCAGGAGGTGAAGACGAGTCTGAGTTTGACTTGGACCCAGAGGATGTCTGTTTGATTCATGATGGCTTCACCTACTTAACGGTGCGCGCGGTGGGGCGACTTTGCTATGTCGAGATTCCTACGGAGCAGAACTTGCTACTTCAAGGGAGCAGCTTGGGGCCGATGTTCGAGGTGTTGTGCTCAGAGGCAGAAAACGTATAATTGAGGGAAGTTACGGACTTTGGATTGATGAACGAGATGGCCGTGATGGGCCTGAGGGTACGTATGATGACCTTTTTCTACTTTCTTCTTGCCTTAGTTTGTTTTTACTTTAATCGTTGTCTTTGCTTTACAGTTTTATCTGTTGGAGGTTGAGGGCATCCATCGAGCCAATGTCCGCGGAGAAATCTTTTTGCTGATGTTGGAGAAGTACTACCACTACCAGGACCGGTGCTGCGAGATGCGTGAGCGCCTGAGGAACGAACCCTGTAGCCTGGACTTTGTCGAGGAGCTGGCGAGGTAAGAGCTTCAAATGTAGCAGATGCTTGACAAGATACGTGCCCTTGAGGAGCAGCTTTGTCAAAAGGATGACGAGATCGAGGCCGAAAGGAGGGTTGCGGTTGAGAGGGAGCGCCAGAGTCAGGCTATGGCGGCAAAGGCCTCTGAGACCATGAATGGGAAGGTTGGATAATGAGGTCGCCACTTTGGGGCTACAAGAAAGGGGTGCCTCGTTGAGAGCTGCGGCACTAGAGGCGGTGATCCGCATTCATGAGAGGGGAATGGATTCGGAGAGATCTATCGCGGCCTGTAGAGAGGCGGGGCTAGAGGACTGCATTAGTGTCTATGATCGGGACGCCCAAGCCATGGAGGATCGGATCACGGCCTTAGAGGGAGAGAATAGCACCTGATGGACCAGGCCGACTCTTCCAACCAGGCTCGTGAGTTGTATACATTTGCCGAGACCCAACGAGATGTTTATAAAAACCTGTGTGAGGACGACATCATGCCCAAAGGCTGCTTTTGAGGATGCCCGTCAGAGGGCTCTTGAAGCCCGTATTGACTGTGGTTTCGACCCAGCGAAGCTGGGGGCTGATGGTGGCGTAGGCGACGCCGAGTGAAAAACTTTGATGTTATTTTTGTTTTGTTCGCCATTTGACATTTGGATATTTTTAGATTTTTCTTTTTTCTTTTCTTCGTCCTAATTGGCCTTGGCCGAGTGTAGGCGAGCGTTGCCCGGTAAGCTTACTTTTTCCATTGTTGGTCTTGTGCTTATTTTGTGTTTTCCCTTCTTTAGATTTTTCTATTGCATGTGATCGAGGGGTGATTTGCCTTAGAGTATGACTCTGGTAGGCGTGTTGACTTTCGATTACTAACGGTCTTACTTCCTCAGCTCGGCGTGGGCGAGTTTAGCCGTTATTTGGAAATAGCGGCACTTCGCCTTAGTCCCAGTTCGGGCGTGATCGAACTACCAACCGTAATGGTAAAAATCGCGGCCTTGTAGTTTGATCGGGGTTGAACTCTACGTGGCCCCCAATCGTAGTTTAAGTTGGGAATACTTACATGAATGGCGAGGGTGCTGGACCTGCGCCCCTATTTGCTGTGGGCGTGTTTTGTCGAGTTTCATGAGACAGGCGTTTGGCCTGAGTAGTTTGATTCAACTTGTAGTTGAACTTTTTATTTTTGATGGCAAAGGCGCATAGCTTGAGTCCTGGTTCAACCGCAGTTGAACTTTTTTCTTTTTAATGGTGAAGGTGCATAGCCTGAGTCACAGTTCAACTTGTAGTTGAACATTTTTACTTTTGATGGCGAAGGCATATGGCCTGAGTCCCAGTTCAACTTGTAGTTGAACTTTTATTTTACTTTTAATTGCGAAGGCTCATAGCCTGAGTCCCAGTTCAACTGTAGTTGAACTTTGATAAATTTTGATGGCGAAGGCCCCTGTCCTGAGTCTCAGTTCAACTTGTTGAACTTTTTATTTTTGATGGCGAACGCGCATAGCCTGAGTCCTAGTTCAACCATAATTGAATGCTGATAAATTTTGATGGCGAAGGCATATAGCCTGAGTCCCAGTTCAACCGTTGTTGAACTTTGATAAATTTTGATGGGGAAGGCGCCTGTCCTGAGTCTCAGTTCAACTTGTAATTAACCTTTTATAAATTTTGTTGGCGAAGGCGCATAGCCCGAGTCCCAGTTCAACCATTGTTGAACCTTGATAAATTTTGATGGCTAGGGCGTATGGCCTGAGTCCCAGTTCAACTGTAGTTGAACCTTGATAAATTTTGACGGCGAAGGCGCATGGCCTGAGTCTCAGTTCAACCGTAGTTGAACTTTGATAAATTTTGATGGCGAAAGCGCCTGGCCTGAGTCTCAATTCAACTTGTAGTTGAACTTTTATAAATTTTGACGGCGAAGGCGTATAGCCTGAGTCCCAGTTCAACCGTAGTTGAACCTTGATAAATTTTGATGGTAAAGGCGCATGGCCTGAATCTCAGTTCAACTTGTAGTTGAACTTTTTATTTTTAATGGCGAAGGCGCATTGCCCGAGTCTCAGTTCAACTTGTAGTTGAACTTTTTATTTTTGATGGTGAAGGAACATAGCCTGAGTCCCAGTTCCACTCGTAGTTGAACTTTTATTTTTGATGGCGAAGGCGCATAGCCTGAGTCTCAGTTCAACCTGTAGTTGAACTTTTTATTTTTTATAGGGAAGGCGCATAGCCTGAGTCCCAGTTCAACCGTAGTTGAACCTTGATAAATTTGATGGAGAAGGCGCATAGCCTGAGTCTCAGTCAACTTGTAGTTGAACCTTTTATGTTTGTTGGCGAAGGAACATAGCCTGAGTACCAGTTCAACTTGTAGTTGAACTTTTATTTTTAATGGCGAAGGCACATAGCCTGAGTCTCGGTTCAACCATAATTGAACTTGCTATTTTCGATGGCGAAGGCGCATAGCCTGTCTTGGTTCAACCGTAGTTAATCTTTTATTAGAGGCACGTAGCCCGAACCTCATTATGTCGGTGTTTGAGAGTTGAGGCTCGGTTTTGAATCGAGATCTTGAGTAGCTCACGCGCTATCTTCCCAACCGGGGTATGTAGGCTGTCTTGAGGTGGCTTGAGGTTCGAGATACCTTCATGCCGACATTTGACTGGATCTCGTACCAGGGATGCGGGAGCTGTCTTACAGAGATCCTCCATCGGGGGGGGGGGGGTGCTTCTTCTTCTTTCTTGCACTATCTGAGAGAGGAGTGACAGATGAGTTGGGTCTCGATTCGAGATCTTCGAGTTCCCTTTGTTTGATATACTGCTTTATCTTGTTTGAGCTGGGTTGTTCTTTGACGTTTCTTTCCTTTTCGGTCCGAGGAAGAACTACGCAATTCTGCTATGAAATTCCCACACACGACGCAAAATTATTTTGCTCAAAGTTATCATACACTTTGAAAGCATAAAACAATCAACACAAATTGAGGGGCAATTATAGCGGATCGCAATAAGCCACGGGACCAAATGAAAGAAATAAAAAGCAAGTATTATTTATAAAGGAGAAATATGTAGAGAGCTTTTATTGATATGAGTGATTTGGTCTGCCCCTCCATGGAGGGGTTCAGAGCCTTACAATAATGTTCTCTCTTTTCCTGAGAGTAATGATGATGAAGAAGAAGCCCCGTTTTTAGGTGTTACTTCTCTTAGTATTTATAGTTGTAGGCTACATGAGCTGTCAGTGGATGGTCGTGACCACGCTGAGGTTCCGTCCTTGTGATGGCGGGTGGGCCGTAGCTTTATTGATCGGAACGGCTGATAATCGGGTATCGTAATTAATAAGTGGTCATACCACTTATTAGCCCAGAATTAACTTAAGACCTAATTAATTGCATTAATTATTGCGAGGCCATATTCTGACTCATATAGTTATAACATAGGCCTAGTTATGTTGAGGGTGTGCGAAAAATAGGGTTCCCTGGTTTTTGCAAAAAAAATGATGTTAAAAGATAAGAAAGGACATATATCATTATTAATTTTACCATAGATCTAGGTATAGCTGGGAATCCACTAATCACTAAAGCTCCTCATAATTTAAACGGCACGTGATACATTTTCTTTTTGTCCTATTAGATGTGGTCAAACTATGTACTGTAGTGAGTGGACAAACTTTTTAGGTACAGGAAACATTTACCTAAACTTGCTAGCATCAAAACTTTATATCATTTTTCCACTTGCGAAAAGTTAAACTTTGTTTTGGTACGGAAAGAGATGAGAAATCGTGAAAAATTCTGGTAAAAAGTGTCTTCTCATTAAATAAATTTACCGTGGTTCGGCCTTTTCCGAATTCCGCACATAACGGGAGCTTAATATAACAGGATATTCTTTATTGCATGTGTGATGTTGGTGTTTGAGTTCCGGATATATCAGATAAATAAAAAACTAAAATTAAAATTAAAATTAAAATTAAAAATAAAAAAAACTACAAAAGAAGGTTACTTGCATATGTTTCTGTTGGGTGTACGAACAAAGTCCCACATTAGTTGCTGAAAAGATTAGGAGTCTACGTATAAGGTGTATGATGTTGAAATGTCAAAAATAGCATCCTCCCACATTGGTAGCTCACTTGATTTGGGGGAGATTTCCCCCTATAAAAGAAGGCCTAATGCTTAGGATTTAACCACACCTCTCATTTGCCTTCTCATTTGTTCAAGACATTTGTATCTTCTCTCTTTAGTATTATTTCACTTGTATTTTTGGAGTGGAATAAAATATTGGTTGTGTCGTGAAGTAGGCAAAGTTGGCTGAACCTCGTAAATTTTAATGTTCCTTTTATTGTTGTTTTATTGTCTTATTTATTATTTAGTGGTTGCCATATTTTTTTGGTATAGTAGTTCTGACTCATTCACACATTCACACTATATACATTTGGCTTCCGCAACAATTGGTATCATAGCCAGGGTAATGTCTAAGTATGCTTTGTGGATTGCAGCTAGTCTGATCTTCCACATCAGGAAAGATTTATCTTGGTAACGGAGTCAAGGTTCTGTCTGAGTATGCTCTGTGATTGCAGTCGGGTCTGATCTTCTACATCAGAAAAGAAATAATCTTAATCTATGTCGTCAGCTATTAAATAATATTTGTGTCAAAACGGGAGACAATAAACAAGAAGAATCTGCATCAAGTGTCAGCAATACGTCATCATTAGCATCTTCGCTTATGATAAGAACTGTCAAATGCAAAATTTACGGTAGAAATTTTTGACGGGTCCGGACATTTTGGGATGTGGCATGGTAAGGTTCTAGATGTCCTTTTTCAACAAGAGCTAGATCTGTCCATTGAAGAAAAGAAACCAGATGTTATTGGAGAAGAGGATTGAAAGATTCTCAACTGTGTTGCTTGTGGTACCATTCGATCCTACCTTGCTAGACAGCAGAAATATCCATACACAAATGAAAATTCTGCAAGTAGATTATGAAAAGCACTGGAGGATAAATTTTTGAAGAAAACCAGTCAAAATAAATTGTACATGAAGAAGAGACTATTTCACTTCACCTATGTTCCTAGTACCACGATGAATGAACATATCACCAGTTTCAATAAGTTGGTCACGGATTTGAAAAATATGGATACAACTTATGATGATGGTGACTTGGCCTTGATGTTGTTGGCTCACTTGCTGATGAGTACGAGCACCTTGAAACTACTCTACTCCATGGAAATGACAAATTTTCTCTCAGAGAAGTTTGTTCGGCTTTGTACAGCTATGAACAAAGAAAGCGAGAAAAACAGAAAGGCAGAGAAGGAGAAACACTATTTGTAAGGGGTCGTCCTCAAAATCAAACGAGGACAAATAAAGGAAGATCCAAGTCAAGATCTAGACTCAGCAAAGATGAATGTGCCTTTTGTCGAGAAAAGGGGCACTGGAAGAAAGACTGTCCGAAGTTGAAGAATAAGGCCAAACATAACAATGGAAAGGCCATTATGGATTCAAATGTAGCCGATTGTGATGATTCATACTTCTCATTATTTGCAACAGAGCCATCAACATCATCAGATATATGGTTGATGGACTCCGCTTGTAGCTATCATATATGTCCCAACAAGGACTGGTTCGTGGAATTTCAGGAAGGAGAATATAGAGTCATCCACATAGTGGATAATAGCCCTCTTAACTCATATGGAATTGGTTCAATACGATTAAGGAACATGATGGAATGATCAGAACATTAACAGATGTTCGATATGTACCGGATTTGAAGAAGAATCTCATATCTGTGGGAGCCATGGAATCAAAAGGGTTCAAAATCGTTGCAGAAAATGGAGTGATGAGAGTATGCTCTGGTGCACTAATGGTAATGAAGGCTAATCGGAATAACAATAACATGTACCGCTACCGTGGTAGTACAGTTATTGGGACAAAGACAGTGATGTCCAGTGACGATAAAGAGGCAAAAAGCAACCAGGCTAGGGCACATGCGCATGGGACATGCTGGAGGAAAATGCTTGAAGACTCTATCAGATCAAGGATTGTTGAAAGGAGTAAAGACTTGCAACTTGGAGTTTTGCAAGCATTGTGTCAAAGGAAAACAGACAAGGGTTAAGTTTGGTACAACGATCCATAATACGAAATGTATTTTGGATTATGTACACTCTGATGTTTGGAGTCCTTCCAAAACACCTTCATTGGGTGGGAAGCACTATTTTGTAACCTTTGTTGATGATTTTTTTCCGAAGAGTATGGGTGTATACAATGAAGAGCAAAGATGAAGTGCTGGGAATTTTTCTCAAATGGAAGACGATGGTGGAGAATTAAACAGGCAGGAGGATCAAGTGTACACACATTGACAATGGAGGTGAATACAAAAATAATCATTTCAACAAGGTCTGTGAAAATGATGGCATCGTCCGACACTTCACTATCAGACATACACCACAACAGAATAGAGTGGCAGAACGCATGAACCCGACCTTGCTGGAGAAGGTACGGTGTATGTTGTCCAATGCTGACTTGGGCAAAGAATTTTGGGCTGAGGCAATTACATATGCATGCCACCTCATTGATTGTTTACCATCTGCCCCTATTGATGGCAAGACACCATTTGGAAAATGGTATGGAAAGTCTGCTGTAGATTATGACTCTTTGCACGTGTTTGGCTCAACTGCATATTATCATATGACAGAGCCAAAATTGGATCCAAGGGCAAACAAGGCTATTTTAATGGGGATTACTTCTGGAGTCAAAGGATATCGTTTATGGTGTCCTATGACAAATAAAGTAATATTTAGCAAGGATGTTATCTTCGTTGAATCTGCTATGGTAAATAAGGTAACAAGTAAAGATACCAAGCAAGATAATGGTGCTTCTAAGCAGGTGGAGTATGAGGGAAAATTTATTTTTCCTACACAAGAAGAAGAGGAGGAAACAAATGAAGATTATCCTCTAGAAGGAGAGCCAGTAGAGGAGATTCCAACTCAGGAACCTCAACAACAACTTGAATCAATAGCAACCAGCATGCCAAAAAGGACAATAACAAAACCTGTTCGTCTCATAAAGACTGTTGCTTGTGCAACCGCAATTGTAGCTGATGATGTTCCTACCACTTATAAAGACGCAGTACAAAGTTTAGAAGGAGATAAGTGGAGGATTGCCATGAATGATGAAATACAGTCCCTTCAACAGAATATTACATGGAGATTGGCCAATCTCCCGAAGGGAAAGAAAGCAATTGGGTGCAAATGGGTATTTGCAAAGAAGGAAGGATTTCTTAACCAAGTAGATGTTCGCTACAAAGCAAGATTGGTGGACAAAAAATATGCTCAAAAGGAGGGAATTGATTACAATGAAGTATATTCTTCAGTTGTAAAACATTCCTCCATTCAAATTATGTTGGCTTTGGTAGCACAGTTGGATTTGGAACTAGTTCAGATGGATGTAAAATCAGTGTTTTTACATGGAAACTTGGAGGAGGAAATCTACATGACTCAGCCAGAAGGATTCAAAGTTGCTGAAAAGAAAATATGGTGTGCAAACTTGAGAAATCATTGTACGGTTTGAAACAATCTTCTAGACAACGGTACAAACGATTTGAAATTACAGCAAGGGTACAAGAGAAGCAAATACGATCATTGTGTGTATTTGCGCAGGCTTAAAAATAGTTCCTTTATATATCTTCTCATATATGTTGAGGATATGTTGATAGCTTCCAAGAATTTAGAAGAAATTGATAAGTTGAAGATCAACTGAAGAAGGAGTTCGAGATGAAGAATTTGGGTGAGGCAAAGAAAATTCTTGGCATAGAGATAATAAGACATAGACGTTCAAAGAAACTCTGTTTATATCAGAAAGAATATTTGAAGAGAGTACTACAACGTTTTGGCATAGATGACAAGACTAAGCCAGTTAGTACTCCACTTGCTCCCCATTTTAAGCTGAGTACTACTATGTCGCCAAAGGATGAAGCTGAACAAGAGTATATGTCAAAAGTACCATAAGCAAATAATGTTGGTAGCTTGATGTATGCAATGGCATGTACGAGACCCCACATTTCACAAGCTATTGGAGTTATTAGCAGATATATGCATAATCCAGGAAAGGAGCATTGGAAAGCTCTGAAGTGGACTCTACGGTATATTCATAATACTGTGGATGTTGGGTTAGTTTTTGAGCAAGAAAGCAATCAGTCTGTAGTTGGATATTGTGACTCAGATTTTGCGGGTGATCTGGACAAACGAAGATCAACTACTGGTTATGTGTTTACTTTTGCAAACGCACCAGTTAGTTGGGTATCTACTTTGCAGTCAATAGTTGCTTTGACTACAACACAGGCAGAGTACATGGCTATTACAGAGGCTATGAAGGAGGCAATTTGGCTTCAAGGGTTGCTAGAGGAGCTTGGTATTGAACAAAAAGGTATCACAATTTTTTGTGATATTCAATTAGCGAAGAACCAAGTTTATCATGCAAGACGAAGCACATTGATGTTCGGTATTACTTCGTACGAGAAATCATAGAAGAAGGTGGAGTCACGGTGAAGAAAATTCATACTACAGAGAATCCTGCTGATATGCTACAAAAGTGGTGACTGCGATCAAGTTTCAACATTGTTTGGATTTGATCAATATTGTTGAAAACTGAAGATTGAAGATGAGGACACAATCAAAATTTGTTATAGAGAGAAAGTTGAAGATGTGAAATTTTTGCCAAGGGGGAGATTTGTTGAAATGTCAAAAATAACAGCCTCCCACATCGGTATCTCACTTGATTTGGGGGTGGATTTTCCCCCTATAAAAGAATGCCTAATGTTTAGGGTTTAAACACATATCTTATTTGCCTTCTCATTTGTTTAAGGCGTGTGTATCTTCTCTCTTTAGTATTATTTCACTTGTATTTTTGAAATAGAATAAAATATTGGTTGTGTCCGAGAAGTAGGCAAAGTTGGATGAACCTCATAAATTCTGGTATTCCTTTTATTGTTTTTTTATTGTCTTATTTATTATTTAGTGGCTGTCATATTTTTTGGTATAGTAGTTGTGACTCATTCACACTATATACATTTGGCTTCCGCAACATATAAATCACTTAATGGTGTGAGGCCTTTTGAGGAAGACCGTGCGGACTTGGTTTAAAGCGGACAATATCATACTACAATACTAGTGTATTTAGGTTAGTTTAGCCCAACAGTTTCCCAACTTAGCCATCGCCACAATGTTATACCCAGTATAAATTAGCGCAATATTTCTCTTTCATAATTACTCAAATAAACGAGAAATAAAAAATAATTCAGTTCTTCACTGCTCGCCTCACTCCATTAATTCAACTCCTTCCCTTTTCTCCCAATAAAGAAAGTAGTAGAGGGTTGCTAATTGACTTTCGAGGAATACTTAATTACCAAATAGAAAAGGAAAAAAAAGCTTTAGAAGGATTGGCTAGCGCGCAGAAGCACTACAGATGGATGGAATGCTTTGAAATATAGCAAATATTTGTTGCTTTATTTATTCGATGGTCAAAATTCAGTTACATCTTTATTTTCATTCCTTCCAGTGTATCTGCAAGTATTTCCGTAATTGGTGATAAACCATAGCCTAAAAACTCAGATAACAAATACCGACACAATGAGCAAGTTGATTTGATGAATTTTTTTGAAATTCATATGACGAAGGGTGTGGTTGGTATAACGGAAAATGTTTTTCAAGAAAATAGTTTTTAAAAAATAAATAGTAATCTTATTTATTTTCTGATGTTTATACGCAAATTAAGGAAAATGACTTATCAAGAGTATTCATAAATAATTTAGATATGATAAATATGAAGCCATAAACTTTCAAACCAACAACCTTCCGGACCCAAAAATTTCATAAATTTTCGAGCCGCTAAACATTCAAAACCGCAAAATTTCGAATCCGTAAATTTTATAATTTCTAAACCGTAAACTTCCAAACACATAAACCTTTGAATTCATAATTTTGAAACTTGTAAAATTTTAACCTTTAAACCGATAAATAATAAAATTAAAACTGAATAATATATTCAAAAAAAAAAAATCGGGATTGGGGTTTGGGGGCTGGGGTGGGGGTAGTAAAACGAAAAAAAACAAAATTTAAACTAAAAAAAGAGTAAATTTTTTGGGGGTGAGGGTGGTGCATGTGGGGGAGGATTAGGGTGGGTGATACAGAAAAATAAAATAAATAAAACTAAGGTAAAAAAATATTTCTTTTTTGAGGGGGAGGGGGTGGATGGGGGAGGGGGATGGAAGGTCAGTAGGATGGGTGGTAACGGAAAAAATTAAAAAAAAATTGGAGAGGGGGTGGGGTGGGTTGGTGAGGCTGGAGAAGGTTGAGAAGGAGGTTTGGAAAATATTTTCCCTACTCTTGATAAGGAAAACATTTTCCTTCAATTGGAAGAAAATGAATTGATAAGTAAAATATTTTTCAAAACATTTAAGTCAACCAAATATGAAAAAAATAAAAAATATTTTTCGAAAATATTTTCCTTCACACCAAATACACCCTATTAAGTATACATTAGTTATCCATTTTCTAAATGAATAATATAATTCTTATTCCCAGCCCATTGTTAATCAATAATACCGGTGAGTAACTTTATTCTTTTAACCATTTTTTCACCCATAGACCCATGTCAATACTCACGAAGACCTAAAATTGAATCCTACACGACAATCTGCAGATTCTTTAGCATGTCTTTTACAGCGGCAGGCATATATTCTAAGATAGTTGAATTATCATTGGTTGGTCACTGTCAATATCTTTCATACTCCACTTTATCATCATATTCTTATATTGTTGCATTATTAAAAATATCCCAGCAGAAAAGGCTAGATTTGCGAGGAAAAACGAGATTAGAACCTAAAAGGAAACCGACCGTCCAACCTAGTTCAAATTAAATATTCTGCTGTCAAACGAATAATATGGTTACAGGTTACCACTTATTACCAGTTAGGGCAAAGTAGAAGATGCGCTTAACTGCCGTATCTGTACATTAAATACTTCCACACATATGATGCTTACAATAAATTATATTAGCTCACTATAATTAATTTATTTAATTAGATGAAAATGTATATAATTTATTATAATTAAATATTAAAGTTTATATGCAAAACACATATTATATATTTTTTGATTTGGTATAAACGTCTCAAAGCGAATAAGTTTTTACCAGCAACTTAATTAGTACACGTCTTTTTCTGATTAAACAATGCGGAATCTATAAAAGGTTTCCCAAATGGTGACAAACAAGTAGTATCTTTTTCTTTCCTTTTTCTCTTTGTTATATATCCCTAGAAATTTATTTGGTCGAACCTATAGCTTTCTCAATTACCACCCACTGTTGGTGCATGCATGGGCTCAGCTCCTTAATTAGTAAAAGTTTGTAAATAGCTAAACCATTGGCTGGATGGGACAGTAACTCCTATATATCATATACTACTCCACTAATATGAAACGTACGTTGTCAGAGAAATCTTAATGGGCATCAATTTATGATATCGATTGTAATTCAATTTCCAACTTTGACAATGACAGTACTTAAGTGTTTCGTACTGTACGAATTATGAATCTTTTGACTCTAATTTTGAGCCATATAATTCAGCACTTTGAAAGTGAACGCTTAGGGTTCAAGTTTGTTGTGGACGTACTCATCTTCTATTGGTAATGGTATATAGTTAGGGATTAACTAGGTAGATGTTTGATCACGCCTAACTATACCTTATAGAAAAGAACTAAGCGGTTACTACAAAAATAATTCGGTTCAAGAATTCGGAGTCGAATCCCACAGAGAACTAACCTATTCGCTACAACTTTTCAGTATCACTTAATGATAATTGTATGAGGTAAAAATATGGTTTACCTCGCCACTGCCTAAGTGAATACGCTCCTCACGATGAGGCCGCCCTCAGAGCTTTGCCAGTCAGATGAGGACGGCTCGATCAGGGACGTCCTGATCCATTAAGTAGAGGAACGACATCGTTTTGAGCTAAGCTTCTACCGTACAAAAATCCACCAACTTTACTTTTCGTGTATTTCGAGAAAAGGTCTCCTAGTATATAAAGGGGACCTGAACCTTGTAATAGGGCAGATTGATTACTCTGAATATACCAACTCTCTCTCTCTCTCTCTCTACTGTTATCAAGCTAACTTCTTCAATTTCTATATCTCTTTCCAATAGCAAGAATTCTCTATTATCTTATATACCTTAAAGATCTACCGTGATCTCAGTGTAATAACCATTTCTAGGATTTCTTACACTTGATTACGATTTACCCATATATCTTTTTGATTGTTTTTAGCTCATAAAGCGCATAGATCTTTTGAGTAAAATAATTTGGCGCCGTCTGTGGGGATTTCGAGAATCAAAGTTATAGTTTGTGCCTAGAAAACTACCGACAACCATCCCTTGCATCACACAAACAAGTATGACTGACAACTGTTGGAATCTAAAAGCAATAGATGGAGTTGGGGTCAACCTCATGGATTCGCTCAACGAGGTAGGTGAAAATAATATTTTGAATGCAACCCCCAGTACCATAATGGGCGGAGGAACCCCACCTCCTCCACTCGTAGATCCGACGGAACCACGAGAAAGGGGAGATTCTACATCTACATCTAAGGAAGCACCCCATGAAGTCAATGAGCTTCTGAAAGAATGGATCGCAAGCACTCTAAACAATTTGGTCGAAAAGCCACCATAATGTGGCGTAAGATGCACGCCAGTGATGGATCTCACCGTGACTGAAGATGAACCCGAGGTCGTGCGAGCAAATAATGTGCTCGCCGATAGTCAGACCAGCAGCGATGCTCTCACAGCCATACTTAGAAAAATGGAAGAAATGGAGCAAGAGAACAAGTCACTCCGCGATCAAATGAAAGAGCATCAAGAAAGAGTGGACAAGATCCCGGGCGCTCCTAAGCTACTACCAAAGCGTGGCGTAGAGAGGTTCGTAGGACAACATTATACAGAGGAGGACGCACCATACCCCATCCCAAAAACCTTCAATATTCCCCCCTATGTGAGGGTGTACGATGGGACCACCGATCTTGAGGACCATTTGATCCATTACGTCACAACTATGAAAGGAAATGATTTGGTGAAGAAACAGGTACTGTCAGTACTTCTAAAGAAGTTCGGCGAGACGCTGACTGGTGGGGCATTGGGATGGTACTCTCAACTACCGGCCAAAGGTATCTCCATGTTCGAGGAAATGGTGGAAGAGTCCATCACAACACATACGGGAGCGAAGAAAGCAGAGGCAAGGGTCAACGACATCTTCGCCATTCGGCAAACTGTGGGAGAAGGGCTCAGGGACTTCCTGGCCAGATTCAACAGAGTCCGGATGAGCCTGCCGAATGTATCGGAAGGCATGAGAGTTGCCGCTTTCCAGAATGATCCAAACAAGGATGGCTCGAGGGCGACCAAGAAGATGCTAAGTCACCTCATGAAATATCCCCTACCACATGGGAAGAAATTCACAACCGCATACAGCGTCGAGGTACATGCAGATGAGGACGATCTCAATGGCCTTACCTGGCAGCTAACAATAATACTTTCGGAGACCAGGAGGAACCGATGCAATAAGGGTTGATGAGAGTAAATCTCACGTCCCAACAGGGAAAGGCATCAACCGTACATCAGATCATCCTATCCGTCGCCGCCCAGGAACGCAGATGCACTACAGTGACACGTTGCCTCCTACAAAATGAATGAGGTAGCCTCATTTACTGTCTGCACATAACTTTTGTGTTTCCCCTTCAGAGGTAGTGTACGCACTAGAAAAGCTGGGCAACAAGGTACAATGGCCGGCAAAGATGAAGTCGGACCCTACCACCCGTAAATCAAATGCCCTGTGCGAGTTCCACCAGGAGCGAGGGCACAAGACCGAGGACTGCATAGGCCTACAGTAGGAGGTGGTCAAGATGCTGAACTAGGGATTCCTGAGGGAACTACTCAGCGACAAAGGGAAGCTCAACTTCGCAAGAGGGCGGGATCAACCCAACGGGCCACCAAGGTTGCCCTCACCAATACACACGATCAATATGATCATCGGCGACAACAATGACTTGGCGATCAATCATGCCAAATTTACCACCACTCACAAGTTGAAGCGAACTATCGCCCACGAACGGTATGACGACTTCGAAGATAGTATCACCTTCGATGAGTCTGATACCGATTGTTTGTATTTTCCTCACAACAATGCCCTAGTTATTACTTTACACATTGTAGATACAGATGTTAAGAGAATTATGATTGATGATGGAAGTGACGCTTGTATTATACACCCAAGGGTCCTTGCACTTATGGGACTTGAGGATAAGATAATACCGCGTTGTATAACGCTGACTGGTTTTAACAATGCAGTAGAAAGAACCTTCGGAGAGATAACGCTGCCTGCCTTAGTAGGATGAGTCACGCTGGAAACCACCTTCCACGTGATGAACCAGGAAACAGTGTACAACATCATCATTGGACGGCCATGGATACATGCCATGAGAGTAGTCCCCTCCAGCTTCTATCAGATGATCAAATTCCCTACCCCATAGGGGATATTCAGCATACGGGGTGAACCCCACACCGCCCAATAATGTTACAAATAGCTCAAGACTATGCCCACACAAAACAACTCCAAGGAGCGAGAGCGGAAGTATAGCAATCAGCTCCATCGGGGACTAAGGTTCTTCCGACAAAGGATGGCATCAAAGATCCGGATATCACAGAAGTCAGCAAAGCTACGGTCGAAGATCTCGATCCCGTACAGCTAGCCGACCACGACCCCACAAAGAAGGCCTACATCGGGTACGGTCTTTTGGATCCAAGTAAGTATCGTGAATTTTTATCTAATCATGTGGACTTGTTCGCTTTTTCCCATTTAGATGTGCCAGGAATACCACGGGACATCGCCACTCACAAATTGAATGTCGACCCGCTACACCCGCCCATGAGGCATATGAGGAGAAAGTTCAATGCCGCCATTAGCAAATGGTTCCATCAAAGAAGCCAAATACCCCGAGTTGGTCGCCAATGTTGTCATGGTTAAGAAGAAAAATGGGAAGTGGCGAATGTGCATGGATTTACGGACTTGAACAAAGTATGCACAAAAGATTCATTCCCACTCCCCCACATCGATCAGCTGATAGACGCGACTGTCGGACACGAACTCTTAAGCTTCCTAGATGCATATTCCGGCTACAATTAGATCATGATGGCTGAATAAGACCAGGAGAAGACGACCTTCATCACTCACCGAGGGACGTATTGCTACGAAGTGATGCCCTTCGGACTCAAAAACGCAGGATCAACGTACCAAAGATTGGTGACCAAATGTTCAACGAACAACTTGTCAAAACAATGGAAGACTACATCGACGACATGCTAGGAAACTCGTCCAGAAAAGAGGATCACCTCGACCATATGAAGAAGGCCTTCGAAATATTGAGAAGATACGGGATGAAACTAAACCCCGAAAAATGCGCCTTTGGCGTGGCCTCGGGAAAGTTCTTGGGATTCCTCGTATCTTAGAGGGGTATCCAAGTCAATCCGGACCAGATCAAAGTAATAGACGCAATCCTGGAAGTACTAAGCAGCAAAAAGCAGGTGCAAAAGCTGATGGGTCGGATAGCCGCCCTTTCCAGGTTTATCTCGCGATCCTACAACAGGTGCCATAAATTCTTCAGCGTGTTGAAGAAAGGTCAGGAGCTTCAGTGGAATGAGGAATGCGCTGAATCCCTAAAAAATCTGATGGCATACCTATCTTCGCCACCCCTACTATCCAAAGCAAGCCTAGGAGAACCACTTCTGGTGTGTCTGGCTGTATCTGAGGTCACTTTCAGTGTTGTCCTAGTGCGCGAGAACAAAGTTATGCAATCTCCTATCTACTACGTTAGAAAAACACTAGTGGACGCCTAAACTCGGTACCTGCACCTTGAAAAGCTGGCATTAGCCCTGGTCATAGCTTCATGAAAGTTGCGACCTTATTTTCAATGTCATCCCATAAGAGTAGTAATGACCTTCCAACTAAGGAGCGTCCTACATAGGCCTGAGCTATCAGGCGCAAAATGGGCCATCGAGCTCAGCGAGCACGAAATCTCGTACCTCCCGATAAATGCCATCAAGTCACAAGTCCTTGCCGACTTTAGTGCAGAAATCCTGCCAAAAGTAGAACTAGAGGCCCGACACGACCTCCCCCTAACAACTATGGGTCCTCCACATTAATGGTGCCGCCAATGCTTCGGGATCGGGACAGGGACTCGTTCTCAAGGTCCCCACGGGTGAAATGATTTTCCAGTCCATACGATGCCCCAAAATGACTAACAACGAGATCGAGTATGAGGCCATTATTGCAAGTATGAAGCTAGCCATCAAATAAGGAGCCCGGCGGGTCTTTCTTCACTGTGACTTGCAACTTGTGGTAAACCAGATCGCTGGGACTTACCAGATCAAAGAATAGAGGCTACAAAAATAATAGGCAGAAATCCAAAGGCTAATGGCTGAGTTTGACTAGTGCCGCTTCGAACAAATTCCAAGAGCACGGAACATCGAAGCGGACGGTCTGGCAAAATTGGCCGCAGCCACCAAAAACATCAATAAGGAAAGCATGGCCACCCTCCTCCATCCAGCCATCGATCACACAGAGGTATTTTCATTAAACCTAACATGGGACTGGCGTAACTAGTTCATATCCTATCTACAGGATGGAACACTATCGTGCGACAAAAAAGAAGCAAATAAACTCTGCATAAAAGCTGCCCGGTACTGCCTGATCAACAACAAACCTCTACAAGAGAACATTTAGAGAACCGATGGCCAAGTGCGTAGGTCCGCACCAAAAAAGGCCAGTGCTCGAGGAGGTACACGAGGGTCACTGCGGTGCCCATACAGGCAAACGCGCCTCGTACGCTGCATCATTCGTGACGGCTACTACTGACCCACCATGAAGAAAGAAGCAACAAAATACGTCCGCCGATGCGAACAATGCCAAAAGTACGCCCCAATGATCCACTAGCCAGGGGAGCCCCTACACTCAATTACCTCTCCATGGCCCTTCATCAAATGGGGAATGGACATAGTCGGGCCCCTACCCACAGGACCAGTAAAGGTATGATTTTTGCTTGTTTTGACTGACTATTTTTCCAAGTGGGTGGAAGAAGGTGCGTACGCACAGATTCGCGAACAAGAGTTCATCGCCTTCATATGGAGGAACATTATATGCCACTTCGGCATCCCCAAAGAAATCAGCTACGACAACGGACGACAGTTCGTCGGTCAAAAAGCGATCTAGTTCTTTGAGAAATGGCGCATCAAGAGAATCCTCTGCACGCCATACCACCCCGCTGCCAACGGTCAAGCAGAATCCTCCAACAAAACCATACTAAACATACTGTAGAAAAAGCTTGAAGACGCCAAAGGACTGTGGCCTGAACTGTTGCTCGAAGTGTTGTGGGCACAGAGGACCACACCCAAATCCAGTACAAGAGAAAACCCATACTCATTGGGCTAGGGAACCGATGCGGTCAGACCCGTCGAAGTAGGCAAACCAAGCCTGATATATTCACACACCGGCTGAACGAAAAACAACGCAAATAGGCTCCAAGACCTTGATGAAGCCGAGGAAAGAAGAGAAATGGACCACATAAGAACGGTGGCCCAAAAGCAGCAAGTCGAAAGGTACTACAAAAAAGGGCAAAAATAAGGCCGCTCAAAGTAGGAGACTACGTCCTCAAAGCCAAGACATTGGCCTTCAAAGACCCAAGTGAAGGAAAATTGGGCACAAACTGGGACGGACCCTACAAAATCACATCTATAGCAAACAAAGGGGCATCTCAGCTGGAAACAATGGAAGGAAAAACACTCCAGAACAACTGGAATATCGCTCACCTCAAATATTTCCATTTCTAAAAGGCATCTCCCAAGTCGCACTCTTCTTCCCTCACCCGAGTTTTGTCCCATTTGAGTTTTCTCGGGGAGGTTTTAAACAAGGCAATGAAGGGGATACCTGGGGATGTTTGTAGGATAAGTGTATCAGGCCCGCCTCTCTAAACGCTCTCCAGCCGGACCTGATACAGGGACTGGACCAGAGGCATCGCCAATATGTAAAAGGCTACGGCTACCTCCAACATGTAAAAGGCTACGGCGATCTCCAATGAATGAAAAGGCGACATCGCCAATATGTAAAACGCTAATGCCACCTTCAACATGTAAAAGGCTATGGACGTCTCCAATGAATGAAAAGGCTACGACCGTCTACAATGAATAATAAGGCTACAGCCATCTCCAATGAATGAAAAGGCTACGACTGTCTCCAATGAACGAAAAGGCGACATCGCTAATACGTAAATGGCTACATCCACCTCCAACGTGTAAAAGTCTACGGCCATCTCCAATGAATGAAAAGGCTATGGCCGTCTCCAATGAATGAAAAGGCTATGGCCGTCTCCAATGAATGAAAAGGCTACGGCCGCCTCCAATGAATGAAAAGGCTACGGCCATCTCCAATGAATGGAAAGGGCTATGGCCGTCTCCAATGAATGAAAGGTTGCGGCCGTATGCAATGAATGAAAAGGCTACAGTCGTCTCCAATAAATGGAATTAAGCCTATGCAAGTCCATTCCTTTCAAGCTTGATCCTTACCTTAGACTCGTTACCTTGTTCGACTGAACTCGGGAAGTGGTCCGCCAACTGAACTTGCCATGATGGTGGAATGACCAATCCAGTTCCCTCAGGCTATCATACGGCTTTCTAATTTAACTTTTTTTTTATGGTCGTTCCGCTCTGTCGATCGATGGTAGCCTGCCTTACCTTCTATTATATTAGTAAAGGCGCTAAGGCCATCTCCAACATGTAAAAAGTCTAAGGCCATCGATTTAAAATGGCTAAGGAGATCGCCGCTAACAGTTGACCCAATGTCGACTACAGCAAAACGAAGGGCTCGACGAAAGTTGAAGTCAACCACACGCCTAAGGCCATTCAATTTTACATGGCTAAGGCCATCGATTTAAAATTTCCAAGGCCATCGCCGCCAACAGTCGACCCAACGTCGACTATGGCAAAATGAAGGACTCGACGACAGACGAAGTCAACCACATGGCTAAGGCCATTCAATTTTACATGGCTAAGGCCATCGATTTAAAATGGCTAAGGCCATCGCCGCTAAGAGTCGACCTAATATCGATTACGACTGAACGAAGGACTCGACGACAGTCGAAGTCAACCACATGGCTAAGGCCATTCAATTTTACATGGCTAAGGCCATCGATGTCAAATGGCTAAAGCCATCACCGCCAACAGTCGACCCAATGTTGACTTCGATAGAACGAGAGACTCGACGACAGTTGAAGTCAACTAATATGGCTAAGGCCATTTAGTTCAAACATGGCTAAGGCCATCATCGTTAATAGTCAACATAACATCGACCACGGCAAAAAAAGGGCTTCACGAAGGGCGAGTAAAGCTAAAACTAGGAGTTGCAAACACAACAGAAGTTCCAAGAAACAAAGAAAGAGTAACGACGAAAAAAGGTATGTATTGTTATATCCAAAAAGTATATATATGATTGGCCTCAGAAAAGGGGCCATTTACAACAAAAGGGTACAAAAACAAACCCTAGGAACCCCCATCACCCTGGCCGGCACAGCCTCCCGATGGGTAGCCCCTAGAAATCGAAGAAGCAGACGCCAAGCGGTTAAGACCTTCCGAGTTATACCCTTCCCTTGAGGGCAAATTAAAAAGGTAACCGACCGCCTCACGAACAACTCGGGTCAGACTCTGCTGCTTATCCACGTCCTCCTAGAACACTAGGCCGGCTGTTAAGAATTCTTCAAGCATGACTAGCCGGGCATCATGGTACACCCACATATCATGAGCATCCCGTCACTCAGTTTCCTGAGAAGCGGCCCAAGCAAGGGCCTCGATCTAGTCCTCCTTGGCTTTAAGCTCAACGGTCAAGTCCGCAACCCGGGCTCGAAGCTTAGCAGCCTCCGCCGCTATGGCACGACCAAGCTCTAGCTCATCATCATTTGCTCGAAGGAAAGCCTCCAACTCAATGTTCCGGGTGACCACGGCCACAAGCTGCTCGTCCGCCCTCTCCAACTCGGCCAACCGCTTCTTTAACTGCTCCTCCGACTGGGTTATACCCTTGCGGAACAGCCTGAACTCGGGGTCCTGCTTGTACATGTCGGCCAATATTTGGTTCGCATTGCGGACCCATTTGTACCTCTACCACAACTTCTTATGGGCATCCGCCCTCTTTGCCAGGCGTCGCCCCCTCTCCACCTCCAAAACGAGAACCTGAAAAACATCAAAAGGAGAGTTAGTATTCAAGAAAACCTCTCTTGAGACTTTAAAGCAAAGAGAACCAAAGTCACATGCAAGGCGGCACTCGCTACCCTTCTAGACAGGCCCCTGCCACTAATTTCCGTCGGTGCTTCACTCTCGGCACCCGCACAGAGAAGGGTCATGTCGGTGGCCGCCTCCTTGCAATTCTCCAAAAGGTTGTAGCTGCTGGGGATCACAATACGGTGTGTAGACCTACCGGCCGTCATCTCAATGTGATCCGGAGAGTCCCTTCCTTCGACCACTCTCTCCAAATATGCACTTTCCCTTGCCGCTATCGCTGACGAACCGTCCTCCCTAGCAGTAGTCGGGCGGACCTCAACATCAGCCTCCTCCGAGGAGCGACCCTCCACGAGCGAATCACGTAAGCCATAAATAACTGTCCCGGCTCGCAACGAGGTTACTCCAACCTATCCCCTTCGACGGCAACCCCTTTGCCGGTGATCAGCCTCTGCCTCCTACTCGCGAGGGACTCCTTATCTTTGGGAGCTGCCTCCTCTGGACGTGAAGACTACTCCAAGGGAAGCGCTTCATTTCCAGATGAAACTTTAGCCACCCCCCTCTCAAGCACAGCCTCAGAACCACCAGAACCTCCTTTTCCGTCATCCTTTCAGCCGTCGCATGAGGTGCCGCCCCTGGCACAACTTCCTTCTGAGGAGCCGAGAGCGCACTACTTCTGGGCGAGCACTCCACATGCACATACTCCTCCTCAGAGTCCGGCTCCGCCCTAGACAAGCCAGCATCAGTTCTCCTTCTCTTGGCCCTCTTAGAGATGCCCCGACCTGCCAAATAAAAGGTACATCAAATCGAAGAACTCCTGAGTTAAGACAAGGGAAAAAGAAAAGAGGAGAGAAAAGACTGTTACTCGTTAGGCCGTATGTGCTACGAAACTCATGTACAACACCCCTCCATGTACGGGATCATCCTCTTCACCCAAGACCTAATGTCGTCCGCACAGGAAAGATATGAGGAGTCCCTGGGCGTACGGGCTGGCACTTCAAACAACGGATAAAAAGAATCGTGAGAAGTTAAACCGTCACAGCAAAGAGTACCGAATAAGATACGAGGGAATACTTACAATCCGAGTTCCACACCTCCGGAACCATCCAGGGTGGGCCACCAGATGCTCCGTCCGAGCATAGAAAAACTTCTTCCAGTAGCCACGGTTCACCTTGTCATAAGACTATACCACAAAGCTTTTCTTGCCACGACGTGTCAGGTGCAACATCGAACCCCGCAGATAACTCACATTAAACATCTGCAGAAGGTGGTATATTGTGACCGTGCACCCGGCTCTTTTGAGTAGTAAGTATTCTGCACACTTTCAGCGTATAGGGAGTAAGTCTAGTCAGGCACGCCCTGAAGAAATGGCAAAGTACCTCCGCCAGAGGGTTGAGCGGTAAACTGTAACCGATCTGGAATGCATACTCATAGAATGTGTAGAGCCTGTGCACGTTAGCATAATTTTCTCCGGTAGGCGCTATGTCGACATGTTCCGGAAACCCATATGCCATCCTGAGAGCCTCCAAGTGGGAAGGAATCAACTCGCTATGTTCCCTGGGTGTAGATGAACCCTTATTTTTTAAATTTTTCCTCTTGCTCATGTTCTTCGAAAGAAGATTCGCCACCAAGAGAGGAACTAGAACCTCTTCGACCACCTCCGCCTCACCATCAGAGGGAGGTGAAACCCTAGTAGGAGCATTGTTTCTGGGCCTCTTGGTACCTTGAGATCATTTCACCATGGTTAAAGCTTACCAAAAAAGAATGTTTCAAGTAACTGCAAAGCTCAATTCGTAAAAGTGATGGTTCTTGAAGAAGGCAGTAATCACGAGAAAATAGAACAAGTAAAAGAGAGAAATATCCTTGAAAGCTTCAAAAAATAAACCGTTTTTGAATCACCCCATTGTTTATAGGGGTAAGATGCACGAAAATCAAAGCGGCTTCATTCAAAAGCTGGCGCGGGAAACCCAATGCCATGTCAGGATCTGAATCGCCTCGGGATTAAAAATAATAATGATGCACGTAATTGGTGATGTCACCCTAAAGAGGGAGTTGAGTGTCAACGGGCGTACTGTCACATAATCAAACATGTATTTCCATTGAAGACGCCCCTCGAGGATGCCTCCAACAGATGGAGGGACTAACTGTATCAGGTAAAAATATGGTTCACCTCGCCGCCGCCTAAGTGACTACGCTCCTCACTATGAGGCCTCCCTCAAAGCTTTGACAGTCAGATGAGGACGGCCCGACCAGGGACATCCTGATCCATTAAGCAGAGGATCGACATCGTTTTGAGCTAAGCTTCTGCCGTACAAAAATCCACCAACCCTTGTATTTTACTTTTCGTGTATTTCGAGAAAAGGTCTCCTAGAATATAAAGGGGACCTGAACCTTGTAATAGGCAGATTGATTACTCTGAATATACCAACTCTCTCTCTTTATCTCTATTATTATCAAACTCTCTCTCTCTCTCTCTGTCTCTACTGTTATCAAACTCACACTCTCTCTCTCTCTCTCTCTGTCTCTACTGTTATCAAGCTAACTTCTTCACATTTCTTCATCTCTTTCTAACAGCAAGAATTCTTTGTCATCTTATATACTTTAAACATCTACCGTGATCTCAGTATAATAATTATTTCTAGGACTTATTATACTTGATTACGATTTACCCCAATATATTTTTGATTATTTTTTAGCTCATAAAGCGCATAGATCTTTTGAGTAAAACAATAATCTTAGACAACTTTTCAAGATTTGGTTTGTGAATTAACAAAATTACTTAATAAGAAAAAATGATAGTAAAAACTATCAACTAGCAAGAATGATGTTGACTCAAGGTTAAATATGTCTAAGGTTTATAATTTCCCCAATTGCGGGATTAATTCCTAACACGTTAGCTATATTCTCGCCACACTACTCTCTAAAGATGATGAGTTCTTGTTTATCGCAATAATGTAACGATCAACTATGATAATTTACTAGAAGTACTCTTTCGAATTACTCTAGCTGACAATTCGTACAACTCATAAAGATCACGCCAAAATTTTGTTGTCTATAATCTCACTTTTAAATCCAAGTAATTAATCTCTTAACTTAATCGAAAGTAGTATTGTTCAACAAAAATCTACTCAAGCGTTCTCTCTCGAGCAACACAAGATCAAGGGCCCTTCAATTAACCACAAGAAGTACATAGTTGAACAATTAACGAGTACAAAACGGCTCAATTCTATCAATATGAAATCAAGAATTCATCCAACAATTGGTCCATCAACCCTAGATAATGGGTTTATCTACTCATAGTACTATGTAAGATTACAATATAGTTATAACCAACAAGGAAAATATGAAGAAGAAAGTGAAAAACTCATAGAAGAACTCTCCACCTTGCTCCTTATGTGTTCTTGCCTCCCAAATATTGTGTAACCCTCCAAAAACGTCTTCAAGTTGCATTTATGCCAAATAGGGTTGATTCGAGGCATACTTGATCTCTCCTAATTCGAAAAGGAAAAGTTGAGTCACGTATTAGGGTTGGTGCGACGTGCGACCCCTAGGCACACTCCCAGTTTTTTTTTTCTTTCACATGCTAGGTCTAGTGCTAACCTATTGGTCCATGCAAGTAAAGGTTAAGTTTTGAATACTGACAAAGTAACTTAGACATGGACCGATTCCATCTTGTGAAGCACAATTATGAGCAACTCAAACATATGAGATGCACGTGAAGGAGATAAACCTAACTTACCAGAAATAATGTCTCCTGATCCTGATCGAAAAGTTTGCATATTGGATAAGGAGAAAGACTCTTTACACAAAGATAAACACGCCTTAATAAATGGATAGAGTTAGAGGATGAAACCAACTAAAACTCTTCCACCAAGGAAGAGTAGCATATGTATTTTAGTCAATCTCTTTTTTACTAACTCCATAAATATCAGTGTTGTTCTCTTTCATAGGTAATGCATATAAGCAGAAGTTAAACATGAATTGAGAGAAAAAATAGCAAGGCAATTTTGCAAGAAATTTATATGTGATTCAAGCGTGCAATCCTGAAGCTACTTGAACCAGATAGAAGAACCAATTCCAAGCGTCTGCCTTTTTATTCTAGTTTAATTGTAGCAGGTATTTTAATATTGTACCTTTCATCTTTATCTAGAATAAATTGTATTAGGTACTTAAATTTTTCAGGTTAGAGTTAACTTGAAGTTGTCGCAACAGTTGAGATTGTGTGCTACAACGAGATTAGAGTTAATCCTAGGTTTACAAGAGTATTTCTTAAATGCAATTTTTGGCTTAGTGATTTTAGTGGTGAGTTTGGAAAATCTTACTGCAAGGTCGGTCGTGGTTTTTTCACCTATTGAGCCAGGTGCTTTTCACGTAAAATCTTTGTGTTCTTTAATTTCTATGTTTATTATTCTGCAACAGTAGTAGTATACATAGAAGAACAAGGTCCTTCGATAATCAGGTTAAACAAAAAATTGGGCACCATACAAATCACCCCCCCCTCCTCTTGTGTAGTATTGAAGTATAGAACATCAATTGGTACCAGAGCGGGTTATCCTTGAAGAGGTTAACACCTTAGGAACATATCAAGATGAGTGCACTACCTGGATACTGGAAAGGACAATCCACTGCTAGCCCTCCATTCTTTAATGACCAGTACTATTCCTGGTGGAAGAACAGGATGAGAGAACACGTCATAGGAGATGATTATGAACTTTGGGACATTGTTACTGATGGTCTCCTGGCTACTACAAAGAAGAATGCTGATGGAGTGGATGTGCCAAAGACTAGAGCTGATTGTAACGCTGAAGATTTGAAGAAGTGGGAAAAAAATGCCAAGGCCAAGAAATGGCTTGTGTATGGACTAGGTCGAGATGAGTAAAACAGAATTCAAAGTTGTACTACTGTTAAGGACATCTGGGACACTCTATAAGTGGCCCATGAAGGAACTCCTCAAGTAAAGAGATCTAGAGGAACACTGTTGTATTCTCAATATGAGAATTTTACCATGAAGGAAGGAGACAAGGTTCATAATACTAACAAATGAACTTATGTCTTTTGGAAGAATTATCCTTGACGAAGACAAGGTTGAGAAATCTTGACAAGGGTCTTGCCAGTAACTTGGGAAATCAAAATCATTGTTATTCAAGAATCAAAGAACATTGCTACTCTAGTGTTAGATGAGCTGATTGGAAATCTCACAGCCTATGAACTGAGAAGGCACCATGAAGGTAGATGCACCCAAGAAGGAAAGAAATCTAGCTCTTAGAATAGCTGAAGGTGCAGACTTAGAGGATGATGAAATGGCCATGATCACAATGGATTTGAAGAAGTATCTAATGAGAGTAAAAGGTTCTTCAAGAGGCGCAACCTTCAATAAACCAAGGGATCCTGAAAAATAGACCAACAAGGGCTGCAATAAATGTGGTAAGATTGACCACATGATCAAGAGTTTTCCTCAGTGGGAAATTTAATGGAAGAAAGAAAGGATGGACGAAGAAACATGAAGAAAGAACATGTTAAACCCAAGAAGAACAAAGGATCAACAAAGGCTATAGTTGCTGCTTGGGAAGAAAGCTCAGATGAGGATTCAGAAGATGAAACTGGAGATGAACAAGAACTTATGGCTATTGGAGAATCAGATGATGAACAAGAGGTAAGTGTGATTCATCTCAAAGACAAGATTAAAGTTTTGTCTAAAGAAAAGTTATCTGAGTTACTGCTAGACTTCATTGATGAGTCTAAGGTCATAAACAATGAGAAGCAACAACTGTCTAGGGAATGTGTGATCCTAAAAGCTAAGTGCAAAAATCTGGAACTCAGGGCTAGTGAAAGTGATAGTAAAAATACTGAGTTGAAGAACCAGGTTCTTGAACTTGACACCACAGTCTTAGAACTTAGATATGAAAATTTAAAACTAAAAATAGGAACATGTAAAAAGAAAATTGATCATACACACCTCACCTTAAAATAAAATCTAAGAGAATGAAGGATGAGTTGTACAAGCGCGGTCGTGCACGTCCTGTCCGAAAAATGTATCCTTTTTTGCGTAGGAGATGGGGTAATTGTTTGGGCCCAACCCTACTTGGTATATATACATGGTGTCACACCTCCTTTTTAGCTATACACCCCCGCAAAAAGGGGCGTAAAGGAGTTTTTCAACTTAAAGGACAATTGGAACGAGATTTTATTATTATTTATTCAGAGTCACCACTCGGGAGATTAATGGAGTCCCCAGTCACCGATTGAATTCCGAACCGAGGAAAAAGATGAATCTGCTCACAGTCCGCGAACCAGAAAACCGGATAAGGAATTCTGTTAATCCGGGAGAAGGTGTTAGGCATTCCCGGGTTCCGTGGTTCTAGCACGGTTGCTCAGCTGTTGCATTTAGCTTTTATATTACATGAAGAGCCTATGTGCCAATTTTATGCTTAACCGCTTTTATTCAATATAATATTTATTTAAGAAAGTGAACGTCATCTAATGTGTGTTTCGGATTGCACTACATCAAATGAACCCGCAATCCTACTCACACTCTATTCAACGTTTTAGGATTTGAATGTGGATCGCATAAAATGCCCACCCCTATTTAGGAATGTAGTTTATTAAAGTCGTGCCTAATAGAGTCTAACGTGTTATAATCTTTTGGGAGAGCTGTAAATTCGCTAGACGGCCCCTCCCGATTTCTAAAATATTTTTAAACCTTTACTGAGAGGCCCACAATTTTGTGTTTTTGTTCGGCGAGGCTCGTCTCATTTTATTTTAAAAGGATAAATCTAAAGATAACTATATTTTCTATTTTTGATTTTTTTGTCTCTAATAACGAAAAAAGATCCTAATTAATTATATTCAAAATTCGGGCCTTAAGTTCAAGCCCGGGTCCAATCAAAAGGACAAACCTTTTAGTTTAAAACCCACTACCTAACTCAAAACCCGAATTCCAAATACCAATTAAATCAATTGAAGGAACATTTGAACTGGGCCTAAATGGCTAGGCCAATGAGCCCAAGTAATGGAAGCAGCGACGATTTAGAGGGCTGCGGAGGGGATCGTATCTCAGCGGATCCCAAATAATTAAACCTTTTGGGCTAAAGAGTGACCACAGCCTACTGCTCATAATGGCCAGCCCAGTAGGGATAATGCACGTCAAATTTTGAATTAGGCTTTAGACACGCCCCTTTCAGGCCCACCCTAAATAATTAGAACTATCAACTTGCAAATAATAGATCTCGCCTAAACTGACTGGATCGAATGCAGATAATGAACTGAGAAAAAGGAATTGAATTTTGACGATACGATCGTGAGTGACCTTTGATGAACAGGCTAAACCACCTAATTATGAGATTCTATTTACATTGTATACTGACATGGTTAATGCCTCGAGTTCAAAGTAAACCAGTTATTTTCAGAATAATCCATGCTAACGCCTTTTACTTAGGTGACTCGTGATTCCAAAAAAAGTATTACTAAAAGTTGTTTGTTCTTAACATGAACAGGAGCCTGTGTACTATTTTTCAACTCAATTTTCAATTCTACATCTATAGCAATCACAGAATTCCAGTTACACTATATTAAGGCTCCTAGTTTAGACAAAATGGACCCAAACACGATGTTTTAAAGTTCAGCATAGTTTAATGTTACATACAATTAAGTGCTAATCAATTCATAATAAACTACTTGACATATAAAAACATTAACTAGTAAAATCTTCAATAAGACACGCAGCAAGCTTCAATTCACGTTTCAAACTTGACATTTACATTACATTGGAGGTGTACCTGGGATTCGAAATACAATGAGAACAAGGAGAAGTCAGCAGACAATAAACGTAACAGCAGCAATAACAGTAGTAATCAAAAGTCGAAACAACAACTCAAAATCAGGTGAAAACTCCAGCAAACAGTGTCAAAACCGAGGAAACGATTTGCAGCATTTTAGTAAAACAACCAACACGCACACAATAGATTTGACTGAACCAAAATAGACTTGAAACTGGACCAAGAATTCTGAGAAAAGCGCCTTCAGCAACCAAACCTTGAACCAGAGACGTAACTCAACCTTTAAAACTCGAAATGAACCCTAGGTTTTCAGAATTTTGGCAGCCAAAATCACAGATCGTCATGTCTGCTTTTATCTTATTGAAACTTGTTGCACACTTTTCTTTGGGAATTTTTTGAGGCTGAAGGAAGCAGACCCTTGTTAATGCACTATTCACTCCCTTTTATAGGCAAAATGAGGGCAGCCCTCAGATTTTTGGTTTGCCCTAATAGACCCTGCTTATTTTCAACTTTAACCCCTTATTTTCTAACTTGCTACTCAAGTTACTGCCATAAGTTTATTGAAATCTACACTGAAGTCCTATTCTATAAGCCTCTAGGATGCTCTTTTAGCAAAGCAATTCCTATACTACCCTTCCCTTGTTTTAGAATTACTATTATTTAAAAAAACTACCCTTTACTATCCCCAAACTACCCTTGTTTTTACCCTGGATTGCTACCCAACCACAACCCCTTTTATCCTAGTTAAAACTTAACTATAGTTAACTAGAGAGTGAACTATCAGCTATACCCAAACAACTTCTTCATTAACACTAAGATTGAACAATCAGTTAATGAATTGATACCCAAAATCATTCCCCATCAAATTCCCAATCCAAACTCAGTTAATCAATTGATACCCAAAATCATTCCCCATCAAATTCCCAGTCCAAACCCATATGAACAGGGTAGAGAGGAACCTAATTATGCTATCGACCAATTAGCTATTTAATTCTTAATGAACAAAAATCACTAATTAACCCAGAGTTTGAATAAAGGAGAAACAATGAAAACTAATCAGAACAAAAATTATGCTAGACAATCATATCAGTCACAGAAGTGAACTAAACTGGCAATCATAACCAAAAAAATTGACGAACTAAAATAAAAGCTAAAGAAAGGAAGGAGAAAATCTTACTGAATTAAGTCTTCAAATCAAAACTCCGAAAATAACTTCGAGTTAATATTATAGGTCTATTTCATAAGCAATAGACTTATGATATTAGCCTGAAGTCACTCATCTTTGAAAACCTTCAAACAACACAAAACAGCTAGATTCTCGGATTCAAAACTCGCCCAGCTCCGATGGTATTTGACAGAAAATGATGAGAGGGAAGTCCAGCGAAGGTGTGGTGTGAATTTGGGCCGGTTTGGGTTAGTTTGTGTTTTGGCCGTATCTTAGATCTGAAATTCAAGACAACCAACCAAGATTTGGAGAAAAGGGAATTGAGGGTTGGAAAGAGGAGGAGAAGGAGGGTATTTGGTGAAATTTTGAGGTAATTTGGGGCATCGCTGCCGGCGGAGGCGATTTCCGGCCGGCGGCGGACGGTAGTGTTACACTTGCGTAGCAGAGACGAGTTAGTATGAGGAATAAGGGAGTTATGTCTCTAATGTTTGACTAAGGTTCGGAAAATTAAATGTTAAATAGGGAGGTAATTGAGGCCGTTGGATTTGTGGATATCAACAGTCCAGATTAGGAGATCCCAAAACGACGTCGTGTAGCATTATACGAACTGGACCGGGCAGGGTGGAAATTTGGACTGGTTCATTGCATGGAAAGGGAAATAATTTCCTTGGGCAGAGTTATATAAAGCCCAAATGGGCCTCCCCCCTTGTTAATTCCCTCTATTCCTCTTCTTTATTATTGTTTTTTTTTCAAATTCCTTTAAATAATTCTCTTTTTATTTTCTTTTTCTATTTTGTAATTTTTTTTAAAATTTTGTTGATTTATAAAGGTTGCAAAAATAAAAATATAAATTAAACTAAAGTAAAATTACTTCAAAACTATTTTGCGACAATTAAAATAATTAAAATACAAAATGAACTATTTTTGTGCTTTTGATGCATTGTTCTAAGACAATTTTCCCCCAAATTAATATATGAAATTAAATCCAAATGCAAATGCATATTTTTTATTTTCATATGAATTAGCACGCGCAAATAAATTGCAAACAAATAACAGAAAATAACACAAAAATTTACAAAAACTGTAAAAATAAGGAAAAGTCATTTTTGTTTGAATTTTTTGGAATTATTCATATATAAGGCAAAAATCACGTGCTCATAGTTGCCCCTCTTTGCTCAGAGACACGAAGAGTTTTCGGGCAAAGATAAAATGAGAAATATGAGGGATTTTTGCCCGTTTGAATATTCCGTGTGAAGCATTTTTTGAAAAGTTTGACCGCATCCTGCTTCAGAGGTTGCCCACATATCCTGGGCTAAACAGGAATCAGGTCAGTGTAGTTCGGGAGTGTCTGGTAGCTGGGACTACCAGAAGCTGTGATTTCACGGCAATTGTTGCTGCTGCTACTGCTCACTGACCTTCCTTATTACACCATGTCAAAATAAAAGAAGCTAGACTAAACTATGAACTATGAATTACAAAAGTCCTATAAAAAATCTTCAAACTTGCTCTTGTACTTATTTGTGGTCTTGCGTTCCCTTGGTGAGACTCATTGTTGTTACTTCAAATCACGAACTAAGATGTTGTTCCTTCTCTCCAAATTGTTGCACTTGAACAATATGTATTCCTCTATTATTCAGGCGGGCTCCCGACTACTGAATTTGAAATTGAATATTCCTCTGTTATCCAGGCAGGGTCCTGACTGCTGAACTTGAGCTTGAAAGTATTCTTCTATATTATTCAGGCGGACTCCCAACTTCAAATTAGACAAAGAAATTATTGAAAACTAAAATTTGAACTGTAACACCTCTGTTCTTCAAGCGGGCTCCTGGCTGCTGAAACTTGAGTTGTATGTCTCTGTTCTCCGGGCGGACTCCTGACTAGTGAAATTCGAAACGTGTGTCTTTGTTCTCCAGGCGGACTCCTGACTTCAAACTTGGAAGTATGTCTCTGTTCTCCAGGCGGACTCCTGACTTCAAATTAGACAAAGAAAGTACTGAAAACTAAAATTTGAATTATATCATCTCTGTTCTTCAGGCGGGCTCCTGACTGCTGATACTTGAATTGTATGTCTCTATTCTCCAAGCGGACTCCTGACTACTGAAATTCGAAATGTGTGTCTCTGTTCTCCAGGCGGACTCCTGACCTCAAACTTGAAAAGTATGTCTCTGTTCTCCAGGCGGACTCCTGACTTCAAATTAGATAAAAGAAATTATTGAAAACTAAAATTTGAATTATATCACTTATGTTCTTCAGGTGGGATCCTGACTGCAGAAATTTAAACTATAAGCCTTTGTTCTCTAGGCGGGCTCCTGACTTTAAATTTTGAATTTGAGTGTCTCCATTCTCTAGGAGGACTCTTGATTGCTGAAATTTAAACTGTAAGCCTCTGTTCTCCAGGCGGGCTCCTGACTACTGACAAGAAATGCATTCCTCTATTATCCTGGCGGGCTCCTCTATTCTCTAGGCAGGCTCCTGATTTCAAACTTGAATATATTCCCTTGTTGTCCGGGTGGGCTCCCGACCTCTAAATTTGAACTTGAATGTATTCCTTTGTTATGCAGGTGGTCTCCCGACCTCTGAATTTGGACTTGAATATATTCCATTGTTATGCGGGTGGGCTGCCGACCTCTGAATTTTGACTTGAATGTATTCACTTGTTACGTGGCTGGGCTCCCGACCTCTAAATTCGGACTTGAATGTATTGAACTTGAATGTATTCCCTTGTTGTCCGGGTGGGCTCTTGACTTCTCAATTTGAACTTGAATATATTCCCTTGTTATGCGGGTGGGCTCCCGACCTCTGAACTTGGACTTGAATGTATTCCCTTGTTATGCGGGTGGGCTCCCGACCTCTGAATTTGGACTTGAATGTATCCCCTTGTTATCCGGGTGGGCTCCCGAGTTCTGAATTTGAACTTGAATGTATTCCCTTGTTGTCCGGGTGGGCTCCCGACTTCTGAATTTGAACTTGAATATATTCCCTTGTTATGCGGGTGGGCTCCCGACCTCTGAATTTGAACTTGAATATATTCCCTTGTTATACGGGTGGGCTCCCGACTTCTGAATTTGAACTTGAATATATTCCCTTATTATATGGGTGGGCTCCCGACTTCTGAATTTGAACTGAACTCTCCTATTCACCAGGCGGGGCTCCTGACCTCATAAAATAGACAAAGCAAAGAAAACATTCTGCCCTAGTTTGGAAACTAGGTACATGTTACTGGGCATTTAATAAAAATTGAACACTAAAACTCGTATTGTAATACCTCTATTTTTCATGCAGGATCCTGATTTTAAAACTTGAAAATGTATTCCTTCGTTATCCAGGCAGGCTCCTGAATACTGCTTGTTTTTCCTTTATGGAGAATTCCTCCTGAACAAACAACTTTTCTTCCCCTGTTTCAATCAAAGAAAATTTCGTCAGTTTAAAATGGTGGTTAGTTGATGGCATTCTTGCTGAAAATCCTTCCACTGCATTGCTTTGCTTTGAGCGGATTCCTCGAACTCACCTTGAACCGCTTGACCTTTTGCCTAACTTTCAACCTATGAATTGTGACAACCCGAATGTTCTGTACCCACACTGTTGTTTCACCTTTTTGGGCCTTTTTCCTGAACCTTCACATTTCCCACAAAATTTCCAAAATATTCTACCGATAGAACTTCCGGCGTCTTTCCCTATTCTATTCTACATCACATTGTTGTTGACGTGCTAAGACCATGTTTTGCTTTATCATTTCTGGAAGCTGGTAGTGGGCTTTGAAATCCTTTCCCCTTTGCATTGAAAAATTTGACATTTTAGACAAACAAACCCCCCAAAAGAATGCAATGATTTTATGAGTTAAGGATAAGAAGAATCCAAAACCGGATGACCGTTTTAACAAAAAAAAACAAAAGAGAAAGAAGAGAACCTTATCTAACTGAAACAGCTAGCACCAATGATCATGACATGCACTTCGGATTAACCGGCCCAACCAATCCAACTAACCAGATTCCAGCTGCCAAACTTCATTGCACAGAACTTCCATCACTTGATTACTTCACCCAGACCTTAACCTCATTTAATCCTGCGATGCTGCCAAACAATTTTTACCGGCAGACTTTTCCCAGCTTGCCATTTCTCATCTCGTTTTCGCCTTAAGGTGCCCGTGAGGGTTTTCACTACTAAGACTCTCTCTCATTTTGTTTTGTCTCAGTTCCCATCGCCTTACAGTGCCCGTGAGGGTTTTCACCAATAAGACTCTCTTATTTTTAACTTTTTCTTGCTTGAACCAGAGTGTTTCCACTTCCACGAATTACCGCTAACTGTTTGACTCGACATTTATTAAAAATTGATCAGAAGGTCAATCTTTGGATCCTAATGCAGGCCTATGGACGGGTTAGAAAGAAGGGTATAAAACGCTCAAAACAAATTCAAAAATGAGTTGAAATTATAATTTCCGGAATCCAATTTCTCAAAACCATCACAACTTCTACCCCAGTTCTTGCTTGGTGACTTTCGAATTTCTGTTTTGGCGTGACTGAACTTTGGAGTTAGGCTGCCCACATACCTTTTCGGGATCAAGTCAAACGTAGTTCACTTTATCGTAATTACCTTTGTTATGATTCTTTCTTTTCTTTTTCTTCTGTTTTCTTTTCATTTTCTTTCTTTTCTTTTTTTTCTTTCTTTTCTTCTCTTTTTTTTCTTTCTTTTCTTATCTTTTTTTTCTTTTCTTCTTTTGTTCCTTCTTTTCTTTGCTTTTCCTTTTCCTTTCTTTCCTTCCATTTATCCTTATGTTTGGCACCTGCGTTCCTTGATCGTACCGTTGGGGTATGAACAAAAAATTAAGTAAGGCTCAAAGGGGATGGCAAGGAATGAAGTGTTTGGATAGTCGAACAAAATGTCTTCATCATTTCAATCTTTAAAATATGCCAAATACAAATGAGTACATTCAAAATAAAGAAATCATACATAATATATCTTGACCGCATCGGCATGGATGGACATTTCTACACATTTTCCTTCTACGTCTGTCAAATACAATGCACCATTAGATAATACTCTGGTTACTACAAATGGCCCCTGCCAGTTCGGGGCGAATTTTCCTTTTGCTTCAACCCTATGGGGAAAAATCCTCCTCAGTACTAACTGCCCGACTTCGAATTTCCTCGGGCTCACTTTCTTGATATATGCTCTTGCCATTCTTCGTTAGTACAGTTGACCATGGCACACTGATGCCAATCTATTCTCATCAATCAAGCTCAATTGTTCCATATGGGTCTTTACCCATTCATTATCGTCGATTTCAGCCTCCGCAATGATTCGAAGTGACGGGATCTCTACTTCTGCGGGTATTACTCCCTCAGTGCCATACACCAATGAATAAGGAGTCGCCCCCAACGAAGTACGAACGGTGGTACGATATCCCAAGAATGCAAAAGGCAACTTCTCATGCCACTGTCTAGACCCTTCAACCATTTTCCGCAGTATTTTCTTTATGTTCTTGTTGGCCGCTTCATCAAATGACTGTTGAGATTAGCCCCATTGTCTGTGATGATCACCTTTGGTATACCAAACCGACAAATAATGTTCTCATGCACAAAATCCACCACGACTTTCTTAGTCACAAACTTGAACGTCTTCGCTTCCACCCACTTGGTAAAATAATCTGTTGCTACCAGAATAAACCTATGCCCATTTGATGCCACTGGATCAATCGTCCCAATAACATCCATGCCCCAAGCAACAAAAGGCCATGGCGGTGACATCGTATGCAATTCTGACGGTGGAGAATGAATCAAATCTCCATGCACTTGACACTGATGACATTTGCTTACAAAGCTGATACAATCCCGCTCCATAGTAAGCCAATAATACCCTGCCCGCAAGATCTTTTTTGCCAAAACATATCCGCTCATGTGCGGTCCACAGACTCCAGATGTACCTCGGTCATGATAGTCGTGGCTTGCCTCGCATCCATGCACCTCAACAATCCGAGATATGGTGTTCTTTTGTACAATACTCCTCCACTTAGGAAAAACCCGCTTGCCAATCGACGAATAGTTATTTTGATCACCGGTGGCCTGTGCCGGGTATACTCCTATCCTGATATATTCCATGATGTCATAAAACCACGGATCACTGTCAAGTTCCTCTTCTATCACATTACAATAAGCATTTTGATCATAGACCTGAATCTACAATGGATCTACGTAAGCCTTATCCGAATAAGTAGTCAAAGCATCGGCAACCTCATTATGAATCCTCAGGATGTGTCTGAACTCTATTGACTGAAACAGTTGGCAAAGCTCATGCAGGCACTGTCGGTATGGTATCAATTTCAAATCTCGTGTTTCCCAGTCTCCTTGAATTTGGTGTACCAGTAGGTCCGAGTCACCCATGACCAAGACTTCCCAGACACCCATATCCACAACTAATCTCTACCCCAAAATGCATGCTTCATATTCCGTCATTTGTTCGTACAATAGAAACAAAGCTGAGCCGTAACAGGATAGTGCTGACCTATTTCAGAAATAAGTACGGCTCCTATCCACGCCTTTCATATTTGCCGCTCCATCAAAGAACAGTTTCCATCCTGGTTTATCTACCTGCTCCAACTTGTCAATATGCATCACCTCTTCATCAGGGAATTAAGTTCTCAAAGGCTCATAATCGTCATCAACTGGATTCTCAGCCAAGTGATCAGCTAAAGCCTGCGCTTTCATTGCAGTTCGCGTCACGTAGACAATATCAAATTTTGTTAGCAAGATCTGCCACTTTGCAAGCCTTCCCGTGGGCATAGGCTTCTGGAAAATATACTTTAGTGGATCTAACCAAGATATGAGGTAAGTGGTATAGGACGACAAATAATGCTTCAACTTCTATGCCACTCAAGTTAGGGAACAACAAGTCCTCTCAAGATGAGTGTACTTAACCTCGTAAGATGTGAACTTCTTGCTGAGATAGTAGATCGCCTGCTCATTTCTGCCTGTGACATCATGCTGCCCCAGTACGTAGCTAAACAAATTATCCAAGACTGTCATATACAGAATCAAAGGCCTCCCTAGTTTTGGCGGAACCAACACAAGCGGATTCGACAAATATCCTTTTATCTTATCAAAAGCTTTCTGACATTCATCCGTCCATTTAACCGTATAATCTTTCTTTAGCAGTTTGAAAATGGGTTCACAAGTAGTGGTGAGCTGAGCAATAAACTTGCTAATGTAGTTCAACCTTCCCAACAAACTCATCACATCAGTTTTGTTTCTCGGAGGCGGCAATTCCTGAATGGCCTTAATCTTGGATGGATCCAATTCAATACCCCAGCGACTGACTACATACCCTAGAAACTTTCCAAATGGCACCCCGAATGCATACTTTGCAGGATTGAGCTTGAGATTATACCTGCGAAGCCTTTGAAAGAACTTCTTCAAATCCCTAACATGGACAGACTGCTTCCTTGATTTCACAATCACATCATCTACGTACACCTCAATCTCTTTATGTATCATATCATGGAATATTGTTGTCATAGCCCTCATGTAAGTTGCCCCAGCATTTTTCAAACCGAATGGCATAACCCGATAGCAGTATGTACCCCACGGTGTGATGAATGGCGTCTTTTCTGCATCTTCCTCGTCCATTAGGATCTGATGATAACCTGCAAAACAATCCACAAAAGAACCAATCTCTTGTTTGGCACAATTGTCAATCAATATGTGGATATTTGGTAATGGAAAATTGTCTTTTGGACTTGCCTTGTTGAGATCTCGATAATCAATACGCACCCTGGTTTTGCCGTCTTTCTTTGGCACAGGCACAAAATTAGCTAACCAAGTGGGATACCGTGTAATCCAAATGACCTTTGCATCAAACTGCTTAGTGATCTCTTCGTTAATCTTAACACTTATCTGTTTTGAACTTTCTCAGTTTCTGCCTAATAGGTTGGAGTGATGGATCGATAGGCAATTTGTGAGCCACCAAATTGGTACTCAATCCCAGCATATCATCATAGGACCAAGATAAAACGTCTTTATATTCCAACAACGCCGCGATTATTTCTTCCTTGAGTTGCGACTCTAAACACTTATTTTAGTTTCACGGACATTATCTTGGTCCCCTAGGTTAACTGCTTCTGTGTCATTTAAGTTCGGTTTGGATTTTTCCTCAAAGTGTTTTAATTCCTTACTAATTTCCTCATAGGCTTCATCATCATCATATTCCTATTCATCATCACATTCAATTTCTTGTATTATTATTCTGAGTTAGGTTGGCTTATTAAACTAGGCTGCGAAGTCCTCATGCATGGCATGGAATCGATATCAGCATAAAAAGAACTATTCAGAAAAGAAAAATGGAAACAAAATTAGGAAAGAAAAAGGAAAGGAAATTGCATTTCATTAAAATGTAAAGATAACAGGTCTTAGCTCATCCAAATGGACGGAACATAGTCAAAAAGATTACAAACCCTAGAATAATCCAAGTGAAAATAAAAACAGAAAAATACAGTCCCACTACCGCGACTCTCTCCGAACTGGCATAGGAGTGGCTCCCCAATTATTGATCCTAGCATGTGGCCCAATGTGCTGAATGTCTGCAATACTCGAACCTTCACCAGCCTCAACCATGTTTACTTCTGCAAATACCCTCTCAAACACTTCGTCCAGATTCCCCCCTGCTCCAATCAATGAACCTGTTGCCTATGTTGCTAACTGCTTTTTGGCCCTCGACCTAACGAAGGACTTGGAAAGACGTGGAATTGGTTTGGGGAGAACCCAAGCTTTCTTTTTCAACTTACGCGCCCTTCTGATATCTGCTATTGTTAGCTTGATCCCAGCCTGAAGGTGTGTAAATTTTTAGGCAAGAAACGGGTTGAACAATGTCATGAAGCTTGGCGCCCAGACCTTTTCCTGGCACGAACCCATTACCCATCATTTCTGAAACCACCATGATGGTTGTTGCTGCTCCATGGGGAAGTGGAATGCTTTTACCCTCTGGTACCTTGTTCAGAGTGATTGTGTCAAAAAACTGATAAACCCATGGCCCCTTATCGTTATCAGTTTCTATAAAGGGTACAATGGCATCACCTACAGCGCTTGTGGGGTCTTCTCCATGTAGCACTACCTCTTGCCTCTCCCATTCAAATTTGACCATTTGATGCAGTGAGGAGGGCCCTACTTTAGCCGCATGGATCCATGGCCGTCCCAACAAAAGATTTTATGATACCACCTCGTCCAACACCTGGAACTCCATAGTAAACTCAACTAGGTCGATGGTCAACTCGAGGATAATGTCCCCCACCGTCTCTGTTCCACCTCCGTCAAACCCTCGAACACATACATTGTTCCTGTAGATCTGTCATTATCGATCTTTAGCTTGTTCAGTGTAGACATCGGGAAAATATTAGCACTAGACCCATTATCTATTAATGCCCTGGTCACCACTAAATCTTCACATTTGACTGTCAAGTAAAGGGCTTTATTATGCTCTGTTCCTTCCACAGGCAACTTATCATCTGAAAACGTTATCCTATTTACCTCAAAGATCTTGTATGCAATTGTCTCCAAGTGGTTCACTGAAATCTTACTAGGCATACGGGCTTCATTTAATATCTTCACCAAGGCTCGGCGATGTTCATCAGAGTGGATAAACAATGACAACAACGAGATCTGGGTCGGTGTTTTTCTCAGTTGCTCAACAATGGAATAGTCGTGTATTCATCTTTCTTAGAAACTCCTCCTCTTCCTCCTCTGTAATGGACTTCTTGACTAGTACTGGACTGTCTTTAGTAACCCTAGCCTTTCTTAACTCCTCGGGAGTGAAGCAACTCCCTGACCGAGTCAACCCTTGCGCCTCACAACTCTCTTCCTCAATTTCTTTTCCCTTGTATGTTACTACCACCTTCTCGTATTTCCATGGTACGGCTTTACTATTAACCATGGGTAGTTGGGTTACCAGTTTTATGATGATCAGTTCCACGCAGGCCCCTTTCACAACAACCACGGGCGCGGGTGACGCCCCTGGTACCACTAACTTGGTTAGCTTTGGCTTCTCTAAAACAACAGAAAATGATTTCCCCATCACTGCCACTGGCTTGTCACTTGTACCTTTCAACTTCATCCCTGCATGTCCCCCAGTCAGATTCTCTTTTGAACTGGTCTCAATAGCACGAATCATCATCACGGTTTGTAAGGGTTTCTTCACCTCTCCATCCTTGTTCACCAACTCAATCATGTTAGTCTCGTGATGTGCTGGCAGCGGGTTCTGGTTGATTTTTGGCCCCTTCGGGGCATGTACTTCAATACGGCGGTTGTCAATAAGTTTCTACACCGCATTCTTCAACTTCAACATTTTTTGGTTTCATGCCCCAGCATCCCCGAGTAATACTCACAGCTAACGGACTGGTCCAGGTTTCTGGGAGGTGGGTTTGGTACTTTAGGCTCGATTGGGGTTAACATTCCCAGCTGTTTCAGTCTATGGAACAAAGCGGTGTAATATTCTCCCAATGGGGTAAAAGTTCTTCTTTTTGGGTCCCTCTCATTCCGAAAAGCTTGGTTCGGGCAAAAGTCGGGTTCTGGTCTATTAGCCCTAAGGTGTGGATGGGTGTTTTGTGGAGGTGTATATGTGTTTTGGTGAACCGGTGCACGCCATTGCAGGTGCGCGGGAGGTTGAGTGTATGTCTAGGCATGGTGGATAGAGAAGTGTGGTTCTGGTGGTGGGTAGTAATGTTGTGGCAGGCCGTATGGGGTATATGGGTAATTTTGGTGGTGGGGTCGGGGTTGGCTATAGTAGGGTGGAGGATTGCTGGGCCTGGACCATGTGCTAGCTTCTGCTGCAGCCACTTCTTCCTTCTTCTTCTTTCCCAGCACACCACCAGTACCACTTTGTATGGCCTGCGTGGTTGCTTTCAGTGTTGAATAACTCAAGATTTTGAATTTAAACCCTCTTCAATCATGGCGCCCATCTTCACTACTTCATTGAATGATTTACCTATAGACGTCACTAGATGACCGAAGTATGTCGACTCTAACGTTTGCCTAAAGTAGTCTACCATCTCATTTTACCTCAGTGAGGGATCCACTCTGGCTATTTTTTCCCTCCGTCGGAAATCAAATTCTCTAAAGCTTTCACCCGGCTTCTTCTCAAATTTCAACAATGACAGACGATCAGGGAGTATCTCGAGGTTGTATTGAAAATGGCCAATGAACGCCTGTGCCAAATCATCCCATGTCTACCATCGGCTAGGGTCATGTCTTGTGTACCACTCCAATGCAGACCCGCTCAAACTTTGACCAAAGTAGGCTATCAATAATTCATCTTTTCCCCAGCACCTCTCATCTTACCGCATAATCCTCGGATGTGGGCCACTGGGTCACCGTGTCCTTCGTACAGGTCAAATTTAGGCATCTTGAACCCCGCAGGCAACTGGACATCAGGGAAAAGGCACAAGTCTTTGTATGCAACACTGACTTGACTGCCTAGATTGTGCATGTTCCTGAAGGATTGCTCTAGAATTTTGAATTTTCTGATCACTTCCTTATGCTTTGCATTTTTAACTAGTTTCTGGACTTCTTCTGGGATCTCAAAGTGAGGGGTACATGAATACGGCTCAGGAGCAATCCTTCAGGAACATGCACGGTCTAGGCAGCAAAGTAGGTTCAGGAGGGTAGTATTGGGTGTCATGGGGTTGGAATAGTTGTTCACTAGAGGACCTTTGTAATGGAGCTGGAGGAGGGGACACAAAGATTGGAACCATGGTCAAAGGAGGATTTTGTTTGGGTGGTGGAGCTGAAGGGGCATATGAAGTAGTGGCATACCCTTGGGTGTTATACTGGAAGAGTGGAGATGTTTCAGGTGTGGGAGGCTCCTGAGTCTGCGCTAAGTGCGGGATATAAGAGGGATTGGCGGGGTATAAATATGTAGGGCTCCCCTGAGACCAGGCCCGGTGCATGGCATCTATTTGGGCTTTCAACTTCTTCATCTCTTCTTCCATAGCCCCTACATCGGTCACCTCGACCTCTTTCATGGGGTCCATAATACTAGTATCTGAATACTGTCCAGTCATTTCTTTATTCTTTGACGGGGTGTTGTACTGGTGAGTTGCAAGAATTGCCAATCAACTAACCACCTGGCTGAACACACACATTTAAACAACCACTTCGTTAACGATAGGCTTTAACAGATTTGATAACCGCACGTTGGCATGAAAGCACTTATACAGTTAATCATTTCTATTATGCATTTGCTTGATTGTGTGCGTCATCCCGGCTTTTTATTGCTTCTGTCACAATTTCCTGTTCATTCTCTCTTTTCTTTCTCTTTCTTTCTCTTTCTTTCTCTTTTGCTTTACTATTTTTTTCTTTCTTTGGTTTTTCCGCTCCTTATATTTTCGCTCTCTTTCCTACTTCTCATTCCTCTTTTCCTTTGTTTTTCCGCTCTTTTCTTTCTCTCTATTTCTTTTATTTTTTGATTACGGTCAAATCCTATGGAGATTGCCTACGTATCGTGATCAAGCTTAGTTCGTGAAAATAAATGCAAGAACAAAGGATGGAAATAATTTATTTGGAATTTTCAATTTTTCATTACTAAAACAAATTATTATAAACTAACACTTTTGTCGAACGCACACAAACTAAAATGATTACAGACGCAAAGACTACATACTTGACATAAAAAGACATAGGACAATCCAACGACAGACTTGAAAATAGAAAAGCTACAGACTCGGACTAAGCATAATCTAAAGCCTCAAACTTATGTGTTCGCGGGGCGTCATTCGGCCTCGACGCGGACCTGGGTTCCAAATCGTGTTCAAGATGCTCTAATTCAAGCAAAGTTTTTTTTAACAAAGATCACTACAGCTGGGACAAAGGTAGTAAAAGTCATATCTTCACACGCCTGGCATCTTCTTAAAATGGCATGAACAATGGCTCTGATCCTGTCTTTGGCTCACTTCTTTTCTATGAGAAGATGTCTTATCCGATTACTGCATGTTTTTAGGGCCTGAGAATCTTGCAGGTGCTGACCCTGCAACTGTTGAAATTCCACCTCCATTTGGGCCAATAAGTCATAACAATGCCCAATTTCCACTTCAAAGTCTTTGGCCTGCTTGACCATTTTTCCCTCGAGGGCAATCACCTTTCTTTTCAAACCGGCCACAGTTTTCTCGTGATCTCGTTTCAATTGGTTCAAATATTAGCGATGCTCTTCTATATTTGTAGCCCATTGTGCCTTGAACTTTGCCATGATGCTTTTAGATCTTTCCAACTCGTCCCGACACCCATTGAACTCATTTTCCAAACCTTTGATGCGTTTCTCATCCAACCTACTTCTTTGTTGATTATTGGCAGTCACTTTCATTTGCTGCATTTGAGCCTTGAGCATCTCATTTTCTCGAGCCAGTCTATTCTTTTCACCTTGGTCCGCCGCAGCTTGCCACTGTTTTCTAAAGTCAAACTTATAATCTGTTGCTTCAATTTGCCAATTTCAACCAGATAGTTCTCTTCCTTTGCCAACCAGCCCCACTGTTCTTGTGAATCATCCGTAAATTGTTGGACATTGGCTCTTTTAGCAGGTCTCTGAATTTGGAACCTTTTTTCTAACCAAGCATTGTACTTTGGATCTACTTCTCCCTTAGCTCGTTCTCGAACCATGGTCTTTGACTCGAGAAATATGCATTCATTCCATAGCTTTCGAACTTCCTTTTCGGGAAATGTGGCTCCTGGACTTAACTCAATGGCATGCTTGCTTAGATCCTCATCAGTGGGGATTGTCTGAAACCTTCCTAACTAGCACAATACTCGATGAGGAGCATAGGTATGGATACTGCGAACCCCCATCAAAAGAATATGACATTCTGCGGCCGCTATGTGTATTACCTCGGTATCAGGCAACCATACAAACGCCCATTCAACTTGATTAGCTGTCAATGACCTCAATCGTGCAAACCATGCTTCGACACCTTCAGGGAATTCAACTCCTGTCACCCGCTTCTCGCAGCCACTGATGTAGTTTCTCCCAGTTAACCCGTGATTCATGTATCCTACCTGGTGACAGAGATGTTACTGTATCCATAGCTGGAGTAATAGATTGCAACCCTGGAAGAAATCGCCTCCCTCTCGACACACAGTTAAGGCTCGGTAGATTTTCAGATAACACCAAAAGGACCACATTACTGTTAGGCCTTTTAATCGCAACGTCAGCCATCCCTACAAGGCCTATCTCTATTTTCTTATCTTCGCGTGGACAAACCACGATTCCCAGGAAAGCTAAAGGACATCTTGACTCCCACTTGTTTCTGCCCCCATCATGAGTTAGTCCGAGATTAGGTCCCCGAGGAGTACCATACCATTGATATAAGAATTGAAGAGTACAACAGCCTTTCGACAAATTGTCATCTTGCACCTTCCGATTAATGTATAGCAAATTCAAAAACCCATGTGGAGACACCGGTCTAGGTGAAAGCAAATATTGCCCCCTCAATTTCCCGTCCAACCCCGCATAACCCACAACCTCCTCTAGTGTAGGTGTAAGCTCAAAATTTGTAAAGCGGAATACATTATGGGTTGGATCCCAAAATGGTATTAAGGCTTCAATGGCATATGTCCTTTGCTTGATATCTAATAGACTGACGAGACCTCCCTAAATTCTTTCCACTATCTTTTTGCTATCATCTCCAAGGTCATTCCACCACATGTGGAGCAGTAGAGGGACCTCACTAAAGACTGAGAATGGTTCAGTTTGATTTGCGCTCATCCTACATATTTATTAAGGCGATTAAGTAAAAGAAAAACTTTTATTTGACTCAAAAGAAGATAAAACTGTTTATATGCTATCTTGTGTTTTCAAATTGGAAAATAAAACACTCGATTTCAAACACGCCCTTTCAGTACTCCGAAAACGAAGATTTTAAGGTTGTGTAGTTAACCAGTCAAAAATCACAATTGGCCTAAAGCGACCGTTTACGCAAATTCATCCTTCCAGCGTCCTGTTTGGGAACATTTGGCTATTTTTGACAAAGCGGCCTTACTTGACTTATTTGTGATAAAAATTGAAATTTTGACATTTTTCAGCTATTTTTTGTAAAGGGGGGGTTGGACCCGATAAGGGTTGCCTACGTATCTCACGACTGTGAGAATCAAACTATGCGTAGTTCGGGAAAATAAGCTAACTAAAATTTTGAAGTAAAACCCTTTTTCAAGCTTTTCCATTTTTGAAACCCCTTTTTTTCTTCCTATTTTTCCAATAATTTTCCCGAGATCTTTTTTTTCTAAAACAAACTATATATAAAAATATTTTTTCCATTTTTTTCAAACTTTCGGCAGAGTTCCGACAGTACTTGGACATTGGGTTTACTCTTAGACTTGCTATGTTTCTCTTTTTCTCATTTTTCTAACATCCCCGAGATTCAAAATCTGGTCAACATGCAAACCCGAGCAAATAAATGTTGAAACACGTTCTCAAGTCGCTAAACTAAATGTGTGTTCATATTTGTAGGTTTTGATAAATGACAAACCGACGTGAACGGAACATTGACATATGCCGAAGCCCAAGCACAAGAGAAACAAAGATCAAGATTAAGTAAAGCAACAAAGTTATACATGAGTCGTTCTATAATTGTGATCTTGATCCGACAATTGATTCAAGACTTGGCTTCTCTCGTAAAATCATTTTTATCAAACCATGCATCTTTAATTTAAAGCAAAATGATTTTCAAACATTTCATTTTAACCAAAATGAATTCTAAACATGTCTTTCAAATCTGGACAAACAAAATCGATTATGTACTTTATGATAATCGATTATGTTAAAGCAGTGTACACCAGATTTTACAAAGCTGTAAAATAATCGATTATGTACCTTATGATAATCGATTATGTTAAGGCAGTGTACACCAGATTTTACAAAACTGCAAGATAATCGATTATGTACCTTATGATAATCGATTATGTTAAGGCAGTGTTCACCAGATTTTTCAAAGCTACAAGATAATCCATTATGTGCCTTAGACTAATCGATTATGTTGAGACAGTGAGCATCAGATTTTTCAAAGTAGCAAAATAATCTATTATAGCTTTCTAGTAATTGATTATATTAAAGACCGTTGCCAAAGTATTTTCAAACACTGAAAGATAATCGATTAGGTACAATCAGACAATCGATTATGTTAAACATAAAATTGGGGATTGATTTTTGAACGTTGTCAGGTAATCGATTATACGATTTGGATAATCGATTATTCTGCTTAAAATCGGGGATTGATTTTTGAACGTTGTCAGGTAATCGATTATACAATTTGGATAATCGATTATTCTGCTTAAAATCTGGGAATGATTTCTAAACGATTGGCAGATAATCGATTATGCAGAATCAGGTAATCGATTATCCTAGCACAAAATCAGCAATTTGTGATTGGAAATTAAGCAACGGTTTTGGGTGTTTTGAGCACTATAAATACAACTCAAATTCACTCTTCTAAGCACAACAACTGATTACATTCTTGCTAAAGCTTACATGCTCTTTTTGCAATCATTTTATATTCATTTCATAAGTTTTTGAGAGCCAAACTCTTGACGAAGTTGTTGTGCTCTTGAGCGTATTTATTTACTCATATCTACTCTATAAAGAGAGTCTTGTCTTGAGTGTTTGTACACACTTGAAGGGATAGTCTAATCCCTTGTTGTAAGAAGGAAAGGTAGTTCCTTGGTATGAAGTCTTGAGGTGAGGTATCCTCGAGCAGGTTGAAGTCTTGTAGAGTGTATATCTACGAGCAAGTGTAACGGTTTGTTAGGCACCCGTAAGCTTAACGAAGTTAGTGTAAAACTCAAGAGAGTCTCTTGGGGACTGGACTAACCACACGTTGTGGTGAACCAGGATAAAATCCGGTGTGTTCTCTCCTTATCATTTTAATTACTGCACTTATGTTATTCCTGCAATTTTAATTCCGCAAATTTACATTGCTTTTTATTATAACGCTATTCACCCCCCCTCTAGCGTTAAGCGTATATTCTAACAATTGGTATCAGAGCCATACTCTCTGAAAGACTTAATAGTTTGAGAGAAACTTTCCATGGCTTCTACTCGCAGTGTTTATGTAGGACTAGGTGAAGGACAATGCTTCACAAGGCCACCACTATTCGATGGCACAAACTATACTTATTGGAAGGAAAGGATGAGAATATTTATCCAATCAAAAAATTTTCTACTGTGGAAAATTATCAAGAATGGAGAGCAAATTTCAACCAAAAAGGTAGAAAATGAAATGGTGCCAAAATCGGAAGATGAGTATGACGCGGACGATATTAGAAAGGTGGAGAACAATGCAAAAGTGATCAACATGATGTACTGTGCTGTAAATCCTGATGACTATCGGAAAATCTCATGTTGCACCACGGCTAAGCAAATGTGGGATAAATTGGAAATTACCTACGAAGGTACGGACCAGGTAAGAGAAGCTAAAATAGATTTTCTAACCCATGAATATGAACTTTTTCATATGAAGGAAAACGAGAAGATAGATGATATGTTCGAACGATTTTCAAAAATCGCTAATGATCTTCATGCTCTTAAGAAGACCTTCACGGATAGGGAACTTGTCCGTAAAATTCTTTGAAGTCTCACTCCGGAATGGCGCTCCAAAGCCGACGCTATTCAAGAGTCAATCGGCATTACAAATGTCACAATCGACGGGCTTAGAGGTAATCTCAAAACCTATGAATCTACTATTCTTAACCCTCCTTTGGATGATCAAAGGAAACGAAGAATCGCCCTTAAAGCAAGCACGGCTCAACCTCAAAATGATGAGGATTCAAGCAACGACGATAACGAGTTCGGACTCGTTATTAAGAAATTTCACAAGTTCATGCAAAAGAAGTATGAATGAAAAGGTAAGCAACAAGGAGACCAATTGAAGTGCTATGGATGCGGAGAAATCGGGCATATCAAATCAAATTGTCCAAATATCAAAAAGGAGAAGAAACCATTCAAGAAACAAAGAGCATACATATCTTGGGGAGGCGACTCCGAAGACGAATCAAGTGATGGAGAAGGAAACGAGACCGCAAACTTGTGTCTTATGGCACACGAAGAAACTCAAAATGAGGGATGTACCACTTCTAAGAACTATTTCACTTTAGAAGAATTGCAAGATGCATTTGATGAGTTGTATAAAGAGTTTATTAGCGCTTCTAAATCTATAAAGGATTTAAGAAAACAAATTTCTTCAAAAGAAAAAGATTTTGATAAACTAACTCTTGAAAATGAGAAATTAAAAGAGGAAAACAAGTTTTATGGCAAAAGAAGCGCCGATAAACCCGAAAGCTCAAATAAGGATTGTACTTCTTGCCAATCTCTAAAGGAAGAAGTAGAAAGTCTTAGAAGCACTTTGCACAAATTCAATTCTTCACACAAAAATCTCAATGAAGTGCTTGTAAATTCACTAAGCACGGTATAGGCTTTAAACACGAGCCAAAAGAAAAAGTTGAGTCCATTCCTAAACCACCTAAGACTCAACTTAGGCAAAATAAAATAAATGTCAACACTCAACCTAGAAATTTTAATCCTAGAATTGCAACTCATCCTAGAACAAATGCTAGAAGAAATAGTGGCATGTATAGACCACCTAGACAAGATTTTCAAAAACCACATCAAAACTATATTCCTAACAATAGAGTAAATACTAGAAGAAACATTGGCATGTATAGACCACCTAGACAAGATTTTCGAAAACTACAACAAAACTATTTTCCTAAAAATAGAGTGAATAAATTTAGACCTCCAAATTATTATCATCCTAGAAGAATGCACAATCCGAATGTCATTTGTCATTACTGCAATAAAATCGGACATATTGCTCCCGCATGCTTCACTAGACATAGACATTTCACTGCAGGACAATCACACCAATATGTTGCACCTAACGCACAAGGACCCAAAATGGCTTGGGTACCAAAATCTCATTAATTTGTTTTGTAGGTGTGTTTGAAGGGATCAAGTGTACTTTGGTACCTTGATAGTGGATGCTCCAAACATATGACCAGGGATGCATCAAAATTCCTTCAACTAAAACCCACCGAAGGAGGAAATGTTGTTTTTGGAGACAATAACAAAGGAAAGATTATTGGCATTGGATCGGTCGGTAAGGACGAATCCTCCTCCATTAAGCATATTTTGCTAGTTAAAGGTCTTAAACATAATCTCTTGAGCATAAGTCAATTATGTGACAAGGAAAATCTTGTATTGTTTGACTCCGAAGAATGCTTAGTTATCCGTCGTAGTGATTTTAAAATTATTCTTCGTGGTTTTAGAATGGATAATATCTATATGGTTGATCTTGAAAATTCTTCATCAAGTTATGTGAATTGTCTTTTGAGTAAAGAAGACGACATGTGGTTATGGCATCGTAGAGTAGCTCATGTTATGAATCTTTTAAACAAACTAGTTTCACAAGATTTAGTAATTGGTCTTCCAAATATGAAATTTGAAAAAGATTCTATTTGTGATTCATGTCAAAAAGGGAAACAAACAAAGGCTTATTTTAAATCCAAAAATGTTGTTTCAACCACTAGACCTTTACAACTTCTACACATGGACCTTTTCGGACCTTCTAGAATTAAAAGTCATGGTGGTAATCATTATGCTTTTGTTATTGTTGATGACTATTCTAGATTTACATGGACGTTATTTCTTGCTCATAAAAGTAATGCATTTCATGCTTTTAAAAGTTTTCTTAAACGTGTCCAAAATGAAAAGAACACAACCGTCACTTCCATAAGAAGTGATCATGGGGGAGAGTTCGATCATAACATCTTCGCGGATTTTTGTGACGAACTCGGTATTGAATATACCTTTTCGGCTCCACGTACACCACAACAAAATGGAGTGGTAGAACTTAAAAATCGATGCCTCGAAGAGATGGCTAGAACCATGCTCGATGAGGCCGAAATTCCCAAATATTTTTGGGCGGATGCCGTGAGTACCGCAAGCTATGTTTTAAACAGAGCTATCATTAGACCGATACCTATGAAAACTCCCTATGAACTCTACAAGGGAAGGAAACCTAATCTTTCCCATCTTAGAGTCTTCGGTTGTAAATGTTTTATTCACAACAACGGAAAAGATAACTTGGGAAGATTTGACGCGAAGTCTGATGAAGGAATTTTTCTTGGTTACTCATCACGTAGCAAAGCATATAGAGTTTATAATAATCGAACCAAAACTGTTGAGGAATCTCCTCATGCAATATTTTGTGAAAATGATGCTCGCTTGGCGAGAAAGGGTTCTTGTGTTGATCTTGCAGATGCGTTAAAGAAAATCAATCTTCAAGACGGGGTACAAAAGGAGGATCCAAAGGAAGTTCAAGATGAAGTCATGGAACAACCTTCGGAAGAAGTACCACCACAAGAAGAAGAATCGATGATGCCTAAGGCTTGAAGGACGTCTAAAGACCATCCTCTTGACAAGGTAATTGGCAACATCGAGAAAGGGGTAAGTACACGAAACATTCTTAAAGATACTGTAGGACATATGGCTTTTGTTTCACAAATAGAACCTAAAACCATTTCTGAAGCAATTGGGGATGAGCATTGGACCTTGGCAATGCAAGAGGAGCTTAACCAATTCAAACGTAATGATGTTTGGGAATTGGTGCCAAGACCCGATAATCACACCATAATTGGTACGAAATGGGTTTTTCGGAATAAATTAGATGAAAATGGTATAATCACTAGAAACAAAGCTAGGCTAGCTGCTAAGGGATATAATCTAGAAGAAGGCATTGATTATAAAGAAACCTATGCACCCGTTGCACGCCTAGAAGCCATTCGTTTATTACTTGCTTTTTCATCATCTATGAATTTCAAATTATTTCAAATGGATGTCAAAAGTGCCTTCCTCAATGGGTTTATTCAAGAGGAAGTGTATGTTGAACAACCCCCGGGCTTTGAAGATTTTACATCTCCCGACCATGTCTTCAAGCTTAAGAAAGCTTTATATGGTCTTAAACAAGCTCCTCGAGCTTGGTATGAACGTCTAAGTAAATTTCTCTTAGACAATGAGTTTGAAAGGGGGAAAGTTGACACCACACTTTTTATCAAAAATAAAAACAATGACATTCTATTAGTTCAAATTTATGTCGATGATATTATTTTTGGTGCTACTAATGATTTTCTATGCGAGGAATTCTCTAAGTTAATGACTAGCGAATTCGAAATGTCAATGATGGGTGAGCTAAACTTCTTCTTGGGGCTGCAAGTAAAACAAATGAAAGAGGGAACTTTCATTTGCCAATCCAAATATTGCAAGGAGTTGCTAAATCGCTTTGAAATGAGCAACGCCAAAGCAATGGCCACCCCAATGAGTACATCCGACCATCTTGACAAAGATGAGAAAGGTAAGGAAGTAGACACCAAAAAGTATCGAGGTATGATCGGATCCCTTCTCTATCTTACTGCTAGTAGACCGGACATCATGTGTAGCGTATGTTTATGCGCTTGATATCAATCATGTCCGAAGGAGTCGCACCTAACTGCGGTAAAACGGATAATGAAGTATCTTGTTGGAACTATAAATGTGGGACTTTGGTATCCCAAAGGTTCTTCTTGCCAACTTGTTGGCTATTCCGATTCCGATTTTGCGGGTTGCAAATTGGACCGCAAGAGCACTAGTGGCACTTGCCATTTGCTCGGTAGCTCCTTAGTTTCTTGGTTTAGCAAGAAGCAAGTTAGTGTTGCGTTGTCCACAACCGAGGCTGAATAGTTGTTGCGCTCAAATCCTTTGGATGAAACAACAACTCTCGGACTATGGCCTTAGTATCGATCATATCCCTCTTCGATGTGATAATACTAGCGCCATTAGCTTGACGAAGAACCCTGTTCTTCACTCAAGAACGAAGCACATAGAAATTAGGCACCACTTTATAACAGATCATGTTCTCAAAGGTGATGTCGAAATTGAGTTTGTTGAAACAAAAGATCAATTGGCCGACATCTTTACAAAGCCTTTAGAGAAAGAGTCCTTCTTCCGAATTCGTAGTGAACTCAGGATTCTTGACTCCACGTTGATCTAATTCATGCATTGTATTTTTATGTTTTAACGATTACTAACTTGAGCGTCGGAGGCGCCTAATTCTTTTTTGCAGGTATCGCCCCAAAGACAGGGGGAATTATCAAACACCGGAGCAGAATAATCGATTTCTCTAAAGTCAATAATCGATTATTCCCTATTTACGTTTTATGTTTATTATGCTGGAAAATTGACATAATCGATTATACAACACTACAATCGATTATCTAACAGTTTTGGCTTTGCAGGATTTTAGCTGTTAAATATAAAAATCGATTATCACATATCCCTAATCGATTATGTCGACATTTATTTTCAGGTGTTAAGTCACTGTGTGACAATAATCGATTATCTAAAACAGTGTAATCGATTTTCCTATTACCGTCTCGGATGTCCGTTACTACATTTCCTGAAATAATCGATTATCTCAAAAGCACAATCGATTATTCCCCGAGTCAGAAAATCACTGGGCACAATGTGTCAGAATAATCGATTACCATAATTCCATAATCGATTATTCTCAGTCAGTATTTCAAAATAGTTACCGTTTCTGACCGTTTGCTCCTTAAATTTTTGCAAATTTCTTAACTTTAATGCAATTTCATTCTTCACATTATAAATAGGTGCATTATATCTTCAATGTCTTCACTCAAACATCAATCTTAGCTCCCAAATTCTCAAAAATCTCTCAAAACTCTTCAAAGGATATTACTATTTATTCAAAATGACAGGCAAAACTTCCAAACGAGCTCGTTCCGGCAAAAATGTTGCCTCCTCTTCCGTCACTCGTCCACTAGTTCATTGTTATAAAGATGGTTCTTATTTACGATTCAATAGTGAAGCCGAACTTATGCGCTTCATTGAAAAATTTGAAAATCGAGAAATCCTTCCTCGATTTTCCACGGATCGTTTCCTTAATCACAGCGCCCCTCCATCCACAGCAAATATGCTTATGCAAAGCCAACTCCTTGAATTCCTATATCTTCACACTCCTTACATTCACCCTCCTCTAATTCGGGCCTTCTATTCAAATCTCGAGAAGGACGAAGATGGTGAAATTGTCTCGAACGTCAATGGAACTTCAATTCTTCTATCTGAGGCAAATATTCAAGCCCTCACTAAACTCCCGCGCAATGGGGAAGACATTTCTCACTATACTAGGGAAGAAGGCGCATTATTTGATGAAGAACAACTTCTCTTCACCCAAATTGGCATTGGTGAATTTATTGCAACTCCGGACCATCGTCGTCCAACCATTACAAACATGCTCCCGGAATATCGTCTAATTTTTTATTTCATCACCCGCGTTCTAAAACCGCGAAAATTCAATCACACAACTATCTCTCATGAGGATTCAAAACTCATGCATGCCATTATCACCGGGGCTCGCATCAATTGGTGCAAGTTCGTCATGACTCACTTATATGATGCAATTGGGGAAGATAAGCCACTCCCCTATGCTTTTGTCGTTATGACCATTCTTGTTGCTTCCGGTATCGACACCTCCGTCGGTCCTCACAAAAAGGCGACAAAACATTGGAAAATTCAAGAATCTTCCTTTCCCAATATCGGTGAGCATCCGCCTCCTTCTCCACCTCAAAGACGTCGTCATCCGGCCCCGTCCGATGCATCCCTCCAATCTATTTCCGAGAAACTTGCCTCCATGTCCACATCCCTAAATCGTATTGATATGAATGTCAATCGATTGACTCACGAACTCCATGGATATTTTGATCACGTCAATTATCCGTATGCCCAAATTGTCCTTCGGGAAGATGTACCGGATGTCGAGACGGAAGTCAATGATGATAATGAATAATGTCGTGTCTCTTTGTTCTTCTAGTTTGCATAATATTCTGTCTTTTATTTTTATGTATTTGCAATATTGTTTAATCAATAAAGAGTTAGTTATTTTTTTTTTTGCTAATGTCAAAAGGGGGAAGATATGGGCTATGCACGCATAAATTGAGGGGGAAGTCATAACTTGAGGGGGAACTCGTTGCATATCTATATACTTGTCTTGGATCGTCATTATGAATTAATTAATATGCATATCCCGATATTGGTTTGCCATTATCAAAAAGGGGGAAATTGTTGAAATACTTTCTCAAGTCGCTAAACTAAACGTGTGTTCATATTTGTAGGTTTTGATAAATGACAAACCGACGTGAACGGAACATGGACATATGCGAAGTCCAAGCACAAGAGAAACAAAGATCAAGATTAAGTAAAGCAACAAAGTTATATATGAGTCGTTCTATAATTGTGATCTTGATCCGACAATTGATTCAAGACTTGGCTTCTCTCGTAAAATCATTTTTATCAAACCATGCATCTTTAATTTAAAGCAAAATGATTTTCAAACATTTCATTTTAACCAAAATGAATTCTAAACATGTTTTTCAAATCTGGACAAACAAAATCGATTATGTACTTTATGATAATTGATTATGTTAAAGCAGTGTACACCAGATTTTACAAAGCTGTAAAATAATCGATTATGTACCTTATGATAATCGATTATGTTAAGGCAGTGTACACCAGATTTTACAAAACTGCAAGATAATCGATTATGTACCTTATGATAATCGATTATGTTAAGGCAGTGTTCACCAGATTTTTCAAAGCTACAAGATAATCGATTATGTGCCTTAGACTAATCGATTATGTTGAGACAGTGAGCATCAGATTTTTCAAAGTAGCAAAATAATCGATTATAGCTTTCTGGTAATCGACTATATTAAAGACCGTTGCCAAAGTATTTTCAAACACTGAAAGATAATCGATTATGTACAATCAGACAATCGATTATGGTAAGCATAAAATCGGGGATTGATTTTTGAACGTTGTCAGGTAATCGATTATACGATTTGGGTAATCGATTATTCTGCACCCGTATGCTTAACGAAGTTAGTGTAAAACTCGAGAGAGTCTCTCGGGGACTGGACTAACCACACATTGTGGTGAACCAGGATAAAATCCGGTGTGTTCTCTCCTTATCATTTTAATTACTGCACTTACGTTATTCCTGCAATTTTAACTCCGCAAATTTACATTGCTTTTTATTATAACGCTATTCACCCCCCAGCGTTAAGCGTATATTCTAACAATAAATAGCACAAAAAACAAGTAGGATGCATCAGGATGGTCTCTTCATTTCAGGTTGCTAGCCCTAGACGGACCCAACCCCTGTGTTGAGTCCCCTAAGTCAAAATGCACATGATGCAAATAAGCGTTCCTACTAGGTATCCGGTATGAGGCTGAGTTATTCTAGGTTTAAAACATGGGTGTTTGTTTTAGACCTGACTTACCCGAGCGGACAGCTCAAGCCGAGGGGGAGGTGGCAATCTGGGAATACAGAAGCTTCGCCGGCTTTTTGAATTATCCAAACCTCGTTTTAAATTGGGATACTAGACAGAAAAGAAGTTGTACACCGCACACCCTTCTTCGCAATTTTAGTAGACTCAAAGAGGAGATGGGTTTCATCACAATTTATATATAGTTCAGGTAATATCAAAGCGGTAAAAGCAATCAATTAGTACATTAAGCACATATCATGTAACAAATTCAGATAAAGCCAAACACAATAATTATTCTAAGCTTAAATTCTGAACCCTGAACAAAACATTATGAGTTCTAATCCCCAGCAGAGTCGCCAGAGCTGTCACACCTCCTTTTTCAGCTATGTACCCCCGTAAAGGAGCGTAAAGGAGTTTTTCCACTTAAAGGACAATCGTAACGGGATTTTATTCAGAGTCACCACTCGGGAGATTAATGGTGTCCCAAGTCACTGATTGAATCCCGAACCCAGGAAAAAGATGACTCTGTTCACAATCCACGAACCAGAAATCCGGATAAGGAATTCTGTTAACCCGGGAGAAGGTGTTAGGCATTCCCGGGTTCCGTGGTGCTAGCACGGTCGCTCAACTATTTCATTTAGCTTTTATCTGTTTTTATTACATGAAGAGCCTATGTGCCAATTTTATGCTTGACCGCTTTTATTTAATATAATATTTATTTAAGAAAGTGAACGTCGTCTAAAGTGTGTTTCGGATTGCGCCGCATCAAATGAACCCGCAATCCTAGTCGCACTCTATTCAATATTTTAGGATTTGGATTTGGACCGCATAAAATGCCCACCCGTATTTAGGAATGTAGTTTATTTAAGTCGTGCCTAATAGAGTCTAACTCGTTATAATCTTTTGGGAGAGCCGTGAAATTCGCTAGATGGCCCCTCTCGATTTCTAAAATGTTTTTAAACCTTTATTGATGGCCCCGCAATTTTGTGTTTTTGTTGGGCGAGGCTCGTCTCATTTTATCTTAAAAGGATAAACCTAAATATAACTATATTTTCTATTTTTGATTTTTTTGTCTCTAATAAAGAAAGAAAGATCCTAATTAATTATATTCAAAATCTGGGCCTTAAGTTCAAGCCCGGGTCCAAACAAAAGGACAAACCTTTTAGTTTAAAATCCGCTACCTAACTCAAAACTCGAATTCCAAATACCAAATAAATTAATTAAAGGAACATTTGAACTGGGCCAAATAGATAGGCCAATGATCCCAAGTAATGGAAGCAGCAGCGATTTAGAGGGCTAGGGAGGGGATCGAATCTAGCGGACCCAAATAATTAAACCTTTTGGGCTAAAGAGTGACCACCGCTGACTGCTCATAATGGCCAGCCCAGTAGGGATGATGCACGTCAAATTTTGAATTAGGCTTTGGACACACCCCTTTCAGGCCCACCCTAATAATTAGAACTATCAACTTGCAAAAAATAGATCTCGTCTAAACTGAGTGTTACAAACATAGATAATGAACTGAGAAACAGGAATTGAATTTTGACAATACGATCGTGAGTGACCTTTGATGAACAGGCTAAACCACCTAATTATGAGATTCTATTTACATTGTATACTAACATGGTTAATGCCTCAAGTTCAAAGTAAACCAGTTATTTTCAGAATAATCCATGCTAACACCTTTTACTTATGTGACTCGTGATTCCAAAAAAGTATTACTAAAAGCTGTTTCTTGCTTAACATGAACAGGAGCCTGTGTACTATTTTTCAACTCAATTTTCAATTCTACATCTACAGCAATCATAGAACTCCAGTTACACTATATTAAGGATCCTAGTTTAGACAAAATGGACCCAAACACGATGTATTAAAGTCCAGCATAGTTCAATGTTACATAAATAAAGTGCTAATCAATTCATAATAAAATACTTAACATATTGAAACATTAACTAGTAAAATCTTCAATAAGAAACGCAGCAAGCTTCAATTCACGTTTCAAACTTGACATTTACATTGCATTGGAGGTGTACATGGGATTCGAAATACAATGAGAACAAGGAAAAGTCAGCAGACAGTAAACGTAACAGCAGCACCAACATGAATCAACAATAGTAATAAAAAGTCGAAACAACAGCTCGAAATCAGGTGCAAACTCCAGCAAACAGTGTCAAAACCTAGGAAACGATTTGCAGCATTTTAGTAAAACAACCAACACACACAATAGATTTGACTAAACCCAAATAGACTTGAAACTGGACCAGGAATTCTGAGAAAAGCACCTTCAGCAACCAAACCTTGAACCAGAGACGTAACTCAACCTCTAAAACTCGAAATGAACCCTAGGTTTTCAGAATGTCAGCAGCCAAAACCAGAGATCTTCATGTTTGCTTTTATCTTATAAATCAGAATTTCAAACTGCACTAATCTGAAAAAAAACTTCTATGAAACAGTATTTTTGGGATTTTTTTTGAAAGTTTTTGTTATTCTTTTTTTTTGTTTTTGAAGATTTGTCATTTTGAAATTGAAGTTTCAGATTGAAACTTGTTGAATACTTTTTTTTTGGGGAATTTTTTGAGGCTGGAGGAAGAAGACCCTTGTTAATGCACTATTCACTCCCTTTTATAGGCAAAATGAGGGCAGCCTTCAGATATTTTGTTTGCCCTAACAGACCCTGCTTATTTTCAACTTTAATCCCTTATTTCTAACTTGCTTCTCAAGTTACTGCCCTAAGTTTATTGAAATCTACACAAAAGTCCTATTCTAGAAGCCTCTAGGATGCTCTTTTAGCAAGGAAATTCCTATACTACCCTTCCCTTGTTTTAGAATTACTATTATTCAAAAATCTACCCTTTAATATCCCCAAACTATGTTTTTACCCTGGAATTACTACCCAACCACAACCCCTTTTATCCTAGTTAAAACTTAACTATAGTTAGCTAAAGAGTGAACTATCTGCTATACCCAAACAACTTCTTCATTAACACTAAGATTGAACAATCAGTTAATGTATTGATACCCAAAATCATTCCCCATCAAATTCCCATTCCAAACCCATATGAATAGGGTAGAGAGGAACCTAATTATGCTATCGACCAATTAGCTATTGAATGCATAACGAACAAAATCACTAATTAACCCAGAGTATGAATAAAGGAGAAACAATGAAAACTAATCACAACAAGAATTATGCTAGACAATCATATCAGTCACAGAAGTAAACTAAACTGGCAATCATAACCAAACAAATCGATGAACTAAAATAAAAGCTAAAGAAAGGAAGGAGAAAATATTACTAAATTAGGTCTTCTAATCAAAACTCCGAAAATAACTTTGAGTTAATATTATATGTGTATTTCATGAGCAATAGACCTATGATATTGGCCCGAAGTCACTCATCTTTGAAAACCTTCAAACAACACAAAACGGCTAGATTCTAGGATTCAAAACTCGCCCAGCTTCGGTGGTATTTGACAGAAAATGACGAGAGGGAAGTCCACGGAAGGTGTGGTGTGAATTTGGGCCGGTTTGGGATAAGGCTGTACGAATAACGGTTCCGAACCGGAACCGTGACCGGAACCGCGGTTCTGGCGGTTCCGCGGTTCTAAACGGTTCCGGTTATACGGTTCCGGTTCCGCGGTTCCGGGCCGGTTCCACCCTTTAGAACCGTGGAACCGGAACCGCCAGAACCGGAACCGGACCGGCTCAGGCGGTTCTAAACGGTTCCAAACGGTTCCGATATTAAAAAAAAAAAAAATTTTTAGATTCGGACCGTTGGCGGAACCGTTTGGAACCGTTTAGAACCGCCGGAACCGGTTCCGGTTCCGGTTCCCAACGGCCATTTTTTTTTTAAATTTTTTTTTTTAAAATTCTGAAAATCAGAACGTTGGTATTGCAGAAATAGCCGTTTGGCATTTTTAAAATTTAGCCATTTGACCCCTCAAATTTAATTTAACCCCAAACTTTATATAATTACACAATTTCCCATTTCTCAACTATAAATACCCCCTCATTCTTTTATTTTAATTCACCAATTCATCAATCTTACTCAATCTCTCTCAAGCTCTCTTACAATCTTTCTGTGCAAGTGCTTAATTTTTGTTGCAAATCCGTGAAACATTGTGAAGTTGTTGAATTGAAGTTTTCAAGTGTTCAATTACAACGATTGTCAATTTTCAAGAAGTTGTTCGTCAATCCGGTAAACTCGTTTCAACTCTTACGTGCTAAGAATATTTGTTGTGTGTTGATATTTACCTTAATTATAATTAGTATGGCATTTTCATTGAAAAAAATGTTCGGAAAAGGTACATCTAAATCCGGTGAAAGTAGTAGCCAAAATCCTACCCTCCCCGGCTCCCAGACCTAGAAAAGATAAACAAGTTCAAACTAGTAGCCAACCTAGAAATACTAATGAAAACTTAGGAATACTTGATAGTGATCACCCGTGTTTTCAATTTAGCGATATTAATTTTCTACATGATATAGCAGTCGGTGATTGAATAGATGATGATATTATGAATTTGTTTTATCCTAATCCACCAATATCAGAGGGAAATGAGGGTGATGATGATGACGAAACCCAACCTCCGGTAGATTTAGATGATACACCTACTAGTCCTGCTCCTAATGACCTAGAACACCCACCCGTACGAACTCCCACTTTTAGTAGACAACCTCGGAAACGTACAGAAACTTCATTAGTTTGGCATTTTTTTATTCAACTAAGAGATAAAGATAGGGCTAAATGCAAAACTTGTGGTAAAGAACTTGTTCATAGGTATACGGGTGATCGTAGCGGAACAGGTAGTTTAGTTAAATATATATATATACATCCTAGCGATAAGGCTAGATATTTTCAAATGAAAGCGGAACAAGAGGGGAAGTCAAGTCCTGATACTACAATTAACCAAAGTACTGGTTCTAACATGGTTCAACCAGGAATAAACACTGTCACCGGAGGTATATTATACTACGATTTCCATGGATAACGCTAGTAGCAACACAACTGCAATAGGTATTTTAACTAGAAAACTTAATCCTGCTTTTACAAATATTTTCTAGATGTATATGCCATATTTATCATTTAATTGTTGGAAATGGTATGAGAATTTTAAACATAGAAATTGAAAAGGTTAAATTCGCTCTTAATTGGCTTTTTTATTCAAACCGTAGAAGTAGACTTAGAGAATATTATAAAAAATGTGACGAAAGTGGCCTTAGAGAAAGAAAGGTTCCTAAACCTTGTCCGACTAGGTGGAACTACATGTATGAAAGCTTAGTAGTGGCGTACGAATATAGAAACCCAATAACCGCTACTTATAATTCTAGGGATTGTGAGGATGAAGATAATGATATGCTACCTAACCAAGATTGGAATAACGTTAAGATTCTTTTAGATTTTTTAGAATATTTTAGTGTGGCTACAATTGCTTTATCTGGCCAATATTATCCTACAATTTCAAACTGTTTAGTATATATTGCCGCACTTGCTAATTTATTTGCTGATTTTAACGAGGGAGGGGAAATTTATGAAAATGCAATATTTGAAATGAAAAAGAAATTTAAAAAATATTTTTTTCCAATCCCTCCTATTTTTGGTGTGGCTGCTTTGTTAAACCCTACTATGAAAGCAGGAGGTCCTAACTTTTGGTATACTAGTATTTATCAATGTTTAGATCTTTCACCAGAAGAAATGGCTACACTATCTGATGCGAAAGCATCAATTACAGTGAATGCTCAAACTGTTTATAATGCTTATAAACAGGCCTTAGAGCATGCTAGGCCTAATATTCCAACTCCTACTTTGTCCACGTCACAATCGTCTAAAAGAGTTGCTGGCTTAACAGCTCTTAAATCGTGGACGGAGTTCAGGGGTACTCAAGGTGAGAATTTAGATGATATTTCCCATCTAAACGAACTTCAAGTTTATTTGTCGCAGGGGCTAGAGAATGATAATCCAGATGGATCTTTCGACCTTTTGGATTGGTGGAAGACAAGGGAAAAGCATTTTCCCGTTCTTGCAAGGATGGCTCGGGATGTTCTGTCCATTCAAGCGTCAACTGTTGCATCGGAGAGCGTATTTAGTCAAGCCAGACTACAAATAGGAGATCATAGAGCGTCGATGCGGGACAGCTTGGAAAAATCAGTGCTCTTCCGAGATTGGATCCGCTCTGAAAGAAGAAACTTTGGGCTAGCTGAATCTCAACCCGAAATAGATGAGTACTATGAAGAAATGCTAGCAGAAATTGCTCAAGAATCATCTTCACCCGGAAGTGGTGATGAACAAGCTTCATTTCCACCACCGCCAACACAACCACCTCCAAACCTTGAAGGTCTTATGAGATTTGTTAGAAATAATACATAAATTATGATGTAACTTGTACATTGGCATGTCTTCTTTTAGTTTTTTTTCCTTTTAATGGTGGTATTAGTACCATGTTGTGCTCATTCCATTGGGGGAAGAAAGACTAAGAAAGATATGCCATTTTGGTCAATAAATATGCTTTTTATCATATACTTGAATATATTTGTCTCAATATTTCTTTGTCTTTACTTCTATATCAATCCTTGAATATAAAATATTTATATAACATATAATATATAACATACAACACATAATACTATTAATACTAACTACTACACAATATACATTATTTATATACAATATATACTACTTTACTACAACATATACTACTTATATACAAAATATACACTACTTATTTTGAATATATACTAATTTCCAAACACAATATATGCTATAGTAACAACATAGTACACCATATAAAAATATATTCTACAATATACTAATCACTACTACACAAGATATTTAATTTTAAAAAAAAAAAGGTCGGAACCGCCGGGAACCGCCTGGAACCGCCAGACCCGCGGTTCCGGAACCGCCAGAACCGGAACCGGGTGGTTCCGGAACCGTATGGTTCCGGTTCCGGCTCTGGAACCGCCAGAACCGGAACCGCCAGAACCGGAACCGCCAGAACCGGGAACCGCCAGAACCGGAACCGTTTACCCAAATAGACCCAGAACCGGAACCGGATACAGCCTTAGTTTGAGTTAGTTTGTGTTTTGGCAGTATCTTAGATCTAAAATTCAAGAAAACCAACCAAGATTTGGAGCAAAAGGATTTGAGGGTTGGAAAGAGGAGGAGAAGGAGGGTATGTGGTGAAATTTTGAGGTAATTTGGGGCATCTCCACCGGCGGAGTCGATTTCCGGCTGGCGGCGGACGTGGCATTACACTGGCGTATCAGAGACGAGTTAGTACGAGGAAGAAGGGAGTTATGTCTCTAATGTTTAACTAATGTTCGGACAACTAAATGTTAAATGGGGAGGTGATTGAGGCCGTTGGATTTGTGAATTTCAACGGTCCAGATTAGGAGATCCCAAAACGACATCGTGTAGCATTATACAAACTGGACCGGGCAGGGTGGAAATTCGGACTGGGTCATTGCATGGAAAGGGAAATAATTCCCTTGGGCTGAGTTATATAAAGCCCAAATGGGCAGCCCCCTTGTTAATTCCCTCTATTCCTCACGTTTATTATTATTATTTTTTCCAAATTCCTTTAAATAATTCTCTTTTTATTCCCTTTTTCTATTTTGTAATTTTTTTAAAATTTTGTTGATTTATAAAGGTTGAAAAAATAAAAATATAAATTAAACTAAACTTAAATTACTTCAAAACTATTTTGTGACAACTAAAACAATTAAAATACAAAATGAACTATTTTTGTGCTTTTTATGCATTGTTCTAAGACAATTTGCCCCTAATTAATATATGAAATTAAATCCTAATGCAAATGCACATTTTTTATTTTCATATGAATTAATACGCGCAAATAAAGTGCAAACAAATAACAGAAAATTACACAAAAATTCACAGAAATTGTAAAAATAAGGAAAAGTCATTTTTGTTTGAATTTTTGGAAATTATTCATGTATAGGGCAAAAATCACGTGCTCACACATGAGAAATAGTATTTTAAGGAAGTTGGACAGATTTGACACACAAATTCGACCTAAGGAGGCAGAGACACAATAGGAGCAAGGCGGGAAATTCTTCTACGAGTTTTTCCTTTCTCTTCCTATTTTTCATTATTGGTTATGACTTTTAGATTGTAGGTTTACATACTATTATGAATAGCTAATTTGTTATTTCGGGTTTTGATAGAACCGTTTGTAGGATAAATTCTTGTTATCTTTTTAAATAATTGAGTCGTAGTATTTTCTCTATTTGTTCAACTATATTATTCTTGTGGTTGATTGAAGGGCCCTCAATTAGCTGTGCCTATTTAGTATTTATTACTTGGGAGAGAGAGTGAATATTTAGGTGGTCGTTGAACAACATCACTCCCGGCATATGTGAGAAATCAATAACCAAGGGTTCAAAGGTGGATTATGGATAACAAAACCTTCGGCGCGATCTAAGTGAGATGTAATTAAAAGCCAGCTAGCACAACTGGGGAGAGTATGTATAGTAAATAGTCGTAGTTACTCGGGAGAGAATTACAACACGCAGAGCGGTCATGATAGGTAGAGAATACTTAGGCAAAATTATAGAAGACATAGCGGGAAGGATTCCGACAGTTAGGAAAATCATAACTCTAGACCTCCTTATTCATTTCTCCAACCTGTAGTATCTTAGTGTTAATTTATTATTTTAATCTGTTAGTTAGTTAGTTAGTTAAATACAAGAATCTTAATATCTATAAGCGAGGAATTGTTCAAGCTTGTATTCTTGGTTATAGCGAACAATTGTTAGGTAAGTCTTAGTTCTCTGTGGGATTCAACTCCGGACTTGTAAACCGGCTTAAATTTCAACAACCGCTTTATTTTTTTTATAAGACATAGTTGAACGTGTTCAAAATTTTGACACTGTTGCCGGATTACTAACGGTGTAGCCTTAGGTGTACATATTTCTGGGTTGCAAGTTTGAACTGTTATTTTTATTTTCGTGTAATTTATTATTTATTTATTTATTTATTTATTTTAATTTTTGATCTGAGAGACATGTCATCTTGGAATTATGAGAGTTTTTATGGTGGTAAGTCTACTTTTGATCCTCGTTATGTATATTGCAGAGGAAACCACACAGGGAAAAATTATCAAAGTATTTCCGATAGCGAGTTTATGTGCACCAACTCAATCTTATATTTGGAATGTGTGTGATATGTGTGGTGGCCATGATGGTCACTTTTATGGTTGTACTTATATTTCTTATCTTCCCCCCAACCCCTTGCACTAATGGTTCTTTTTCTTGTAAAGTTAATAGGAATAAAGAACCCATGTATGAGGACCAAAAAGAGATCGAGGATATGCTAAAGTGCTTTATAGTACAATATGATGAGATACAACTGCGGGTACAAAGACAAGGGGTAACTATTCACAACTTGGAGGCTCAAGCAAATAAATTAATTGAACCTTGTAAAGCATAACAAGTTCACATTGTGGATTGTAGCCAATATGAGTATGAATTGGCTACAGAAATTGCCATTATACTAGAGGATTTAAAAAAAATAAGAGGATGAGCTAGAGGAGAAGGCCAGAGTAGAACACCAGCAATCAATCGAACTAGACTTTGAAGATGTCGATGTCGTAGAGAGATACTAGAGTCAACCAAGGATATTGAATATACATATTTAGTTGACTCTAGTATCATTAGTGTTAAGGATGTTTACAATCCCAATGTTTGTGTAGTTGAGTGCATTGGTCCACACTCCAAGCATTTTTCCCATTGTGTATGGATAATGATATGAAAATAGAGTCGTCTGAGCCACTTGAGGAGTCAAGAAGTAAGGAACAAGATGCCTACATTATGGAATTCTTCGTTCCAGAAAGTCGGGAATGCACATCTCATCAAAAGGCCAAGAAGTGCAGAATACTATATTATTCTATTAGGCCAGTTACACCACCATAGGAGCATGATTACAGAGTATAATCAAAACTTGGGGTCCAATTCATAAGTTCGAAGTAGAGGCAAAAAGTGATTCACGTTGTGCCGCGATGTTAAATCAAGCGCTTGTCGAGAGGCAACCCAACTTTACTGCTTTCTTTTGTTTTTTTTAATGTTTTTTTTATACTATTTATGTAGTGTCTATTTTTTGATTTTTTAGGAGCATGGAAAGAAAAGCTATTGGAACGATGCAACAACAAACCAGATGGTTTGAACAAAATGTGAGGTACCCGTACGACGGATCAGGCCTAAAGAAGTCTGAGTACCCCATGAGATGATAGTGCTTCGACCTTTGGCCTACCAGGTAGTTTCTTTTACCCTCTTGTATGTATGGGTTGTATTGGGGACAATGCACAATTTTTAAGTGTGGGGTGAGGAGATTATCTGGGTGACTTTCTATGCTATTTTAGTTATGTTAGTTTAATTGGATATATTTTTAAATAGAAAAGAATGGACTTTTCCCGATGATGGATCTATTTGACGATTTCCTTGAGGGATTTAAGTATAACGAAAAAAAATTCTTTTGTTAGGTAATGTAGTAATTCCTCCTTGGTTTTTCTTTGTACCGCTGTTCTTTTCCAAGAGTTTTATTTGAACCGGGTGTAGTTAGTTTTGTTAAGAATAGGAGCCATTCTGTTGTGTTTTGAATTGAAGCAATATCTCTTGACGCTGTTATGCCTTGAGAATAGTGAGTACTTTGGTTGTGACGCTTAGTCTTAGTTTTTGACTCTTGTATAAGTACCTTAAATTGTATATTCTTAACTTTGCCTAACTGATTTGACTAGAGTATTTTGATGATCTAATCTTGAGTGAGTCATGTGCCATGTGCGTGTGGGAGTTGTTATATTCTGTGCATTATTTTTGATGTCTAGAACTTGCCCCGTGTGTTTACAAAGAAAACTAGTAGTTTTGTTCAGTCTTGGAAGTGATATATGCATTTTTGTTGAGTGATAAGAGGTTAAATAGACTATAATCAGGCCCTAAAGACCCATCTTCTTGTATATTTTCTATGGTAAAAAGTGATAACAAAATGCTCTGATTAGTGCTATTCATGCTTTGCAGACTATATTCAGTAAAAGAAGTCTATGGAGTACTTTTGGGATCAATCACGGAGAAAAAGAGGCCAATCTTACAATATCCACAAAGTGCACCAAGCGAAGGCAGGAAAAACCACAACTGAAGATAGCCTGCCGCGGTCCCGGCGTAACCGCGGTAGGACCGTGGCAGAATGATATTGCAGGTGTCTGAGAGGCAGTTTGGCCGCTATCCTGGTGTAACCGCAGTAGGACCGCCACAGCACGTGGAAACTTCAGAGAGGTAGTTTGGCTGCGGTCCTGGCATAACCGCGGTAGGTGATAGTATGAATAATATCACTCCCAGAGTATAGACGAGAGTAATAACCGAGGGTTTAAAGGTTGGAGTAGAGATAACGATACCACGGGTGCAATCTAAGTGAACTGTATTGTGAAATTAGCTAGCGTAGCTTAAGAGAGTGCGTCTAGTAAATTATCATAATTACTTGAGAAAGAGTTATGATAGTTGGAGTGTACTTGATTGATAGAGATAACTAAATTATAGTTACAAGACATATACAACCAAGGAAATTACCAACGGGGGAAACCATTGTCTTAAACCTTATTCCAATTGTTTACACATCAAGTTTAGTTAATTTTTAGCTGTTAATTACTTTCAGTCTTTAGTTGTTAGAAAAATCAACCATTATGAATCAAAAAGTTTGGGAAAACAGATTGTGTGAATTTAGAAAATCTGACAGTAGTTATTGATATGTTAGTTCCCCGTGGTTCGACTCTGGGCAATAATACTCAGATTATATTTGCAATGTCTCGCATAATCTTTTGTGAGACTCAGTTGAGCGTGATCATTGAACCATATCTATATATATACCCGCCTAATTTTTATGTATCGTAGTTTAACCTTTTGAGCCTGTATTCCTATCTCTTTGACAATCACCTTACACGCCTTACCCAATTGTTTGAATTAACCATCTATTTGAACCTTTTACCTCTCATGAACACTTGAATTATTATGAACTTTGTAATAGTTAAAGTGTGGGGTGGTTGGTTTGGCTTTTGAGTAGAGCTAATGAAATAAGGAGAAATGTGGATTGTTTTGGAAAATTAAGAGCCACTTGAATTGGAAAAGAAAAATAATAAAAAAAATAGATGTATTGTTGCAAAAATTTCCTTGATAAGTAGTGACTCTTGATGTAATTGTGCTTGTGCTTAAAGAAGTATGGGGTAAAATACGTTGATATGAAGGCAGAACTTTGTTTGACATAAGTATGGGGCTTGAATGTTAAAATAAATGTATTAAAGTGATTAGAAAGGTGTAGTTACTCTTATATCCCAATGTATCTTACCCGTCCCGCGGCCTACATTACAATCAAGTAAAGTCCTACGTGATCCTAGACCGAATGAGCTCGATTAGTAGAGTAGTACACTACGGGCAAGCCTATGGTGCATCTTTTGGGGCATATGAATTTTATTTCTCAGAGTGAGTGAATTTTTTTCTATCTTGAGTTCCTAAGTGTTCTTAAATTTTATTCTGTGGAATTACTCTCTTTTATTGTGTGAGGGCACTTGATTCATGTTGGAAAGGCAATGTCAGTAATCTCCATGTTAGAATAAGTGGGTGAATTGTGAATAATGCGTGGTACTTGTGAGTCAAATCTTTAGGTGAAAATGTTACGCTTTTGTACTTAATCTATTTGAAATATTCTTGGTGTGATAAATTAAGAGAATTGTTTAAAAAAAGGTCGTGTCTATATAAAGTGTAGTTTTCTTGCTCGAGGACGAGCAATGGTTTAAGTATGGGGTGTTGATAATAAGCTATAATTACATATTTAGTCGATTATTACACTTTAATTTACTGCATTTTAGTTGAGTTTGCGCTTTAATCACTAGTGTATTGCACTAATTGTGTGTTTTATGTCTCGTAGGAGTGATTCCGAACTGTGTAGATATTATGGACTGAATTCAAGTGATTTGGAGCTTTGAAATCTGAGTAAAAGCCCAAGGAATTAAGTCGCAATCGCGTTCGGAGATCAATAGATGATAGTTAGAACGAACGAAGAATCGAGTAGATATATTGTGCACTGTCTAATATAATGGACATAACTTTTTAATCAGTACTCCATTTAGGCTCTTCAATATATGATTAGAAAGATAACTCAAATGACTACAACTTTCTTATTTTATGTTTTTCCAGATTCCTAACACAACAGGATGAAAAGTGTGCGTCAAGAGCGAGACCGCGCTTGTCAGGCATAATCAAGTGGATATGCGTGGTTTGAGCACAAGCGCGGCCACGCACTTCCTGTCCAGAAAATGTGTCCTTTTTTGCATAGGAGAAGGTGTAATTATTTGCGTCCAACTCTACTTGGTATGTATACATGGAAAAGTAATATTTTGAGGAAGTTGGACAGATTTGAGACACAAATTCAACCTAAGTAGGTAGAGACACAATAAGAGCAATGCGGAGAATTCTTCTACGAGTTTTTCCTTCCTTTTCCTATTTTTCATTTTTTGTTATGACTTTTAGTATTGTTGTTTTACATACTATTATGAACAACTACTTTGTTACCTAGGATTTTGATGGAACCTTTTGTAGGAAAAATTCTTGTTATGTTTTTATATAATTGAGCGGTAGTATTTTCTCTATTTGTTCAACTATATTATTCTTGTAGTTAATTGAAGGGCCCTCAATTAGTTGTGTCTATTTAGTATGTATTACTTGGGAGAGAGTGCATATTTAAGTAGTTATTGAACAACATCACTCTCGACTTATGTGAGGAATCAATAACAAAGGATTTAAATGTGGGATTAGGGATAACGAAACCTTTGGTGATATCGAAGTGAGCTGTAATTAAAGTCAGCTAGCGTAACTCATTAGAGTATATCTAGTAAATTATCATAATTACTCGAGAGAGAATTACAACAGCAGAGCACTCATAGTCAGTAGCGTATACTTATGCGAAATTATATAAGACATAGGGGGAAGATACCGAAAATTAGGAAAATCATAACTCTAGACCTCCTTAATCTTTTCTCCAACCTATAGTATCTTTAGTGTTAATTTATAATTTTAACTTGTTAGTTAGTTAGTTAAACACAAGAATCTTAATATCTATAAGTTAGGAATTATTCAAGCTTGTATTCTTGGTTATAGTGGACAATTGTAGCTAAGCCTTAGTTCTCTATAGGATTCAACTCCGACTTGTAAATCGAATTATATTTGTAACGACCGCTTTGTCTTTTTTTTTAAGTCATAATTTGATGTGATCAAAAGCTAAACTCTAATAGTCGTCTTAAAAGATGACTAGCACACCTAATTTTTTCATCCAAAAGTCCTGCCTCCTGAGCCTATAGAGTAATGAGATATTGAAGAAAAAGGACCCAATTTTTATGTGGCGCACAGTTTTGCACCATCAAGTGAATTTGTATCCACTCTTTAAAATAAGTTTGATTGATGCCTAATTTTTGAATAACTTCAAATACATACACTTTTCTCTTTTTCTGTATGGTTGTTTTCTTCTTCGTTGTGCTTAGAGTATAATCTTCTTCTTAATTGCAAAATGGGTTAGTTAATTTTTTTTGTTATTTTGATAATTTAATAATTGAGATTTTTTATTTATGATATCTGAAAGTTATATTTCAAATTTAAGCTCATTTGGAGTATATGTGGACACTAAATCGTGTAATAGATTATTGATTGACGTTCGAAGAACAAGTTCATGTTTCAGATTTGAGTTCAATTTAATCTAATTTTTCAAGAGAAGTTTTCATAAATCACTATCTTTTAGTAGTAATTAGCTATTTATATATACCATTTACTATATTATGAATTATAGATACATTTTCTGTGGTTATAAGATGTATTTGATGTATTTAACCTATGGTATTCATGAATACAGTAGCAAAAATATTCGTGAATCAGGTAAGTCCATCTAATCAGTTGTTGTATTTGAGTATATTTGACTGTATTCGTGGAGTGAAATATTGAATAACAACTGGACATATTATTGTATTTTTATTGTATTCGGCTGTATTCATGGCGTGAAATAGGAGATTCCACTATTTTTAAAATGAAAAGGGAATCAATTAACATAATAGGCTCCTAATATAACTTAACAAACTTAATTATAACATACAAATTTTATATTTCAGATATAAAAAAGATTCTCAATCGAAAAATACCCCAAAAATATAGCAATCTTTAGAAAAATTATATAATACATCTGCATACATAAATTATATTAATTAAAAAATATATGAATACATTCATATATTGAATACAAGAATACAATAAAATACATAAAATACAGCAGGATACATTGAAATACAATGAAAAAAAAGACAATGAATACAATAAAATACATTGAATAAACGAGATACATTGAATTACAATGAATACAATGAAATACATGAAAATACATTAAAATATATTAATAGAAAATAAGTTGCTCAAGCCCAAACTCTGTCGTCTTTGTTCAAGAACAAACCCTAATTTCCGGCGAATCCGGCGTAGCAACGTTTGAAGATACAACACGCGACACCTTTGAGATTTGAGGGTACAACACGCGTCTTCTTATTTTCATTACCTGCTTTGATTTGGTTAGGGATTTGATATGATTTTAGTGACTTTAACAGAGAAATCTCTTTTCTTGATCTCCTGAAATAACTCATAGCTACCAAATCCACCATTGTCCCAATTGCCGCAACCATTGCTATAAACCCTGCAAAAGGAAATTAACCCACGATTTTCCAGGAAGGCAAGGGCTAGACAAGCTCTTGGATGCATCAGGCAATATGTGAACGAAAATTGTGGCGAGAATTGATGATGGAGAAATCGCAATTCATATAATCGGTGCAAGAATTTATCGGAATGAAAAAAAATAGTATGGATGAGAGGAATTTTGAGATTGAGCATCGTGTTTTTAGAGAATGGATAGAAGAGAATGTGATGTATCAAAGTAGAGGAAGAAAGAAAATAGGATAACTGAATAGCGTATTTAGTGGCTTAGGACTAGGAGTTAACCAAAATTAAATATTTTGCTATAAACCTTAAAAGGTATTTATAGAATATAATTTTTTTAAATAATATTTATTTAAAATAAATAAGGTGTTAACCTTTGCTATAGGAGATAAAATTTCTTCGGGGTTTTGCCATTGTATGTCAACCTAAACTAATAAATGGCATAAAAAAGCCCAACTTATTGTTATTGGCATCTTATGGCCTACATTTCTGTTTTAATTTAAAAAAATAATGCTGTATAACAAACTAGGTTAGAGCTTCTTCCCGTAAATTACTCTCTCTCTATCTCTCTATCCCTCTCTTTTCTCAATATCTCATCGTTCTCTCTCTTGACACCAGAGTTTTTTCTAGAGCAATTGGCATAAATAAATGCCCAAAAGAATGAGTCGATCATGAAACTGAAGTCTCACCCGTTTTCGAAGTTATCACAAGTTTTTTTTCATTCTCACTTAGCATTAATGGACTAAATCAGGCCAACTTTCTACAAATGTGTACAAAAAGATTGTCTAGACAAGAAATATTCTGTTTTGAATCGAAAGAGGAATGAGTTTGAGCGACTCTACACATTCCAAGTTTTTTGAACTATTGAATTTGAATGAATGCAGATCTCAGTGTATATCAGCTGATATATCAATATATATATCAGTTTGTATATCTGTTTATTTCATGTATATCATGCATATTTATATACATGTCTATGTATATCAATAAAAATATTGTGTGATATACACTCACATGCAATGTGATATATATGTCTATGTATATCAACAAAAATCTTGTGTGATATACACTAATATATAACAGCAAAAATACGTATTGGTGATTATTTGTGAAATGTATTCACAATTTTATTGTCGCTCTTCGTGTATATTAAAATGAATTTTAATTTGATTTTCCTTCTTTGTATATCCAAACTATGAATTTATAAATATAGTTATTCAATTTTTTTTGTTATGTCAATACTAATTTATATCATAATTAAAAAAAATTATATTATTTGTATATCACATTGTATAACATATCAAATAATGTGTATATATATATATATATATATATAAATTTATTTCTCTCTTTGTTTATATCAAAAAATTATTTTCCATCTTTGTATATCAATACTTATTTACTCCCAAAATTATATTTATTATTTTTATGTCTTAGAAATTGCTCTAAACTTATATACATTGCTACAGTAAAGAAGAAAAATAAAAAAATCAGAAAAGGGATATAAAGAGATTCCGGAAATTTTTAGATACTTTTAAAAGGAAATAAAACTTAATTTTTAGGAGGATGGTTGCAACCGATTAGAAGAGAGAAGAGAAGATATATTCTTTAATAAAAAATACTAAAGATAATAAGGCACCATTTATGGGAGAGGATACAGAATGCAGTAGTGGAAAAACGGTTGCCTTACATGATGCACAACGAAGTAAAGGAAAGAAGAGACAGAAAGCGGTTCTTATTGCTATTTTGAAGGAAAATAACTTTGGTTATTGGTTGCCAATTTTTTTGGGCTACTGTTGTCAAATCTAATATGAAGTAAAAAAATTACCAATTCTCCTTATGTATTGTTATACCATGCCATTTTTTCAATTTCTTTTTTCAAATCTTGAAAATACGCAGCCCACCATTCCACATCGAGTCCACAAGTCCTGCCTCCTGGGCCGGCCATAATGTAACAAGATATTGAAGAAAAAGGCCCAAGACCCGGATGTTGTTTCCATACGAATCACTCATGCCCTGACTATGTCTTCATTAAACCGGCCTCAACATTGACCCAAACCCCAAAAAACCAACGACTGGAACAGTTCGAATCTCATTATCGATCCGGTTTTCCTGCGAATTTTCTTACTGTAGATAGATGTTCCGTGCGTTTCTCTTGGAATTCTGAATCATAGGGTTTGGGATCTCGAAGATCACAAGCTCACAGAGGTTTATTTCTTACTTGTACATACAGATGGAGGAATCAACTAGCGAAATCCTCTTTGAGACACGTCATCATGCCTCGAGGCCTTATATTTCCAATTATCCTCCACAAATTCAACAGGTTTCTACTGATTTGAATTCTATATTTTTTTTGTTTAATGATCTTCCGCCTTTGTTCTCAATTGCTTATTTGCTTGTGTTTGATTTAGCTAAATGACGGCGTCAAAAGCAGTTATGTTTCAAGATTGTTTTCTTCCTCAGGTACATTCACTTTTTTGTTGAAAATCAGTATTTCGTGAAGTTATTATAACTAAATTGGCTTATTATGTTTAAACTAATTTCTTTCTGCTAGTATGTAATGCAACTTCCAGTTGATAGTTGAGGACAGCTTTCTTTTGTTTTCTTTTCTGGTGTGATTTAAATGTAATATTTTTTGTATTTTATAATTGTAAGCCTATTCATTATTTGTTTGGATATTTCTTTGGCCGGATATATTTATATAGTGCAAAGACTTTTGAGTGTGAGTAGATTGTTTTAGTTTTGAAATAGAAATCTTACACTGACGGATTATGAGGACGACGCAAAGTTTCAATTTTTCTTTCTTTTGGTATTGGATTACAAAATTGCAATTATATAAAGAAAATATGGGGTTATTTATCAAAAATGAAAAGAAGATATGATTGTTATTCTACAAATTTCATTATTATAAACTATGTATTGAAGTCACCCACCATCACTGATTAAAACTGACATGATAATATCATCAAGAAGCTGCATTGCACCCTTGTGAGTTTCTTATTCGATTATAGTGGAACTTGGATGTGATTTTTTGCATATGTGGTCTTATAGTGCATATTATCTTTGAGATGCTTAAATCTTGAGCTTCTTTTCTCTTTTCCTTTTTCTTCTTTTGCATTTCTTTTGGTTTCCCTCTCGTTAGCTTGGAGGCTTTGTATAGCTGGTTCACATTATTTTGCATAAAAACAATCATTTAATATTTCAAAATTTTGAATTCACATGATCTTTAAGCAATTTCTCCTAAGTTAAATTACATGTGTTTTACTAGTTCAGAGATTCATGAGAAGAAATAATAGATTATTTTATTGGAGTTTGATAGAGAATGGATAGAAATAATAGGTCGAAAAAAGGCAAAATAACTAGTTGACTAAGCATAATGTCTAAGTTATGATCTTCAACAAAAAGTATCAGAATTACAGTAAGATAATATTGTAGTAGTCTAGTTTAAAAATTCTTGAAGGATAAGAAATTTTCCTTTTAAGGAAATGGACTAAGGAAAATTAGAAAGAAAATAAAAATTCATTAGGATATTTGACTTTGTATATAGAGAATATTTAGTTTCATTTCGCTTGTTGTTAAGACCTTTTAGTTTATATTATCAAAATTTTTACCATGTTTAAAGGTATTGCGCAACTCAAGGAGAGATGGAGAAAGCAGGGGGATCCAACAAAAGTAAGGAGATATGCATCCCTATTTGTTTCCGCAAGGGGTGATCTTGTGGCTATAGCATCTGGGAATCAGATAACAATCATGCAGAAGGGTGATGACTACCAAAAGCCTTGTGGTATATATATCTGTAAGTTTTAGGAATCTAAAATAGAAAAAAACTGTGGTCGCAGTAACCTCCTTTAGAGTACTTCCTGAATAGGGCCATCAGTTTAGCATGTTAAAAGGCTTCTTTGTTCTTAAGGTATCAGTGCTGCCTTCCTGCCTGCAGCTTTTCAGTGTTTTTAATTTTTCCTACTCTTCTGACCCTATTTAATCACTGAACCAACACATTGTGCCTTTTGATATGTATTAGTACCTAAGTGGTGCTGGTGTTTTCCTCTGAAAATTCAATTTAATTATGTGGAGAGCGAACAGGGAGATCTACAAGGTGGCAAGGAAAGAAGCAAAGATGGCAGTCACGGAAGCTAAAAACGCGGCGTTTGGTCGCATGTACGAGGAACTAGGGGAGAGAGGCGGGGACAAGATTTTATTCCGGTTAGCTAAAGCAAGGGAAAGGAAGGCACGTGATCTTGACCAAGTTAGGTGTATCAAGGGCGAGGATGGTAGAGTTCTGATGGGGGAATCTCAAATCAAGCAGAGGTGGCAGGCGTACTTTCGGGACTTACTTAACGAGGAGGGGGATCGTAACATAGAGCTAGGGGAGTTGGGGCATTCAGAGCAACATAGAGACCTTGGGTACTGCAGGCGCATTAGGGTGGAGGAGGTCATGGGGGCTTTGCGTAGGATGAGTAGGGGTCGAGCGACCGGGCCTGACGAGATCCCGGTGGAGTTCTGGAAGTGCATGGGTAGGTCAGGAGTGGAGTGGCTCTCCAGGTTGTTCGATGCGATCTTCAGGACCAAAAGGATGCCGGATGAGTGGAGGTGGAGTACAGTGGTGCCCTTGTACAAGAACAAAGGGGACATCCAAAGCTGCAACAACTATAGGGGTATCAAATTAATAAGTCATACCATGAAGGTTTGGGAGCGGGTGATTGAGGCGAGGGTGAGGGAGATGACATCTATATCTAGGAACCAGTTCGGTTTCATGTCGGGTCGCTCCACTACAAAAGCTATCCACCTTGTCAGGCGGCTGGCGGAGCAATTCAGGGATAAGAAGAAGGACCTACAATGGTGCTTATCGACTTGGAGAAGGCGTATGACAAGGTCCCAAGGGAGGTGCTATGGAGGTGCTTGGAGGCGAAGAGCGTGCCGGAAGCCTACATCAGAGTAATCAAGGACATGTACGATGGAGCTATGACTAGGGTTAGGACGGTGGGTGGCGACTCAGACCATTTTTCAGTGGTTATGGGGCTCCATCAAGGATCGGCGCTGAGCCCCCTCTTGTTTGCCTTAGTGATGGATGCTCTAACCCGACATATCCAAGGGGATGTGCCTTGGTGTATGCTATTTGCTGATGATATAGTATTGATAGTGAGACGGGGGTCGGTGTTATTGAGAGGTTAGAGGTATGGAGACAGACTCTCGAGTCTAAAGGTTTCAAAATAAGCAGATCTAAGACAGAATACCAGGAGTGCAAGTTTAGCGCCGAGCCGAGTGAAGTAGGCAGGGACGTGATGATTGGATCTCAGGTCATCGCCAAGAGGGACAGTGTCCGATATCTTGGGTCTGTGATTCAGGGGGACGGAGAGATTGACGGGGACGTCACTCATCGTATAGGGTGGTCAAAGTGGAGGCTTGCATAAGGAGTCCTGTGTGACAAGAAAGTTCCACATAAACTAAACGGGAAATTCTATAGAGCTGTGGTTAGACCTGCGATGTTGTATGGGGTGGAGTGCTGGCCCGTGAAGAACTCTCATTTTCAGAGAATGAAGGTTGCGGAAATGAGGATGCTCAGGTGGATGTGCAGGCACACCAGGTTAGATAAGATTAAGAATGAAGTTATTCGAGAGAAGGTAGGGGTGGCCCCGGTGGATGAGAAGATGCGAGAAGCAAGGCTGAGGTGGTTCGGGCATGTGCGGAGGAGGAGTCCCGATGCCCCTGTGAGGAGTTGTGAGCAGCTGGAGATTGTTGGCGGTCGGCGAGGCAGAGGGAGGCCTAAGAAGTATTGGCGAGAGGTGATTAAGCATGACATGGCTAGAATGCAGGTTTCCGAGGACATGACCCTTGATAGGAAAGTCTGGAGGTCTAGCATCAGGGTTGTAGGATAGGGGCTCCTAGAGTTTTTCGTACTCCTCACCCGGGGTTGGGTGAGGGTCGGCAGGGTTATCCATAGATGATTCGTGTTTTAGCTTATGTCTCCTTTATGGCTGTTAGTTATGGTAGTTACTGTATGATATTATTGCATGTTATTTTATTTATGTTTCTTATGTTTCCTATGTTTAGATAATTATTTACGCTATTTCTGCTGGAGTTACTAATGCTCTATTGTTTTTGCTTTTGTTTTTGTTTTGTTTTTGTTTTTATTTTTATTGTTGTTTTTCCTTTTCTCCACTGAGCCGAGGGTCGATTGGAAACAGCCTCTCTGCCCTTTCGTGTAGGGGTAAGGCTCGTCTACATATTACCCTCCTCAGACCCCACCTGGTGGGACTATACTGGGTAGTTGTTGTTGTTGTTGTATGTGGACGTAGACAGAACTGTGTCACCGATGTGTTAACTTTCTTCTCTTTTCCGGTTGAGAATTCAATAAATCCAGCCCAGAAATAGATCAAGAGGGTGACGAGGAAGATTAGAATGACTGTCAAGTTACCTAATTTTATATATGCAGTTGGTTTACGGTGCCATTCTTTATGATTATGCAGAAATATTGCTACATTTATCTATTACTTACTGCTTTTGTATTTCTAGGCAAAAGCATTACTTCATTCTGTTGTGGGGCTTGGTCTGAAACTCATGATGTTCTTGGTGTTGCGGATGATAGTGACACAGTCTATCTCATTAGAGCTAATGGTGAGGAAATTACCAGAATTTCAAAGAGTCATATAAAAAGTTCTTCATCAATAGTTGGCCTGATGGTGCAGGATGACGCTGATTTGAAGAAATCCTGCTTGTAAGCTTTAATTGTACAGGTTTCTTCTATCGGATTTTTCATCTTATTTCCCTAGCTTGTCTTTTTTGGGTGGATAACTCTTTTTCAGGTGTACCTTCACTATATTTACGGCAGATGGCTTGATTCATGATGTTGAGATCAATCAAGATCCAAGTGCCTCTGTTTTCTCACCCCTTGCCTCGACAAGTGGGAGAATGCTGCAGCAGTTTCCACAGAACATGTTCTGCCTGGATTGCCATCCAGAACTGAGCTTATTTTCCGTAGTTAGCAGTGCTGGCAGCTTGCAGCTGACTAGTAATGGTAACTCAAACTCTCTAACTATATCCGGACATATTTATGATTTTCTTAATTTTGTTTTACCAGACATTTCGAATTGGTACAAGCTACTTATTACTTCTCCTTTATTACTGACAGTAATTTTTCTAGGATTGTACAGTCTTTCCCTTTGCCGAAGAAGTGGAAACTTAGCCCTAGAAGTTCTCGTTTCCACTCAGTTTGAGGGTTTCTTTTCTATTCCTAAAGGTTATGTAGGTCATATAACTTCTCCTAAGGTGTCAATATCACCACAGGGAAAATTTGTTGCAACTCTTGATATGGGAGGATCTTTGAGTACCTTTAATTTTGATAAGGAACAGTGTTCTCTCTCAAAATTTGCTTATGGAGAGGAATTGCATCATGGAAATAAGGAGTCAGAGAAGGGGAACAATCTTGCTAATAAAGTCGTGGATTTTGCCTGGTGGTCTGATGATATACTTGCTGTTACAGAATGGAATGGTAACATCACTATGATTAACATATCTACCGGTGCTATGCTATTTAAGAAGGATGAGACTACGTATTCGCTGCCCCTTTTAGATAGATTACCACAGTTGTCGGGAAAACTTTTTCTACTAGAGACAAAACCATCCATTCAGAACAATGAATCAACTGAAGGAATTAGAGCAAGCAGCTTTCGTCTTTTTGAATGCAACTGTGATGATATGAATAATAAGTTTGACTGGGCCAGTATCCAGTGGAGCTTAATTTCATTTTCTGAGCGATCCATTCCTGAAATGTATGATGTATTAATCTCCAGACAAGAGTATCAGGCTGCTCTCACATTTGCGGATCACCATGGGCTAGATAAAGACAAAGCTCTGAAGTCACAGTGGTTGCACTCCTCCCAGGGTGTAAATGAGATTAAGACACTACTTTCGAATGTTAAGGACCAAGTTTTCGTACTTTCTGAATGTGTAGGTCGATTTGGACCAACTGAAGACGCAGTTAGGGCTTTGCTCGATCTTGGACTTGGCATATCTGACCGTTTCAGATTTTCTGAGTCTGACGTTGATGAGCATAATAAGGTTTGGGATTTTCTTGTGGCAAGACTTAATTTGTTGCAATACAGAGACCGGCTAGAGACATTTCTTGGGATAAACATGGGCAGGTGATGATATTATTTCTCCCTATTTTTTTCAATGGTGTATAACAACAACAACAGCTACCCAGTATAGTCCCACGAAGTCAGTGTTTTTGATAGCGCGCGGCGACAAATAGCGACGAGGGCTCGCTTCAGTGAGGCGAGAGGCGCGCAGCGAAGCGCTCGCCTTTTTGATGTGAGGCGACAATTTATAAAATATATATATATATATATATATATATATATATATATATATATATATATATATATATATATATATATATATAACTAAAAATTCAATAACAATAATATGTTAATAAATTAAAGAGTACTAATAGTCTAAACTCTAAAATAAGCAACATTTATTCTTCTTCAAGATTTCCAAATTCCACAAGATCATTGTTGATAGCATTATATTGGCTATCATCTTCTTCATCCTCTGAAACTTCATCAATTAGGGTGGTGGACCGGCTTGAACTTGCTACCCCTTTTCCCTTGTATGTTGAACTTGAAGAACTCGCTCTAAGTCCATAGATGTTCTCCTCAACTCCAACAGCCATAGAAACGGTACCCCAATCGAGATCATCTCCTTCATACACTTGTTCATCTTCGTGATTTTGGGGGGCTCCAGTTAACCATTCATTTGCCTCATCAATATTGTCCAACAAAATTGGATCAATAGTATCGCGAGCTTCATAACGTCGCCTCAATGTTCTATTGTATTTAATATACACTAGATCATTGAGACGCGATAGCTCAAGCCTATTCCTTTTCTTGGAGTGAATCTGCGCATCAAGTTATTTAGATTAAATAGTAAGTACTAATAATAATACAATATAGAATATATATTAATATAACAAATCTACTTCTTACATGCTCAAATACGCTCCAATTTCTCTCGCATCCAGATGCACTACAAGTTAGGCTTAATACTTTGATGGCAAACTTTTGCAAGTTTGGAGTTTGACTTCCAAATTGCTTCCACCATTCAACTATAGCAAAATATTTTAAAGGTTAATAGCTATAAATCAAATAAGTTAAATTAAAATAAGGAAATCTATATTAAAGTTAGTTACCTGGCGACCTTTTGTCTCTTGCTCTAATGGCAGCCGGTAAACCAAATAGGCCTTCTGCTTGTTCGTACTTACCAAACTCCTCCCCTATTTGATCTATCGTCGCCGAATTAGGGATCAACTTCTCAAGACATGCATGGTATCCAACCCACACCTCTGGAGCCAAAGTTTCTGTCAAGGTGTTCTTGTAATATAATCCCGGGTTTAGAAGATGGCCTGCTGCATGCAAAGGTCGATGGAGTTGCTTGTCCCACCTGCTATCAATTATCTCAAAAACCTTCTCATATTTCCTAACATCTCCATCAAAGGATGCTGCAATACTCTCTTTCGCTCTATCCATAGCTTCATAAAGGTAGCCCATTGGTGGTTTTTTCTCCCCATCCACCATACGGAGCACCCGAATCAAAGGACCACCAACTTTAAGAGCACGAACGACATCATTCCAGAATGATGGAGCAATAAGAATTTTGGCAACCTCTCTCCCCGCAGCTTCCTTTGCATATTTATTATCTTTCCAATCATTTGAAAGAACTAGCTTTCTCAAATTTCCCTTTTGCAAGTAAAAACTATGCAAAGTTAAAAAAGCCGTTGCAAATCTAGTCTTGGCCGGTCTCACCAAATTTCTTTCTTGTGTGAATTTTCTCATCAAATTCAACAACAACGGCCTCTGACTGATGTAAGCATATATCTTGACGGCCTTAGCGAAAACTGCAAAAGTAACAATAGCAATTTTAAATTAATAGTTTAACACTAAAGTCTAAAGGATAGGAAGGATATAAGTATAAATAAAATTAAAGGCTTGAAAGATAATTATATTAAAATTACCTAAAGCATATGGGTTTTCCTTGAATATGTCACCAAACATCAAGTTGATACAATGGGCAGCACATGGAGTCCAATAAATGTTTGGATAGATAGCTTCCATCATCTTCCCCGCGCTAACATTCTCACTAGCATTATCTGTAACAACTTGTACAACATTTTCCTTTCCAATTTTATCAATAGTATTTTTAAACAAGCTGTACATTTTGCTTCCATCGGTAGAAGAGTTGCTAGCATCGTGAGATTCAAGAAAAACACTCCCTCTTGGTGAGTTCACCAACACATTTATAATCATTTTTCCATTCCGTGCTGTCCACTTATCCATCATAATGGAACAACCAAACTTGGTCCATTCCACTTTATGCTCCTCAATAATTTCGTCTACCTTCTTCACCTCCTTTTTAAGATAAGTTACTCTAACTTCATGATAGCTAGGAGGCTTCATCCCCGGGCCATACTGTCCTACAGCCTCAATAAATTTATCAAAAGTTTTGTAGGTGACACAGTTGAAAGGAAGGCCGGCATCGTACACCCATGATGCAAAGGCACTGACGGCACGATCCCTCAAAGTCTTCTTGACATCTTTACCCGAATCTTCTTCACATTTTCCGCTTTCTTTTTGTTTTGCCGAGTAATAAAGATTGATAGGGCCTTTTGGCAACGAACGTGCCGTGGATGACCCACTAGATTGAGAGTGCCTTTTAGCGGGGGGAGGTCCCATTTCATCTAGTTCATCCATATCATCATCTTCATCAATTAGATTCACCGATGCTTCATAAGTCATTTGAGTTCTTACTGAATTTTTCTTTTCAACAAAAGCTTTTATTTCCTCCCTAACCTCGGGCGGACAAAGGGGACATCGTACTACATTTTTATATCCACCGATCAAATGTTGCTTGTGACGAGTTATTTCACCATTATATGTTTTTTCACAGAACAAACATTTAATTGAAGTTCTTGACTGGCCTTGTATAGCATAATTCCAAGCTATATCACTTCGTTTACTATTATCGGATGACGCCATTTCAATTTCAGCACTGTTTAAAGGAAAAAATAGCAATAAATCAAATTAGATTCACTAACTGAATTTTTTTTACTGTTCACAGGTCTGGAAAAAAAACGACTGGAGTGCCTATTTTACTGTTCACTGCAAAAGGTCGAAAAACCATAGGGCTCTGTTTTTTGACACAAAAAAAAAAAAAAAATTGTCGACTGGTCGACTGAAGAAGAAGGGAAAAAGAAGAAAGAAGAAAGAGAGAAGAAGGAAGAAGGAAGAAGAAGAACATACCTGGCCGAGACTCGAGAGAAGATGAAGATTTGCTGCTGTGTTTTTGCTGGTCGAAGCTGCTGATTGCTGCTGTGTTTTTGTAAATGTGTAATAGAAAACCCTAGTTTTGTTTTTTTAAAGCTGCTGATTGCTGATGTCTTTTAAAATCACAATGTCAAAATAGCGGCGCTTCTCGTCGCCTCACGCATCGCGGCGCCTCGCGCCTCGCAGCCTGTTGCCCTCGCCATTCCTGTTCGCATCGCCACACTTGCTTCCGTGGCGTCAGACCATCGCTTCGCATCGCTACGCGCTAAAAGCGCTGTAGCGAGCGCAATTCAAAACACTGCACGAAGTGGGGTCTGGGGGGAGGGTAATATGTAGACGAGCCTTACCCCTACCCGAAAGGGCAGAGAGGCTGTTTCCAATCGACCCTCGGCTCCGTGAAGGGAAGAAAAAACAAAAACAAAAACAAAAGAGTATTAGTAACTCCAGCAGAAATATCGTAAATAATTATCTAAACATAAGAACCATAAATAAAATAGCATGCAATAATATCATACATTAACTACCTTAAATAACTACCATAAGGGAGACACAATCTAAAACACAAATCATCTATGAATAGCCCTGCCAAGCCTCACCCAACCCCGGGTGAGGAGTAAGAAAAACTTTAGGAGCCCCTATCCTACAACCCTGATACTAGACCTCCACACTTTCCTATCAAGGGTCATGTCCTCGGAAACCCGCATTCTAGCCATGTCATGCCTAATCACCTCTCCCCAATACTTCTTAGGCCTCCCTCTGCCTCGCCGAACGCCGACAATCGCTAGCCGCTCACAACTCCTCACCGGGGCATCAGGACTTCTCCTCCGCACATGCCTGAACCACCTCAGCCTCGCTTCTCGCATCTTCTCATCCACCGGGGCCACCCCCACCTTCTCTCGAATAACTTCATTCTTAATCTTATCCAACCTGGTGAGCCCGCACATCCACCCGAGCATCCTCATCTCCGCAACCTTCATTCTCTGAACATGAGAGTTCTTCACTGGCCAACACTCCACCCCCTACAACATTGCAGGTCTAACTACAACTTTATAAAATTTCCCCTTGAGTTAAATGGTGTATCTTTCTATTTTTAGTTCTGGATTCATAAGGTTTGCATCAAACATTGTATTGGGATATGATGCTCACGCGGTCTTACTGTTATTGCAAAGCAAAGAGCAATATCCTATTCTTTAATATTGGCTTTGAAGTTTCTACGTACCTAATTAGATTTTCTGGAAGTGCCAACAGAAGCTGAAAACTTCAAAATTGAGATGAGGTTCCAAAACTTACCACATTACATTTGACTTCCAAATTGGACCGAACTTACTAGTTGAGATGGAAATCGTGCATTTTCAAACAGTTGCATAAACTTTTTCTAGGGGATAAAGTGGCTTGTTGCTCAATGACCCAACCGGTGAAATTGATAAGGGATTTTCCTTATATCTAGTTTGTTTCTTTCCTTATATTACATTAGGATTGCTTCTTATTTGGTCGTGTTTTATAATGGCCCTAGTTATCTTTTTCTCCTCCACTGCTTTTACATGACAAATTTTCATGCTTTTAATAGCAGTAGTACTCAAATGGTTTTTACTGACTTGATACTTAATGACTTAGCCTTTTGCAGGTTTTCTTTACTGGAGTATAAGAAATTTTGTAATTTGCCTATTAAAGATGCTGCAGTTGCAATTGCAGAAAGTGGCAAGATTGGGGTATTAAACCTTCTCTTTAAGCGTCATCCTTACTCCTTAACTTCCTCATTGTTGGATGTCTTAGCTGCTATTCCTGAGACGCTTCCGGTGCAGACTTATGGACAGCTCCTTCCTGGGAGCTCCCCTCCTCCAAGTATTTCTTTGAGGAAAGAAGATTGGGTTGAGTGTGATGAGATGGTAACTTTTATTATCAGCAGAGTACCTGAGAGTCATGAGAGCTATATTCAGATCAGGACTGAACCAATTTTCAAACAATTTATGGGATCTCAATGGCCATCAGTAAGTGAACTCTCTTCTTGGTATAAAAAGAGAGCTAGAGATATTGATACCTTAAGTGGGCAGCTCGACAACTCCATGTGCTGAATCGACTTTGCTTGCCGCAAAGGCATTCATCAATTGCAGCCGTTCCTAGAGGAGATGTCTTACTTACACCAGCTTATCTATTCTGAGGAGAATGACGAAATGAATTTCTCCATGAGTGTTACTACATGGGAAAGCTTACCCGATTATGAAAGATTTAAATTAATGTTGATTGGGGTCAAAGAAGATACTGTTATTAAAAGATTACATAGTAAAGCAATTCCATTCATGAAAAAGAGGTTTCACTCTTTGACTGTGCCTTCCAGAGATGAGAAAACAGACTGCCCATCTTTAGCCAACACAGCTGAGTCATTTCTGGTCAGATGGCTGAAGGAGATCGCCTCTGAAAATAAATTGGAGATGTGCTCAGCTGTAATTGAAGGGGGTAGCAGAGAGTTTCAGAATAATAGCTTTTTCCAGAATGAGGCTGAGGTTGTAGATTGTGCTCTGCAGTGCATATACTCTTGCTCTGTTACAGATAGGTGGAGTATGATGGCTTCCATTCTGTCTAAACTTCCGTTTACCCGTGGTAAGTACTTGACAAAATGCTATAATGGGTCAATCAATCTAAACATTGATACTTACCCCCAACCTTGCTAACAAAGAAAGTTCTGCTTCATCATGGTTTTGACTTATCAATCTGTGGCAGTTTTGCTAATCTTCCACCTTCTCTTCTTGGTTCCCTCTTCTCCCCCCTGCTGGCATCGAGCTAAAAATTGAGTAAATTTTGTTCTAAGTTTTCTTTGAGACCAGTTCTTGATTCATAAATAATATAAGTTTTGGTTAATAGGTAATGATGGATATTCAATGTATTCTCATCTGTGCTTTTCTGATTATCAAACTTTTGGGGCATATAAATAAAAATATGTCACAGGCTCGCATGAAATGATTGGAATGCCAAAAACTAGTGGAATTCTTACATGTAGTTGATGCAGCACTAATAGAAGTTTTGAAGTTAATTATTTTTTTCCTTTCTCTCTTGTTCCTTTTTCTCCCTCTCTTTTTAGGGAGAGGGCTGGAAGTTGTCATTTGCCAATCTATAGTTTCAGACTCAGATGAAAGCTCTTATTAAATCCATGGCATAGCTGATAATTTGGATTGTCATAGTCATATTACTCCCTTACTAGTTTGTCTCGTTTCATGTGTCTGTTTCTTTGTATTTTCAGCGTTGAACAGCTTGTGACTGACATTGACTTGGTTGTTGTGCAATTGAATATTATATTATTTAACTTTACTGAAGTCGCTACTGTTTTTCCCTGTTACGGATAAAGAAAAGAAATAATTATCCAAATTGTGGTTTAACAGATTCTGAAGATGCAGGCCTCAAGGAACGAGTGAGACTTGCAGAAGGTCATATTGAAGCAGGAAGAATTTTGGCGCTTTACCAGGTTAGGTTTTTCCTTTATATGAGTAATCATGTATACCAAGATTTTTTTCTCTGTATTCCCATTGGATAGTATTGCTTTCATTCATAAGTTCAGCAATCTGGTGGCTTCGTGTCCAATTGTCATCAGGCCTGGAAGCGCCTTAAAATTGTTTAAAGCATGCCAAATTGCTTTTACCTTCCACTATTATTGTCAAACACTGACTACCAATTATTAATGATGATTTCACTGGGTTTTTTTCCAACAAGTGTGTGCCATAAACATGCCGACTTGTGGCTACTTACTTCTTTATCTTTTTATACGAAAGGATGATGTTGTAGCTTGTGGAATTGATTGGATAGTGAATCCGTCATTGCTGTTTGTCACATTTTGTCACATAACATGGCTAATAATATTTTCCAATTATTTTTCCGTAACATTCAGGTCCCAAAGCCTATCAGCTTTTTCCAGGAGGCATATTCTGATGAAAAGGTTGTAAAGCAGATAATTCGTCTCATCTTATCCAAATTTGTTCGGCGACAGCCTGGTCGATCAGATAATGACTGGACAAACATGTGGCTTGACTTGCAGTCTTTGCAAGAGAAAGCATTTCGCTTCATTGATCTTGAATACATGTTAATGGAGTTCTGCAGGGGATTGCTTAAAGAAGGGAAGTTTACACTTGCGAGGAATTATTTGAAAGGTGTGGGCTCAGTGTCTTTGGCAAATGATAAAGCAGAAAGCCTTGTTATTCAAGCTGCCAGAGAATATTTCTTCTCAGCGTCAAGTCTTTCTTGTTCTGAAGTAAGTCCATTTTATTTTTATTACTAGCATAGGAAGGATTACGTAATTCCTAAATTAAAGTTGGGAAGACCGGTAGAATCTGTAAGCCCTGATTCTTGTATCACGTTCTAGAGTAGTTTAACAAATAAATCTCTTCTAACATTGTTCATTTTGCTAAAAAAATTGCAAAAGCTTTTGGTGTATTTGGGGAGCATTTTGTTTTACTGACCAATGTGAAGGAATTATTTAGAATCAATTTCTAGTGAGGCTAGAATGAGAAAATGTTGTGCAAGTGCACTATGTCCTAAGAAGTTCTGTTTGGATTGAGTGAAATTGAGGGCATGTTTGATGAATACCTTTGCCTTTTTATCTTAATGAGACCTGCTTTTCCTGAATCATGAATAAGGACATCCTCGTTTGGTATTGTCATGCTACATGAAAGAAGGGATGCTTTATTTGGTCTGCTAGACCTCAAGTCTCCCCCTACCCCTCTCCGTCCCCCGCAAAGCACTCAAAAGGTTTCTCCACAGTATGTGTTGACTTCAATTATCATTCAGACTAGACCTTCAACTATATAAACATTTAAGGATGTGGCCTAGTGGTTAATGAAGTGGGTGCAAACCTAGTGACCAGGGTTAAATCCCATCAGACTACCAGAGACAAAAACCACTATGGTTTCTTACCATCTGTATACGCAGTGGCAGAGTTACTTGGTACCCGTGCTGATTAGAGGTAGCATGTACCGGTGGAGTTCGAGGGCGAGCTGGCCTAGAAACCACCATTATTAAAAACAATAAAAAATAAAGATGCATTCTGCTTTTGGCTTAAGTGTGTCCAGATTATGTTCTAAGAACTAATTTTTTACATTGGTTGCACATGCTCTTCGAAAGTAGTCCAATTCAAACTGACATGTATGAAAGTTTACTAATTAAGCTGCTAAATTTTGCCAGATTTGGAAGGCTAAAGAATGCTTGAATATCTTTCCAACTAGCAGAAATGTGAGGGTGGAGGCTGATGTTATTGACGCTGTAGCTGTTAAACTTCCCAACCTTGGTGTCACCTTGTTGCCAATGCAATTCAGGCAAATTAAAGATCCAATGGAAAAAGTTGAGTTGGTTGTTACAAGTCAAGGTGGAGCATATCTGAATGTTGATAAGATCATTGAACTAGCCAAACTTCTTGGGTTGAGCTCGCACGATGACATATCAGCTGTTCAAGAAGCTATTGCAAGAGAAGCTGCAGTGGTTGGAGATCTCCAACTGGCTTTTGATCTATGTATTGTTTTGGCCAAAAAGGGACATGGTTCAGTCTGGGACTTATGTGCAGCACTGGCAAGAGGTCCTGCTCTTGAGAACATGGATATTGCTTCCAGAAAACAGCTGTTAGGTTTTGCTTTGAGTCACTGTGATGGGGAATCAATTGCGGAGTTACTACATGCATGGAAAGATCTGGATATGCAAGATCAATGTGAATCTTTAATGGTGTTGACTGGGAAAGAGCCTGGAAATGCCTTAGTTCAGGACTCAGCTATCCCATATCAACTTCCTTGTAATCAAGATAAAGCAGACTTAGAGGAATGTTCTGACCAGGAAACACAGCTTAAGCAGATAGAAAATTTACTCTTTCAACTAGCCAAAGATGTTCAGATGGATGGTGATTGGAGCATCCCGTCCATCTTAAGAGAAAATGGAAAATTTTTATCATTTTCTGCTGTATTTCTTCCATGGTTACTTGAACTGAGTCAAGGCGCAGAAGGCAATAAGAAATTTACATCCAGCTCATTTTCAGGGATTTATGTCAGTCTAAGAACACAGGCACTGATGGCTGTCTTGTCCTGGTTGGCAAGGAATGGTTTTGCCCCTAAGGATAGTTTGATTGCCTCTGTTGCTAAGTCCATTATGGAGCCACCTGTCTCTGAGGAGGAAGACATCATAGGATGCTCCTTTTTATTAAATCTTGTTGATGCATTTTCAGGGGTGGAGATAATTGAAAGAAACTTGAGAACAAGAGAGAAATACAATGAAATAACCAGCATAATGAATGTTGGAATGATTTATGGTTTGCTACACAATTGTGAAATCAAGTGCAAGGACCCTGCACAAAGGAGGGACCTGCTTCTAACGAAGTTTCAACAGAAACATAAACTGATTTGCTCAGGTGATTTTGTTAATTTAAACCTATATGATCTACCTTATTAATTTTTACCCTAGGTGGATAACTGTTTGTATTTTGCTTTGCATGTTCATTTTTCTTATTGCTACTCTAACCTCGTATTTTAATTCAGACGAAAAAGAACAAATAGACCAAGCACAATCCACATTTTGGAGGGAATGGAAACTGAAGCTAGAAGAGCAGAAGCGCATTGCAGAGCGTTCAAGGAGCTTAGAACAAATAATCCCTGGTGTTGAAACTACTCGCTTCTTATCTGGGGACATGGACTACAGAGAGAGTGTTGTTTTTTCATTTGTCCAGTCCATTACCCCAGAGAAGAAACACATTGTGAAGGATGTAGTGAAGTTGGCCAATACTTATAGCTTAGATTGCAGCAAGGTATGCAAGTTTGTTAAACCAGAAGAGTAACTGTGTAATGAAATTACAATTACAGATACTAAGATGCTAGAAAACTAAATCTTTCTCCTACTGCTCCTCTTCTATTCAGGTGGTACTGCATTACCTGAGGTCCATCTTTGTTTCTGAGGCTCGGAGCACCGATGATGTTAAAACTGAAGTGTCAAATCACAGAGAAGATATACTTGCTTGTGCTGCAAAAACAATAAAAGTTATTTCCTCGTCGATCTACCCTGTAGTTGATGGACATGATAAGAAGAGGCTTTCTCTAGTATATGGCCTACTCTCTGACTGCTACTTGCAGCTATATGAACGAAAGGATCCAGTGCATTCTGATTCTATTCATATTGCTCGTTTTTCCAAGATCCTTGAAGAAGAGTGTTGCAAGGTGTCCTTTATCGGGGATCTAAACTTCAAAAATATTGCTGGAATTAAAGATTTGAACTTGGATTGCTTCAACAGTGAAGTTTCTGCTCACATCAAGGAAAACAACATTGAGGCATTGGCAAAGTTGGTCACCAACCTTGTTTCTGCTCATGACGGTCCTGTGCCTGATGGTCTCTTGTCTTGGCAGTATGTATATAAACATCATGTTTTAAGTTTGTTGACAAACATGGAAGCTAGAGCTAAATTGGGGGTCAATATCCAAAGCTCTGAAAGTCTTCATTGCTTAATCGGTGATATCGAGCAGACTTATAATGCCTGCTCCAAATACTTAAAATTTATTCCAAATCCTGCTCGTCTGGACATTCTAAAAAAACTCTTAGCCGTCATAGTACCTGCTGAAATATCTTTCAAGAGGCCTTTTGGCTCAGGTTGGCAGGTGTGCCTTGGCATGCTTGTGGATACTTGGCTCAGAATGATGAATGACATGCATGAAGTGGCAGTACTTGAGAATTCGGAAGAAAGATTCTGCTTAGTATGTCTAATGACATGTCTTAAAGTTTTTACACGTCTAGTTGCTGGAGAAGAAGTTTCATCTAGTCAGGGGTGGGCTACAATTACTGCCTTTGTAGGCTGTGTTCTTGTTGATGATGCTGCCATTGAAATCTTTATTTTCTGCAAAGCAATGGTTTGCTCTGGTTGTGGTTTTGGGGCCGTTGCAGATGTATATGATGAAGTCATGGATCACTTCGTTCGTGAAGCTGGATCAGTGTCAGAGTTTTCAAAAGAAGCTGTCAGCATCCAGAATCTTCGAGATCTCTATGTTAGTATCTTGGAGACCATCTTGCAGGAATTGGCTGACCATTCGCGTGAGCACCAGTGTCTACACCATTACTTATCTTCCTTGAGTAAATTAGATGGTGACTTGGAAAATTTGCAGAGTGTCAGGCAGGCCGTTTGGGAGAGATTGGAAGAGTTTTCTGAGAACTTTCATCTCTCCAACCATGTTCGAGTTTACGTGCTGGAGCTTATGCAACTTATTGCAGCTACTGATAAAAACAGCAAGGGATTTTCTTCTGAACTAGAGGTGGAAGTTCATTCTTGGGAAGGTTGGGAGAATTTGCATAGTGCAACTGCAAACTGCGAGGACACTGCTGCTGATGGGATTTCAAAGAAACTAGATGCGTCTAATAAGTTCACAAATACTTTGATTGCTCTAAAATCTACACAGCTGGTTTCCACTATCTCGCCCAGCATAGAGATTACACCTGAAGATCTTTCGAGTGTGGAATCTACTGTCTCTTGCTTCTTGGAGTATCTAAATTTGCTGATTCTGAATCCCATGTAGAAACATTATTGGCTATGTTAAGAGAATGGGAGGGGCAATTTACTCGGGGAGAAACTGAAAAGGAATCTGGTGAGATATCTGATGGTGGAAACAGTTGGAGTAATGATGATTGGGATGAGGGATGGGAAAGCTTCCAAGAACCTATTGAAAGAGAACCAAAGAAGGATGCTGAACTTTCAGTTCATCCTCTTCATGTCTGTTGGATGGAGATCTTCAGAAAACTGCTAACAACATCCCAATACAACAAAATGTTGAAATTGTTGGACAAATCATTGGCAAAGCCAGGGGAAGTATTACTAGATGAAGAGAATGCTCAAAGTTTGAGCCAGATTGCACTTGGAGTAGATTGCTTTCTAGCCCTTAAGTTGATGCTCTTGTTTCCATACGAAGTAGTCCAGTTGCAGTGCTTGGATATTGTCGAGCAGAAGCTGAAACAAGAAGGCGGCATATCTGATAAAATCAGCATGGATCTTGAGTTTTTAGTACTTGTTTTATCTTCTGGAGTTATATCAACTATCATCACCAAACCTTCATATGGTACAATATTCTCTTATCTTTGCTATATGGTTGGGAACTTTTCCCGACGGTGCCAAGATTCCCAGTTGTCAGATGTTGGATGTGGTGGATCTGTAGAAAGTGTGAATATTCCAAAAGATCATATTGATCTTTTCACAAGACTGGTATTTCCCTGTTTTGCCTCGGAGCTTGTGAGATCAGGACAGCAGATGTTAGCAGGATTTCTTGTTGCGAAGTTCATGCACACAAATCCTTCTCTTAGCTTAATTAACATAGCAGGTGCTTGTCTTGCCAAGTATTTGGAGAGGCAAATCCAAATACTACAGGAGGGCAACCCCTCTAGGGATAGCGTGAAATTCTCTAACCCATTGTTAAATACAGTATCCAGTTTAAGGGACAGGATGGAAAACCTGATCCAATCCTCACTGTCCTTGCTTTCACTTGATGGTAGATGATTACAGTTTTGAGTTTTCCTGACATTTTTTGGTTCACAGTCCAGTCCTTGGTCTTCCATTTTCCTTTCTAAATTATTATCTAAACTTTCTAGATAGGGCATTTTAGAAATTTTGCTGGAGAGTGAATGGTAATGTATATTTGAAGGTAGTTGATATTTGTATACCTGGACTCAAGCAACTTAAACAATTGTACTTGCATATCTTTGTACAAAAATCTTTGGACCATGAATGTACTTGCAAAATAGAGGTCTGCTGCTGCTTTTAGTTTGCTGTCTCTCAATCCCTCTGGGGCTCACCTCATCCTTTTGTTTAAGATTTTAAGTTCTGTGCGATGATGGTAAGCAACCCCCACTTACAACCAAGAGGTTGGGAAGTTTTTGGAGGGAAGGATGCCGGGGGTCTATTTGGAAACAGCCTCTCTACCCCAGGGTAGGGGTAAGGTCTGCGTACACACTACCCTCCTCACACCTCACTAAGTGGGATTATATTGGGTTGTTGTTGTTGCTGCAATGATAGTAAACTTTTTGCACCATCTGATTAAATTGATACTTGCAACAGGTAAATTTATCTGATATAACCTAGATGATGTACCCGTGCGATGCACGACCCCAATTGTAGTTTTTTTTCTTAATTTCTTCCTTTTAATATTTCTTGGTCTATTGCTAATTTCACACTTTATATGTCTTTAGGAAAAGAAGAAAGAGATTAAGTTTTTGTGTAATAACGTATAGAACCCCAATTACCTGTATTGTTATTTATTTTTTGCATTATATGCATTTTAATTTTTCTGAAATTGTATTACTATACCAAACACTTTGTAATACTTGTCGAAGTTTGATACTTTATTATACAATAATTAGATATTAATTCAAGTACAATTTAAATTATTTCTATATAGAGTCTACGCTTTTTTATTTTAAAAAAATTTTGCACGATCAAACTTAAAATTAATTACTATAAAATAACAATTAATAAGTCAGTTGGATAATAAATCGTGTTGTATTTTTCTCATTGTTTAAATTGAATGATATGTAGTTTTATTCTTTTAGTATTTTCAGTTGTGTTAATGTATTACCTTTTCTTTTCACACTAATCAAAATTCGAATAATAAAACATACTAATTTTATTCCCAAATAGTTGATGAGTAGGTATAATTTTGGTTCTTTGAAATAATGTGATTTTTAATTATTAAGAAAAAAATTGTATTTTGTTCTAGTTTAATAACAAATATAAAATAAATTAATCTCTTGATCACTCTAAATACTAATTAAATTGACCTTAAATTGAAATATTACGGTTTTTCTAGTTTCATTTGATATGATTGAGATGCTATTTAGGGTATAATACAATTTTCATCACAATAGTTATTTGTTGAGATTTTTTAAAAGTAATTGAATGTATATATCTGTATTTTGAAATTTATATGATGTTGAATCCTTATTGAATAATGGAAGTACCCAACTTCGATCATAGAGGGAGAAGTATAATCCTGTGTGACGATACTTCTCATACTCCCTAATACATAATAATTTTAAAAGAAAACAATTCCACAAAATTAATTGTCTTAATTTTACTTCAAATATTCTCAAATCTTATTTTAGAGAGGGGATACTTATTATACAATTTGAACAAATTTTAATATGCAATAATAAAAAAGGGGACTTGAACTATATTTTATTCTTAAATTTGTTTTTCCTTATTTTATAAAGTATTCCAATTGAAATTACAATTTAATGAGAACTTTGTATAAAATGATATCATTTGAACATCTGAATGTAAATCCACATAAATTATCACTAAATTTGTTAAAATAAAATCTTCTCTACCTGAGATAGTTAATAAATAAAATAATTTTTTAATTAGGTGAACATTTGAATTATACAATTACCAAAAGATAGTATTTTCTAGTTAAAAGCACTTATTGAAAAAATAATAATAGCCATCAAGTAGTGCATTTAATGAAGATAGTGAAGGTGGAATGAAATGTGCGGTCCACCTAAAGAATTTAATAGCTTATGGTCACGTTAGTTTGGCTTTTTCAACCCCCAACCAAATTTTTGAGCATAGTATACAAGCAAACAATGCACTAACATATCTGAAATGACCATTATACCCTTGGTCGACCTCCTCTTCTCTCTTCTATATAATAGAATAGATATAAATAGAAAAGTTTGCGCTGTTTTTTGTTTAATTGTTAAAGTCAGTACACCTTAAATTAGAACCGGTCGATAAAAAGAACAATAGACCACCTTATTGTTAATAGGTTTAAACCGGCTAAATTAGATTAGAGACAGATTCATATAAATTATTCTACCGTACAAGATTATGCAGTACTAGAATACAACTAGACCTGAAAAGGATATTTTCACACTTATATCCTCTAAAGTTTATTTTATTCATAAAGAATTTTTAGATAAACATGTCATAATTTTTAAGTCGAAAACCATATTTCGAAAACTTATCAAACACATATTCCTTTCGTTTTAATTTATATATCGTAGTTTTAACTCGAGCAAAAATTAAGAAAGAACAAAAAAAATTGAACTTATAATTTTAAATATATCATAACATCTTATGTGACCATAACATATTTAAAACTTGTGCTCTGAAATTTGTTGTATTTTTGTGTGGTTATGAATGTTTCATATTAAAAATAAATGACAAGTTTAGTGTTAAATTATTTTTAAATATATAATCCTTTTTAAAATGCATTAACAAAGAAATAGTATTACATAAAATAAAGTTCAGGAGTAGAACTCTTTGAAAAGGTTTACAAATTCTTTTAAACCTTTTCCATAGTTATTAACTTATTATCCTTTAATTTAACGGTTAAGGGTCAGATTTGCCCTTGTACTATGAAAAATAGGCCTTATTTATCCTTCGTTTGAGTTTTTATCAAAAATATCCCTGCTATTATACTTTTAGGTCAAATTTACCCTTCAACTGTTAAATATAACTTACAAATGTATAAATAGACACGTGGCAGCATGTCATTGGACCTGATTAAAAATTTTAAAGTATTTTTATTAAAAACCAGAAAAGAATTATAAAATAGAAAAAATGTTTTAATAAAATATTTTCATTTTTTAAAAAACTGAAAAAAAAAATTCAACAAAATATTTTCGTTTTTAAATTTTTTTATTTTATTTTTTTCAGTTTTTTTTATTTTTTCAATTTTTAAAAAAAGAAAGTATTTTTGTTTTTTAAAACAATAAAATGAAGAAAACCAAAAAAATTCAGTTTTTTTAAAAAGAAAGTATTTTTGTTATTCTTCACAATTTTTTTTTTGTTATTCTTCACAAAAAACCTGAAAAACAACCATTTTTTTGTGAAGAATAACAACCATTTTTTTCACAAAATGGTAGTTTTTCTGTTTTTTTTTTTTGTGAAGAATAACAAAAAAAAATTTGGTAAAGAATAACAAAATATTTTATTTTAAAAAAAACTGATTTTTTTGTTTTCTTCATTTTATTTTTTTTAAAAATAAAAATACTTTCTTTTTAAAAAAATTAAAAAATGAAATAAAACGAAATGCTATAAAACTGAAAAAAATAAAATAAAAAATCTTAAATACGAAAATATGTTGTTGAAAATATTTTTTTCAGTTTTTTAAAAAATGAAAATATTTTAATAAAATATTTTTTTCTATTTTTATAATTCTTTTCTGGTTTTTAATAAAAATGCTTTAAAAATTTTTTATCAGGTTCAATGATATGCTGCCACGTGTCTATTATAAACTTGTAAGTTATATTTAATGGTTGAACGGTTAATTTGACCCAAAAGAATAACAGCAGGAATATTTTTAATAAGAAACTCAAACGAAGGATAAATAAGGCCTATTTTTTATTGTATAAGGTCAAATCTGACCCTTAACCATTAATTTAAAGCTTATTTTATTCCTAATAGAGTTTTTAGAAAAACTTCTTGATGTTTATAAGATCAAAAACCGTTTCTCAGAAAATTTAACAAACACAAGTTTATATATTCTTTTAAAACTCTTTCTCCCTTGTCCCGACACTTAGGAACCGTTTGGTACGATGGATAAGTAAAAATAATTTTGAGATAAAAATTTAATATGATCTTATTTTTTGTTTAGTCATTAATCCTGGGATAAGTTATCCCATAATTAAAATAGTACCGAAATAACTTATACCTGCTAAAGGATGGAATAATAATCCTAAGATAAGTAATTTTATGATAAAGCAGTAAATTGACAATCTCAAGTTTAATACAAGATACAAAACAATCAAAAATAATACCAGAATTAGGGGTGTTCAAACCGAATCGAAAAACCGATACCAGACCGAAAAACCAAATCAAACCGACTAGGTTTGGTTTGACTTGGTTTGGTATTCAGTAAAGAAATTCGAACCAAACCGACATATAGATATATAAATTCTATTTATATTTTTAAGACTTTATAGTAAATTTTCTTTAGAAAATGTAGAAATATTTGGGATTCTCTCATGTATTAACTTTGAAAGCGTAAATTAACGAAAAAGTATTGTTGGATGACTAAGAAAATAACTATCATGTGTTACTAAAAAAAATCTCCCATTAGAATATTTAATAGATCATATGTTTGATAATTTTTTTTCTATATTTACTAAACATATATTTACCTATCAAAGCTTTATCTATAGTTTTAACAAAGTAAGATTGAAATAATATTCATGTAACAAAAAATTCAAAAATCCGACAAAAGCAAACCAATCCAAATCGATATAGTTGATTTGTTTCGATAAAAATCGAATCAATCCGGTACATATATACCCATAACCAAAATAGCTGTTATCACTATAATTAATACTAACAAAACTTGTGTTCGATCCAAACCATCCCACAAATTTATGACAAAAAAAAAATCTCACACAATTAATATTAATTGTGTGAGTCACACAATAAAACTTCTCCTCCATGAGGTATACAAAAAACTATTTGGACGCAAGTAGAAATCCAGCACACACTAACGTCCAAAAGAGAAAAGAAGGTGAAGAGTAAAGTGCACTTACAAACTGAACCAAGTTTACCTCATCCATACTCTCAACTCTCTCCTGTAACCCACCCCCCCTCCCCAACCCCAATCCCCAGCCCCCAACTCTGATGGAGAGGTTGCCACCTGAACTTAGTCTCAGAATTTTCTGCCTCTTGGATCACCGTAATCTTGCAACTGCTCAATTGGGTTAGTGTTAATTCTACTATTTATTCTTCTGATTCATTTGGCAATTTATTACATAATGGATTTGCAGTTATTGTACAGTAATTTTAGTTCTTCTGACAATTGGGTATCTTTCTAATTATGCATTACTTGACTCTGATGATCTGAATTTCGCATGAAACTGAATTTGGCACTCAAATTGGATCTCTGTTTTGACCCCCAAAAAGTCAAAGTTTCATTCTTTTTCATGCAAATGACTGAATTGTTTCCAAGAATTGGGCAATTATGAAAAAAATGTCTTTTTTTATGTTGAAAGTTTGCAGAAAGTGGAAAATTATGGGTTCAGATAACAGCTTATGGTGTGATCTATTTATAGAAAGATGGGGATTAGATCAAGCCACTTTTTATGCTCCTTCAGATTCTAAGACATGGAAACATGTGTATATGGTTCAAGATCGTTGTGATCGCAATGGATTGTAAGCTCAAAATTCAATGTATTTTAGTACATGTTTTTGTTTTGCATTAGAAAACATAATTTTTTTACATGAATGGTTTTTTTTTCCAGGGGATTGAAAATTATAAGGGAAGGAGATGACTACTACCTTATACACCAAGGTGAAATTCAAAGACATTTAGGTTCAAGAATATTGAAAATGGAAAACATCTCTGATTCATTATCTAACTATAAAGATGATGATAAGGAGGAACCTAATTTAGGGATATTGGACAAGATCCTTTTCTTCATCGGGGATTTTGAAGCTGCTTCAGCCAAGGCTAAACGAAGCCGGCTGGTGTAACTGGATCAGTTTACGCGCATCTCAACTATTAGGTGACTCTGCCCAACAAGACTTAAAAGCAAATATATAAAATGCACCTAACTTTTTTTTCTGTATCTGCTTCAAATTTTATTTTTTCTTGTAATGGTGATATTTCAATGTTTTTGTATGTAATATGAAGCATTCATTAATCTTTGAAAGTAAATTTAAGCCCCAGCTTCGTCTGTATTCAATTGTACTTTATAATTATTGCAGAAATATTTTTTTTAGATCGGTTTGTCCTGCTCATTATCTTCTACTTCAAATTTTGCTAAACTTTTTGCTCTAATTTAACCAAAACAGTAACTAAATTGGTCAAGAAATAACCAATATAACGCGAGGTAAGTGCACAGATAACCATTCTTAGGGATGTTGTTTAGAGATTAGTCGGTATTTATTTTATCCTAAAATTTTAACTTAAAAATTTTAATTTCAGAACAACATAGAAATTGAAATTTAGGGTGCACGGACTCATTCCTACATAGCAGCCCTTTAGAGGGGCTACTTGGTGTCATTTCTACGTATAACTCAGCTTTCATGGATTCTTTTTAATCTATTTAATGGGCAGTCTATAAGCTCCATAAGTATTGTAATTCAAAAGTTCATAAAAATTGAACTTGCAAGTGTTATTTGGCTTGTAAAATATAATATGAACTTCAACCTTGATTTTGTTTTGCAATAGGGGAAGTGAATTATGACAAAGTAAAATTAAGACATGAGTAATAAACTACTAGTTAGATAAACTTGCAAGCATTTATAGTCAATCAATTTAAATGCTGCAGTAGTGAGTCTAGCAAATCTAGGATTTCCAGTATTGCATCAATATCTTACAGAATAACCTATCATTATTCTCAGCATTCGACAACTTAATGTCAGAAAAACTTAACTGCACCTGAGTGTTCTCACCAAATCAATGGATATATATTACTCCTTTTCGCTCCATAATAAGTGATCAATTTACTTTTTTATTTTGGTCCAAAGTAAGTATCCATTTATATAATAAAAAAATAAATTACCCTTATGTACATATTCCTATAAAGTTTTCTTACTCCTCACAGTAAATATTTAATTAAGGGTAGTTTAGTCATACTAGGTATTTTTATATAGAATTTAATATTTTCTTAATAAACGTGCCCAAAACAAATTGGTCACTTATTGTGAACCGGAGGAAGCACTCACCATGATAAGTTAGTATAAGTTTGAATGGTGTAAATTTGAAAGCTGCGTCAGTTGTACACCCAGTCCTTATAGTTTTAAGTGTTATCAACACTCTAAGCAGGCTGCATTCCTGTAATATCCCAGTCCGCTAGTGATATTTTTCGCTTTGGGCTTGGCCCTCACGGGTTTAAAACGAGTCACTAGGATTTAAGGCTTGTTAACTTATATACCCAGCATCCCTCTTGTATTTTGACGATGTGGGACTCCGTCTATAGTCTGGGGTGTTATATACACCCCCTCTTATGGACTCAGTGTCCTCGTTGTGGTTTACCTCACCGCATGGGATTTACCTAGACTCAGCACCGAGGTTTGCCCCGCCTAATTGGGATTTACCTAAACGCGATTGAACTCTGATCCACCATCGGCAAGGCTGACACAAGAGTGGCTCTGATACCATCTATAACAGCCCAGCCCGCTAGTGATATTGTTCGCTCTGGGCTTGCGCCCTCATAGGTTTAAAACGCGTCACTAGGGTTAGGCTTGTTAACTTATATACCCAGTGTATAGGTCAAAATTTGACACTCCAATAATTAACGATATTAATAATTTCAAAAGCTAAGGTGTAAATTACAAGTGGTATGACCACTTGTAATCATTAATAATTCGTGGGTACAGGACGCTATTAGGGAGGCCACAACCTGTCTATCATCACACGAGCCATACACCAGCGTGGTCACGTCCACTTATCGCTAGCTCATCCAATTTACAGTTATAAATACTAAGAGAAAGAACCTTAAAGGGGGTTGCTTCTTCTTTTTCACCACTACTCCCAAAAAAAGGGGAACACGCAATAATACCCATACGATGGGCATAAAGAACACCATTATAAGGCTTTGAATTTCTCTATGGAGAGGCAGACAAAACTAATATCATCAATAGAAAGCTCTTTATATATTTCTCCTTAATTCTAAAAGCTTGTCTTTCTTTTCTTTCGTTTGGTCTCTTGATTTATTACGACCGGCTATGATTGGCTCTCAATTTATTGTGATTGTTTTATGCTTATAAAGTGTGTGCGAACTTTGAGCTAAACAATTTGACACCGTCTGTGAGAATTTCATAGCAGAATCGCGTCGTTCTTCCTTGGACCAAAATAAAAGAAATACCAGAAAAGTAACCCCGCTCGAACAAGCCAAAGCAACATGTCGGGTAAAAGGAAGAAGAAGTGCAAGAAGAAGAAGATAAAGTTAGCCCCCTCCCCATGGGGAGAGCACATATAAGGTACCCTCACCTCCCCGATACAGGATACTGCCAAAAGAAAAAAATGGTACAAAGGCATCTCAAACCGAGATCCATAATGGGGTAAGCTTTACAAACTAGTCGAAAAGACTACACACAAATCGTGCAAGATCTCAAACCAAAGCCAACCTCCAACGCCCTACACACAATGGATTATGGGGGAGGAAAAACATCAACTACGAAGTTGAACCAAGACTCAGGCTATAATCCTTCGCTAAGAAGTTCAACTAAAAGTTGAACTGGGACTCAGGCCATGCGCCTTTGCCATAAAAAATTGCAAGATTCAACTACGGTTGAACAACGACTCAGGCTACGTGCCTTCACTGGAAGTTCAACTACAAGTTGAATCGGGACTCAGGCCATGCGCCTTCGCCATCAAAAACTGCAAGATTCAACTACGGTTGAACAATGACTCAGGCTACATGCCTTCACTGAAAGTTCAACTACAAGTTGAATAGGGACTCAGGCCATGCGCCTTTGCCATCAAAAATTGCAAGATTCAACTACGCTTAAACAACGACTCAAGCTACGTGCCTTCGCCCAAAAATGTTCAACTACAAGTTGAACTGAGACTCAGGCCATGCGCCTTCGCCATTAGAAATTGCAAGATTCAACTATGGTTGAACAACGACTCAGGCTACGTGCCTTCACTAAAAGTTCAACTACAAGTTGAACTGGGGACTCAGGCCATGCGCCTTCGCCATAAAAAACTGTAAGATTCAACTACGGTTAAATAATGACTCATGCTACGTGCCTTCACTTAAAGAAGAACTACAACTTGAATTGGGACTCAGGCCATGCGCCTTCGCCATAAAAAATTGCAAGATTCAACTACGGCTGAACAACGACTCAGGCTACGTGCCTCCGCCCAAAAAGTTTAACCACGAGTTGAACCAGGACCCAGGCCATGCGCCTTCGCTATTAAAAATTGCGAGATTCAACTATGGTTGAAAAATGACTCAAGCTACGTACCTCCGCCCAAAAAGTGTTAGATAATACGCTTAACGCTAGAGGGGGGGGTGAATAGCGTTATAATAAAATTTAGCGTAAACTTGCGGAAATTAAATTTGCAGGAAATAAATAAGTGCGTTAAATAAACAAAAGGAAAGAACGCACCGATGTATTCTGGTTCATCACAACACGTGGCTAGTCCAGTCCCCGAGAGACTCTCTCGAGATTTTCCACTAACTTTTCAAGCTTACGGGTGCTCAACAAACCTTTACAACTTGAGGACACTAGCCTCAACACCTTTGCTCGGAGATACAACACTCCAAGACTTCAACCAAGGAAACACAAGTTCCTTACAACAAGAGAATCACAATTCTCTTACAAGTGTACAAAGCACTAAACACTCAAACAAGACATTCCTTAATGAGTAGATATGAGTAAAAGAAGTAAGCTCAAGATCACAACAACTATGGACAAGACTTTGGCTCTCAAAAGCTTTATGAAATGAATATAAAATGATAAACAATAGTATGCAAGCTTATAGCAATAGAATGATCAGTTGTTGTGTGTTGTTGTGTTTAAAACACTGAAATGAAGCTGTATTTATAGTTAAAAACTTGGCATTACCGTTGTCTAATTGTCAATTAAGAGTTGCTGATTTTACTCTGTGACAATCGATTGTCAGGAGGCCACAATCGATTATTTGCCAATCGTTCCAAAAATCAATCCCAGATTTTACGCTTAACAATTGATTGTCCAAGATCAACAATCGAATATTGGTAACGTTCAAAAAATCATTTCCAGATTTTACGTAAAACAATCGATTATACCAAATCAATAATCGATTATTCAGCAACGTTCAAAAAATCCTTTCCAGATTTTAATATCAACAATCGATTGTACAAAATCAACAATCGATTACCTGACGGTATTTGAAAACTTTACGACAACGGTCAGCTTCACAATCGATTGCGCAATGTTAACAATCGATTATTTATCAGATTTTGAAAATCATTTTAGACACTGCCTCGTGACAATCGATTGTTTTATACTCACAATCGATTATTTAATAATTTTGAAAAAGTCTGGAAGACACTGCCTCAACACAATCGATTGTCATATGTTCACAATCGATTATTTTGTGACTTTTAAAAATCTGATGGACACTGTCTCTTCACAATCGATTGTCATTAGCTTCACAATCGATTATTCTGAGTTTTGAAAAACTTTGATGGACACTGCCTCATCACAATCGATTGTCATGCAGGTTTGAAAAACCTGATGCTCACTGCCTTAACACAATCGATTGTCATTAGTTCACAATCGATTGTCATGCAGTCTTGGCTTAACATAATCGATTATCATAAGTACATAATCGATTATCTTAGTCCAGTTTTTAGAGGCATGTTTAAAAATCATTTTGACTAATGAAAATATGCATGATTTAAAATCATTTAGCATTAAATTAAATATGCATGATTTTGTAAAAATAATTTTACGAGAGAAGCCATGTCATGAGTCAAGTTGTCGGGTCAAGATCACAATTAAGAACGACTCATTTAAACTATAAAACTTTGTCTTGTGCTTGAATCTCGTTATCCACCAATTGTGCGCTTGTACTTGAACTTAGCATATATCAGTTTGCGCTTGTTTGTCATTCATCAAAACCTACACATAAGAACACACGTTTTAGTATAAGCCTTGAGAACGTGTTTCCAACAATTTCCCCCTTTTTTATAATGGCAAACTTTAAGCGGGATATGCAACTTAAACAATTTATAATGACGATTCAAGACAATTAAAGATATGCAATAAGTATGCGATTAGTTCCCCCTCAATATATGAATTCCCCCTCAATTTAAGCTTATAAATATTGAGAGTGCATACCCGTTATCTTCCCCCTTTTGCCATTAGCAAAAATAATATAAGAAGATGCCAAAGATGTAAATAAAACTTGTTTATTTATTGGAAACGTGATTACTTAAAGAGAATACAATAACTCAAGTAATAGCAGAACAATCGATTATTGATACGAGATAATCGATTATTAGACGACAGAAACCGATTTATTATTGCGCGTCATGCTTTATAATTCCCCCTACCTTTAGGGCGATACCTGCAAAAATTCGTTAGACGTCTCCGATGCTCAAGTTAGAAATTATGTAAAATAAAAAGATGCAATGCATGACTTAGATCAACGTGGAGTCAGAATCCCGAGTTCACTACGAATTCGGAAGAAGGACTCTTTCTATAAGGGCTTAGTAAAGATGTCGGCCAATTGGTCTTTGGTTTCAACAAATTCGATTTCGACATCGCCCTTGAGAACGTGATCTCTTATAAAATGATGTCTAATTTCAATGTGTTTTGTTCGCGAATGAAGAACGGGGTTCTTCGTCAAGCATATGGCACTAGTATTATCACATTGAAGAGGGATATGATCAAGACTTAGGCCATAGTCCAAGAGTTGTTGTTTCATCCAGAGGATTTGAGCGCAACAACTCCCCGCGGCTACATATTCAGCCTCGGTTGTGGACAACACAACACTTACTTGTTTCTTGCTCTAAACCAAGAAACGAGAGAGCTACCGAGCAAATGGCAAGTGCCACTAGTGCTCTTGCGGTCCAATTTGCATCCAGCAAAATCGGAGTCGGAATAGCTAACGAGTTGGCATTGAGAACCTTTGGGGTACCATAGACCCACATTTGTAGTACCAACAAGGTACTTCAAAATCCGTTTTACCGCAGTAAGGTGAGACTCCTTTGGACACAATTGATAACGGGCGCATAAGCACACGCTAAACATGATGTCCGGACGACTAGCAGTAAGATAGAGAAGAGAGCCAATCATACCTCGATACTTCTTAGTGTCGACTTCCTTACCTTTCTCATCTTTGTCTAGATGATCGGATGTGCTCATGGGAGTTGCCATTGCTTTTGCATTGTTCATTTCAAATCATTTCAGCAATTCTTTGCAATATTTGGCTTGGCAAATGAACGTACCTTCTTTCATTTGCTTTACTTGTAATCCCAAAAAGAATGTTAACTCACCCATCATAGACATTTCAAATTCGCTTGTCATTAAATCGGAAAATTCCTTGCATAAGACATTGTTAGTAGCACCAAATATGATATCATCCACATATATTTAAACTAATAAAATATCATTGTTTTTATGCTTAACAAAAAGGGTGGTGTCAACTTTCCCCCTAATGAAATCATTTTCCAATAGAAATTTACTCAATCTTTCATACCAAGCTCGGGGAGCTTGCTTTAAACCATAGAGAGCCTTTTTGAGTTTGAAAACATGATCGGGAGATTTAAAATCTTCAAAACCGGGGGGTTGTTCAACATAAACTTCTTCTTGTATAACACCATTTAGAAAAGCACTTTTCACATCCATTTGATATAAATTGAAATTCATAGAAGAGGCAAAAGCGAGCAATAGACGAATAACTTCTAATCTAGCTACGGGAGCATATGTTTCTTCATAGTCAATACCCTCTTCTTGATTATAGCCTTTTGCTACAAGCCTAGCTTTGTTTCTAGTGATTACACCATTTTCATCTAGTTTGTTTCGAAAAACCCATTTCGTACCAATTATGGTATGATTTTCGGGTCTTGGCACCAAATCCCAAACGTCATTCCGTTTGAATTGGTTAAGCTCCTCTTGCATTGCCAAGGTCCAAAATTCATCTCCAATTGCTTCGAAGATGGTTGTTGGTTCAATTTGAGACACAAAAGCAGTATGTCCTAAGGTGTTCTTAAGGGAGTTTCGGGTACTTACCTTTCTCCGACATCGCCAATTACCTGTTCGAGAGGGTGATCTTTGATTGTCCTCCACTCGTTAGGCATTATCGTTTCTTTCTCCAATTGTGGCGCTTCCTCCATTGGTTGTTCCAAGATTTCATCTTTATTTTCCTTAGGCGATTCCTCTTGTATTTTGTCTTTCAAGCTATCTAAAATACCTGCAAGATCAAAACCGGAATCCTTTCTCGCCAAGCGAGCATTATTTTCAGCAAATACAACATGAGGGGATTCCTCCACAGTTTCGGTTCTTTTATTAAAAACCCTATATGCTTTGCTACGTGAAGAATAACCAATGAAAATTCCCTCATCGGACTTAGCATCAAATTTTTCCAATTGATATTTGCCATTGTTATGAATAAAACATTTACAACCGAATACTCTAAAGTGGGAGATATTTGGATTCCTTCCCTTATAGAGTTCATAGGGAGTTTTCATGAGTATAGGCCTTATGACTACTCTATTTGAGACGTAGCATGCGGTACTCACGGCATCCGTCCAAAAATATTTGGGAATCTTAGCCTCTTCGAGCATGGTTCTAGCCATCTCTTCGAGACACCTATTTTTCCTTTCCACCACCCCATTTTGTTGTGGTGTACGTGGAGCGGAAAAGGTATGCTCGATACCGAGTTCGTCACAAAAGTCCGCGAAGAGATTGTGATCAAACTCTCCCCCATTATCACTTCTAATTGAAGTGACGGTTGTTTCCTTCTCGTTTTGAACACGCTTAAGAAAATATTTAAAATTCTGAAAAGCATCACTTTTATTGGCAAGAAATAAAGTCCAAGTAAATCTAGAATAATCATCAACAATCACAAAAGCATAACGATTTCTTCCTAGACTTTCAATGCGAGATGGTCCAAATAAATCCATGTAAAGCAATTGCAATGGTCTAGAAGTTGAAACAATATTTTTGGATTTAAAAGATGCTTTTGTTTGCTTCCCTTTTTGCCAAGAATCACAAATAGAGTCATTTTCAAATTTCAAATTGGGAAGACCAATAACTAAGTTTTGTGAAATCAATTTGTTCAAAAGATGCATGTTTATATGAGCAACTCTACGATGCCATAGCCAAGTATCATCCTCTTTGCTTATAAGGCAATCCACATATTCGGGTGAGGAATTAGCAAGATCAACCATGTAAATATTATCCACTCTAAAACCACGAAGGATAATTTTGAAATCACTACGTCTAAATACTAAGCATTCATCCGAATCAAATAAGGCAAGATTTCCCTTGTCACATAATTGACTTATGCTCAAGAGATTATGCTTTAAACCTTTAACAAGTAATATATGCTTAATAGAAGAATTTTCATCCTTACCGATCGATCCGATGCCGATAATCTTTCCTTTATTGTTGTCACCAAAAATAACACTTCCTCCTTCTTTGTGTTCTAGTTGAAGGAATTTGGATTCGTCTCCCGTCATATGTTTGGAGCATCCACTATCAAGGTACCATAGTACACTTGATCCCTTCAAACACACCTACAAAACAAATTAATGCGTTTTAGGTACCCATGCCATTTTGGGTCCTTGAGGGTTAGGCATATTATAATGATGCGATTGAGTGATATGTCTATGTCGTGTAAAGCATGCAGGAGCAATATGACCAATGCGTCTACAATAATGACAAGTCACGTTGGGGTTATGCATCCTTCTAGGTTCATAGTAACTTGATGTACGAAAATGAATTACTCTATTTTCATTATGACTATTGCGCATTTCATGAGAAACATTTCTCCTACTATTAGTTCTAAAATGAGCAGCATTTCTAGGGTAATGGTCATGTCTAGATGTTCTAAGAGGTTCAAAACTCCTTCTAGTGTTTGGCCTAGAATATGCATCATTTCTAGGGTAGTCATTTCTAGGTGGTAAGTCATTTCTAGGTCTTCTAAAATGTTCAACATTTGGTCTAGCATGCATATTTGTTCTAGGATTGCTATCTCTACGATAAGCATTTGTTTTATTAATCCTAGGTTGAGCCTTAGGTGGTTGGGGTTTGGCTTCAACCTTTTCTTTAGGCTCATTCTTAAAACCTATGCCATGCTTGGTTGACTTCAAATTAACAAGGACCTCATTCAAGTTTTTGTGAGAAGAATTAAACTTATCTAAGGTACCTTTAAGTCTATCTACCTCATTTTCGAGATGAATGCAAGAAGAGCAATTTTTAATAGAACTTTCGGGCTTGTCGGCGCTTCTTTTTCCGAAAAATTTATTTTCCTCTTTCAGCTTCTCATGTTCTAAAACCAGTTTTTCTAACTCCTTTTCTTTCAAAGAAAGCTGTTTTTGAAAATCTTTTTCTTTTAGAGAAGCATTTTCTTTTATGCTCTTGACAAATTTTGAAGCTTTAATAAATTCAGTATATAGCTCATCAAAAGCAGTTCGCATTTCTTCAAGAGTAAAGAAGTTTTTAGAAGAGATTTGACATACCTCATCTTGCTTGTCTTCTTGCGCCATAAGACAAAGGTTTGCGGCTTCGTCTTCTTCTTCTTCGCTTGACTCATCTCCGGAGTCTCCTCCCCAAGAAATGTATGCACGTTGCTTCTTAAAAGGTTTCTTCTCCTTTTTTATGTTTGGGCAATTTGATTTGATGTGCCCGGTTTCACCGCATTCATAGCACTTTATTTGCTTGCCTTGCTTTTTGCCCTTTCGTTCATACTCCTTTCGCATGAACTTTTGAAATCTTTTGATAACGAGTCCAAACTCGTTGTCTCCGTCCTCATCAACTTGAGGTTGGCTTGTGCTTGCCTTAAGCGCTATTCTTTGCCTCCTTTGATCATCAACAAGAGGGTTAAGTATTGTAGATTCATAAGTCTTAAGGTTACCTCTTAATGCGTCGATTGTGACATTTGAGACGCCTATGGATTCTTGAATTGCGTCGGCCTTTGATCGCCATGCCGGAGTGAGACTTCTAAGAATTTTTCGAACAAGTTCTCTATCCGTGAATGTCTTCTTGAGGGCATGTAGGTCATTTATGATTATTGAAAATCGTTCGAACATTTCATCCACCTTTTCACCTTCCTTCATGTGAAATAATTCATAAGCATGGGTTAGGAAATCAATTTTAGCTTCCCTTACCTGGTCCGTACCTTCGTACGTAATTTCCAGCTTGTCCCACATTTCCTTTGCCGTTGTGCAACACGATATTTTCCTGTAATCGTCAGCATTTACAGCACAATATAATAAATTAATTGCTTTAGCATTATTTTGAACCTTTCGGATATCATCCGCGTCATATTCTTCTTCGGACTTGGGAACCCATTCGTTTTCAACCTTTTGGTTGGAATTTGATTTCCCTTTGTTATCACCTTCCAGAGATGAAAATTGTTAGCTTGAACGAAGATTTTCATCCTCTCCTTCCAGTACATATAGTTTGTACCGTTGAATAGTGGTGGTCTGGTGGAGCACTGTCCTTCCTCTATTCTTGCAAAAGAATCACGAGTAGAAGCCATGGAAGTTTCTCTCAAACTGTTAAGTCTTCAGAGAGTTGGGCTCTGATACCAATTGTTAGATAATACGCTTAACGCTAGAGGGGGGGGGTGAATAGCGTTATAATAAAATTTAGCGTAAACTTGCGGAAATTAAATTTGCAGGAAATAAATAAGTGCATTAAATAAACAAAAGGAAAGAACGCACCGATGTATTCTGGTTCACCACAACACGTGGCTAGTCCAGTCCCCGAGAGACTCTCTCGAGATTTTCCACTAACTTGTCAAGCTTACGGGTGCTCAACAAACCTGTACAACTTGAGGACACAAGCCTCAACACCTTTGCTCGGAGATACAACACTCCAAAACTTCAACCAAGGAAACACAAGTTCCTTACAACAAGAGAATCACAATTCTCTTACAAGTGTACAAAACACTAAACACTCAAACAAGACATTCCTTAATGAGTAGATATGAGTAAAAGAAGTAAGCTCAAGATCACAACAACTATAGACAAGACTTTGGCTCTCAAAAGCTTTATGAAATGAATATAAAATGATAAACAATAGTATGCAAGCTTATAGCAATAGAATGATCAGTTGTTGTGTGTTGTTGTGTTTAAAACACTGAAATGAAGCTGTATTTATAGTTGAAAAACTTGGCATTACCGTTGTCTAATTGTCAATTAAGAGTTGCTGATTTTACTCTGTGACAATCGATTGTCAGGAGGCCACAATCGATTATTTGCCAATCGTTCCAAAAATCAATCCCAGATTTTACGCTTAACAATCGATTGTCCAAGATCAACAATCGATTATTGGTAACGTTCAAAAAATCATTTCCAGATTTTACGTAAAACAATCGATTATACCAAATCAATAATCGATTATTCAGCAACGTTCAAAAAATCCTTTCCAGATTTTAATATCAACAATCGATTGTACAAAATCAACAATCGATTACCTGACGGTATTTGAAAACTTTACGACAACGATCAGCTTCACAATCGATTGCGCAATGTTAACAATCGATTATTTATCAGATTTTGAAAATCATTTTAGACACTGCCTCGTGACAATCGATTGTTTTATACTCACAATCAATTATTTACTAATTTTGAAAAAGTTTGGAAGACACTGCCTCAACACAATCGATTGTCATATGTTCACAATCGATTATTTTATGACTTTTAAAAATCTGATGGACACTGTCTCTTCACAATCGATTGTCATTAGCTTCACAATCGATTATTCTGAGTTTTGAAAAACTTTGATGGACACTGCCTCATCACAATCGATTGTCATAAGGTTCACAATCGATTGTCATGCAGATTTGAAAAACCTGATGCTCACTGCCTTAACACAATCGATTGTCATTAGTTCACAATCGATTGTCATGCAGTCTTGGCTTAACATAATCGATTATCATAAGTACATAATCGATTATCTTAGTCCAGTTTTTAGAGACATGTTTAAAAATCATTTTGACTAATGAAAATATGCATGATTTAAAATCATTTAGCATTAAATTAAATATGCTTTTGTAAAAATAATTTTACGAGAGAAGCCATGTCATGAGTCAAGTTGTCGGGTCAAGATCACAATTAAGAACGACTCATTTAAACTATAAAACTTTGTCTTGTGCTTGAATCTCGTTATCCACCAATTGTGCGCTTGTACTTGAACTTCGCATATATCAATTTGCGCTTGTTTGTCATTCATCAAAACCTACACATAAGAACACACATTTTAGTATAAAGCCTTGAGAACGTTTTTCCAACAAAAAGTTCAACCACGAGTTGAACTGGGACTCAGTCCATGCGCATTCGCCATAAAAAATTGTGAGATTCAACTACGATTGAACAACAACTCAAGCTACGTGCCTCCGCCCAAAAAGTTCAACCACGAGTTGAACTGGGATTCGGGCCATGCGCATTCGCCATAAAAATTTGTGAGATTTAACTACGGTTGAACAATGACTCATGTTACGTGCCTCCGCCCAAAATGTTCAACCACGATTGAACTGGGACTCAGGCCATGCGCCTTCGCCAAAAATTGCGAGATTCAACTACGGTTGAACAACGACTCAGGCTACGTGCCTTCGCCCAAAAAATTCAACTATTTGAACTACGGCTCAGGACATGCGCCTTTGCCATAAAAAATTACGAGATTCAACTACGGTTGAACAACGACTCAGGCTATGCACCTTCACTGAAAGTTCAACTACAAGTTTAATTGGGACTCAGTCCATGCGCCTTCGCCATAAAAAATTGTAATATTTAACTACTGTGGAACAAACGACTCAGGCTACGTGTCTTCGCCCAAAACGTTCAACCACGAGTTGAACTGGGATTCAGGCCATACGCCTTCGCCATAAAAAATTACGAGATTCAACTACGGTTGAACAACGACTCAGGCTATGAGCCTTCACTTAAAATTTCAAGTAAAAGTTGAACCGGGACCCAGACTGTACGCCTTCGCCATCACGAGCCCAATCTCATTTAAACAACAAGGCTGAACACATTCGTCCTCAAGTCTAAAGAGTTCAACCCTATTTGAACCAAAACTCAGGCCAGGCGCCTCCACCATTGGACGCAGCAATACCCACAACGTACGGAGAGACAAGTTAAGCTCCCTCGCCATTCAAGTAAGTATGCCCAACTCGAACTAAGATTCGGGCCACGTAAAGTTCGGCCCTGGTCGACATACAAGGCCGCGTTTATTACCGTCGCGGCCAATAGTTCGACCACGCCAGAACTGGAATTGAGGCTAAGTGCCGCTATCGCCAAATAATGGCCACAACTTTCTCACACCAAGTAAAAGAAAATGATAAGCAAAAAGCGTTTAATCATGACCAAGGCCATCGTCGCTAAACAACCAACTTTGTTTCTGACTAACGCAAGCAAACGACTCGACAACAGTCGAAGTCACCTACCTAGCCAAGACCATCAACATCATCATAGTCAAGGCCATCAACGTCATTATGACCAAAGACATAGGGGGATTAACACGCATGCCAGAAAAACTCTAAGGCAAAACCCCTTGACGCGTACAAAAAGAAAAACATGGGAACGAGAAAGATACAAAATAAACACCAGGCAGAATAGAGGAAAATAAAGTTGCATATATTTACATCATTAGTTACAACGGGTCATCCCCGCTTACACCCGGCAAAGGCCGGTAAGTGAGAAAGAAAGAAAAGAATAACAAAAACAAGTTTGCCAAACGGCAATGAAAACAAGAAAAAAACATAACAAATCCTTTTCACTCGGCACCACCCGCGCCACCATCAGCATCACCAACACCTTCAGCGCCATTATCAACCCCTAGCGTAGCTGGGTCAAAGCCGCAGTCGACACGGGCCTCACGAGCCTTTTGACGGGCTTCTTCAAAAGCGCCTTCAGCCACAATGTCGGCCTTCCACAATCTCTTGTATACATCAAGTTAGGCCTCGGCAAACGTCCAAAGGTCACGAGTCGGCCAAAAGAGGCGGCCTGGTCCCTCAGGCGCTGGTTCTCGGCCTCGAGGGCCATAATCCGATCTGCCACGGTTTGGGCGTCCTGTTCATAAACTCTAATACGGTCCTCTAGCACAGCCTCTCGAAAAGTCGCGGCGGCTCTCTCCAGCCCCCATTCCCTTTCATGAACACGGTTCGCCGTCTCCAGCGCCCCGTCCCGCGAAAAAGCGTCACTTGCTTGCAGCCTAAAGGCAGTGACCTCCGCTTCCAAAGTGATCACCTGCCCGGTCAAAGCTTCAGATGCCTCCGCGGCCGTTACCCGATTCTGGTGTTCCCTCTCAGTAGCATCCCTCCTATCGGCCTCCATCTCCTCGTCTTTATGACGAAGCTACTCCTCGGGGTGTTAACCCTGCCAAGGGTCTGTTGCATTTGAAGCTCTTCCTCGCCAGATCTTCGACAAGGTCCCGACTCCGGGGGTTGTTCCTTAGGCACTCACACATTTTGCGGCATCGGTCTCGGTAGCGGCGCTACTTCTCCAACGCCCGCGAATAGATCCTTGAGCGGACGTTAGCTCGCCGAATGCTCTCCACCTCCAACAAAAATGACTACAAGAACAAAGCGATAATCAGAACAGAAAAATAGACCAAGTAAAAAAAAACAAACTAAGGTCACTACACGTACCTTCAGGCCCTGTGCGGCCACTTCACCCATCAGCTCGACGTCCGTTATTCCCCTCAGTAACGTATTTTCCACCTCCGAGCACAACATCTCGAATAGCGGCACCAAGTTTTCCTCTTGAAGCATCAAGTTCATCTTTATAGGAATCTTAACATAGCGGAATTGCCCTTCCGCATGCACCGTCGTGCGGTTGAGGACTTCTTGAAGCATACGGACGCCGTCAGGGTCCAAGTAGGATTCAGAGTCATACTTTTCTACTGCGATGCCCCTCCCTCCTTCCGCCTACCGAGAAATTGATGCTCCCACCCCCACCAACACATTGGCACTTGTTTCTCCAACCAAAGCAGTTTTTGAGGAACTACCTCCCCTCTCAGCTACTGGAACTCTTAATTGAATCGCCGAAGTGATAGTATCACCTTGTCCTGAGCCAACCGGGGCAACCCCCACTATATGCCCGCCCTCAAGGGAAGGCGCCTCCGCCACATTCCCCTTCGTGTCCGTTGTCAGGAAATCCAAATATGTCATCACTGGAGGTGGCGTGACTGCAACCCTACGCCTGACAAGCGGCCTCTCCCTTTCCTCCTCATCCTCGCTCAAAGGCGAATTCGCCCTAGGGCGTACGATCCCCGAGGAATATTCGATGCGAGGTGTAGACCGTGCTAGGGAATGAGCCGCTGAAGACTCAACCGAAGTAGCCCTCGAAATTGGACGCGGCGCCAGCATTGTCACGAGTCATGTAGTCGAGCCCGGCTTGCGAAAAGCTAGCTGAGGAGCCCTCACGCGGCGTGCCTTCCCTGATCAAAGAAAGAACAAAGTTGAGAAGAAAAGGCAAAATGGAATAAAACAAGAACAGGACAAAAGGAAGTTAAAATTCTCACCCGAAGCAGGTCTACGGCCATGCCTTTCCCAGAAAGACGGCCACGTACGAATCCCTATTGTTTGAGGGAGCACGGCCTCGACACATTCTCGAATGCCGGGTAGTGGAGCCAGCAGCGGCCGTTCAGCTACAAACATGAGGTAAAGTTAACACTTATCAGAATAGGGTCATGAGAAAAGACGAGAAGTAGAATTTGATGAATAAATGACTTACGTGCATGGTTCTAAGTCTCTGGGAACTCAGTAGCACACGCCACCAAATGCTCAGTCCTGACGTAGAAGAAATTCTCATAAGTGCGAGAGTCGACCACATCATCTAACTCCACAGTCAAGCCCCTCTCCCCAAAGGGAACCGCCCGAATCATAGTACCACGGACCCTCTGAGGGGCGTAGATAGTCATCACGTGCCGCAACGTGATCTCCCTTCGAGCCAGTTCCGCATATTTAATAAGCATAACGAAAAACTTGTAGAGGGAAGGAACGAGCTAGCCAGGGCATACCCTGTAATGACGATAGAAGTCCACCACCAACATCGGAAGAGGGAGCCTGAATTCCAGTCTGAAAGGATAAGCGTAGAAAACGCAATACCCCCTACGGTCGGCATGCATCCTCTCTTCGCGTCTAGCGAGGGAAATATCACCGAAGCGGGGAACACCCCACTGTTTCTCTATCTGATCAATACCCACTCCCCCCATTAGTGGGGATTCATTCAGCTGATCTTCCCCCTCATCAGCGGTGAAATCAGTCACCGGACCTCCGGGCAAGGAAAGGATATCGGTCACCGACGGAATCCCATCGATTTTCGCCGATTCAATGGCTCTCACTACTATAGATGACCCTTCATCCCCTGGAAGAGTCGCCAGAGCAAGAGTGGTACGAGGACTGATTGCTATTATTGATCGATAAAGGGGAAAAGAATAAGATTCACAGAAAGGAAAGCAAATATGGTATCGAATGAAGAACAAGAAAGAAGATGAGCTGATAATGAAGGAAGCTTCTTCAGAAATCTCACCTAGACAAAAGATGGAAATGTAAGAAATGAATGAAACAACCCCTTATTTATAGGTAACACAAGTGGCTTTCACGAATTCCAATAGTCATCATTAACTGCTTGACCAACCACAAAGCGGTTCAGTTCTACAGAAATATGCGTCATTATGATGGGCACCACAAAACGGCTTTTCAGTCTCCAATGGACGCTTTGCCTTCGAAACGGTTATAACGACCTGAGATTACTGAAAAGACGTTCCGTACGCCTTCAAACTTTGAACGTCGCCAAGCTGCGCGCCAGGCACATCCATACTCTCTTCGGCCGTACGGCATACAACTCGATCACCGAAAATAAGGTTAACACCTTACAAGGCCAAAGGCCGTTGGTATGAAGATATAGCCTCGGTTGAAAATGGTTACGACCATTCTTCATATATAAACGGCTACGGCCATTCCTAACATATAAACGACTACGGCCATCTCCGATGTATGAACGGCTACGACCCTCTCCCATGAATGAACGGTTATGACCCTCAACAAAATACAACTAAGGTCACCAACTTGACTCCATTGCGGCTAAGGCCGTCAACGCAAAGTGTCTAAGGCTATCGATTTTAATGGTACAACTTTCAATGTATAAACGTCCATGGCCACCTTCGGTCCCGACCAAGGTAGCATGCGACAATGTCTGTTCATCAAGCTCGGCTAAGGCATGACCTCAATAAGCAGAGGGACTAATTGTATAGGTCAAAATGTGACCCTCCCAATAATTAACGATATTAATTATTTCAAAAGCTGAAGTGTAAATTACAAGTGGTATGACCACTTGTAATCATTAATAATTCGTGGGTACGGGACGTTATCAGGGAGTCTACGGCCCGTCTATCATCGCACGAGCCATACACCAGCGTGGTCACTGCCACTTATCGCCAGCTCATCCGATTTGCAGATATAAATACTAAGAGAAAGAACCTTAAAGGGGGCTACTTCTTCTTCTTCACCACTACTCCCAAAAAAAGAGGAACACACAATAATACCCCTACGATGGCATAAAGAACACCATTGTAACGCTCTGAACCTCTCTATGGAGAGCCAGACCAAACTAATAATATCAATAAAAAGCTCTTTATATATTTCTCCTTAATTCTAAAAGCTTGCCTTTCTTTTCTTTCGTTCAATCTCTTGATTTATTACGATCTGCTATGATTGGCCCTCAATTTATTGTAATTGTTTTATGCTTATAAAGTGTGTGAAAACTTTGAGCTAAACACCCAGCATCCCTCTTGTGTTTTGCCGATGTGGGATTCTGCCTATAGTCTGGGTTGTTACACTTCCCAACCTTGAATTCAGAATAAAATTGCACAAACATGAACTGCTAACACGGTAAATGGAATGCCGAGCTACGAGCACCATTGCGTTCTGTGGTCATTCATTTCCATCAAACAAGAAAAATGTTGTTTGCTTTATAGGAAGATTGTAGTGCAGAGATTGTTTATGCTACGAATTGTTATGTCGTTAAATACTCTCATCCACATTTTGCTAATACAACATTTTTTATCCCACAATCGACAAATTTCGGTGAAACTATCTTATTTAAGTTAGATACAAATAATACAACGTTTGGTTTTTGGTATTGAACTTATGCAGAGTTCAATAACGATTATTGAACTCGGCATAACTTATGTAGAGTTTATCCAAAATTTTATGCTGGAAAAGAACAATGTTATGCTATCCATAAAAGAACAAAATTTTATGGTTCAAGAGAGTAGCGGCTCTGCACCTGAGTCCCCTGTTATGCCATCCACTACTGCACTCTTTCTTTGCCGAAAAACGCTAAAGCGAATAGAATATAATGAAATATAGAGAGAGAGAGAGAAACTAAACCCACAAAGGAACTCACTTTTAGACATTTGCCTGACATACCAATCACCGACGAATTTCCCAAGAATTGCAGCTTTGCTTAAGAAAAAGAATTGACTTGTGTTTTTCACTATTACATTCGAGATAAATTGTCAAAAAGATTAAAGCTATGACATAATAGTAGGCCTCGGTCGACACTTGAACCATGGCTAAGGAAACAGGGAAAAAAAGCATAGAGTAAACTAATGGCTATCACAGCAGCACAATCTGAGAGAAATGAAAATAGTCGAAAACGTGTAAGTGTTTGTCTTCTAAGAACACAATCAGGGAACTAGAATAACACCACTAGCTTATCTGCCTCTTCCTTATCTGCTAGGCAGGAACAGCTCCATTTTGAATCCATGGTCATTGCTCTTTAACAATTGTAAGCTTAACTAATATTAAACCCTGATGGCCGATTATGGTAATAAGTAGACCTTGCCAGACAAATTTCTCATTGGATATTTGACTGCTAAATCAAGATGCATTTAATGGATCGGCCTCAGTATCCCTTTCCTTCATTGCTACCCAATCTTCTGCTTCTGCAATCAGCAACAACATTAAGTCAATCCATCGACGATACATAGAGCAAAATAAGGTAATGCCATATTAAGTCATAATCAAGTACGATTGGTCATGTGTGAGAACTGATCCTGCCTCAGAATTGGTAAGGAATGATCTTAAATCTAAGGCATCAATTTCCTTGCAAGCTTTAGAGAGAGCCAAGTACTTACTTGGCTTGTCCGCAATGGCTGCAAGCCGTCTTTGCAGGATGGATGCAACAAATAGGAAAATTGAGCACATGCCAAACATCACAGTGATGGGGAAAGCATTGACCTTCAAATAGACATGAAAAGATGATCAAAAACCGGAACGCTGAATTGAAATAAGAATTATGTATTGCAGCACAACAATTGCTCGGGTAACTAAATGCAAGAACCGGAACATGTGCAACACAGTTACTTAGGCAGAAGAACAATAACATACATTGTAAAGCACAATGCACACGAAGATGTTGAGTGGAATCCTGAAGAAGTTCATTATGGTGCTCCTTGCCTCCTCGGGAATGTATTGAGACCTCATCTTCATGATGGATGGCCAGAAGATGCCACAGCAACCCTCGAAGGTGCAGAAGCCAAGAAGCTGGATACATCCAGAAAAGGAGATGCCTCCCCCTTTCACATTTGAAGGAGATACTAGGAACTGGTTCAATGAGATATGTTAAAAACCAACAAACCACAAGGCAGAAAACTCAAAAGAATAAAGGCATTTCCTACTTACAGTTGTCAGAATGGGCAGCATGAGAGATGCAGAAGATACGACAAAAACAACTTGCATGTAACTCTCAACTTTAGGTGAGTTCTGGGCCATAAGACGAGCTGCAAATGAGCTTCCCAACATTGAAGCCAACATGAAAGTTGCAAAAATAAAACCATGGGGAATGTCTTCATCATTTGGGCTGAGAGCAGGAGTCCACAGAAACACAAATGTATACATTGAACCTTCAAACAGAGATTGTATAGCACCGAGTAATGCAATCTTCTCATCTGTCAAAGAAACCGTGCAGCAATAAGGATAGTGCAAAAATAAATGTAAACAAAACAAAAAATCGAGTAATGACACAGAGTGCAAGAGCTACAAACTGAACAGCCATCATTGAATATATCAAACAGATATATCACAAAGAATGCAGTATCAAGAGAATACAAAAAGATGTTAAGTCCCTGAAAATGCAACCTACGCCTGCCCCTTTTCAGGCAGCTATGGAGCTTTAAATCATAACAAATAACCTGGGTGCAGAAATGGTGTGTTCCTGTAGCCTTAAAGATAGCAGAATGTAATTAATAACCTGGGTGCAGAAATGGTGCGTTCCTGTAACCTTAAAGATAGCAGAATGTAATTGACCTTATAACTTCCCGAAACCACTTTGCTATGCCCCTAGCATGGTGTAACGTCCTCATCATATAAACTCTAACTCTAAACAGATAAATAGGGAGCACATAGCAAATCTATATCCATGTCAAATCTCATCGGAAGGGAATCACTCTATCCACTTTGACAATGCATAGGTTGAAGATCGTCCACGAAAAACATAATGTGTAGCATATATACCTGAAGCAATGGCCACAGCTGCACCCTTGAATTGAGTGAGCAAGTCTTTGCTCTCTGATGCGTCTCCATAGTTCTCCGACCATGATGATAATATGATAGCCATTCCAATGGCAAGAAAGCAGGCAGCAGCATCAAAAGGAGACACAGGGCCGAGATTTAATGAATCAACAAGAAAATTCCCAAATAATCCAGCGATAATGGCAACAAGACCATTTCCAACGAATATTGCCTTGGAGAAAGTTAGTGAGAGCCATTGGGAGTCAAAACCCCTCTGCACAAAGAAAGCAAGTAATATATTAAAACTTCATAAAAATATATTAGATTTATAATAAAGCAAAAACAAAGAGCAAACACTTGCTATGTTCCTTCAAAGGATTGTAAGTTGGATCTCAAGGACAATGGTAGTACGATCAAGAATGTCCATAAAGATCAAATTTAACAGTTTGGTTTTTTACTTGAAAGGCAGCTTGATAATAAGGACATGTCATGTCACCTTAAAGTGTTCTGCTACAAGCCATGACTCAAATGCTGAAAACAGTAGAGAAGTAGCAATGCCACCCAAAACACGTCCAATCATCAGAATCTTGTATTGAGGGGAATGCTTGGTGATGCAGCTCAGTATGTAAGTGATACAGTACGTTACACATGCCCTCTTCCGACCTCTGAAATTTAAAATGCAAGTAGATCATGCAAACGAGAAACTTTTTGGTATCAAAAGATGATTATTGACACACAAAATATTCTGAAATCCTACTGTTTGTCAGCAAGAGATCCAACAATTGTGCCAAACAACATGGAAGATCCAAATCCAGCAATAAAGAGCTGTCCAATATCCCCCTTTCCAAATCCATAAGTGCTGTAAAGGTAGTATACGTATGGACCCTGTAGCCAATCACCGGCTATGGCCACAAAATAGTCAAGCGTTAGCAAAGGGAAACACCACCATTCACACAAATCATAAAAGCTGGAAGTATCATCTACTCATATATACTATTACTCCATGCATAATGTAACTGTTAATTATTGGATTCTTCCAGCATAGGATCAAGAAGTAACACCTAGCCTCTTTTGCTTTTTAGTTGCGCTAATGATCATTGGAGCCTCAATTAATCCATAGGCAATATGAATAAGTAGTTTCTTAGATAACACAGCTGGGTTAACAAGGAATCATTAAATGAAATGCTCATGCACAGATCTAAAGACCATTAAGCCAATTTGGCTTCATATCTAGACTTCAAGACCCAATCTACTCATTTAATTTGCAGCAAAAGCAACCCAAAACTCAGATCCAAATAGACAAGATTCAAATTCCGATAAAGTCCACGCTCAGATAATCAGATCGAGCACGTAAGTAAGAGAATTCTAACACACACTAATGGAAAATGGAGAGTGATTTATTCAATTAGAGGTAAAAACAGGCTCAGATCTGAGGAGAAAAAAAGGAACGTACCCATCATAAGAGAGTAAACGAGAATGTAATTATTCTTGAATGAATTGAAAGCCTGAGAAGTTGTGATTCGATCTTTGTTGTTCTTTCCACCCAGCTCTAGAGCTGCTACCACTGCGGCCAGAGCCCCAAACACCACGTAATAGAACAACTCCATTTTCGTACCAGTACTCGAAACACGATCTCCACTGGCACTCTCGGATTATATTCTTATACGTACAAATCAGTCTGTGTGTTTGTCTATGCTATATATATATTATATATATGCAGAGAAGCGAGGTCAATGTATACGCGGTTTCTTCTCCGCTGTAATCCTCTAAAGGCATATTACTTTTACTGTGACGATTATCAGATTTAATCTTGGCCTTTGGTTATCGACAAACTGACACGTGTCTATAATTAATTGCGTGATATCTGTCGGTGGTTATGTACCCAACTTCATAGTGTCCCTATGCTCTACAACGGAGGAAAATTTGGATATTAATTTTGTTCATTTCATTTTCGCTAGTAAACAAAGGGAAACCTTTGTCACGTTCTATAATTTAAGACGCAATACCAAAAATACATAGATGAATGCACTTGTTTTCATTCGCTTTCAACAGCATCATTTAATATCACATGGGCTTTCTCATCATGCTTTGATTTTTTTGGTTCTTCTATTAATTTTGCACTGTTCATAACGAGAGTTAACCGACAGCATATACGCTGCTTAGGCAAATAAATAATATTTATGAAGTTCAATATTTGTAAATAATAATTTGACCATTGGTATATACTAAACTTCAGTATTTGAAATATTGATAAATATAATTTTTTTATGTTAAGAGTAATACAAATGGTTTTTTGAATAATAGGATTTGGATTTTCTTCATTCTCTCTCTTCTCTCTTCTCTCGCCTGCTCTCACAACGGTCCCCTCCCCCAGCCCCAATGGTCAACCTCTCTCCCCCTCCCCCTCACCCATCCCACCCATCCTTCGACGACCTCAGCCAACTCCGGAGACCAGAGCCGACGCTCCCCCTCCCTCTCTCTCTCATTTCTTTCTATCTCTTCTCTCTTATTCCCCCACCCCAGCCCCGCCGCCCCAGCCCCCTTCTTCTCCCGTTTTCCTCCCCTCCACTCTCTAAATCATGCAACCGCGCTGGTGAACCCCTCCGGTAAGCTCCCGTTCTCTCTCGTCCACTCGCATCTATATTCGGTTCCCCCATCCCTTCCACTCCACCTCCATTTCCGACAGCCCCACCCCCTCTCTTTCTCGATTGAGTCCATGGTACCTCCCGCTCTCTGGTTTACTCTGCTCATCTTTTGCGTATTCTAACTAGCACCCTTTTTTCGTTTTTGCTAGACTTCGTGTGTGCACTACTACTGTTTGTTAGTAGATGGTGGGATAGTGGCCGCGGCGGGAAATGGTACTGTAAGGTATGTCCTTGGGGGGTGGGGGTGGGGTGGGGGTGAGCAGGGGAGCATGGAGCGGTTCTGGGGTGGGGTAGGAGGGAAGGGTGGGAAGGGGATAGCGGATGTTCACCGATTGAGGATTTAGTTGTGGAACATAGGCACACTGACAGGTAAGTCCATGGAGTTGGCTAAGATTCTTCATAAGAGGAGGGTCAGCATAGCGTGTGTGCAGGAGACTAGGTAGAAAGGGACGAATGCGTGGAATGTGGACGGGTTCAAGCTGTGGTACTATGGGATGTGAGGGGTAAGAATGGAGTGGGTATCATGGTGGATAGGGATCTTAGGGAGTCCGCGATTGAGGTTAGGCGAGTGAATGATAGGTTGTTGTCTATTAAGGTGGTAATTGATGGTTGCGTCCTCAATGTCATCAGCGCCTACGCACCGCAGGATTAGATGAGGAGGTTAAGAGGCACTTTTGGGAGGGCTTGGACGAGTTGGTGAGAAGTATTCCCCAATTTGAGAAGTTAGTTATTGGAGGTGATTTTAATGGCCATATTAGAGCTGATGCTAGTGGTTATGGCGAGGTGCATGGTTGCTATGGCCTTGGTATTAGGAACGGAAGAGGCACTTCGCTGCTTGATTTCGCCAGGGCTTTTGAACTTGTGATCGCGAACTCGGCATTCCCCAAGAGAGTGGAGCATTTGGTTACTTTTAACAGTTCGGCGGCAATGACGCAGATTGACTACCTTCTCCTCAGAAGGAGCGATAGAGGGTTGTGCAAGGATTGTAAGGTTATCCCGAGAGAGTCCTTTTCGACTCTCCATAGACTCCTAGTGATGGATGTAGATCTCTGGGTGAAGAGGAAGAGGAGGGGTGCCCGGGGTCGGCCGCGGATTAGATGGGAAGCTTTGTCTGAGGGGAAAGCCCAGGAGTTGGAGAGGAGTTTAGTTGAGGGTGGAGCTTGGAGAAGTTCTAGGAAAGCGGACGCTATGTAATCAGAGACGGCGAACCTGGTTAGGGAGGCAGCGCGTGATGTGCTCGGGGTAGCCAAGGACTATTCAGGCAGACATCAAGGTGATTGGTGGTGGAGCGATGTTGTCCAGGGTAAAGTGGAGGTGAAGAAAGCGGCGTTTGCTAAGTTGGCAGGGAGTACAACCAAGGAGGAAAGGAGGGCGAACAGGGAGAGCTACAAGGTGGCGAGGAAGGAAGCAAAGATGGAAGTCACGGAAGGCATTTGGTCGCATGTATGAGGAATTGGGGGAGAAAGGCGGGGACAAGAAGATATTCAGGCTGGCTAAAGTGAGGGAGAGGAAGGCGTGGAATCTAGACCAAGTTAGGTGCCTTAAGGATGAGGATGGTAGAGTCCTCATGGGAGAGTCCCAAATCAAGAAGAGGTGGCAGGCGTACTTTTGAAACCTGCTTAACGAGGAAGGGGATCGAGACTTAGAGTTAGAGAAGTGGGGAATTCAGGGAGTCATAGAGACCTTGGGTACTGCAGGCGCATCAGGGTAGGGGAGGTCGTGGGGGCTCTGCGTAGGATGAGTAGGGGTCGTGCGACGGGGCCAGACGAAATTCCGGTGGAGTTCTGGAAGAGCATGGGTAAGGCAGGAGTGGAGTGGTTGTGCAGGTTGTTCAATGTGATATTCAGGACTAAGAAGATGCCGGAGGAGTGGAGGTGGAGCACAGTGGTGCCCTTGTATAAGAACAAAGGAAATATCCAGTGTTGTAACAACTATAGGGGTATAAAATAGCTAAGCCACACCATGAAAGTATGGGAGCGGGTGGTGGAGACGAGAGTGAGAGAGATGACGTCAATCTCCGTAAACCAGTTCGGCTTTATGCCGAGTCGTTATACTACAGAAGCTATTCACCTTGTTAGAAGATTGGTGGAACAGTTCAGGGATAAGAAGAAGGATCTCAACATGGTGTTAATCGACTTGGAGAAGGCGTACGACAAGGTCCCAAGGGAGGTGCTATGGAGGTTCCTTGAGGCGAAGAGCGTGTTGAAAGCCTACATCAGAGTGATCAAGGACATGTACGATGGAGCTAAGTCTAGGGTTAGGACGGTGGGTGGTGACTACGACCATTTCCCGGTAGTTATGGGGCTCCATCAAGGATCTGCGCTTAGCTCTCTCTTATTTGCTTTGGTAATGGATGATCTGACTCGCCACATTCAAGGGGATGTACCATGGTGTTTGTCATTTGTTGATGACATAGTCTTGATAGACAAGACGAGGGTCGGTGTCAACGAGAGGTTGGAGGTCTGGAGGCAGACCCTCGAGTCTAAGGGTTTCAGACTGAGTAGGTCTAAGACAGAATATCTGGAGTGTAAGTTTAGCGCAGAGTCGAGCGAAGAGGAAGTAGGCGGGGTCGTGAAGCTTGGATCTCAGGCCATCGCCAAGAGAGACAGTTTAAGATATCTTAGGTCGGTGATTTAGAGGGACTAAGAGAACGACAAGGATGCCACTCACCGTATAGGGGCAGGGTGGTCGAAATGGAGGCTTTCATCCGGAGTCTTGTGTGACAAGAAAGTGCCACAGATACTCAAGGGGAAGTTTTATCGAGCTGTGGTTAGACCGGCCATGTTGTATGGTGCGGAGTGTTGGCCGGTGAAGAAATCTCATGTTCAGAGAATGAAGGTTACGGAGATGAGAATGCTTAGGTGGATCTGCGGGCTCACCAGGTTAGATAAGATTAAGAATGAAGTTATTCGGGAAGAGGTGGGGGTGGCCCCGGTGGATGAGAAGTTGCAGGAGGCGAGGCTCAGGTGGTTCGGGCATGGCGGAGGAGAAGCCCAGATGCTCCAGTGAGGAGCTGTGAGCGGTTGGCGGTGGTTGGCACGAGTCGTGGCAGAGGAGGCCAAAGAAGTATTGGGGAGAGGTGATTAGGCATGACATGGCTAGATTGCGCATTTCCGAGGACATGGCCCTTGATAGGAGAGTCTGGAAGTCTAGCAGCAGGGTTGTAGGATAGAGGCTTTTAGAAATTCTCGCAATTCCCTCTCAGGGCTGGGCGGGGATTGGTGGGACTCTCCATAGATTGTCCAGTTTGCCCTTTTGGTAGTTAGTAGTCGTTGTTATTGCATTTCATTTTATTTACTGAATGTGGCTAAATTTACGTATGTGGATGTCCTTTCACTTCTGTTTTTGTTTACCTCTCCCTTTTGCATGCCATGTTATTTATGGTCTATGTTTACATAATTATGTATTGTGATCTCTGCTGGAGTTACTAATACTCTTTTGTTTTTGTTTTGTTTCTTTCTTTATCTAAACTGAGGGTCGATTGGAAACAACCTCTCCACCATTTCATGTGGAGGTAAGGTCTGCGTACATATTACCATCCCCAGACCCCACTCTATGGGAATACACTAGGTAGTTATTGTTGTTGTTTGTTGTTGTTAAGGGTAATACAAATGAATTAATAGCTTTTACTCATAACTTTTTTTTAAATGAAAGTCATGTTCATACGCAACGAATTTTCAACTTCACCTAAATTGCCAAACAGACAAATCTGTGATTAATTCACAGTGTCACACGTTAGAAGTACTTCCTCCGGTTAAGGCTGTATCCGGTTCCGGTTTTGGGTCTATTTGGGTAAACGGTTCCGGTTCTGGCGGTTCCCGGTTCTGGCGGTTCCCGGTTCTGGCGGTTCCGGTTCTGGCGGTTCCCGGTTCTGGCGGTTCCGGTTCTGGCGGTTCCCGGTTCTGGCGGTTCCGGAGCCGGAACCGGAACCATACGGTTCCGGAACCACCCGGTTCCGGTTCTGGCGGTTCCGGAACCGCGGGTCTGGCGGTTCCAGGCGGTTCCCGGCTTTTTTTTTTTTTTGTTTAAATTAAATATCTTGTATAGTAGTGATTAGTATATTGTAGAATATATTTTTATATGGTGTACTATGTTGTTACTATAGCATATATTGTGTTTGGAAATTAGTATATATTCAAAATAAGTAGTGTATATTTTGTATATAAGTAGTATATGTTGTAGTAAAGTAGTATATATTGTATATAAATAATGTATATTGTGTAGTAGTTAGTATTAATAGTATTATGTGTTGTATGTTATATATTAGCAAGTGCGGCAATATATACTAAACAGTTTGAAATTGTAGGATAATATTGGCCAGATAAAGCAGTTGTAGCCACACTAAAATGTTCTAAAAAATCTAAAAGAATCTTAACGTTATTCCAATCTTGATTAGTTAGCATATCATTATCTTCATCCTCACAATCCCTAGAATTATAAGTAGCGGTTATTGGGTTTCTATATTCGTACGCCACTACTAAGCTTTCATACATGTAGTTCCACCTAGTCGGACAAGGTTTAGGAACCTTTCTTTCTCTAAGGCCACTTTCGTCACATTTTTTATAATATTCTCTAAGTCTACTTCTACGGTTTGAATAAAAAAGCCAATTAAGAGCGAATTTAACTTTTTCAATTTCTATGTTTAAAATTCTCATACCATCTCCAACAATTAAATGATAAATATGGCATATACATCTAACATGGAAAATATGTAAAAGCAGGATTAAGTTTTCTAGTTAAAATACCTATTGCAGTTGTGTTGCTACTAGCGTTATCCATGGAAATTGACATTATTCTATCACTAAAACAAAAATATCTACAAACATCATAAACAGTGCTAGCAATAAACTTACCTGTGTGCCGTGAATTAATTATTCTATATGCTATAATGCGTTTTTGCATGGTCCAGTCTTCGTCTATCCAATGACTGGTCACGGTTAGATAATCACAATCATTTCCACTTCTACCAATATCAGTTGTAATAGACATACGATTACTTATATGAGTAAATAAATAGCGCAAGTACTGTTCATATTCATGCTTATATTTATAAATGTCGGCCTTAACTGTGGCGCGAGGTCAACCTTTATATGTAGGATTAAATACTCGTCTAATATATTGAATCCAAGCAGGATTAGAAGCAAAAGAATAAGGTAAACACATAACAGTAATCATTTTAGCTAATTCTTCACAATCCTTATTAGGATCGTAGTACAATATACCTCCGGTGACAGTGTTTATTCCTGGTTGAACCATGTTAGAACCAGTACTTTGGTTAATTGTAGTATCAGGACTTGACTTCCCCTCTTGTTCCGCTTTCATTTGAAAATATCTAGCCTTATCGCTAGGATGTATATATATATGTTTAACTAAACTACCTGTTCCGCTACGATCACCCGTATACCTATGAACAAGTTCTTTACCACAAGTTTTGCATTTAGCCCTATCTTTATCTCTTAGTTGAATAAAAAAATGCCAAACTAATGAAGTTTCTGTACGTTTCTGAGGTTGTCTACTAAAAGTGGGAGTTTGTACGGGTGGGTGTTCTGGGTCATTAGGAGCAGGACTAGTAGGTGTATCATCTAAATCTACCGGAGGTTGGGTTTCGTCATCATCATCACCCTCATTTCCCTCTGATATTGGTGCATTAGGATAAAGCAAATTCATAATATCATCATCTATTCTATCACCGACTGCTATATCATGTAGAAAATTAACATCGCTAAATTGAAAACACGGGTGATCACTATCAAGTATTCCTAAGTTTTCATTAGTATTTCTAGGTTGGTTACTAGTTTGAACTTGTTTATCTTTTCTAGGTCTGGGAGCCGGGGGAGGGGTAGGATTTTGGCTACTACTTTCACCGGATTTAGATGTACATTTTCCGAACATTTTTTTCAATGAAAATGCCATATTAATTATAATTAAGGAAAATATCAACACACAACAAATATTCTTAGCACGTAAGAGTTGAAACGAGTTTACCGGATTGACGAACAACTTCTTGAAAATTGACAATCGTTGTAATTGAACACTTGAAAACTTCAATTCAACAACTTCACAATGTTTCACGAATTTGCAACAAAAATTAAGCACTTGCACAGAAAGATTGTAAGAGAGCTTGAGAGAGATTGAGAGAGATTGAGTAAGATTGATGAATTGGTGAATTAAAATGAAAGAATGAGGGGGTATTTATAGTTGAGAAATGGGAAATTGTGTAATTATATAAAGTTTGGGGTTAAATTAAATTTGAGGGGTCAAATTGCTAAATTTTAAAAATGCCAAACGGCTATTTCTGCAATACCAACGTTCTGATTTTCAGAATTTAAAAAAAAAAATTTTTTTTTTTTAAAAAAATGGCCGTAGGGAACCGGATAGAACCGGAACCGGACCGGTTCTGGTTCTGGCGGTTCCGGTTCCACGGTTCTAAAGGGTGGAACCGGCCCGGAACCGCGGAACCGGAACCGCGGAACCGGAACCGTATAACCGGAACCGTTTAGAACCGCGGAACCGCCAGAACCGCGGTTCCGGTCACGGTTCCGGTTCGGAACCGTTATTCTTCCAGCCTTACCTCCGGTTCACATTAATTAATTTTTTTAGCTTTTTAGACACTAAAAAATTTCATCTTTTAATATTAATTAAACAATAAAATTAACCATATTAATCTTAATTTGTTCATTAAAAATATAACAAATACTCCTACTTTACGGATAACTTTTAAAAAAAGTTATTTCTTTCTTAATATTTAAATAAATTAAATATTAAGAATAACAAAAAAAGACCAAAAAATAATTAAAATGGATCGGGAGAGTACTACTGTTGCGTGATTGATACTCCAATATCCCTAATAACAGAATTTCAAATGTAGAATAGCTAGTAGTGGAGTAACGTTAAAATTCCCAATTAAATGATGAAACATACAAAACATCTACTGAGTTGTTATTTAATTACTCGGACGAATCAACACGTAGTTGTCAATATCGATACCTCGCCTAGTACAAAAATGACTTGTGCCTAACAACTGCTTCGTCCTCCATTTCAGTGTATCTGACTTTATTTCCGTCTAATCAATTCCAAAACTTATTAAATTTGAAAATTACTTAACTTAAGTTTTATGTGATACCTTTAGTGATTTTTTTTAATAGTAACACAAATATTTCGAAATGTTTAAAGTTACCAGTTTTAAAAGTCTTTTATAATCTTGATATGTTTAAACTCACAAATTTAAAAAATCTTTATTCCTTCTTAAATTCGTGCTCAAATCAAGTACGTGAATATAAATTAAGTTCCCATTTGACCATAAAATTTTGGAGCTTCTTTTAAATTTTGTTTCAAATATCTATTTATTTATGGATATTCACCAGTTTTGGCAGATTTTAAAAATAAAACTTTAAAATTCCAAAAACAACTCTAGGATAGTTTTTGAAGTTTTTTATTCACAAAGCTTCGAATTCTTTTTAAGTAAAATACGTATTCAAGCACAATTTTAATTTTCAAAAATAATTTTTAATTTCATTTTCAACAACTCGTTTTTTAAAGTTTCAATCAATTTATGTCCAAACACGTCCTCATGGGCTATAATCATCTCTGAAATATGGTATATCACTTTTTTCCCAATTGACTCGTAGTTCTATGTTTTCATGTTTCCAAACGTTTGAATTTAGGATGAGATTTCAGATCCAAAATATCAATAGATAATATGTCCATATCATGACACGCCTATACTATGAAAAGAATGCTAAATGAGTAAAATCTATGGCACATTATCCACAACGGCGTCTTTTATGTGTCATAAATTATTTTCCTCGTCAAATTATTTTATAATATTAGATTGTTTTAAATTATTGAAAAGACAAAAAGATATTTGAAATGAACAGCAGACTAGCATCGTTTCGGGGCGGCATATGAATAAGATTATTAGTAGACTTTTATTGTATGCTTTAACCAGTTTTTATGGTCAATTTGTTTCCTTCTCTCAACTGTCAATAAAAACACTACCAGAAGCCCATATTTCTTGCCATAAATAGCTCATATTTTTATAAAAAGGAATAGTATTATAATTTATACGCACGCTAAAAATGAATTAATTTGTAACCACTATAACTTAACCATTGGTTATCTATTTAAAGCTGGCATAGGTAGCTCATGCCATACGATGAGTGCCTTGCACGAACAGCGCTTGTAAATTACAAGTTACTCACAACCACCACTCAAGTCAATTGTCAATCGTCAGTTGAAAATTCTATCTCTATGGCTGACAAGCTATTCTATTATTGGGAAATTTGTTAAAATACTGCAGCACTCTCCCCTTTACTCCGGAAGGCTAGTTCAAGACTAGGGGCGGCAAACGGGCGGATCAAATATGGGACGAGTCGAAAACGAATAGAAAAATAGATAAATTATGCGAATCGATTCATATTTAATACAGATAAAAAACAGGTTAGCCCGCGAAAAATATGAGTAATCATATTATTCATGACTTCTTGAATATAATTACTTTTGGGAGAATTCCTAGTCTCCCAAACTTAAGGAACCCCCAATTTGGGGTTTTACATGTAAAAGTTAAACCCATTAGTTATCCATTTTCTAAATGGATAATATGGTTCTTATCTATATTTGACCCGTTTTTAAAACGTTCATTATCCAACCTATTTTTAGTGGATAATATAGGTGGTTAACTGTTTTGAACTATTTTGCAACCACTATTCAAAACTATTGTCTTTTATCCTAATTTAGTTCGGATTTTTACACAAATAATCGGTCAGATTCATTATTTAATTTTTCTAACTGCTATGTATAAATTATACACAATTGTATACATATCATTACACAAATTTTGCATATATTATGTATTTGCCAGCTATTTGTAACATAAGTGATTAGGTAAATGACTATTTTGTTTAATTCTTAAATATAATCTCATTGTTTAATATTGCTCCCCAAGGGTCCGCCTTCAAAAATATAGTCCATGAAACGAGAACTCTGTTGGCCCACGCCCACCTTTGATACTATGATTACCATTATTTACCCTATTGGATGACAATTAAACTTATAATGTGATTTGAAGGACACGTAATTTCACCGAATACCAATTGATAAATATAAAGATTAGTAATAGAAATTAACAATAAAATAAGGCAAACCAGTGTTTGAACGGAGTTCAGCCCTCAAGTTTGAACACTCTCGAACTGATCAATGCATGAACAGTTAAAAGTATAACAGTCTAATGAACAAGAATACAAGCCAGAAAGTATTGTATTGCTTTGATATGCGTGAATGTAAAGTGGTTACAAAATAATTATGATCCTGTTTATATAGTAGAGGAGTCCTATCTATGGTACAATTCTAATTATGAAAGTAAATCCCATGATTAGCTAATTAACCGCTTTTGATTTGATCCGTTTCGAAATTTTTACCGTGATCTTCGACCGATCACGAATATCCTGCTTTTTCGTTCTTGCGCTTTGCTCGTAGTCTGCTGTATTTGATCTTGATCGTTGCTGGCCTCGATCTCGACAGGTACCTCGATCCCCGATCTAGATACCATGGCTTCGTGCTCTGGTCTGATCCACTGCGAGGCTGACCATCGATGCAATTCCCTAGCCTCGATCAAATAGTAAAATCCGGTAGGCCCGATTTTAATTGTATACAGATATTCCCCTCGTTTATTGGAGTGTAATGAGAAGAAACGAACTGAGCCTTCAATTTTATTCCTCGACTTGTCATGGCGTCATCCTCGTGATGCAAGTGACGGAAGTAACTGAAATGTCCCGATTCATATATCGAGGCATTAAATGTTTGTTAGTTGTTGTCGGCTATTATTGATTATGAACTGTCATCTTCATCCTATATATATGCTTTCATTCTCTTTGCCCAAACTTTACTCTTGATCTCTGCTCTAATCTTCAAAACTCTTTACACCTCTTAAGCTTTTCCGTTCTTCATAATCTCTAAGCTTTGTTGTCAACTTTCCCTCAAAACACCAAGCCTAATCCTCTTCTTCTTTCTCTAAACTTACACAAAAATGGCAAAAGCGTCAAAAATTATGCTCAAAAGGAAAATGCCTTTTCATCGCGGTCGTCCGGTGACAAAACACCGATAGAACCGCGCCGTGAGGACTGCATTCCCGAAAAGGGGTGTGCCTTGATTTCGACTTCAAAGTCGGGAATACTTATTCGGTCCCTGGTCAGTGTGAGCTTATATCGAGATATATATGCTCGATAACTGAGTGTGACCTTCAGCAGGTAAAGAAAGACTGCCAATTGGAAAATAAAAATGTGGTGATTCCGGCCCTCGAAGAAGACATCACTACCTATGTGGAAGGGTTTCTAAGTGTTTACAGTTACCCTTTCACGCTGAGCCTTATTGATCATGTCATTCTCGATTTTTCCCGCCAATATCAAATAACCTCGGTCAGATCCACTTTTCTATTTGGCGTATTGTCATTCTGCTCTGATTTTTCGCGAACAAATTTGAAGGGATACCTTTCACCCTCGACCACCTCATCAGGTTGTCTCTTTTGAGGCTGGTTAATAAAACTTCAATGTCGGGCCACCAAAGTATTGCTCTCGAGTATATATGAGGACAAGGATTGAGGTTGGATATGAAGGTTTGTTAAAGTGAAGACTCCCGACCTAATCTGAGCCGAGAAGATTTCCCGAAGAGTGAAATATGAAGCATAAGTACAACCCTGCCTTTAGCTTCCATTTATTGTTTTGTTTTCTTTGCTTCTCCTTATCGACATTCCTTTCTATGATGTAGCAGTTTATTAGATGCCTGGTGCAATTTCTAACCTCGAGAGCTGGGTTTGGAAACTGGCTTCGACCTCCTAATACGTTGAGCGGTCATGGCGCGACTTGGCAAGGAACCGATGGGAGGCCTAAAATCATGGTAAGCCCTTTTCCACATGCTCAATGAGTTTTCCTAAAATGTTTCTTTTCATAATTACTTGAATCCCTTTCATATATGCCTAGAAAAAGACACTGTCATGAGGCCCCCGTCTGGGGGGAGGAGGTTTCGCCCCCGGCCTCAAAGTCGGTGACGCTGTCATGAGGCCCCCGTCTGGGGAGGAGCAGGTTCCGCTCGGCCCCGAAACCGGTAAAAGATAAAAAGATAAAAAGTGTCTCGATCTTCGAGACTAGAAAGCCCAAGAAGAGTAAGGCTCGTAAGTCAAAGAAAGACATCGTCTTCCTTCCTGCAGATATAGTTCAACGACTAAGAGATGAAGAAGAGGAAAATGAAGATGATGGCTCCGAGTTGGTGGCCCGAATGAAGAGGAGCACCGAGGTCCTAAAGGTCACTAAGCTAGTGGGGTTTGAAAACATTCATCCTCGAACTGAGAATATCTCGGATGAAGGTCTGAGCAAAGTCCTCGAGTCGTCGGAGGCTGAAGATGCCTCCTGCCGAAATAAGCAATCGATAGGTGTGCCTGAAGGGGCTGGCTTTGAGGCCTTCAAAATGAAGAGAATGCCCCAAGTGACTTGCTTGAGGCAATAGAAATTGGTGATTCTCTGCCTTTCCCTACATTTTCTGAGGGGAAAATGCAGTAAGCCTAGGCCATGGGGACCCCCGATATGGAAAAGAGCCCACGAAGTGGAGGTCCTTTTTCGTGGTTGCTTTATGGGAGTCGAAGATGCTACCAAACTTAGTGAGGTATCAACTCTCTTTGATGAGGCTCAACGACTTTTAAGCTGGGTAAGTTTCAGCTGCCCTCATCGATATCACGCTTGTATTTATTTCTTCTTGACTAATTTCCTTTCTTTTTACATAGGCCTTGATACTTCAAGATGCATTTTCTACATATAGAGCTGAGCCGATGTGAGGTAAATCTTCAAAGGCTCGTGGAAGACTCTCAAACTTCTCAGTGGGAAAAAAAGAAGAGGAGATCAAGGATCTCTGATCCAAATTAGCCACGGCTCATAAAGAGCAGACCGACCTGATTGAGTAGGTAATGAAAATCTGTAGAAGCTCGATGTATCAATTCTATGATGATGATTAATACATTGATCCTGCAGGTTCAGCAAAAGTCTGAAAATATCGAATAGCTCTATAAGGAGGCCAACATGTTGAGGGCGGAGTCTTTGGGGTGGAAGCAAATTAAGGACCACCTTGCCTCAGAGAAAGATGCTGCTCGAGCCCAACGAGCTGATGCCGAAGCTACTCAAGCTCGAGCAAAGGAAGTTGCTGATACCACTCAGACTCGAGCATACTGGGTTGCCGAGTATGCCAAGTACTTGTCTCGATGATTCCGTGAGCGTGAGTCGATCCGAGAGTAGAGGATATTCTGATGGCAAAGGTGTAGCTCCAAGGAAAATTAGGCACTTAGAATTTTTCCTTCATTGAATATTTTGTATAGGATCCTGATGGATCCATGTAAATATTTTTATATGTATAAAATATCTCTTTTCTCTTTGATTTGTATTTATTTCAATTTCCGCCTCGTACAAATTCTGTGTTGACCATGTCTTTTGAAAATTTTCTTAATATGAGGCTTGGGCAATTTGATCGAAGTCGGACTAGTGTATTTTTTATTTATAATAGAGAGAGTATTTTCTAGAACTCGAAGTAGGATGACCCTTAGGTTTTAGCTGAATGAGGATGACTTCTCGAACTCAAACATAAAATGCCGATTAGACTCTTGAATTAGGTCAATATGACCTTAAAAGATTGGCCCATTTACCCCTTTTCGACTAAAAAAATTTAATCGTATAAAAAGTTGTTATGCCTTAGCATAAGATTGTTTCGAGAGGTTGAACAATCCGGTATCCCTTTAGGGTTTTCGAGGGTTGATATTATCAAAGTCCTTTGTAACTTTGCCGAGGGTATCCTTTTAAACCGATTTTGTGAAGATATTATAATGCTTGATTTTATTACAGAATTTGGATGTTTTCGAACAGTGTGGGTTTGGTCGTGGCCTTTAATTTGGGATTTTCCTCTTGGGATTATTTCTCGTTCACATTCAGACTTGGTCGAACTGCCAATCCCTGAGTGGGATGGCCGTGGCCTATAAAATGAGGGTTGTCTTTTTAAGGCCATATGATCTCGAGATTCTAGTGGTCGAATTTCAGGTAGTCCCCGAGTATGGGGTGAGTTGTTTGAACTTCAGATATGATCGGCCCTTAAGCTTGTTTCCATAATAGAACAAAAGTATGAAAGTGTATAGTAAAATTTCTCTAAAGCAAGAACTATTTGGCAAGGAAAATACTTCTCTCAGTAGATTATACATGCATACATATTTTTATTTAGGGCTCGAGTGATCTAAATGAGCACAGCTCGTTTGACCTTTTGGGCCTTACAAAGTTTTACCTATCAAGACCATGTTGATACGAAGTATCTTCCTTGTACAAAGTTAACATTCGAGGGTGATGCCCCCCAGTATTGGAGGTTGACTATAAAGAAGCCTCGGATACTATTGTGTTGCTCTAAGTTAGCACGAACAATGGTTGCCTCATTAAAAACCTCGCCGAAAAAATCACTTTGGGATAAAATTCGATCTAAGGGAAAAAGATTGCAACGCGTGGTTTTAGACCTAACGACTTTGTGCCGAAGGATCCTTCGATATCTCCGGTCGAACACCTGCAATTGGTTAGTATAAAATGAAAATGAAAATAGAGAAGATCATACATTAGCAGTAGTATCTTTTGAAAAGTGATATGTTCCAATTGTTTGGTAATTGCTTCCCGTCCATTGTGTCAAGTTTATAGGATATTTTTTTGGCAATATCAAGGGCTTGATACGGTCCTTCCCAGGTTGGGCCAAGTTTTCCTTTGTTTGGATTTTGGGTATTGATGGTGACTTTTCTTAGGACTAAGTCCCCAGTTTTAAAGTGTTGAAGATTGTTTCTTCGATCGTAATACCACTCGATCCGTTGTTTCTGTGCGATTGTTCGAACAAGGGCGGCTTTCCATCTTTTATATAGCAATTAGAGGCTCATATTAATAGCCTCGCGATTTGATTCTTTTGTTGCATACTGAAACCTGAAGCTAGGTTCCCGACTTTGATCGGGCTAAGAGCTTCGGCACCGTAGACTAAAAAGAACAATATTTCCCCCGTACTGGATTTCGACATTGTTCAATATGCCCAAAGGACCTCGGACAGTATTTCTCTCCATTTTTCTTTAGCTTCGTTCAACCTTTTTTTCAGATTTTGGATGACGGTCATCGTCGATTCAGCTGTCTGTTTCTACTAGGATGGTATGGCGCTGACAATATCCTTTTTATTTTGTGGTCTTTGAAAAACTTTGTCACTTTTCTGCCAAAGAATTTCTCTCCATTGTCGCATACGATCTTGGCAGGCATTCTGAATCAGCATATAACTTAGTCCCAAATGAAGTCTATGGATTTTTTTTCTCTGACTTTCTCGATGGCATGTGCTTCAACCAACTTAGATAAAAAGTAAGTCATTAAAAATTGAATTTAGCTTTACCTGCGTCTGATGGTAGAGGGCCGACGATATCCATCCCGTATTTTGTGAACGGCCACGAGATAGGACTAAGTGGAGTTGCTCTCCGGGCTGGTGGATCATCGACACATACCTTTGATATTTCTCGCATTTTTGAACAAATTCTTTAGTGCACTTCTCCATTGCAGTGTTCCATCCTCGGTCAATGTGAACCTTGCGGCCTTCGTGCGCAAAGTCCTCGATTCATTAGGATCCTATGGAAGCTTCCCATTTCTCTAGGTATTCGATGTAGTTATTCCTCTAATCCCAGGTTAAACTTGTGGAATTTATTTCGTCATGTCCTCCTTCGATAAATAACCTTGAAAGTTGCATGAATGTCCCCGAGCTAAGTTCATTGTCTTCGATAGACGACCAAAAATTTGCAAGGGCATTGGCCTTGCTATTTTGTTCTCGAGGTACATGGTGTAGCATCCATTATTTAAATCGACGTAGAGACACTTGTAATTTGTCTAAGTACCTCTGCATTCAATCTTCTCGAACCTTGAAATTCCTGTTGACTTGATTTACCACAAGTTGGGATTCACATTTGGCCTCGATGACCTCCTCTCCCAAGCTCTTAGCTAGCTCGAGACCTGCAATCATTGCCTCATACTCGTCCTCATTGTTAGTCAATTTTTAAGTTTTGATAGACTGTCTAATCGTATTACCTGTGGGCGGCTTCAAAATGATTTCTAGTTCCGACCCCTTCACGTTCAAAGTGTTAGAATATACGCTAAACGCTAGAGGGGGTGAATAGCGTTATAATAAAAACAGCGTAAACTTGCGGAATTTAAAAATTGCAGGAATGAAATAAGTGCGATAAGTAAATAATAAGGAACGAACGCATCGATGTTATCCTGGTTCACCACAACCCGTGGCTAGTCCAGTCCCCGAGAGACTCTCTCGAGATTTCCACTAACTTCGTTAAGCTTACGGGTGCTTAACAAACCGTTACAAACTGAGAACTTGAGTCACACAAGCCTCAACAACCTTTGCTCGAAGATACCACACTTCAAGACTTCAATCAAAGGAATCACAACGTTCCTTCTTACAATACAAGGGATTAACACTTCCCTTCAAGTGTATAAAAACACTTTGCACTCAAAACAAGACTCTCCTCAAGAGTAGATATGAGTAAAATAAATACGCTCAAGAACGCAACAACTTTCGTCAAGAATTTGGCTCTCAAAACTTATGTAATGAATAGAAAATGATGAATAAGAGAGTATGCAAACTTTAGCAATAATATGATCAGTTGTTGTACTTAAAAGGCTGATTTTAAGAAGTATTTATAGTGTTGAAAACATGCACAACCATTGCCTAATTGCCAATTAAGAATTGCTGATTTTGTGCTAAAACAATCGATTGTCTAAGTTGCGTACTTGATTGTTTTCCAATCGTCCAAAAATCATTCCCAGATTTTACGCATAATAATCGATTATCTAAATCGTATAATTGATTATCTGGCAACGTTCAAAAAATCTTTTTCAGATTTTACTTAAAACAATCGATTATCAAAAACATATAATCGATTACTTGGCAACGTTCAAAAAATCATATTCAGATTTTACTTAGGATAATCGATTATCAGAATCATACAATCGATTACCAGACAGAGTTTGAAAATATTTTGGCAACGGTCATTTACATAATCGATTATGCTATATGTATAATCGATTATATTACCGTCTTGAAAAATCGAATAGACACTGCCTCAACACAATCGATTGTCATAAGGTGCACAATCGATTATTTTGTAGCTTTGAAAAATCTGATGGACACTGCCTCAACACAATCGATTATCATAAGGTACACAATCGATTGTCTTGCAGCTTTGAAAAATTTGATGGACACTGCCTCAACACAATCGATTATCATAAGGTACACAATCAATTGTCTTGCAGCTGCCTTAACATAATCGATTATCATAAGTACATAATCGATTATCTTTGTCCAGATTTTAGAGGCATGTTTAAAAATCATTTTGGTTAAAATAAATATGCATGATTTAAAATCATTTTGCTTTAAATTAAATATGCATGATTTTGATAAAAATGATTTTACGAGAGAAGCCAAGTCTTGAGTCAATTGTCGGATCAAGATCACAATCAAAGAACGACTCATGTATAACTTTATTTCTTTGCTTAATCTTGATCTTTGTTTGTCTTGTGCTTGAATCTCGTTATGTATCAATTGCGCGCTTGTGCTTGGACCTCGTCATATGTCAATTGCGCATCGTTTGTCATTTATCAAAACCTACAAATATGAACACACGTTTAGTTTAGTGCCTTGTGAGAACGTGTTTCAACAATTTCCCCCTTTTTGATAATGGCAAACCTTAATCGGGATATGCATAATAGATAATTCATAATGACGATCCAAGACAAGTAAATAGATATGCAATAAGACAAGTAAATAGATATGCAATTAATTCCCCCTCAATCGGGATATGCATATTAGATAATTCATAATGACGATCCAAGACAAGTAAATAGATATGCAATAAGACAAGTAAATAGATATGCAATTAATTCCCCCTCAACATATGAATTCCCCCTCAATTTATGCCAATAAATATTAAGTGCATAGCCCTTATTCTTCCCCCTTTTGACATTAGCAAAAAAGAATAAGCAATAACTTGTTTATTGATTAACTAGAATTGCAATTTCATAAAAGGGATAATAAAACAAATAATGTCAACATAATCGATTAGTGATACTTGATAATCAATTATATATTAAAGAGAAATCGATTATTCTGAAGAGGAATCGATTATTCTGCACCAATCTTTTATAATTCCCCTTGCCTTTAGGGCGAGACCTGCAAAAATAAGTTAGGCTCCTCCGACGCTCGAGTTAGTAATTATGTGAAAGGGAAAATGCAATGCATGACTTAGATCAACGTGGAGTCAAGAATCCCGAGTTCACTACGAATTCAGAAGAAGGACTCTTTCTCTAAAGGCTTTGTAAAGATGTTGGCCAATTGATGTTTGGTTTCAACAAATTCAATTTCGACATCACCTTTGAGAACGTGATCTCTTATAAAATGATGCCTAATTTCAATGTGTTTTGTTCTTGAATGAAGAACGGGGTTCTTCGTCAAGCATATGGCACTAGTATTATCACATCTAAGAGGGATATGATCGATACTTAGGCCATAGTCCAAGAGTTGCTGTTTCATCCAAAGGATTTGAGCGCAACAACTCCCCGCGGCTACATATTCAGCCTCGATTGTGGACAACGCAACACTTACTTGTTTCTTGCTAAACCAAGAAACTAGAGAGTTACCGAGCAAATGGCAAGTGCCACTAGTGCTCTTGCGATCCAATTTGCATCCAGCAAAATCGGAATCGGAATAGCCAACAAGTTGGCGTGAAGAACCTTTGGGGTACCGTAGACCCACATTTACAGTACCAACAAGATACTTCAATATCCGTTTCACCGTAGTTAGGTGAGACTCCTTAGGACATGATTGATAACGAGCGCATAAGCACACGCTAAACATGATGTCCGGTCTACTAGCAGTAAGATAAAGGAGAGATCCAATCATACCTCGATACTTCTTGGTGTCGACTTTCTTACCTTTCTCATCTTTGTCTAGATGGTCGGATGTGCTCATAGGAGTGGCCATTGCTTTTGCGTTGTTCATTTCAAATCGTTTTAGCAATTCTTTGCAATATTTAGCTTGACAAATGAAGGTTCCTTCTTCCATTTGCTTTACTTGCAGCCCCAAAAAGAAGGTTAGCTCACCCATCATAGACATCTCAAATTCACTTGTCATTAAATCAGAAAATTCCTTGCACAAAGCATTGTTAGTAGCACCAAAAATAATATCATCCACATAGATTTGAACTAATAAAATATCATTGTTTTTATGCTTAACAAATAGAGTGGTGTCAACTTTTCCCCTAATGAATTCATTTTCCAATAGAAATTTGCTCAATCGTTCATACCAAGCTCGGGGAGCTTGTTTAAGACCATAAAGTGCCTTTTTAAGCTTGAAAACATGATCGGGAGATTTAAAATTTTCAAATCTTGGGGGTATTTCAACATAAACTTCTTCTTGAATGATACCATTTAGAAAAGCGCTTTTTACATCCATTTGATATAAATTGAAATTCATAGAAGAGGCAAAAGCAAGTAATAAACGAATAGCTTCTAACCTTGCTACGGGTGCATATGTTTCTTCATAGTCAATTCCCTCTTCTTGATTATAGCCTTTTGCTACAAGCCTAGCTTTGTTTCTAGTGATTACACCATTTTCATCTAATTTATTTCGAAAAACCCATTTCGTACCAATTATGGTATGATTTTCGGGTCTTGGCACCAAATCTCAAACGTCATTTCGTTTGAATTGGTTAAGCTCCTCTTGCATTGCCAAGGTCCAAAATTCATCCCCAATTGCTTCGGAGATGGTTGAGGGTTCAATTTGAGAGACGAAAGCAGTATGACCTAAGGTGTTCTTAAGAGCGTTTCGAGTACTTACCTGTTGTTCAATGTCGCCAATTACATGTTCGAGAGGATGGTCTTTGATTGTCCTCCACGCGTTAGGCAGTTTCGTTTCTTTTTCCAGTTGTGGCGCTTCCTCCGATAATTGTTCCAAGATTTCATCATGAATTTCCTTAAGAGTTTCCTCTTGTACTTTGTCTTGAGGACTTATTGAGTTTAAAATACCTGCAAGATCAAAACCGGAATCCTTTCTCGCCAAGCGATCATTATTTTCAGAAAACACAATATGAGGGGATTCCTCCACAGTTTCGGTTCTATTATTGAATACTCTATATGCTTTGCTACGTGAAGAGTAACCAATAAAAATTCCTTCATCGGATTTTGCATCAAATTTCCCCAAATTGTCTTTTCCATTGTTATGAATAAAACATGTACAACCGAATACTCTAAGATGGGAGATATTTGGTTTCCTTCCCTTGTAGAGTTCATAGGGAGTTTTCATGAGTATTGGCCTTATGACTACTCTGTTTAAAACGTAGCATGCGGTACTCACGGCATCCGCCCAAAAATGTTTGGGAATCTTAGCCTCATCGAGCATGGTTCTAGCCATCTCTTCGAGACACCTATTTTTCCTTTCCACCACTCCATTTTGTTGTGGTGTACGTGGAGCAGAGAAGGTGTGCTCGATACCGAGTTCGTCACAAAAGTCCGCGAAGAGATTGTGATCGAACTCTCCCCCATGATCACTTCTTATTGAAGTGACGGCTGTGTCCTTTTCATTTTGAACACGTTTAAGAAAGCATTTAAAATTATGAAAAGCCTCACTTTTGTGAGCAAGAAATAGTGTCCATGTAAATCTAGAATAATCATCAACAATAACAAAAGCATAACGATTTCTACCAAGACTTTCAATGCGAGATGGTCCAAAGAGATCCATGTGAAGAAGTTGCAAAGGTCTAGTAGTTGAAACAATATTTTTCGATTTAAAAGATGCTTTTGTTTGCTTCCCTTTTTGACAGGAATCACAGATAGAGTCTTTTTCAAATTTCAAATTTGGAAGACCAATAACAAAATTTTGTGAAACTAATTTGTTTAAAAGATGCATGTTGATGTGAGCTACTCTACGATGCCATAACCACATATCATCTTCTTTGCTCATAAGACAATTCACATATTCAGATGAAGAATTTTCGAGATCAACCATATAGATGTTATCCATTCTAAAACCACGAAGAATAATTTTAAAATCGCTACAGCGAAAAACTAAGCATTCATCCGAATCAAATAAAACAAGATTTCCCTTGTCACATAATTGACTTATGCTCAAGAGATTATGTTTTAGACCTTTAACTAGCAAAATATGCTTAATGGAAGAAGGTTCATCCTTACCGACCGATCCAATGCCGATAATTTTTCCCTTGTTGTTATCTCCAAAGATAACGCTTCCTCCTTCCTTGTGTTCTAGTTGAAGGAACTTGGATTCGTCTCCGGTCATGTGTTTGGAGCATCCACTATCAAGGTACCAAAGTACACTTGATCCCTTCAAACATACCTACAAGACAAATTAATGAGTCTTTGGTACCCAAGCTGTTTTGGGTCCTTGAGAATTAGGTGTAACATGCTATTGTGCTTGACATGCAGTTAAGTGTCTATGTCTAGTGAAACAAGCAGGAGAAATATGTCCAATTCGATTGCAATAATGACAAATGACATTAGGATTACGCATTCGTCTAGGTTGATAGTAGTTGGACGGACGAAATTTGTTTACTCTATTTTCGACAATATGACTATTGCGCATTTCATGAAAATCATTTCTCCTACTATTTGTTCTAGGATATGCAGCATTTCTAGAATAGTTATTTCTAGGTTGAAAGCCATTTCTAGGTGTCCTGAAAAGTTCAAAGTTTCTTCTAGTGTTTGGTCTAGGATATGCATCATTTCTAGAATAGTTATTTCTAGGTTGAAGGCCATTTCTAGGTGTCCTAAAATGTTCAAAGTTTCTTCTAGTGTTTGGTCTAGCATGCATGTTGATTCTAGGATTGTTATCTCTAGGATGAACATTTGTTTTATTTATCCTAGGTTGAGTCTTAGGTGGTTGGGGTTTGGCTTCAACTTTTTCTTTAGGCTCGTTTTTAAAACCTATCCCATGTTTGGTCGATTTCAAATTAACAAGAACTTCATTCAAATTTTTATGAGAAGAATTGAACTTATCTAGGGTGCCCTTAAGTCTTTCTACCTCAATTTTTAGATGCATGCAAGAAATACAATTTTTACTAGAGCTCTCGGGTTTGTCGGCGCTTCTCTTGCCGAAAAATTTGTTTTCTTCTTTCAACTTCTCATTTTCCAAAATCAATTTTTCCAAATCTTTTTCTTTCAAAGAGAGTTGTCTTTCAAAATCTTTTTCTTTCAAAGAAGCATTTTCCTTAGTGTTTTTAGCAGTTTTGGAAGCTTTAATGAATTCACTATACAACTCATCAAAGGCATTTTGCATTTCCTCAAGAGAATAGAAGTTTTTGGAAGAAATTTGACATACCTCTTCTTGATTGTCTTCGTGTGCCATAAGACAAAGATTTGCGATTTCGTCTTCTTCTTCCTCACTTGACTCGTCTTCGGAGTCGCCTCCCCAAGATAAGTATGCTCGTTGTTTCTTGAAGGGTTTCTTCTCCTTTTTAACATTTGGGCAATTTGATTAAATGTGCCCGATTTCTCCGCATCCATAGCACTTTACTTGATCTCCTTGTTGTTTGCCTTTTTGTTCATACTCTTTTCGCATGAACTTTTGATATCTCTTAATAACGAGTCCGAACTCGTTATCTCCGTCCTCATCATTTTGAGGTTGACTTGTGCTTGCCTTGAGGGCGATTCTTTGTTTCCTTTGATCATTAACAAGAGGGTTAAGTATAGTAGATTCATAAGTTTTAAGATTACCTCTTAATCTGTCGATGGTGACATTTGAAATGACAATAGACTCTTGAATCGCGTCGGCCTTGGAGCGCCATTCCGGAGTGAGACTTCGGAGAATTTTTTGGACAAGTTCCTTATCCGTGAAGGTCTTCTTAAGAGCATGTAAGTCACTAACGATTTTTGAAAATCGTTCGAACATGTCATCTACCCTTTCGCCTTCCTTCATGTGAAACAGTTCATATGCATGGATTAGAAAATCAACTTTAGCCTCTCTTACCTGGTCCGTACCTTCGTACGTGATTTCCAGCTTATCCCACATTTGCTTCGCAGTTTTGCAACATGATATTTTTCTGTAATCATCAGCGTTTATGGCACAATACAATAAGTTGATGGCTTTAGCGTTGTTCTGCACTTTTCGGATATCATCCGCATCGTATTCATCTTCGGATTTTGGAACCCATTTATTTTCAACCTTTTTGGTTGGAGTTTGTTCTCCCTTCATTATAACCTTCCACAGATGAAAATTATTCGATTGAATGAATATTCTCATCCTCTCCTTCCAGTACGTATAGTTTGTGCCATCGAATAGTGGTGGTCGGGTGGAGCATTGTCCTTCACCTATTCCTGCAAAAGAATCACGAGTAGAAGCCATGGATTGTTTCTCTCAAACGGTTAAGTTTTTCAGAGAGTTGGGCTCTGATACCAATTGTTAGAATATACGCTAAACACTAGAGAGGGGGTGAATAGCGTTATAATAAAAAACAGCGTAAACTTGCGGAATTTAAAAATTGCAGGAATGAAATAAGTGCGATAAGTAAATAATAAGGAACGAACGCACCGATGTTATCCTGGTTCACCACAACCCGTGGTTAGTCCAGTCCCCGAGAGACTCTCTCGAGATTTTCACTAACATCGTTAAGCTTACGGGTGCTTAACAAACCGTTACAAACTGAGAACTTGAGTCACACAAGCCTCAACAACCTTTGCTCGAAGATACCACACTTCAAGACTTCAATCGAAGTAATCACAACGTTCCTTCTTACAATACAAGGGATTAACACGTCCCTTCAAGTGTATAAAAACACTTTGCACTCAAAACAAGACTCTCCTCAAGAGTAGATATGAGTAAAATAAATACGCTCAAGAACGCAACAACTTTCGTCAAGAATTTGGCTCTCAAAAACTTATGCAATGAATAGAAAATGATGAATAAGAGAGTATGCAAGCTTTAGCAATAATATGATCAGTTGTTGTACTTAAAAGACTTATTTTAAGATGTATTTATAGTGTTGAAAACATGCACAACCGTTGCCTAATTGCCAATTAAGAATTACTGATTTTGTGCTAAAACAATCGATTGTCTAAGTTGCATAATCGATTGTTTTCCAATCGTCCAAAAATCATTCCCAGATTTTATGCATAATAATCGATTATCTAAATCGTATAATCGATTATCTGGCAACGTTCAAAAAATCTTTTTTAGATTTTAATTAAAACAATCGATTATCAAAATCATATAATCAATTACTTGGCAACGTTCAAAAAATCATATTCAGATTTTACTTAGGATAATCGATTATCAGAATCATACAATCGATTACCAAACAGAGTTTGAAAATATTTTGGCAACGGTCATTTACATAATCGATTATGCTATATGTATAATCGATTATATTACAGTCTTGAAAAATCGAATAGACACTGCCTCAACACAAACGATTGTCATAAGGTGCACAATCGATTATTTTGTAGCTTTGAAAAATCTGATGGACACTGCCTCAACACAATCGATTATCATAAGGTACACAATCGATTGTCTTGCAGCTTTGAAAATCTGATGGACACTGCCTCAACGCAATCGATTATCATAAGGTAAACAATCGATTGTCTTGCAGCTGCCTTAACATAATCGATTATCATAAGTACATAATCGATTATCTTTGTCCAGATTTTAGAGGCATATTTAAAAATCATTTTGGTTAAAATAAATATGCATGATTTAAAATCATTTTGCTTTAAATTAAATATGCATGATTTGATAAAAATGATTTTACGAGAGAAGCCAAGTCTTGAGTCAATTGTCGGATCAAGATCACAATTAAAGAACGACTCATGTATAACTTTATTTCTTTGCTTAATCTTGATCTTTTTTTGTCTTGTGCTTGAATCTCGTTATGTATCAATTGCGCGCTTGTGCTTGGACCTCGTCATATGTCAATTGCGCATCGTTTGTCATTTATCAAAACCTACAAATATGAACACACGTTTAGTTTAGTGCCTTGTGAGAACGTGTTTCAACACAAAGCACCTTCTATGAAGAGGGTCCACACCCTCCATGACGTACCCAATTTTAATAATAGTTCCTTTTCGACCTTAAGTGCAAGGGGTGGCATATAATCGCCAATGAAGTCTACCAAGTTTTGAGACTATATGGCTGTTTGGTATTGATACTCGATATTGTACCCACTTATCACTATGGCCAATTTGGCCAATCAGCCCGAGAACTCGGGCTTGTGCAAAAATTTGCGAAGGGGGTAAGTGGTTACAACACAAATTGGGTGACATTGAAAATATGACTTTAATTTCCTAGAGGCGCTTATTAAAGTAAGCTCTAATTTTTCTATGTGTGGTTATCGGGTCTCGGCTTAACCTAGGGTCCGACTAACATAATAAACAAGAAATTACGTACCTCTCTCGTCTCGAACTAAAATGCCACTTAGCGCTATCTCCAAGACTGCTAAGTATAGGTAAAGTTTCTCATCTGCTTTTGGGGTGCGAAGAAATGGTGGGCTCGACAGGTAACGTTTGAGTTCGTTCAAAGCATGTTGGCATTTCGGTTAGGGTTTCTTTGAGCTAGATCAGTCTGTAGGTTCCTGGGACATCTAGTATCCTTGATTCATCCAATGGCTGACATAATAACCGATGCATCGATGCTGAAGTTGTATTCCTATAGTTGTGGTGCTTCCGTGTGATGTGCATGTTTATCGAAACCACTCTTACTCATGAGTCTTGGGATCTCTGTCCTCAATTATTTCGAATGGGATTCTGCTCTGGGCCGCTACTTTTACAGTTCGCGTTGTCTGATGGTATCGATCTCTACTCGATCGGGATTCTCTATCGGTATCCCTTTGAATTCTGCTGACATGCCAGTTTGAATAAATGGAATTGGAAGGGGTTCCCAATCGATCATCCTTGACCCTAATCTTTGACTGGTATCGATTATATGCATCGTCCCAGGTCATAATTGGATATTCAATCAAATTCTGCTTTAGTTGTCATGATGCTATCGAACTTCGCTCATTCAAACCTTGAGTTAAGGCTTGGACAGCCCAATCATCAGTGACTGGGGTAGTTCCATTGATAATTATGGATTCTAGCCTATTTTATGCTTCTTTTTGCTTGAGTTTTGGATTAAAAGTGTGTACAAGTATTTCTAAAAGCTAACTTAATGTGCTTGTTCGCAGTGTTTGGTTGAAAAGAGACAAGAAAGTCAAAATCAGCTCGAGGAGTGAAACCTGCACAAGTTCAAAAGTTGTGTCAAAGAAGCGCTGACAGCGAAGAAACAATTGCAGACGTAGAGGGTCCATCGCTGAGTAAGTCTTGTTTACTCTCTCAGCGGTGGCAGAGTTCAGAGAGTGGTGTTTTTGGCTTAACAAGTTACCGCTTCCCGCGATGAAATTATGCGCATGGCAGCGGTGAAGTTACCACCTTCAGCGGAAATCAAAGTTTAGAGAGCTAGAAGTAGAGCTAAAATTTTAAGACCGCAGTCCGCGGTGGCTTTTGCGCGGCCGAGGTAGTCATAGTGCTATATCGGTCCATTTTCCGCTATCAGCGAAACCTCTGCAGGGGCAATTTTATCCGAAAAATTTTGTTGTATATAAATAGTTTTCTTTTAGATTTTTAGGTTATCAGCTGTTTAGCTGAGCACGTGAATCGCCTCTTTTTACTTTTTTGAGTAATTTTAGAATATCTTTAGCAATTACTTCTATATTTAAATCCTGTAATTACTTTTTATGGCTTATATTTCATTTCTATCTTTGATTTCTTCTTTGATTATGAGTAGCTAAACCCATTAGCTTGGGTTGTGGCTCAACCCTAGTATGGGTATTTAATGAGTCTTCAATATTAGGGCTTAAATGTTTATGGGTGAATGATGTTTGACTTGATTTATGCTTTAAATATTGAATTGGTGGTTGCAAAACTGATTTGTGCCTTTTTGACTTAGGCTCTTCTTGAAAAAGAGAGACTAAGTCTAGAAATTCAGGCCAACAATGAATTGGGGTATATTCAAGAGATTAATAACCCCAATTAAAGGGTTAAACCTACAGATAGTAATACCGACTTGAGCAAAATTTGCTTGCATTGTTTTACACCTAATTGGGATTGAGAAAGTCAATTAGTGCAAAGTCACTCAAACTACCGAGCGGTATAAAGTGAGTAGTCACGTGCATTGGCTATATCATGATTCCAATTAAAACAAGTTTTCCCTAAGTTCTAGACCCCGCTAGATACCCACCTAGGTGTAAGTCACTTCCCTAGTGCCTTTTTACCAATTAAGAAAACCTTACAAAAATATCTTACTTAGCTTATTTTTATTATTCGTAGTGTTAAAAGGAGAATAGTAAATAAACAAAGAATGGTTGGAAGTGCAATTAAGAACATCACACATTGCTAGATTAGATAGAAACCCAACTTCAAACCTATCTTAGCTCTCTGTGGATTTGATCCCGACCTTTCGGATAAAAGCTGCATCGACCACTCTTGCCACTCTATAGTGGTATAGGGTTGGCCCTTATCACTTTTTGGTACCGTTGTCGGGGAGCTAAACAGTTTTGGCTATCTATTTGACAAGTTTTGTGTCTTGTTTTTCTTTCCTTCTATTTTACTAACTTGTGTGAGTTAATCAATTCAGGTACAAAATAACAAACAACGATAATCTTGGAAATGCTATTCGGGGGGAGGGGGGGGGAGGTAGATGATAATGGTGAAGATGAGGTGCCTCTGAAATCTCAAGGTCAAAGAAGAGGCTGCCAGGCCAATGACAATAGTCCATACCTCTTCCCCCGCCTCCTCCAAGAGTCACTCGTTGGGTGCTTCCAATTGAAGGATACATAAGTGAAATTGTCCCACTCCGGATCCGGGTGTTTAATTTTCAAGTTACAAATCTGATGTTGACTTTATTGGATCAGTGGGGGTACTTCACGTGTTCTCCCCATCAAAATGCATCTAGACATCTAAAGGGCTTTGTGGATACCTTTTGGGGAATCAAACAAACTCATATGTAGGAGGATGCACCGAGATTGAGATTGTTCCCTTTCTCACTTTTAGGGAAAGCTTTGGACTGGCTCGAGAGACTCCCCAACCATTCTATCACTACATGGGATGAGTTAGCCAATAAGTTTATAGCCAAGTTTTTCTCACCGGAACATATGGCTGTATTGCAGGATGAAATCTTAGCACTCAAACAAGAACCAAATGAGCCCCTTCATGAAATCTTGGACAAATACAGAACAATGGTCAAGGAATGCCCCAACAATGATATGACTGAAGCAGTGATTCAAAAGTTATTTTATCGGGGTATAAACACGACCAATCAATGTGTGGTGAACCAGTTAGCAAGGGGTAATTTTATGAAGCTGCCTTATGTTGAGGCCTGTGATATTCTTGATGAGATGTTTGATACTTCCTCAGCTTGATAAAGTCGAGCTAACGTGCCACAAGGTGATCCCACTATCATTCACTTGCACAAAGAGCTCTATGATCATGGCCAGGCAATAGCAGAGTTAACTACAATAGTGAAGCAGTTGGCTAAAGCTAAATTGTAGCAAGTTCAAGCGCTGAAAAAGGTAAATGCTATGGAAGGTGTAAGCATGTTGGTCAACAAGAGGCTACAAAGAGGGCAACAAAGTCAAGGAAATCCAAATCAATATGAGCAAGGTAGAAGTAGTTTTAATCAAGATGATGGGTGTGATGAGCAAAGTGAAGAAGTCCGGTACAAAAACAATTACCAAAGACAAAGGGGCAATGCTCCTAACCAACAAAAACAATGAAGATCCCAAGGAAACTGAGGGAATCAAAACCAACAGGGAAACAATAATTGGGGGAACAACAATCAGAATTGGGACCAGGGCAACTGGAGTGGCAACAACAACAATAGGGGATGAAACAATAACCGAGGGGGTTGGAATAATGGAAATCAAGGGAATCAGGGGCAAGGCTTTCGAAGGCCTTAGATGTATCAACAACCAAACAACCTGCCTCCATTTCCATCCCAAGGTTCTAGCTCGTCAAACAATGAGATGGGAAGGATCGAGATGATGTTTGAACAAATGATGAAAAAGAATGCTGACTCAGATGCTCGATTGGCATCCCACATATACTTCAATCTGAAACTTGGCGGTTCAACTTGGCCAGATTTCACAATTTTTGAATACTTGCCCTAAGAGGGCTCTACCTAGTGATACGGTAGTAAACTCAAAAGGTGGGAATTTCCTCTTCTGCGGACCTTATATCACATAAGCGAATCCCGCTTCCGCGGAAAATCCACTGCTTCTGCGGTCCTCACTCATCCCCTCAGATTCCGCTTCTGTGGTCCACCACTCGCAGAAGCGAGTCCGCCTCTGTGGAACCACAATAGTTTCTGCGGTTCCTGGCCTCATGGCCCCCTTCTGCTCCTACAATTTCCCATCCGCTATTGCGGCACCGCTTCTGCGGTCCCTAAGCCGCATAAGCGGAAACAACAGAAGCAGCAACATATTTCCCATTCTAAGTCCCAAGAACCAACCCGTCGAGCATCCGAAACACACCCGAGGCCCCTGGGACCTCGACCAAACCTAAGAACCTATCCCTTAACAACATTCAAACGTGTACCAAACCTTAAATCACCTAAAATAATGCTGAAAACACAATTTAATCAATGAAATGAACTTAAAACTTCCAAAACTTAAACAAACTCGCTTTCGATTCAAAACCTAACCAAAACACGTTCGATTAACCTGAAATTTTTCACGCACGTCCCAAATGACATGACGGTGCTATAGGAACTTCCACAATCCCGTTCTGACCCTCGGATCAAAATTTCACTATCGAACCGGAAGCTTCAAAATTTTAACTTTCGGCATTTCTAGCCTAATTGAGTTACAGACATCCAAAACACATTCCGGACACGCTCCCAACCCCGAAATCACCTAATGGAGCTAACGTAACCATCAGATCATTCCGAGGTCGTCTGCACACTATTTTGATTACGGACCATTTTCTAACACTTAAGCTCTTATATAGGAACTACGTGTCCCAAATCACTCATAAATCTATTACCGAAAATCCCGAGAAACCAAAATAACAGAAATGAACTTAGGGGAAGCAGTTAATGGGGGAAAAAGGCATAAATTCCAAAGACGATCGGCCGGGTCGTCACATCCTAGTAAGTATCAAGACTAACCTCGATAGAGTAGTGAAGAGGAACAACCGAGACACCTACTGGTCAACAAACAGTATAATAGAGATGATATGTAATATGTAAAGACTGCACGGATAATTAAAAATGCTACAATCACAATTAGGCTAACGGACAATAAGTAATAACGAAAAATACAACAAATGATGATAATAAAATGACGGCAGACATTACAATCCAAATCCTGAATTCGCAACACAATAGGGACAGACAAGTCACTAACTCATTATTCTGCAATGATCTTACATAAGGTCTTCCCAACTCTCTCCACAATTCTACCACAAACTCTCAGACCAGCCACAACTTATGAAAACCCTGCATCCGGGGTCTAACACTTGGCATCTTGTGCCCCATCAATAATACGATCATGCTGACAACTGACTAGTCAACTAGGGTCACTCTCACATATGTAATGGGTAAACGATGGCACATCCCCACCCCTAGCCAAAACAGAAGGGATTCATCTTTAAAAGGAGGGTCCAACTATGTGTATGCTTGTGCAAGGGTATCTAAAAGGAATCCTACCAACTAGTAAGTAAGAAATGGATCGACTAGCACCCGACTTATTCATACCAGGATAGAAACAATGAAAATAAATATCAGTTCAGAACACAATGAGTTAAATGGGGATCTCTCGGGAGTCGAACCATAGTCCATCATACCAATAACATAGGATCTTCCGGGAATTGAACCCGTAGTCCATCATACCAATAACAGAGGATCTCTCGGGAATTGAACCCGTAGTCCATCATACCAATAATAAACAAAAATAGGGAAAAAGCCTCCACGGGCCTTCACAATTTTATCACAATCAGCCCCTGACATAGCCCACCTTATTTCGCCACGTGTGCAACCAATAATAATGTAGCAAGCACCGCCTTATTTCGCCATACGTGCATCACAATATTCCCACCTTATTCCGCCACATGCGCAAATCCACATATAAGCATATAACATATCCCGCCTTAATATGCCGCATGTGTAAAAACATCAATAGCAATAATAACACGGCAAAGACCTCGTGCAACTCTCCAACAACAACCGCACGGAAGAGACCTCGTGCATCACAGTACCAACAGCCGCACAATAAATGACAATATATATATATATATATATATATATGTATATATATATATATATATATATATATATATATATATATATATATATATATATATATATATATATATATATATATATATATATATATATATGTATATGCAGGAACAAAGTAAGAGAATTAACAATAGAAACAATAACGTCCCGGCAAGGGAATCAACAATAGATAATAAGGCCACAAAACACCAAGGAAGAACACAATAACCTCAACGACAATCAATACATAATAAACACAAAAATACTACACCGATACCACAACTCGACATGTAATATATTTGCACGAAGTTACAGATAAACTTACAATCAAGGAGTATCCAACAGTAAGAAAGTTAATATAAATCAAATAATTACCATTTAAGGAAAATATCGATAAATCATAAGATATTTATCTTCCTTCCACTTAAGACCGATTAATTACATGAGGTATAATATTTATAATTTCCAATTAAAGGCGAGTAATTAGGGCGGGTAACATGGCTATAAAAGGGTACTTATCTTCAGTTAGATACGTAAAAGTCCATTAAACAGCAAGAATAAATCGATAAGGGCAAATAAATACCAAGTAAGACATATAGAGGTGAAACTAATAACAGGGAACTCAATCGTATCAATATCATCTTCATACTCGGTGATTTCACAAGTCTAGGAGCCTAAAAGGGGAAATTTACCACAAATAAATCCGAGCACACCCTTGTCACCTCGCGTACATGGAAGGCAATCAACAAAGAAGACTCAAATCCTAAGGGGAAGTCCCTCACACAAGGTTAGGCAAGATACTTACCTCAAAACCGGCTAAAATCAACTAGCAACCGCGTTGTTGCCACGAGTACTCGACTTTAAATGGCCCAAATCTATTCAATTAAATCACACATTGTAAATAATATCTCAAGCAACTGATTCTATAATTTAATTCAAAGCTAAAGCGCGAAATTAGGTAAAATTACCAAAATGCTCCTCGGGCCAACATCTCGTAACCAGATGAATTTAACATTTTCAGAACCTTCGTACTCTCACGAGTCTAACCATATAAAAATATCTCAAATCGGAGGTCAAACTCTCCCTCGAAACCCAGCAATTCGGTCTAAGAAGTTCTACCCATTTTTCATTCAAAAACTGAAATTAAAGGATGAAATTAAGAGGAGATTCATGGTAGTTGGTCTAAATCAAGTGAGAAACACTTATCCAAGTTGCCCAGGTAAAACTCCTTTCAAAAAATCGCCAAGAACCAAGCTCTAGAAGTCAAAATGTGAATAAATGGTGAAACCCTCAAATTGGGAATTAAATCTCTGCCCAGTGATTTCTTCTATGCGATCGCAAGAGCAGGAACGCGATTGCATAGAGTAAAATTGGAAGCTAGGAAAAGAAGCCTATGCGATCGCAGGAAGGCTAATGCGATCGCAGAAGAGGGAGAAATATAACTATGTGATCGCTAACAAGGTTATGTGATCGCATAGAAGGAATTTGAGCCCTTATGGAAAAACACTATGCGATCACGGAGGTGATGACGATCACATAGAAGAAATTGATGCTTCCCAACATTTGTGCTATGCGATCGCGAGAGAAGCAATGCGATCGCATAGAAGGAAATACCATATAGCATATCAGCAGTGCGAAAAGGAGGAAAAAGGACCCGTAGCCCATCCGAAACACACCCGAGGCCCCCGGGACCCCGTCTAATTACACACACAAGTCTTGTAACCTAACACAGACTCGCTCGAAGTTTCAAATAAAATAAAACAACATCGAAACGACGAATCAAAACAAAAATCAAGCTAATAAACTTTTAAATCTTCAAATAACGAATCTTATGCCGAAACCTATCAATTCAACTCGGAATGACGCCAAATTTTGTAGACAAGTCCAAAATGACATAACGGAGCTGCTCCAACTCTCAGAATCGCATTCCGACCCCGATTATCCAAAAGTCAACTGTGAGTCGAACTTCTTCGTTTTCCAACTTCAACTTTCGCCGAAATGCCTCAATTTACTCTACGGGCCTCCAAATCTGAATTCGGACGCGCGCCTAAGTCCAAAATCACCATACAAAGCTGTTGAGATCATCCACGATCCATTCCGGGATTGTTTATACAAAAGTCCAATTCCAGTCAAATTTTCACCGTTCTAACTCCCAAAATAAGGTTTCTTCTCTAAAATTGATTCTAAGCCATCCGAACACCGAATTCTACCATGCACTCAAGTCGATACTCATGCTCCGAAGCTGCTCCAGACCTTATGCCGCTGAACATGAGCTTAATTTCTCAAAACGACCGATGGGTTCGTTACAACTTCCCTAATAACAAACGCCTCCCGGCTCTACCGAGCTCTTAGCTTTATCAGATAACTATTGGAAAGAAAGCACCAATTTCACACATATGAATTTGCCTATGGTCTTTCCATCACCTTGTTGCAATACCGTTGGACATCGAAAACATTATGTTCCTTAAGCTTTTGTAATACTCTTATCGTTTTTCTTCCGGTTTTGGGAGTGAACGTGTGCAGGAATTCGGACGCTAGTTTTCTAGGACAAAATAAAATCTTTGAATTTATGGATTAGTAATAATCTATTGAGATGCCATTTCAATGCCATCTTTCTGTCTAGTCTGATTCACCGGATCAATTAAAAACGAATGTCAACTTTCCCTTACCAAATTAGGAAAGGAAAAAAAAAGATGCGAAGATAAAAACTAGGTGTAACCACAAATTATGATAGTACTAGTACATCACAAGTACAAATTGAAAATAAAACGTGGTCTAGATTGGTCCTGGATTCCTTAACTGGTTCATGATTCAAAAATTTGGAACCAGCCCAGGCTCCTTATTTTTGGGTCCAGTCCGGTCAAATAATAGGTGGATCGGACAGTTTAAGCCTTAAGGGGTCCATTTTTCAGGGGTTCCATTAAGAAAAACTAACCCAAATAGTCGTCAATCCAACCACTTAAACTAAAGATAGTCCGTTGAGGTATAATATTTGTATAATTTGTGAATTATAAGTATATAATTATATATAATCAATGTATAAATTATATATATTGATAAAAAAAGAAGTAAACAATGAATATGGATGGCTATTTGTATAAAGATCCCTTCGGTTAAGGGGTCGACCCTGCCCACTTGACAAGTCTTGCAGAATGCAAATAGGAAACAAAGCTATGTCCATCTTTAACAGTTTAACTCACATATACTGATATACTAATTTAAGCGTATTCTTTGTACTTGTAACATTGACTTCATCCTCGTACTTCTTCCTCCTTTTTTGTTGATAAGTTTGATTTGAAGAAGAGTCATCTGAAGTAAACTTGTAGTTGTTGAGGGCTTGAGGCCTTGTCCCTCTTGGGATTTCTTGCTCTCAAAATTTATACAATTAATGCATACAAATTCTCTACATAGAAAATTAGTACTCGTGTAACCTAATAACTACGCTAATTGGTTTAGAAAATGAACAATGTCTAGAAGCATTGGAGTTTTATTTATGTTTTTTTGTATTACAAATGCAACATTAAGTGTAGGTAGATATAATTTTCATTTTTGTGTTCCATGTCCTTCCGCTTAAATGGCAAAAACAACTTTTGATTTGTGAAATATATTTCATCGAAACAATTTATGGACATAGTTCTGCAGAAACTATTCTAATGTAGTGGTACAAAAGCAAATGCGAAAATATCATATGTTAAACAATTTACAACTCCACTACGTTAACATCAATGTCATACTTCATGATGAATATCAGACAGTGGCGAACCCAAGTGGTGGTTAGTAGGTTCATATGAACCCGCTTTACCAAAAAATAATATTGTGCATATGTATAAATTAAGATTAAAGTTATGTAAATTTTATATAAATATTTATTTGAATTCACTTGACAACTATTATTTAACGACTAAAACTATATACTTATAAGATTGAATTCGCTTGAACAAAATTCCCGGTCCGCCACTGATATCAAATATATAAAGCCACAACTTTGACAATCATTTGAGTATAAGTATTACGCAGGAGGAAAAAGCTTAAGCTCTTTCTTGCAGGAGCATATGACATGCATTTGAACATGATAAAGCAAAGCGGGAATACATATGGTATAGTGAAATTGAAAAATTATTAAGACACGTCAATCAAACATTCTCCTTTAAATCAAGTATTTACAAGAAACACTTTCCTTTAATATTTTCCATAATGATTGGCACATGCTTATGATATTCCAGTAAATCCCCCAATTTGAGCTATAGTGATGTCAACTCACAATCCCATGTCAACTCACAATCCCCAAATCTAAATATTGTCATTTTCCCATCCCTGAATGTGATCAATACTTCAATCAAGTCTCTTATTGATTTCATATGGTACGAGCATAAGATAACCCATAACCTCGCGCTTCCTTGCTTTTCCACAAGATTCCACTAATCTCTTAACATTTAGAGGAAAATAAGTACCATGCCTACCCTGTAATAGATATGTGTCCATTATTCCACGTTCATCTTTTAAAAGAGAAAGAAAACAATATCACTTCTTTTTAAGTAATCCACCGAGGTGTTATTTTGGTTAAAATGGTTAAGTTTTATGTTTTATGTTTTTTGTTTTTTTTAGCTTCAAACATTGTATGGTACGTTATTATATTGTTATAGGAAATACAATATCCGGCTAAGATATATATATTTGGTGTGATAATAGTAAAGTGTCTTTTCTGATTCAAAATAAAGAGTGGTGACTTTGTTACATTATTTCTAATAGTTAATTATAATTAAAAAATAACTTTATTTACATCATTTTCAATAGTTTAGTGACCATATAAATAATCAACTCATACATTTATTCATACAATAACATAATAGTTGCTCATAATACTTTTTTTTGGTCATTGAAAGATTAATATTATACAACATAAAGGAAGTAGGGCGACAAGGGGGATATTATACTTTTTACCATCAGAGCAACCCCTATTTCGAACCGAGAGGTTGTGAGTTCGAGTCTCCCCAAGAGCAAGGTGGGAAGTTCTTGGAGGGAAGGATGCCGATGGTCTATTTGGAAACAGCCTCTCTACCCAAGGATAGGAGTAAGGTCTGCGTACATACTATCCTCTCTAGACCCCACTAAGTGGGATTATATTGGGTTGTTGTTGTTGTATAAAGGAAGTAGGGCAAATTCCATAATTGCTACTATCCAGAATTTACGACGTGAAGTCGATAACTCATTGAATATTAAAAGGTACCACAAGTCAAAAGAGGAGAGCAAAGATATAAATTCTTATTACAGAATGTGGTTCATTGTCCAATTGGCAAATTTAAAGTCAAAGAATAGACAAAGTTATTGCAATCAAACAGCAAAGTCAATGGGCAATGGGGATTGATTCTTTTCTACCTTACCATATCTCTAGGGCAATCATTAAAGTTAGCTATCTTCAGCTACTGCTTATCCTGTACCTGTAGTGAATAGTCGAAGCCCTCCCTTTTTAGACGTTCTAGAGTGTCGTTTTTATTTTCTTGAATTTTCTAAGTGATGGGTACTAGTGGCGGATCCAGGATTTTGTGCAAGCGGGTTCAGTTGGAGAAGTCCACAGTCGTATAAGCGGGTTTAAAAATAATTTCTATACAAAATTTATCTTGCTTTAGCCATAATTTATATATATATATATATATATATATATATACAGTATTATTTTTCGATGAAGCGGATTCAATTAAAACTCACTTCTCACCGCTTGGGTCCGCCCCAGATGGGTACTATTTCCTCAAACTTCAAAAGGGGCATTTTGAAGAGGTAACAAAATTGACTAGCATATGGAATGTTATTAGAATATACATTTTGTGATAGACACATTGGTGATTATTTGATCTTTTTGGGTTCACAATATTTACATAAAATAACAAAAATCGATAAAGACTATTGCTGTTGAATTTGGAATCGGTCGTGATGATTGCTGTGGTCACATTGTATACAGAGAAAAATTATGATACTATGAAGTACTACTCCATTACTTGGTCTAATTTTATGGAAGTTTTACCATTTAATAGTCAAATTGCCAATCTGTAAAAACAACTCTGGATGAAACGGAGACACTTTTCATAGCTAAGTCTATCAACATTTTTCTTAAATAACATATTACAGCTACCAATAATTAATACCAGTAGAGATTAAGAAGAGTTAGAGAATTTGTAGAGAGTTTTGGAGAAGTAAATTTCTTGTATTGCTCATTAAAGTATATATAAAGTACAGGGAAATCAAAACCTACAAACTATATGATTGTACAATAATGAAGGAAAATCAAAACCTACCAACTATAGGATTGTACAATTAATGAGAGAATATTCTACCGATAATAAAAAGATACACAAAAGATATTTACAATATTTCCTAATACGGCCCCTCAAGATGGAGGGCCGGAGGACACGCCAATCTTGGATATCAGCAGAAGAAGCCGAGGACGAGATTAGTGCTTGGTGAGAGCATCAGCAAGCTGATCAGTAGAGGATACGTGAGCAACACGAAGGGACCCATTTTGGACCAATTGACGAACAAAGTGATAATCAATGGAGATGTGTTTCATGCGAGAATGAAACACAGGGTTGGCACAGAGATAAGTGGCGCCAATGGTGTCACTGTAAATGACAGGAGCAGCCGGAAGAGGGACATGAAGCTCGCGCAGCAGGGAATGAAGCCAACGTACTTCAGCGGCAGCAGAAGCAATGGCACGATACTCAGCCTCAGTAGATGATCGTGCAACGGAACGCTGCTTTTTGGAGCTCCAGGAAATAGGATTTGGCCCTAGAAAAACAACATAGGCACCAGTTGAGGAGCGGTCATCACAGTTTCCACCCCAATCAGCATCAGAGAAACAATGCAGAGGTATAGCAGATGAAGGACGCAGCCAGACGCCAAAGTCACGCGTCCCATTCAGATACCGAAATAGGCGCTTAACTGCACCCCAATGAGTGACAGTAGGAGCATTGAAATGTGAGAGTTTATTCACAGCAAAGAAGATATCAGGCGAGTGAAGGAGAGATACTGGAGGCTCCCAAGGGCCTGTCGATAGGCGGATGCGTCGGCAGGAGCCGAGCCGTCGGCCAGATGAAGGCGAGTTGACGCTGCTGTTGGCGTCTGAACAGGATTTGACTCCAGCATAATATGACGAGTCAAAAGATCAACAACATATGTACGCTGAGAAAGAAAACACCCCTTGGAGCTACGCAGAACTTCAACACCAAGAAAGTAGCTTAGATCACCCATGTCTTTAAGAGAAAACTGAGACCCAAGAAAGTCAATCACACGGTTCAAGAAAGCATAATCATTACCAGTCAATATGAGATCATCAACATACACCAAAAAATAGGTCGTAATGCCAAAGTGCTGAAAGACAAAGAGCGAAGTGTCAGAGGTAGTGTTGACGAAACCCATGGTCAGAAGGCTTTGGCGGAGCGCACTGTACCATGCCCGGGGTGCCTGTTTGAGACCATAAATAGCTTTCTGTAACTTACAGACATAAGATGGATAGGCTTTGTCAACAAAGCCCGGTGGTTGTGCCATATAAACATCCTCTGTAAGCCTCCCGTGGAGAAGGCATTGTTCACATCCATTTGATGAAGAGGCCAGCCCTTGGATACAGCTATACTGAGAACCAAACGCACAGTTGCCGGCTTAACAACCGGACTGAAAGTCTCCTGGAAATCCACACCTGGACGCTGATGAAATCCCTTTGCAACAAGCCGGGATTTGAACTTATCCATAGTACCGTTAGGCTTGCGTTTGATCCGATAAACCCACTTGCAACCCACAACATTCTGCGAGGAATCAGGCTGGACAAGATCCCAAGTGCCATTCCGTAGCAGAGCATCAAACTCTGATGACATAGCAGCGCGCCAGCACTCATCAGACATAGCACTGGACAGGGTCTGAGGTTCAGTAACAGCAGGAGAGGTGACAACAGACATACCAAACTTCTTGTTGGGCATAAAGATGTTATTTTTGCTGCGAGTCTGCATATGATGACCACCCTAAGAGGATGCAGGTGGCGGCATAATGGGTGTAGCGGCGGCAGGGGCCGCTGGCGGTGCCAGAAGGGGCGCTGGTGGCGCGATCGGTGGCGTCGGGAGTGCGTCCGGTGAAGGATCGCTAGTGGGAGCAACGGCAGGTACTGGTGGCGGCAGCGGAAGGACTTCTAGGGAGACCGGAATGGATACAGGGGGAGACTCAGGGTTAGACATTTTGGAGAACGGGAAGACATCCTCATGGAAGGTGACATGACGCGAGACGAAGATTTTAGACGTTGAGGGATCAAAGCAGAGATAGGCGCTTTGAGTAGTAGAGTAGCCGAAGAGGACACAGGCACGAGATCTGGGTTCCATTTTATGTGAGGTGTAGGGCCAAAGCCAAGGGAAGCATTGACAGCCGAAGACACGTAATTTGGCAAGGTTGGGGCGTTTCTGGAAGAGAGACTCAAAGGAGGAGCGCATCGAGAGATTTGTCTTGGGAAGACGATTAATGAGGTAGACTGCTGTAGCAAAGGCATAAGGCCAGTAAATGAGAGGTATAGAGGCATGATGAAGGAGAGTGAGACCAGTATCGACAATATGACGGTGACGGCGTTCAGCATAGCCATTGTGCTGAGGAGTATGAGGAGGTGACGTAAGATGGGAGATGCCATGCGAGGCAAGAAAAGAGCGTAAAGTGAGAATTCACCCCCATTGTCAGTATACAAAGTAATAATTTTAGCAGAGAAATATTTCTCTACAATGGATTTAAAAATGGGGAAGGTTTGTGAGACATCAGATTTACGGCGTAAAGGAAAAAATCAAACATACTTAGAAAAATGATCAACAAAGATGACATAATATTTAAACCCTTCATTAGAAATAATCGGAGAGGTCCATACATCGGAGAAAATAAGCTCCAGGGGAGCAGTAGAAGATAGACTTGACTCAGAAAAAGGTAACTTATGACACTTATGAAGCTTGCAAGATACACAGGCAAGATCAGACACATTACTGGACGCTATACTGTTAGACGACACTAAATGACGCAGGGTTTTAGCTGACGGGTGACCAAACCGGGAATGCCACAATGATGCAGAGAGCTTTTGTGCCGTGAGGGCAGATGGGAGACTGGGAGCCGACGGCCAGTAGTAGGTGTTGCCCCTAAGTGGGCCGCGAACGAGCGTTGCCCACGTGCGACGGTCCTTCACCTGAAAATCAGTATCAGAAAGAACAACGTTAACATTATTGTGACGACATAATTGGGCAACAGAGGTCAAATTTTTACACATATGTGGAACACAGAGAGCCCCAGGTAATAAAAGAGAGGAATGATTGTTAAGTTGTCCAGTATGAGTAATTGTCAAACCTTCACCGTTACCAAAAACCACATTATCGAAGCCAGTGTAAGGACTGTGAAGAGACATGTTGGCAAGATCAGAGGTTATGTGATTAGAGGCACCAGAGTCCAGGATTTAATCGGATGCAGAGGGAATCGGGGGAGAGTGATGGGCTGTGTGAGCAGCTGGATAGGGCAGCGAAGCATAAGCTGGCCGCGGCAATGGTCCACCGTAAGGGGGCCGGTTGGTGCCGGAGACGGGATAGGATGGGCAGCGGCGCGCGGAGTGGCCAAATTCACTGCAGAGTTGGCACTTCCCATTGTACCCGCGAGATTGGCCATTGCTGGAGTAACCACCGCGGCCGGAGACTGACCCGCGGCTGATGCGGCCGCGCCCGCGGCTACCGAATCGGTGACGGACTGGCTGCTGTCCGGCGACGAAGGCAGCCGACGGAGCCGAGTCGGATGTGACGGAGATGGCCGGCACACGAGCAGTAATCTGAGCCTCCATGCTTAACAGCTTGTCATGTAATTCAGCAAAAGAGATGGGAGACTCACGGGCTTGGATGGCATAAGAGAGTTCCATATACGGGTCATCAAGACCATTTAGAACCTTTATGACAAGATCCTCAGAATCAACGGTAACACCCAGGAGAGATAATTCATCCACAATTACGTGAATACCGTGCATAAAGTCAGTAATAGATTTAGAACCTTTTACCGGATTATGGAGCTGCTGTTTGAGAGCCATGATACGACCACGAGAAGCGGTGCCGTATGTGCGCGCGAGGATGTCCCAGGCCTCTTTAGAGGTTTCCGCAGCAGTAATGAAGGAGATGATCGTCGGTGTGATCGACGAGATGATGGCACTGAGTATAAGATTGTCCTGGCGAATCCAGTAAGGATACGCTGGATTGGGGGAAGTCACGTCGTTGTCCGTCCAAGATGCCGAGGAGATCGTAACCCGTAAGGAGGGTTCGAAACTGAAATTTCCACGCCAGGTAATTAGTGGAGTCCAATTTGAGTGGGATTTGGGCCGATGCATTGATGGCAATCGGCTGGAGAGGCGCGGTTGACGTCGTGGCGGCCATGAGCGCGAGGCGAGGAGAGGAGACGCTGAACGACGTCGAGAAAAAGAGGGCTGCTGATTAGTGCAGCGGCGGCGGCGACGGGCTCCGATGAGAGGAGCTACGGCGGCGGCGGGTAGTATTTATTTAGGGTTTGTTTGGCGATAAGCCACTGGCGTATGATACCATGTAGAGAGTTTTGGAGAAGTAAATTTCTTGTATTGCTCACCAAAGTATATATAGAGTACAGGGAAATCAAAACCTACCAACTATAGGATTGTACAATAATGAAGGAAAATCAAAACCTACCAACTATAGGATTGTACAATTAATGAGAGAATATTCTACCAATAATAAAAGATACACAAAAGCTATTTACAATAGAATCATCATGTATAACTAACAAAAGCTGAGAGATAACTTTGATCAAATAATCAATATGAGATGATGAATTCTAACTAGAATCTTTATGTTAAGCCAACTAAAAATCACTCACTAAAAATAGCAACTTACATCACTCTGAAAGATAAATAAATAAATGATTATGCTAGTAAGGGTCCATTATTAAAGCCCCAAACCAACATATGTTAATTGTCATGACGTGAATTATCCTTTTCCGATGTATCAAACTCAAAGGATGAATCTTTTCTACTGCTCCTTATCCGTAAAAGTCCATATAGTTTCTTGAACTCTCTCACGCTGTCCTTGCAAAAAATCCCCGAGTCACCCGTTTCCTCCACGGTTCGAACCGACCCGCTCTCATTCAACCGCCATGCATGTCGGGTCGCCGCCCTTGACTCGGTGTTGATATGCAAAGCAGAAATGACAGACTTCAATGCCCGGGTCGGGGAACTCCGGTTCGAAATCATAATCTCGCTGATCTCAGCTGGGCTCAAAACCGCCCCGGTTTGAAAAATCTCCTCTACTTGTGGGAACAGCTTGTGATCTTTTAAACCCAAATGACTATTCGCTAGGCTTTTGAACGCATTAAAATCACATAAAGGGAAGTGTATGTGAACATCAATTCTTCCTGGCCTTAGAACCGTTGGATCAATTTGATCTTTGTTATTCACGGTAAAGATCATCATTCGTTCTTCCCCACAACACGAGAATATTCCGTCCATAAAATTAAGAATCCCAGATAAGCTCACAGCCGTTGATTTGTTCCCTAAATAACTATCGAGATCTTCGATAACAATCAACGACTTGTTTGTAGTCTGTAACAGAAGCAGCTTCAGATCCGAATCGTCTGTTACTTTAGATAAATCAACGTCGTACACGTCGTAATTAAGCATATTCGCTACTCCGGCGATAAATGTTGATTTTCCGGTACCGGAAGGTCCATAGAGGAGATAACTCCGTTTCCAAATTTTACCGACACGATGATAGTACTGTTTCGACTTCAGGAAATTATCTAAATCGGATTTAACCTTGTTTTTGAGATCCATATCCATCACGATAGTTTCAAAAGTTGCTGGATGTGTAAACGGCACTGATCTCCACCGTCCATTTCTCTGAGGTTCGTTATCTACGTTCACGAATAATCTCACCTCCTTTTTTCTCTGCTCAATTTCATCGAACACAGAGTGTATATGTTGAAGGTAGGGTTGTAAAATTCGACGCTTGTCGTTTTTCCTGATTTTCATAACAAGCGATTTCCGGCCTGTGTTTTCGTCCTGTTCATTGATCCAACAAACTCTGGCGCTGAGGAAATTGTCAACGACGATTTGGTTTGAATCCAAAACGAGGCTGATTTCATTGAACTTGTCGCCGGAGAAAAGGTTGGTGAAATCAGAATCTTCAACACACGGCAGAGAATTCAGATAAGTGCAAACTTTTCTATACAATTGATTTTCCTGCATGTTGTGGTTGACTTGCGGGACTCTGTAGAACTGGTACACATAACAACCGTCCTCGAACAATCGCCACCATTTCTTCAGAATTTGCACTAACGAAGTTTTCAATACAAACCTCAGAAGAAAACATGAAGCAATAATTGCAATCACATACAGAAACATGATTAAATAAAGGGGTGGGGTATGAAATGAAATCAAACAGGGAAATGAACTAAAATGATGATAAGAACAAGGTGGACGAAATCATGAATATTGTAGTAAAGAAAGAATAAAGTGCTGAGAAAAGCATAAAGAAAGTAGTAGTAATAAAGTGTATAAATTAAGAGGATGGGCGATTGGCAGGTTGGAACAATGAATAAGTCTTTATAAATGAATTTGATATGTTTGAAATTAGGAGACGGCTACAGACGGGGGACGGCATTTGCTAGGTTTAATTGTTCAAATGAGAAATAATGGGTTTTTTCCTAACTAAACATTTTTTTATGATTCTCCTCGTTGTTTCTTCGTTGTGTTTATCTGACTAAACATTTGTTTTGTTAGACTAAGTACGTAACTCTATATACGAATTGTATTCATATGAATACTAGTCCGACATAGTGTGTTTATTAGTAAGACTAGAGTTTTTTTTTTTTGTGGTTTCTTATTAAAACGAGTACATTTTCTATATCAATTATTCCCATATGTAATGTTATAGTTAAAAATTCGCGTGGTCATATTTGATTTTGACCAACTGAAGTAGCGTTTTTCAATTTCAGCAGCAATTCATGGATTTAAAGTCACGTTCAATATTCAAATTGCTTATGTGCTTTATTATATATCCTTAAAAGTTGTTGCGTCTATTTCTGTCTTTTTCTAACTTTCCTTTTTTATACTTTTCCAGAATAAAAAAGGGGGTTATTTTGCAGATGCTTTCTCTTATTTCTATGGAAGGGATGAGACAAAATATGAATCCACACTAAGTGTTTAAACTATGTTAAATTTATTTCATTCTTAATAGAAAATTGAAGAAAAACTGTATATAAAATGCAGAAGGTATATACCTGTTGATTTTATATGAACATTTGATGTGAACAAGTATTTTCTAAGAAGGGGGACGGTAGTATTAATATAAAGACGTTCGAAACCAAGGAACTTTTAAGAATTATCAAGTGATACTAAAATATCATATGAACCCGAAACCAAAGAATTTTTAAGAATTATCAAGTGAGTACTAAAATATCATATGAACCGTCTAGATATTTCAACCATGATATATTTCAACAGCACGTACTTTGTGATAAGAATAGACATTGGGCCTAACTCAACCCCAAAAGCTAGCTTATGAGGTGAGGATTGCTCAAGCCATATAAGGAGACCAAGGACCTCAAATCCCTCCGATGTGGGACAACTCAACACTTTGTCCTACGGGTAGAATTGTTTGAAATCCATTGCATCTATATTCCATATGGGACAAAAGGGGTTGCTCTGATGGTAAGCAACCTCCATTTTCAACCGAGAGGTTTGTGAGTTCGAGTCTCCCCAAGAGCAAGGTGAGAAATTCTTGGAGGGAAGGATGCCGGGGGTCTATTTGGAAACAACCTCTCTACCCCAGGGTAGGGGCAAGGTCTGCGTACATACTACCTTCCTCAAACCCCACTAAATAAAATTATACTGGGTTGTTGTTGCATCTATATTCCTCAAAGATTAGTCTACTTGAAAATTCGTTTCCAAAATATAGGGTCTTACGTTATGTGAGCTGTTAATCTCAAATTCTCAATATGAGGAAAATGAAAACAGGGGTGGGGGTCAAGTTAGGCATCCCGGTTCTTTAGATGTCAAGACTTTGAATTTCTTTAATTTATTTATTTATTTATTTGGTATTTAAAGTTACTGGTTTGGCTGATTCGGATTAGTGTTGATAGAGTAACACTCTTTAAAAAAAATCATTATAGAGCTCTAACCAAGATCCTTGAGTCAAAAATGAATCGATCCCAACTATCCTACCATACTCAAGGTTATAAGATTTGAATTGATTGTCATCCTTTTATCATCAAATATTTTCCTATAGTATAAAACAAGGACATGAAGATTATTGCGAGACTGTGAAAGGTTAGGTCGGGTTTTTCGATAATATCCAAGGTTAGTTACATTCGTTGTATCAAACGTGTGATATTTCTAGTTCACTTTCAGTCGTCTGTTGGCATTATTGGTGTTTTAACGAATCCTGGGAACTAAAACTTGTATTATCCATACAGCTGTCATCTTTTCTACGCTCTTGCGGTTGCCTAGCATTATAAAATAGAGCGATGTACATCCCGCTATTTAAAATACATTCTATGTTATGAAATAGAAGATTCTTACACTTCTATTTAAGGTGAATGTCTTTAATGTACTTAATTAGAGAGATTTTAGAGTTCTATTAGTGGTAGCTAAATCTTCCTCTCCCCTATAAATAGAGGTGCTCCCTACCATTGTAGATCATCCCTTGAGACCCATCTCAACTCAATAAGAAGAACTCTCTCTACTCTTCTCTCTATTGCTATTGTTCTTGTTCTGTTGTTCTTGTCTTTTGCTTTAGTTTATAACACGTTATCAGCACGAGACTCTACCGTCTCAAGTATCATTCTCGAAAATCCAAGGTATTTTCCCTCTTCCTAATTTAATTTTCGAGTATGTCTGACATTATGAAAAGAAAGTTCGTTGCCCTTGAAATTTCGGGCAAGAACTATATGACATGGGTGTTGGATGCTGAAATCCACCTAGATGCTATGGGTCTCGGAGACACCCTCAAAGATAAAGAAAAAGCATCCACCCAAGATTGTGCGAAGGCCTTGATTTTCTTGCGCCACCACCTTGACGAAGGTTTGAAGATTGAATATCTCACCGTCAAGGATCCACTCGTTTTGTGGAACAACTTAAAGGAGAGATATGACAACCTGAAGTTGGTCACTCTGCCACAAGCACGATATGATTGGGCCCATCTGAGGCTACAGGACTTTAAGTCCGTTTCTGAATATAATTCTGCTATGTTCAGAATTACTTCTAAACTGAAGCTATGTGGAGATAACATCTCCGATTACGATATGCTTGAGAAAACGTTTACAACGTTTCATGCCTCCAATATGGTACTGCAGCAACAGTACCGAGAGAAAGGCTTTACGAAGTACTCTGAACTGATTTCTCTCTTACTAGTGGCTGAGCGAAATAACGATCTGCTCATGAGAAATCACGAAAATAGACCAACTGGGTCTACACCACTGCCTGAAGCAGATATGGTGCACTCGCATTATGCCAAACATAAAAGGGACCATGATCACGGTCATAAACGGGGTCAAAGCCAAGGACGTGGACAAGGAAGAAATTCCAAAGAAGTCCGTCACCCCCCAAAGAGAGATAACCACCGAAAGCAGAAACGGGATCCCGAAGATCCTAAGGCAAATAGTTCAGAAACTATATGTTATCGTTGCGGTGGGAAAGGGCACTGGTCAAAGATTTGCCGTATACCAAGACACTTGGTTGACCTTTATCAAGCATCTCGAAAGAGAAAAGGCCCTGAAACAAACTTTGTCTATGACGACAATGAGGACATCACCCACCTGGATGTGGCAGACTTCTTTGAGCAACCCGATGGAAAAATAGACCACCTAATCGGCGATGGATCCGTGATGAAAGAAGATGGAGTTATTTGATTTTGTTCTACTTATTTGTATTAGTTAGTGAATAAACTAATAGTCATTAGCATTAGCTCGTATTAGTTAGTTCATAAAGCAATGTTAGCAGTAGTTCTTTAGAATATCTTTAATATGTTCAAATATCAATAAAACTTTTATTTTCCAGTGGGGGTAATCGACTAGCCTGAAAAACTAGTCGATTATCAACTATTTTCACATTAAAGTTGAAAAACAATTGATCAACAATCGATTGTCTTTGGCTAACAATCGATTGTCTTGAAACAGTGTGTTCTGGAATTTTTTCAAAAATAGCCAACAATCGATTGTCTTTGTCTAACAATCGATTGTCTTGAAACAGTGTGTTCTGGAATTTTTCAAAAATAGCCAACAATCGATTGTCTTTGTCTAACAATCGATTGTCTTGAAACAGTGAGGTCTGGAATTTTTCAAAAATCACCCACAATCGATTGTCTATATCTAACAATCGATTGTCGTTAGGTAGTGTAATCTGGAATTTTTCAAAAATCATCCACAATCGATTGTCTATGTTTAACAATCGATTGTCTATGTTCCAACAATCGATTGTGTGTGTTTAATAATCGATTGTCTCATGAAAAACGCTGAAATTTTCAAACTGCAAAGTAATTGATTATGGATAACATATCTGATTTTGTTAGCCAACTGTTAGTAGCAGATTTTGAAAATATTATGTGACACAAAAGAATTGAACTTGTTTATTCTTATGTTCGTGTATTTCTTTTGTATGTTAAACTATGGGATAGCAAATATAGATATCTCACAAAGCGAACTTGGACCAACGTCCAATTGTAAAAGTATTTGCCTAGTTGATTCATGTACTACACATACAATACTCAAAGAAAAGAAGAGTAATTGTGTAAGGCAAACATTACTACAATCTATGGAAGTAGTAAATTGATTGAAGGCTCCGGAAGAGCAAATCTAACTCTGCCCAAAGGCATGACGTTAATCATTGAGAAATGTTCTCCTCCAAGTCTAAGAAGAACTTGTTGAGTTTTAAAGATATCATTCAAAATGGATATCATATTGAGACAATAGATGAGAATAATCTTGAACTCTTCATGAAAACGAGGCTGCCCGCTTCGACTTGGGTTCACGCCATTTTGCATGCAACAATACTAGTTTGTCGGCTGCCCACTTCGGTTTGGGGTCACGCCATTTTGCATGAAGCAATGCTAGTTCGTCGGCTGCCCACTTCGGTTTGGGGTCACGCCATGTTGCATGCAGCAATGCTAGTTCGTCTCTGACTGACGAATTGACACAAATATTCCCCATTGCAATTGGTTTTGGGTCATGAACCCAATATATCCCATTTAAGAAGCTTTGGATGCGCAGTATATGTGCCTGTAGCACCGCCATCCCGCACCAAAATGGGTTTGCAAAGGAGGTTAGGAATATATGTTGAGTTTGACGCGTCCTCCATTATTCGCTACCTCGAAACATTGACAGGAGATTAGTTCACTGCACTATTTGCAGACTGTCAATTTGATGAGACACTTTTCCCAAAATTAGGGGGAGAAGTTGGTGAAACCAAACGGGAAATTTTGTGGAAAAATGCATCATTATCTCATCTTGATCCACATACCTCTATTTGAAAGAAAGAGGCACAAAAGATTATCCATTTGCAAAGAATAGCAAATCAAATGCCTGAAGCATTTATAGATTTGAAAAGGATAACAAAATCACATATCCTCGAAGTGAATGTGATTCACAAATACATATTCAATGTTGGAAGAATATGAACATGAAATTGGTATTGAATATACCACACTCACTCCTAGAAGGAGGCTTGAGATGATACCACCCTCACCCCTAGAAGGAGGTTTGAGATGATATATGGCATGAATGATCGTTGGTCGCGTACATATTGTACGCCAAAGTATTTTAGAAATATGACCATTAAAGGACAACGATAATGCAAGAAACATATCTTGCATATAAGTTTGACATGACCATAATGGTATAACTTTCTCTTTAAGAAAGATATTCACCACACGGATGTTGATGAACCTGTGGTAGTACAAAGTTAATTGAGAGCTCTCGAAGAGCCAATTATTACTATGTTGGAGAAACACAATTGAGTATTGTGCTGTAGTAAGTCTCAAAGAAACTTATCCAGTTTCCAAAAGTACACGCGAAGGCGATTGATGATATTGAGACTATAAATAAAGGAAGGCTTTGATTCTCCTATTACTACAACTTGTAGCGGGGTAATTTGTATATGAAAAGCTACCCGCTTTGTTCTCCAGTTTGTACTACACAAACGAAAGAATGCCACAATAAAGTGGATATCTATTGGTATAAAACCCATGTCATAATAAACCCGAAGTTTATTGATAAGTGCACATGTCATGGTGTAAATTTGAAGTTTACCAATATTGATAATTTAGTTAGTTGACATTCGTGTTAGCCATCTCATTTGAAGTATGATGTGCAAATTCACATAGGTGAATATCAAAGAACTAGAAGTTCTTGTTCTCAGTAATGAACTGACCAACTAAAGAGTTCGGGTTGAAGCCCCTAAATTCTGGAAATATCAAAGGTGAATATGGGCCCATTCACCTGCCATGTATACCACATATGATGCATCTATGGAATGGTTACATGCGCAATTGTTATTGACCCGCAGCCTGGCCGGTGCTTGCGAGGTAAATCGCTCAGTAATCTAACTTCGAGCATAGTTTCCAGATTCTCTACTCAAGACAGTTCATCTTGATAAGTTGGTTTATATTAAAGTTGGTTTAGCAAGATAATTATTGAGTGCTGCCACTTAATAGCTAAACTGTTTCTTATGAGAACTAAGTTATATATATATCAGTTTGATATAAGTTGTATACGAGAGTATATTCTCCCCTCACAAGTGGTTCAGGGTCAGGAACCAAATAATTTCATCTTATTATTAAGGTGCTGTGTATATTGACATAATGCACAAAGATGATTTCCCAAAGTTGAGGAAACATGTTAGCTTTACTAACATGAGGGGGAGACATGATAAACACTTGAGAAAAGGTTACATGGGATGAATTCTCATTTGTATATGTATATCCCCGAATATCATGATATGAACCTGAAGTTCATAAAAGGGATAATTCAAATTGCAACATATTGCAAAGCATGCTTTACGCATTTACTGACCCAAAGAAAGCAACTAAATGGAAGAGATACAATTCAAGAAGAATTGATTCCATATGAAAGACATGTAGCTTTGAACCTGTAGTTCATATGCTTGAAACTATAAAGTCAAAGGTATGTATAATCAATTTTCGATACCTTATTTGTTTAGCATGACATGAAACTTTGATATGCAGCTAAAGTCTATTATGTGACTTACATGACTTAACTTGAAAGATTTAAGTTGCTTGAAGCATATGCAATTCTTGGTCCTGAAGTACCGCATCCTAAGTACAATTTGTGTACATATGAATCTTGCCATAACTATAAGCATGATGGATTTGAGAATGCATCTATGGAGATATTGAAGAGCTATTCCACGACATTATATGAAGATGTTCATATCTATCAAGAATGATGATTTCAAGGTGCGGAATATTTATTCAAGTCAATATGGTTGATTTATTCATCAAATCTCTACCAAAGATCGTTTTGAAGATGATGCACAAGATTGGAATGCAAATGCTCAAGGATATAAATCGATGTACTCATTAGGGGGAGTCAATGCGCGTTGCACTCTTTTTCCCTTACAAGGTTTTGTCCCACTGGGTTTTCCTTGCAAGGTTTTTAACGAGGCAACCAATAGGCGCATATTCAAACATGTGTACTCTTTTTCCTTACTTTAATTTTTTCCCATTGGGTTTTGGTTTTAAGGTTTTATGAGGCACATCATTGAATAGACATTCAAGGGGGAGTGTTATGAAATAGAAGATTCTTACACTTCTATTTAAGGTGAATGTCTTTAATGTACTTAATTAGAGAGATTTTAGAGTTCTATTAGTGGTAGCTAAATCTTCCTCTCCCCTATAAATAGAGGTGCTCCCTACCATTGTAGATCATCCCTTGAGACCCCTCTCAACTCAATAAGAAGAACTCTCTCTACTCTTCTCTCTATTGCTATTGTTCTTGTTCTGTTGTTCTTGTCTTTTGCTTTAGTTTATAACATTCTAAATATATTTAAAATTTAAAATACATTTAAAGATTAGTTAATTTATTCAAACTTGATTACTAAATATTCTGAATTTGGAAATTTTTGACTTAGTGTCCTAAATATTTAAGTTGCTAATTTAAAATTTATGATTAAGTGTCCTGGATTTCTAAACTACTAATTTAAAATTTAGGATATAAGATTCGAATTTTATGACACATTGTTCGAACTTTAGGACATGATTTCCTGAAGTTTGAATTTTGAGATTTAAACTTTAGTCTTGTATTTTATATTTTATACAACATGCTTAAGAGTAGTTATCTTATGTCATTTCCACTAGGAAATACTTCGCTCTTGCGGGTTTGCAAGTACTAAGCTTCCATTTAGTCATGGATTTTGACTATATTTTTCAACAAAAATGAAAATATTATTTGTTCATAGAATATGATTAGTTGTTTGGAGAAAAAATTTGCTCACGAAGTATTAATTTCTTTTTCAAATAAAATTCATGTCCAAACACAATTTTATTTTTGAAAAAATATTTTTTAATATACTTTTAAAATTCTTTTTTTAAATTTCAATTAAATTTATGTCCAGACGTTACGAAATAAGAATGAATATTTTGACTCTGCACGATTTAGGGTGTGTTTGGTGAAAGAAAATGTTTTTTAATTTTTTCATGTTTGGTTGGCTTAAATGTTTTGAAAAAAATTTTCCTTATGAACTCATTTTCCCCTAATTGGAGGAAAATATTTTCCTTATCAAGAGAAGGAAAAATCTTTTCCAAAACTCCTTAAATTGGAGGAAAATTTTTTCGTTATCAAAAGAAGGAAAAATCTTTTCTAAAACTCCTTCTTAATCTTCCCCATCTTCACAACCCACCCCCACCCCCACTCCAAAAAAAAAGGTTTTTTATTTATCAAATTTTAGTTTTTTCGTTATCATCCACCCTATTGCCCCTCATCCCCAACCCCCCGCAAAAAAATTACCTTAATTTTTTTTTTGCAATTTTTATTTTTTATTTTTTCGTTTTTTTTAACCACCTACCCCAAACCCCCCTCCCCCCAAACCTGCCCCTGCCCGCAGAAAAAATTACTTTTTTTTATAATTTAAATTTCTATTATTTTCGTTTTACTGCCCCTCCGCCCCTCCCTCCCCCCAAAAAATATATTTTTTTAAATATATTTTTTAGTTTTAATTTTTTAACTTATCGGCTTAAAGGCTCAAAATTTTACAAGTTCCAAATAATGAGTTTGCAGGTTTATATGTTTGGAAGTTTAGAGTTTAGAAATTATAAGTTTACGATTTCGAAATTTCGAGATTTTGAAAAGTTAGTAGTTCGAAAGTTTATGAAATTTGTGGGTCCAGAAGTTTGTTGGTTTGAAAATTTATAACTTCATGTTTATTATATCTAAATTATTTATGAATACTCTTGAGAAATTATTTTCTTTAATTTGCGTACCAAACACTAAAATATAAATAAAATTAGTACTTATTTTCCAATAAAATATTTTCTTAAAAAATATTTTTTACGAAAAAAATTTCTTGTTATACCAAACACACCCTTAAGATCGAATGGTTTGGTTCGATTTAAAGTTTCTGCTCAGACCAATTATTGATTGGGTAGGTAGGGCGCTAGCAATTATAATCATTTGCATTTGTACATGAACAGCGATAACTCTGTCTATGGGTTCCACAAGTAGCGAAGTTCCCCTAGATCCTCACAGGCTAGACCCCCATTCACTTCCTTTTCCAAACTTTGAGGCAAAAGGACATCACAAGACAGAATAGGAAAAACAGGGATATTTTCCAATCCTGACACTTCTTTGACGTTCAATCAACATTAACTGCCACTAAAAAAACCAGACTTATTCTAGAGGAGTTGGTCCTTACGGTCTAAATGAAATATCCTAAGCCGTATTTTGCTCATTAATTAGTTTAGGATCCTTTACGCACATCTATAGTCATAGGAAGTTGCCGAATTCTAGTCCAAGATGAATTAAAAGAAAAAATGGATAGACTCGTTGGAGGGTATGACTCCATGCTCAATGAAATGAATAAAAATCATGAAAGATTCAATTCAGAGTTCACTAAAGAGTAAAGACAAACAAGTTAAATGATTTTTTTTTCATTAGCTTAAATTTTGTTAACTGATATAAAGTAGAAACTAGAAAGTATCCGCTGAAATAGCTAGCTGGATTTACGTGATTATACACAATTATACATATATTATACACAAATTATAAATATATTATATACCTAGTTATTTTTAATTTAAGCGATTTAGTAAATGACTCTTCGGTAATTCTACTAAAATTTTAGTGAAAGTAAAGGTAAAGGTGGTGGTAACGGTGTCGAGGAGCTTGTGAGAGCTATAGGAAGAAGATTAGAGTAAAAATGAAAGAAAGGAAAAATAGTTCATCGGAAAAGGTCATCAGCATTTATGGTCTTCGCTGGAAAAAGAGAAGTGATCTTTTTAGTTGTTCAAACACACACTATATCATCTCACCAAAAATAAGGTGTGGAGGTGAAACTCCAACCTTAGTCCAGGGTTACTTATGCCTTTTCCCAAAAAATTATATGGACACAAATTGGTCCAAATAACACCCTAGGAAAAGATGACATATACCCTGCTAAAATGTTAAAGAGTGGTCGCTGCCCATCACCCCATAAAATTCAGCAGTGATTGTCTCTACCATCCACAAACAAAGGTAGATTCAGGATTTAAGGCTTATAGGTTCCTACCGTAATTCTAGATTAATATGCAATAATAACTGGGTTCACAATTAGATGTTTACAAATATTTAGTGAATTTCTTAATATAAATGCATGATCTACGTAAAAATTACTAGGTTCCCGGAAACCATATTGTAACCTCTAGATCCGCCCCTGTCTACAAATACCCTAAGATAAAGCGCTGCCATTTGATTAAATTAGGATACACCAGGCAATAAGCATTTATGGCAAAGGATAAGTGGTTGCTATCAAAAGCTGTCAATTAACTGCGCAAATGTTCCGATTGAAGTCAAGAAACTTTGAAATTACTGCAAAATTTTTGTTCCCGTGGAGATAAGATGTACTCTTTCCCTTTTCATAAAAAGCACGAATTTCAATTTCCCATATATGCATGCAAGTACTAAACACCTAGCCAGTTAAATAACATGCAAATACGTGAAAACAACCTGGATGCTAAATTACCGTCTTGACTTTGGATGAGCACACCAATAATTCACCCCTACGCTGTTAAAATCAAGCAATGCTACTCCAAAACTATGCAATACTTTTATAAGCTGACAGCAAAACTACTGTTGTCAAAAGGAATAGTGTGGCATCCACTTTCGCCAAGAAAGAATCAAATTTTACAGACTGACACTTGATAGGAATCCCAATAGCCAATTAAGAATACTAGTTGTCTGACTGATGAATCAAAATCTGGGAAGTGACTGGCTTAGATAGCTGGTCAATTGCAGCTCGGACAAGGTAATCATCTGAATCCGCATGCTTTGGCCATCCAACTGCAAGTAAATACAGCTTACATTGAAGAAGACAGGTTTCCTGGCCAAGCTGCAATTTACAGGCTGATACTTTATAGGAGTTCCTGTGCCCGGTTATCTGACTGGAGATTCAAAATTTGGGTAATCACAAGCTTCGAAAGCTCGTTAATTGCTTCTTGGACAGGGTAATCATCTGAATCTGCATGAGCGGACCATCCTGCTGACAGTGAACTTAATCTGCTGTATTCACTTGCAGCAACATTTGTCTTTTTCGATGTAGCCAAAACCCTCTCCAAATCCGATTCTGACAGCGGCCTTGGCTCCTGCACAAGGAGAAACAAGGATACTTACACTCCCTACCGACCTAAGATAGATTGCAAATGTCTATTTCTCTTTAAGCAACCTTGTTACTCTAATTTGTCCAGCTTAACAAGCTTAGCTATAAAGATAATATGTGCAGCAAAAATTATATCACAGTTGCAGATGCAGAATTTTTTTTTTTCCTTAAAGAAACAAAAGATTCTAGACTGGTCCTTCTGTTTTTATTTTAATTTTTCCTTCGACGACCGATAACAAAGTTGAATCAGGCTCCTAAGTCTATTGTATATCCAGAAAAATCAAAAGGATAGCATGTACAAAGGAAATTCTAATAGTTTACTTTAGCAGTACATGTGAAAAAGTTCTCTCTGTAGAAAAAAGGCCTAACTGCACTGTATTAAAGATTTGGAGGGAGCAGTAGTTCCATTACACCAGCTGTTTCTTGTAGCACAAAAAGTTCTAGTTCTTCTGACAAATTTTTCTCTTATTTTACCCTTTTTATCCTTTTTCTTTCAGTGGGTTAAACCCAACCCATTCATCAGAGTCATAGTCCTTAAAACGGCATTTATATCAGTTAACTATCAATTAACAACTTTAAGTCAGAATTTTGAGAATGGAATATAATACTAACCGCAGATTGCTTCCCACTCTTCTCATCATCAAGCAGGTCCCGGATGGGGAAGTAGGCAGCTTTTTTACAGAGCTCAAGAAGATCTGAACCAGTGTATCCATCACACAATCCAGCAATGCGGTCATAGTCAATGCTATCTTGTACTTTCTCGCCTCTCAGGATAACCTTCAAAATCTCAGCTCTCTCTTTGCAGTCAGGCATACCGATCTCAAAGGCCTGAGGAAGGCGTCGAAGAATTGCTTCATCAAGCTCAGATGGCCGATTAGTAGCAGCAAGTACCATAACCCGGGCATTATCTACATAAGCATTATCTCAGTAAATAAAGTCACAAAACTTTCTTGCTAGACCACATTAACTAGCTAAGAGACATGACCATCTCAAATTGCATAACTTGCTGAGAAAATTTTGCAGCAAATGTGTGGTGATTGGTGAATGAAAGCTACTAATAAGGAAATCATCTCATTAAGGAGTGAACCTACGATCTGTGGTAAAACCATCCCATAAAGCCATGAACTCAGTCTTCATGTTTGTTAATGCCTCATTGTCAGTAGCCTTGCGCTGACCCAAAAAGCTATCCACTTCGTCAATGAATATGATTGCTGGCTGAAGCTTATACGCCAAACTAAACAAAGCGGAAACTGTAAAGATTTCAGAAGCATATATCAATAAAGAAGTCAAACATCAAGTGGAATATTAAGTCTATACTAAACCAACTTTAAGTTAGTTAAAATCAGTAACACGAGCAATCACCCCAAAAAAAATCAAAGTAAGATCATCCAATACTAGTTACACTTCTAAGGGTTTATTATCAGTGGCTTACACAGGATTTTTCATAAGTGGAGTCACTATTTCTAGTAAAAGGACTGGAACAGTCAAAAAAAAATTGTGGAGCCAAGGGAGTTAGAACCCAAGACCTCTTGCCACTATGTAATCCGCCCCTGTTTATTATACTCACCGAGAGTGTTTATTCTTAAGAATTTCTAGGTGAGGTTTTCATGCATCCGGTTTTACGACGTAACTAAACCAAAGAATCTCCCTGGAAACCCAGAATCGAGCCTCATGTCAGGCCAAAAACTGCCTGTACTTTTGCTCCTTGGCTTCAGTGCAACAGGGGTGCCTATGGTGTGGAAGTTCAACTATTTCCATGAAATGACATAACAGGGAGCAAATTTTGAGGATTTTCACAAGAATTATCATGAGATCACGTTCGCACATCTGAGACTTAATGAAGAAGCACACATAATTTGTTGAACAATTACTTGCAACAAGAAAACATATGTAGCCAAATGTCACATACACTTGAATCTATTTTACTGGAACTCTTAGTTTTATTCTTTTAGTCTAACAACAACGACAAACCCAGTGTAATCCCACAAGTGGGGTACTAGGAGGTTAGCATATAAGCATACCTTACCCCTACCTTGAGAAGGTAGAGGCTGTTTCTGGTAGACCCTCTACTCGGGAAAGAGAAAAAAGGAGTAACAAGCAGCAGCAACACCAGCAAAACCAATCACAGAACCAAAGCAAAAAAAAACAAGTAATAATAGACATCTAAGAATAAGAAAATACAAGATTAACACTAAGTAGTACACTAATACAACTGGCATGAACAAGGAAAACACTCGCTAGCTAAACGTCTACCTTAATTCTCAACCTCCACATGTTCCTACCAAAGGTCATGTCCTATATTCTGGAGCAAAAGAATTGTTGTTGTTGTTGTTGTTGTCTAACAAAAGAATTCTCATAATTTGGAAAAATTGTCTGAGACAGAAAAAAAGCTTGTGATTCTTATGATCATACAGGGAAGTTGAATTGACCTCAAAAAAAAAAAAAAAAGATTACACACTTGAGCTGGTTCGCCATTTGAAACTAGGAAAACAAAATGCTTTATTTGAAAAGCAAATGAGAAGAGTCCCAAAACATTGGAAACTTAAAATACGACAAAAGGATTTATTAAACCATTGTGCTAGAACTCTTCCAACCGAAAGATGAACGGGAGAATACCATATGGTGTCTTCTATATTGTCCTATAAGAAGCGTAGGACAGGAAATCTGATAAAGGCAACCTCTTCAACTTCACTAAATTTGCTTCTGGTTTGAATAATCTATAATTCTCATTCATATTCCTAAAATCCAGAACTGAGCATCCACTTAAAGTTTTTCTATCACTACAATCATTGTACTTTAACGAATTTCAGATCCTTGTGCTGCACAAGCATGGATTTTAGATGTTGATTCCTGAATTTTGCGGCAAGAAACTTGTTTGAAATTTGCTAGCAACTGGACATTTTTCTGTGAATCCCAGTTCAACAGAACATTAGAAAGAAAGATCTTTGAAACTGTTTAGCTCAAAGTTATCACATACTTTGCAAGCATAAAACAATAAAATTAAATTGAGGGTCAATCATAACAGATCGTAATAAATCAAAGGACCGAATAAAAGAAACAAGAAGCAAGTTTTTTGTATCAAGAAGAGATAAATGTAGAGCATTTTATTGATGATATTGATTTGGACTGCCTCTCCATGAAGAGGTTCAGAGCCTTACAATGATACTCTATCTTTTCTTGAGAATCGTGAATAAGAAGAAGAAGCCCCCTTCTAGGATTTCTTCTCTTAGTATTTATAGATGTAAGATGTATGAGCTGGCAATGACGGCCGTGACTATGCTGAGGTACCGTCCTTTCGGCGGATAGGTCGTGGCCTTAATAATCGAGTCAGCTGGTGATCGGGTATCGTGATTAATAAGTGGTCATACCATTTGTTAGCTACGAATTAGCTTAGGATATAATTAATCTCGTTAATTATCTCGGGGTCATTTTTGACCCATACTGTTAGTCCCTCCACTTATTGATGTCGTGCCTTGACCGAGCTCGATGAGCGGACTTCTCCGAATGCGATTTCGGTCGAGGTCAATAATGGCCTTAGCCGTTTTCATGTGGGAGATTATGCCCTTGAAATCGATGGCCTTAGCCATTTTGGGTTGATGGCCTTGGCCATACAGGTGACTTTGACCGTAGTCGAATCACTTACATACATGTTGGGGATGGTCGTAGCTATTTATTCATTGGAGATGGCCGTAGCCTTAATATTGCGGACGACCTTAGCCGTTTATATAGTGGAGGTGGCCATAGCCTTAATACTGTAGACGGCCTTAGCCGTTTATATACCGGAGATGGCCATAGCCTTACAATTGTGAACGGCCTTAGCCATGATGGAGTCGCTTTCGTGATCTTGGTTGCATGTTGTCGAAGGTCTTGAATGTTCATTCTTGGGAGAGGGCCATATCCGCGTACACGTTAAGAATGGTCGTAGCTACTTGTACATATGACGGGATGGTCGTAACTATTTATACCGTGGGAGTGGCCGTAGCCTTTTGTTCTTTGGAGATTGACGTGATTATTTTGTCGACGACCTTTATCTTTGTACGGTGTCGATGTTATTTAAACGTCGCGGCCAGGGGGAGTATAAACATATCATGTGTTTTGGCGACGTCCAAAGTTTGGAGGTTTGCAGGACGTTCCTGGAACGTTCTCAGATCATTATAACCGTTTCGAAGGCGAAGCGTCGGTTGGCGACTCAAAAGCCCCTTCATGGATTTTTATCATTATGACGCACGTTTCTGTAAAATCGAACCGTTTTGCGGTTGGTCAAGCGATTAATGATGACCATTGGAATTCGTGAGAGCCACTTGTGTTGCTTACAAATAAGGGGTTGAGGCATTTGTCTCTTACTTTTCGTAATTGATCTCTGAAGAATTTTCCTTGCTTAGTCAGTTCATCGTTGTTCTTGCTTTTCGTCTTTCTCCGTCGATTCTTACTTCTTTCCGATCTCTTTGATCAAAAAATGGCAAGTAGTTCCTCCAGAAATACTGCTCAGGCAAGTTCTCAGGCAAACCCCACGGTGGTGAAGGGCCTTCTCCGGTAGTAAGAGGTGCAGAACCGGTGGGGGCAGATGGGGTTCTATCGGTTACTGACATCCTGTCTCTGTCCGGAGGTCCGTCGATTGACTTCACCGCCGATGAGGGTGAAGATCAGGTGAACGAAGCCCCACTGATGAGAGAGGTGGGGATTGGTCAGCTTCGGGAGCAGTGGGGCAGGCCAAGGTGACATTATCGCTTCGGTGATTCAATTATAAGTTCCAGTTGCTGAGAGGGAAGGTAGTTCCTCAGCAACTGCTTTGGTTGGAGAATCAGGCGCCATTGTATTGGCGGGGGCGGGAGCCTCGACTTCCCATCGGCGGATGGAGGGAGAGGTGTCGTAGGCGAAGGGTCTGACTCCGAGTCCGACCTGGACCCTGACGACGTCTGCATGCTTCAGGACGTCCACACCCGCACAACGGTGCATGCGGAAGGGCAACTCCGTTATGTTGAGATCCCTACGGAGTAGAACTTGCTGCTTCAAGAGGAGAATCTGGTGCCGTTGTTCGAGGTGTTGTGCTCAGAGGTGGAAAGCACGTCGCTGAGGGGCATCTCAGACGTCGGGCTGATGGGAGAGACGATTGTGCAGGGCCTGAAGGTACGTGTAGTGACTTTTAACTTATCTCTCTTTTTGTTTTACTTGGTTGATTTCTCTGTTCTGATTATTGCTTCGTTCTTGTAGCTATTTTTGTTGGAGGTGGAGAGCATCCGCCGAGCTAACATCCGTTCGGGGATTTACTCGCGGGCGTTGGAGAAATACCGTTGCTACCGGGGCCGCGAGATGCGTGAGCGCATGAGGAACGACCACCGGAATCGGGACCTCGTTGAAGAGTTAGCGAGGCGAGAACTTCAAACGCAGCATACCACTAGCAGGGTTAAAACTCTTGAGTAACAGCTTCGTCGTCAGGACGAGGAGATGGAGGCTGAGAGGAGGGCTGCTGCTGAGAGGGAACTCCAGGATCGAGCCAGGGCGGCAGAGACCTCTGAGGCTTTGACCAAACAGGTGGTCGCTCTGGAGGCCGAGGACGCCGCCTTGAGGCTGCAAGCGAGGGATGTCGTGTCGAGGGTTGGGACATTGGAGACAGTGGATCGCGTCCGCGAACGGGAACGGGAGTTGGAAAGGGCTGCGGCGGCCTTGCGGGAAGGAGCGCTGGAGGACCACATCGGTGTCTACAAACGGGACGTTTAGACTGCGGCTGATCGAATTACGAGAATCAGTGCTTGAGGGATCATGCTGCCTCTTTCGGCCCGACTCGTGATCTTTGGACGTTTGCTGAGGCTCAACTTGATGTGTACAAGAGGCTGTGGGAGGCCGGCATTGCGCCTGAAGCTTCTTATAATCGAGCCAGCTGATGATCGGGTATCGTGATTAATAAGTGGTCATACCATTTGTTAGCTACGAATTAGCTAGTATATAATTAATCTCGTTAATTATCTCGGGGTCATATTTTGACCCATACAGAAACCGCCAAACCACCTTGAACCAAATTGTAACTGCCCAACTGAAGTTAGCCAAAACTAATAGAGCATGTTCAATTTGAATTCTTGATTTCAAGAACCACCAATGACAGTTCGGTTTAAGATTTTAGGCAAAGAGTGTCCATTCACATCAGGAATACTGGCCGTTAAGGATATAGTTGCTTGTAAATTTTTTTCCTAAATCGAGATTGGATTGATGTTCAGTCTAAATATGATCACCCAGAAAAAAACTGTGCACACCCTACTCTTTACCCTACTCAACAAGAACAAAACAAAATGAGCAAAAGCACTGTATTATGGCCCAAACAAATTCAACTGAAAGAGAGATCTCTAAAAATGGAGATCATAACTAATAAACTTTACATGCACATAGTAAATGCAATCTAAGCTTAGCCATAGAGACTTGAAATCATGATTTTTATCACCTGGACAACTTCATTTGAACAAGATAATACCAAACAGAAAAATCACTAACACGATCTTCAGAGGACTGAACAGAACTAAACAACTCTTTCCATGATCAATTTTAACCCCACCCCTCAACCCCAAAAAAGTGTACTACATAATAATTAAGTTGCAAAAAAACACTACGTTATCTTGATATCTTACTCACTGTCAAATAATGCTTGTCAATCTGAATAACAACTGAGACTACAAGAAGGGCTGAGCAAAGGTGAATAATCAAACAACATATCAAAGAAAACATAATGCTGAAAAAGAATCTTGAAAGAGTAAAGAAAAGATCTAACTCACCCAGCTTTTGGGCATCACCAAACCATTTGCTCATCAGATTCGATATTTTCACATTAATAAAAACAGCACCTGACTCTTTAGCAATTCCTTTGGCAAGCATGGTCTTTCCCGTGCCAGGCGGTCCATAGAGCAACACTCCTTTTTGAGGACCCAGAAGTTTCCCAGAAAAGAGTTCAGGCCTCCTCAAGGGAAGTATTACTAATTCATACAGAGCTTGCTTAATAGATTCCAATCCACCAATCGAATCAAATTTCACATCTATATGATCAGGGTTAATCACATCACAGGCTATTATATCCTGTTGAAGCAAAGCACAAAGCAGTTCAAATAACTCAATATGAAAATGATTGTTTTTTACTGCAAGTTCCAAGCAGGAGTAAATTATTTGCACCAACAAGGAATTATAGCATCTTAAATGAAAAAAGTATGTAGGTTATAATCAATTTCTAATATAGCTTTGGGAAACAAAGTATTGGAAGGGTAAAAAACTCTAAAAAACAGTAGGGAAGTGATCGTAATAGACAAGCATTTGAACCCTACATACTAAGGAATATCAAATTAAAATGACATCCATCACTTTTAACCAAACTGAGCTACACAATGATTACAGAGGGTGAAGTAAAGGGTACGAAATTCCATAAAACATTGGATGCAGGTGCGGTTGGCATGTAGTAAAATGTTCTCGCATGGAATCTTTTGCCTCAGGCTACTATTCTAAATCATTTTCTCATGTTTGGTTGAGTATAACGATATGCTAATCATACAACATTTAGGACTGGAGGAGTGTTTCAATAGAATCTGAAAACATACAATATAATTGTCAGTTAAAAAAAGTGATAAAGAGTAAAGAGTTGGGATCCATTTTTCCATTTTGATCAAAATCATTTTCTTCAGAGAAAGTTGTTTTTCTTTGAATTCAAGTAATGCATATACTGGAAAATGATTGAATACAAGTAATAGCCGTAAAATGGTTAAAAGAAACCAGTTATCCACCCATAATGTCAATTAAAAAATGGATTGGATAATGAACTTTTTAAGAAACATGTTAAATATGGATAAGAACCACTTAGAAATGGATACTTCAATGGATAAGCAATGGCTAACTAATGGCGGTAACTTTTACATTTGTGAAGCCTCAAATTGGATTGAGGATGTTCCTCAAGCTTGGGAGACCACCAAATTCTCCTTAAAGTGATCATATTCAAGAAGTCATGCATAATATGAATATCCATATTATTCGCCGGTTAACCCGTTTTTTATCCGTATTAAATATGGATCTGGGAAAAGCATCCAAATATAAGATGTTTTCTCTCTCGGCGCACGATAAGCCAATGAAACAGTACTACTCGGCGTAAGTTAGCACGAAGCTTTCTCGCCGATAATGGCGCGTCGCCGGCGTCAAACCAGCCGTCTCCACTGCCCAAATCGTTACTCCAGCATTGGGGGTAACTAAAGAGCTTGAACCGCTAACGTTTGGAAACTTTCTACCACAGAAATTTCAAGCAACTGATACTTTGCATGCAGATGAAATTGTGAATATAGAGCCTCAATTGAAGGTAAGTGATGCAGCTCCTGCAAGCTTGGCTGTAAGAAGATTGCAGTTCTCTGATATCGCCATATCTGAACATTCCTCTCCTACTGTTGCTGAGGTCGTCAGGGGTAATCGCAACATGGGTAAGGCTCTATCGTATGTTCCGCCTTCTGATAGGGATGGGAAAAAAGTAGTTAAAATCAGTGAAGCTGAATTGAAACCTCTGTCGGAGTACTGGAGTGCTTCATTAATTGGATACATCATTGGTGATAATCCCACTGTGAAAACTTTGGAGAATTTTGTTATGCATGTCTAGAATTTTGTGGCTAAACCACATATTCTACTACACTCTGAAGGTTATTGTATCTTTCGCTTCAATAATGTTGAGGATAAGAACTTAGTTCTCCAATCTGGACCATACTCGTACAGGAACAGGCCTATGGTGCTGAAACCTTGGGATGTTGATTTCTCTTTTCAAAATGTTGTTCTTAGTACTGTACCTGTTTGGGTTCGTTTCCCTGGCCTACCAGTTGGCTACTGGTCTCCTGAAATCTTAAGCAAACTTGCCAGTGCAGTGGGTAAACCTCTGTACACAGATAAATTCACAGCTCATTTTGAGAAGATCTCATTTGCCAAAGTACTGGTTGAAGTAGATGCTGCTTTTCCTTTGCCTGAGGAAATTGAAATTGAAACTCCTTTTGGGCTGAAGTTACAAGAGATTGAGTATGACTGGAAACCTGTATTTTGCAATCACTGCTTGAAGTTGGTCATGACTCTCTTGACTGTTGGTATAATGGTCATAATGAAGGGGTTCAGGAGATGCAAGAGCAAGGAAGGGAAATAAAACAAAGGACTCGAGTCAAGAAACCAGGAAAGAATACAAGGCAGGAATGGATACCTAAAGCTAATGCAAATACATTGAAAAGCTTGTCAATGCCTGCAAATACATTGCCTAGCTTGCCAGTACAACATGCTCAACATGATGAGAAGATGCAGAGGGTGCAGATTAATACTGATATGGTTGCAAGTCAGGGGAATGAACTAGATGACTCTGGCAATCAGGAAAGTATTGATAGTGGTGATAATGAGGTTTTGATTGACCAAGATAAGGGCAAAGCTGTTGCTGGATTTCTTGATGATGGTAGGAGGGGACAACAGCAGGATCCTGGTCCTTCTTGGAGTTTGCTGCCTAATGATTCATGAATATAGTTACATGGAACATTAGGGGGCTTAATAAAGCCCATAAACAGAAAGAACTGAAAAACTTTCTGGCTAGAAATAAAGTTGATGTCCTGGGATGCCTTGAAACTAGAGTTAAGGAACATAAAGCATATAGGATTGTTGATAAGATTGCTAAAGGGTGGAAGGTCCAATGTAATTATACCAAAGCTGTCAATGGGAGAATATGGCTAATCTGGAAGCCTCACATTCAGATCCATATCTCCTGTGTCACTGACCAGTTTATTCATTGCTTATTAGAAGATCCTTTGAATAAGATCAGAATACAACTGAATGTCATTTATGCTCATAGTTCTGCAATTCTGAGGAAGCAGCTGTGGGATGATCTGAGGCTAGTAAATGTTCCCAGTCAAGATGCATGGTTAATCAGTGGTGACTTTAATTCTGTCTTATACTCTGATGATAGGATTGGCTCTCCTGTCACAGATGCTGAAGTTAGAGGGTATAAAGAGGTTATTTCTGATCTTCAATTGACCTCTCTCAGATCAAAAGGGTGGAAGTATTCATGGACAAACAAGCAGGTCTATAGCAAAATTAACTGGGCACTTGGTAATTTTCAGTGGATTCAGCAGTATGGACATCTAGAAGTTGATTTTATGAATCCCTCAGTCTCTGGCCATTCCTCTATTCTCATACAGTTTGGGAGTCAAAAAGTTATTGCATCCTAAACCTTTCAGATTCTATATTGCTATTATGGAGGATCCTCAGTTTTCTTCTATTTTGCAGCATGTATGGTCTCAGAAGTGTCAAGGTTCACCTTTGCAACAGATATGGTATAAATTGAAGAATTTGAAGCAGCACTTAAAAGAACTGAACAGTCATATGGCTTCCTATAAACAGAAGCTAATCCATGCTAGAGAATCACTGGATATTACACAAAATCAGCTTCTACATAATCCATGTTCAGAGCAGCTGTTTAAAGAGGAGAAAGCAGCTCTTAATGACATTGAGAAATGGAGCAATGTTGAAGAGCAAGTTATGAGGCAGAAATCAAAGGCATGCTGGATAGAATGTGGAGATGCCAATACAAAATATTTTCATGCTCAGTGGAAGATCAGAACCAGTCAGAATAATATTACTTCCTGATGCAGGTATAAAGCTGACAGATCCAGTGGCTGTGGAGCAGGAATTTATTGAGGTATTCAAGTCATTAATGCGTGAATGTGCAGATGAATTGCCTTGTATTAATACTGCTATGGTTAAGGAAGGACACTGTCTGACCTTATCACAGCAAAGGTCACTTATTCAGGATGTTACTCTGGAAGAAATCACTGAAGCTATCAAAGATATGCCTAAAGACAAAGCACCAGGTGTAGATGGCTTCCCTGTGGAGTTTTTTACTAGCAACTGGGAGATTGTCAAGGAGGATGAATATGCTGCTACAAAGGATTTCTTTACTACTTGTAAGCTGCCTTACATGGTCAACACTACTGCCATTGCCCTTGTGCCGAAAGTTAAAGCTCCTAGAACAGTGAAAGATTATAGACCTATTGCATGCTGCACCACTATCTATAAGATCATAGCTAAAGTCATTACTAGGAGGCTGAAATCTGTTATTGATGATCTTGTTGGTAAAGCCCAGTCAGCATTTATTGAAGGGAGGAGCATCATTGATAATATCCTGCTCAGCCATGAAATATTCAAGGGATATTCCAGAAAAGGTATATCTCCTAGGTGTGTTATGAAGGTGGATTTGAGGAAGGCATATGACACTCTTGAATGGAGTTTCCTCAAACAATTACTTATTGATCTAGGATTCCCTGCTAAGTTTGTTAATTGGACAATGGCTTGTGTCTCTTCTGTGACTTACTCACTAGTGATGAATGGTGGACTCACTAAGCCTTTCACTGCTAGAAGGGGTATTCGGCAAGGTGATTCCATGTCACCTTACTTGTTTGTCCTAGCTATGGAATACTTGAATAGGATGTTGGCTCAGTTGCATAAAAATGGAGATTTCAACTTCCATCCAAGATGCAGGAAGCTGAACTGTGCCCATATTTGTTTTGCTGATGATCTACTACTATTCTGTCGAGCTGATATTATATCTATCAAGATTCTGCATGATGCTTTCCTTACATTCTCTGCAGCTTCTGGAATATATGCAAACAACACTAAGAGTGTTGTTTATCTGGCTGGGGTTCATCAGACTGTCAAAGAGGCCATACTAGAGTCTTTGGGTTTCATTGAGGGTCAACTACCTTTCAAATATTTAGGAATACCTCTCCACTCTAAGAAGCTTGCCATCCACCATTATTTGCCACTGATAGAGAGGATAACTGAAAAAATCACCTGCTGGTCTGCCAAATTATTATCTTAAGCAGGTAGGAGTCAATTGATCAAAACTGTGATATTTGGAATCCAAACTTATTGGGCACAAATATTCATCTTACCAAAGAAAGTTCTGAAAATTATAGAAGCTGTCTGCAGATCTTATCTGTGGACTGGAAGTGCAACAATATCCAAAAGAGCTCTGGTAGCATGAGAAAGGATCTGTAGATCTATCACTGCTGGAGGCCTCAACATTATAGACATGCAGGTATGGGATAAGGCTGCTATCACCAAGCTACTGTGGGATTTGGCTAGGAAGAAAGATTGTTTATGGATCAAGTGGATACACTACTATTATATAAAAAACTGTGACATTGCTACAATGCCCATTCCCAAGGCAGCATCTTGGGTAGTTAGAAAAATAATAGAGAGCAGAATTCCTCTTCTGAATATTCAACAACTGCAAGGTGATCTCATGCTTAGATTGGATGGATTGTGCAGGCTAGGCAAGTTCCATATTCAGAAACTGTACCATGTTATGCTCCCTATCTTTCCTAGAGTGGAATGGAAGAATCTGCTGTTGACATCTAATGTTCTTCCTCTACACAAATTCACTGCTTGGCTTGCTGCTCAAGGTCGACTCCCTACTGTCGACAGATTACTGAAGATTGGAGTGAATGTGGATGAGAAATGTGTATTCTATGATCATCACACAAAAGACTTTGCTCACCTGTTTTTTGAATATCCAGTCACTAATCGACTGTGGCATAGAATATGTTGTTGGCTGGGCTATAACAGAACAATTGGTAGTTGGAATACTGAAATCCAATGGGTATGCTGCCTAGCTAGAAGTAAACTGTGGCATAAGGCTGTTGCTGCTACTGCCTTTGTTACCACAGTTGCACTCATTTGGAGAAATAGAAACTATATCACATTTAAGGGGAAACCATTAGAGGAAAACCAGTTCTGTCGCGAGGTTGCATTGCTCATTCATATTCGTGGCAGAAACTGTAAGCGTTGGCAAACGGGACTGCGACAACTTAACCATTACCCTTAGCCTTAGATGTAAATTCTTGTATTAGCATAGTATTGAACTGTAAAGTAGTAGTTAGTCCATACTACTACTATGAACTCTTCATTGTATTTTTTTTATATCAATGAAAGCTAAATGTTAAACTTAAAAAAAATATAATAAAAAAATAAAAAATATGGGTCTGGTCGGATAATTTATCCGTTATGCATTACCCATTTCGACCCGCTCATTTGCCACCCCTAAGTACAATATTCCTCCACACCAAACACAACCTATCTGTTTGACAAGCACGATGACGTATTTACCAACAGACTGCCCACTGAATAAAGGATGATCTACACAAAATAATACTGATTAATAAGGAGCATATGTACCAATGAGACTCAATTTTTTCTAACATTTATCATGATTGAACCCAGTTAAAACTTGAGTCAGCGTTCTAAAATCCAGACTCAAGTAAAGTTAAAATCCTGGCTCCGCTACTACACCATAATATTCATTCTAAACAATACTACATAATATACCATAATGAACAGGAAAATGTAAAGCAAACAAAATAAAACCAAAAATATAAGTATAAATAACAAAAGGAAGCGACTTTAGTTTTATGTTAAAAAAACTCAAAAAGGGGGAAAAGAAAGAGTGAGAAAACACAAACGAGACTGGAGACTAACCTCATAAGAATTGGTTTGAACAAGAGGTCGACCAAGGCGCTTAGCAATTTCCTTCTTGTGCTCAAGAGCCTTCTTGGAGGCATGTCGGTTCGGGTCAAGTTGTCGGAGGCCCACAAACAAAACGAGGCTGCTCAGAGCAGCGCTCGCCGCGTACAGAAGCAATTCTTGCAACAACTTCGTCTCCGATGAACCACGCCTCATCTCAACGTCAGAGGCTTCTCAATTTGATTCCCAGAAATACAATGGCGTTTCGATGGGGTAAAGCCTTTTGGGTTTGCCCAATAAGAAACTGTCCGAACCGCCAAGATAACGGAAACGAGCTTAATTTACGTAAATAACCTTTCCCGGCAATTTATATGTCAGCGGGGGCGGTGTTTAGTTCGAAGTCACAAGCCTAACTTACGGTTTGGGCTATGGCCCAAACCAATGCATTTGGGCTCTTTCACGGCCTTGGCTAAAAAAGAAAATAAAATTGGACTTTTTATAAGAGACTTTTACCTAGTCAAACTATATTATAAACTTACTTTACTACTATTAGAGACGTAAAAATTGCACGGGGCGTTCTATTTGGGCGCCCTTTTTAATCTATAACCGCTTTGTCTTTTTATTTATATTCGTACCTACTTTTTAAAAAACTTTAGCTTCTCTTTCTCCTCTAAAAACTTCAGCTTTATAGCTGAAGTTTTCCAGTTACAACACAAAAACTTCAGTTCTAGAGCTGAAGTTTTTATTTTATAACTGGAAAACTTAAGCTCTAGAGTCTAAGTTTTTATTTTATAATTGGAGCTTAAGTTTTTATTTTATAACTAGAAAACTTAAGCTCTAGAGCCTAAGTTTTTATTTTATAACTGGAAAACTTAAACTCTAGAGCTTAAGTTTTTATTTTATAACTGGAGCTTAAGTTTTTATTTTATAACTGGAAAATTTTAGCTCTAGAGCTTAAGGTTTTATTTTATAATTGAAAAACTTAAGCTCTAGAGCTAGAACTGAAGTTTTCCATTACAAAAGAAAAACTTCGGCCCCCTGGGCTGAAGTTATGTGAAAAAGCGGGTACTCTTGCAGTTTTTTTCGCAAAGCGGGCACAAGTTAAAATGTGGCAAAAATGGGTATAGATGCAAATGCCCCACTAGAGATGGTTTAACATAATTAGCAAAATACAGTTAAAATTTGTAAAATAATTTATAATTTTATATATATATATATATATATATATATATATATATATATATATATATATATATATAACAATTCTTTTTGTTATGCATCGTCGCCCACTCAAAAAACCAATTTTGTTCAGAAACTTAGCTCAAAGTAATAATATGAAACATTCAAATAGACAAGAATATAGAGAGAAAAAGAGGAGGGATTGTTATTTCTTCAAGTGTTTTCCAAGTGTACAATGTGATGCCAAAACCGTCTATTTATAAGATGACAATGAGGTAATACAAACGGATGTCATGAACATGGTATTAACTATTGAGAACATGGGGGCAATTCATGGGGGTTTATAGAAGTATGGGAGTTACAACTATAATAGTGAGAAGTTGTGGGTATTATTATCTACATAATGGAGAAGAGTAGTGGGAGTTATATTTGATCAGTGGACATCCATATAATATGTATTTTATAACACTCCCCCTTGGATATCCACATATAATGTGCCTCGTTAAAACCTTATTAGGAAAAAAAACCTATGGGAAAAACAATCACAGTGAAGGAAAAAGAGTACACATATTTTGTAATACGGATTACTTGCTGCCTCATTAAAAACTTAGCCAGTAAAATCCAGTTGGACAAAACATTAGCTAAGGAAAAAGAGTACAGCGCGTATTTGCCTTCCATGATGAAAACATTAATTTACTGCTCGGGGACGACAAATTCCAAGCATGTATAACATTCATCTAATGTTGAAATTGACAATGCTTGAGTGAATTATTTTGTCAAATTATCACTTGAACTAATTTTTTAAACATTTATTTCATCATTCTGTTGAAGATTGTCTCTTCAAATAAACTTTGGCAAAATATGCTTTATTCTGTTTTCTTCAATATATATCTTACAATTGAGTCATGCAAGCAACATCGTCTTCAATATTATTGGAATCTTCTCTTCCAAAAATCACAAGTCTAATTCGTGTTGAGTCACTTAATTTATAAGTGTTAGTATCATAGTATGAAGAAAGAACTTCATACAATGCCTTGTATTTGCATAACCAACAAAATTTGGCAATATTTGTTAGAAAAAACAAATCTATTTCAACGATTCCTTTTGCAATATAATACTAATTAATTGTATTTCAATATCTCCATATAGGAGTATAACTATATCTCGCTAGCATATTATTATACTAATGGTTCTAGCAAGGTACATTAGTGTACCAGATGTACTAGACATAAAAATGAATCATGTATGTCATGATTGCTCTAATCCACATAAGGATTTGTTGAAACTTTATTTAATAAATTTCTTGAAAATCTTAATATGCTTCAGAAAAATTTAAATCCTTCAAGGATTTTCATTATGTGCATATCAAATGTACTATCATATCAAAATCCTGAATGACTGCGTCAGTTACAGGGGAACACGCCTCCATATACTCAATGTAGGATATATACAAATCTTCTTGTGCCACAAGTCGTCTTTATGTCTATCGACTTGATTTTTTATTTGACTTTTCGCACAAGAACACATTTATACCTCCAGTGGCTTTATACTTTGAGGTGTTAGAACTATTTATCCAACTTTATATTTTTCGGGTGAAATGATAGGTTTTCAATGTCTTTGTCTTTGATCTGATAATCTAACAAACTTACTGACAAGGACCAGATAGGGAACCTGACACACTTGGGCTACACTGCGAGTCATTCCAAACAAATGTGAATTGTTATAGCTTTAGGAGATAGAAAACCAAATAAGGACCTGATACCCTTGTGGCCCCCTCGTAGCAGTACGAAGTCAATTGGATATTGTCACGACCCTAACACCGAACCCGATCGTGATGGCGCATCTCGTGAAGATAAGGCACGCAAGCTAAACCTAATTCATATTTTAAAGTAGTTAATAAACACAAAAATAGTCTAAACATGATTTAATAATACTGAATAGCGGAAATATCGATAACAATGCGGAAAATCCAATCCGACACAGTCCAAACCGGGGTGTCACAAGTCACGAGCATCTATAAGCCATAATACAAGTCTACTAAATTCATTAACTGCTATAAATGTTGAAAAGGAACAAAAATGATAGAGGAGTAGAGACATGGGGTTGCGCACGTTAACAACTACCTCGTAATCTTCGAAAGGCCCGCCTAGAACTGGAGCAAATCAGCACTTCGGAGCGAAACCAGCGACCCCTGAATCTACACACAGGGTGCAGGGAGTAAAGTGAGTACTCCAACTCAGTAAGTAACAAATGTTAATAACGATTGAAAGTAAGAAAATACGTAAAGCACAAGACATTCTATAATGAAGCAGTAAATCACGTAAAGATTAGTAAAACCAGTAAAAATCTAGTAAAATCCTTTTTAACCAGTAAAACGGTAATTGACATATAATTAAAATAAAGTAAACAAATAAAAGTTTTCCCATCATGCACAATATCAATAATTCCGCCCTCAGGCAACATCTCATATCAGTATCAGCCCCTCGAGTTCAATCTCGCATCACAATGGGTGTCCGCGCTCACTGGGGTGTGCAGACTCCTGGAGGAGCTCCTCATGACCCAAGCGCAACAATAAGTAATCTTGTGGCATCAAATCTAGGCCCTCGACCTCATATCAATCAAGCCATATCGTGGCGTATATGTCTCAGGCCCTCTACCTCAAATCAATATCAGTGTTTACTCAAAATATAGGCCCTCAACCTTACTCGGTCCAAAAATTATCACAAGCCCCTCGGGTAATAGTAAAAGGGTATTTTTCAGCCCAAACAACATTTAAAATATCATTTAAGTCTTAAAAACTGAGAACGAATGGTTGAATAGTAAAACAGGGGAAATTATCATGACTCAGTTCAAGTAATAAGTTAAAACAGTAAGAAAATAGTAATAAAAATCCCCGAAGGGTTCAAATAGTTGGCACGAAGCCCAGATATGGCATCCAACCTAAATAATGATGATATCAAATAAGTTTCAATCAAATACGCGGTAAAATTATCAACCGGGATGGACCAAGTCATAATCCCCAATAGTACACGACCCCACGCTCGTCATCAAGCGTGTGTCTCACCTCAATATAGCACTACGATGTGCAATCCGGGGTTTTAAACCCTCAAAAATCATTTACAATCATTTCTTACCTTGAACCGGCTAAATCTCTGGCTCGCGATTCCTTTTCCCCTCGAATCAACCTCCACGCGCGTCGAATCTATCAAAAATCAAAACGAGGATGTCAAAATATGCTAAGGGGATAAAGCCCACGCGAAAACAATTATTAAAGGGCACAAACCCCTAAATTAGTAAAATATGAGCCCCGGGCCCACTTCTTGAAACTCAAAAATTTTCACATCACTAGATTCCTTATCTCCCTACGAATTCATACATATTGATCAAGCCCAACTATGCTTTATAAAAAAATAATACGGTCGTTGCAAATATAATCTTGTTTACAGGTCCGGAGTCGAATCCCACAGAGAACTAATGTTTAGCTACAGTTATTCACTATCACCCAGAAGACACGTTTGAACAATTCCTAACTTATAGATATTTAGATTCTTGTGTTTAGCTAATTAACTAAAAAATTAATATAGTAAAATAATGACTAACGATACTGAGGGTTAGAGAAAAGATTAAGGAGGTCTGGAGTTATGATTTCCTCAATTGTCGGAATCCTTCCCACTATGTCTTCTATAATTTTGCCTAAGTATACTCTACCAATCACGAACACTCTTATTACTGTAAATCTCTTCCGAGTAATTATGACAATTTACTAGACACACTCTCCTAAGCTACGCTAGCTGACTTTTAATACAACTCACTCCAGATCGCACCCAAGGCTTCGTTATCTCTAATCCTGCCTTTACACCCTCGGTTATTGATCCCTCATATACTCTGGGAGTGGTGTTGTTTAACAATTACCTAAATATACACTCTCTCCCAGGTTATGCATACTAAATAGGCACAGCTAATTGAAAGCTCTTCAATCAACCAGAATATAAACGTACTTGAACAAACAGAGAAAAGGTATGGCTCAATTATATAAAAACATAACAAGAATTTATCCTACAAAAGGTTCTATCAAAACTCTAGATAACAAATTAACTGTTTATAATAGTATGTAAAACTACAATACTAAAAGTCATAACCAACAGTGAAAAATAGGAAGAGGAAGGAAAACTCGCGGAAGAATTCATCGGCTTGCTCCCAATGCGTTCTTGCCTCCTTAGATCGAATCTATATCTCAAATCTATCCTCTCTACCTTTCTTGGCCGGCTTCCTTGGTTTAATATAGGGTTTAGGGCTTAAAATCCCGTGTTTTTCATTTTGGTCCCTGAAATTTACGCGTCCTGCTGCGGACCCACCGCGATTACGCCGTGACCGCGGCCAAATAGGTCCTCTAAATCTGCAGCTCTGCTCAGCCGCGGTCTTACTGTAATCATAATTTTTCACCTTGTTTTGTGTGAAATTTGGAAAAACGTAAAACATTAAAGTTGTAGCCCTTTGATTTATCTTTCTAACCATATATTATGGATCCCAAATGGAGTTCTGAGCAAAACGTTATTTCTATTTTACTAGAAAGTGGGCAATATGAGTCTTCGAGTCTTCGTTCGTACTTAATTATAAAATTTTACCCTCAAGCGCGATTTCGGCTTAATTCCTTGAGCTCTTACTCAGACTTCAAAGCTCAAAATCACATAATTTCATTCTATTATATTTATATAGCTCATAATCATTCCTACAATGTATAAAACACACTGTTAGTGCAAAACACTAGCGATTAAAGCGTAAACTCAACTAAAGTGAAGTAAATTAGAGTGTAATAATCGACTAAAATACGTAATTATAGCCTATCATAAAAACCTCACACTTAAACCATTGCTCGTACTCGAGCAATCAAACTACACTTTTTTTTATAGATACGACCTTTTTAAACATTTCTCCCAACTCATCCCACCAAGAGTATTTAAAATAAACTAAGCACAAAAGTGTAACATCTTCACCTCAAGATTTGACTCAAATAAGTACCACATTATTCATAACTCACCTACTTACTCTAACGTAGAGGTCACTGATGTTACCTTTCCTCCATGAATCAAGTGTCCTCACACAAAAAAGAGGGTAGTTCCACACAATAAAATTTAAGAACACTTAGGAACTCAAGATAAAATGAATTCACTCACTTTCAGAAATAACATTCATATACCACAAAAGATGCACCATAAGCTTGCTCGTAATGTACTACTCCACTGATCGAGCTCATTCAATCTTGGATCAATTAGGACTTTATTTGGTTGTAATGTTGGCTACGGGACGGGTAGGATACATTTATATATAAGAGTGACTATGCCTCCCTAAGCACTTTAATACATACATTTTAATATTTAAACCCCATACTTATGTCAAACCAAAATTTCACTTTCACATCAATGTAAATTACCTCATTCTTCTTTAAGCACACTTACATTAAGAACCACCACTTATCAAGGAACTTTTTTTACAACAATCCAGCTATATTTTTTTCAATTCAAGTGGCTCTTCCTTTTTCAAAACAGTGCACCTTTCTCCTTATTCAATTAGTTCCACTCAAAAGCCAAACCAACCACCCATACTTTAACTTTTACAAAGTTCATAACAATTCAAGTGCTCGTGAGAGGTTACAATGGTTCAAATAGATGGTTAATTCCAACAAATGGGCAAGGCTTATAATGTGGTTGCCAAAGAAACAAGATTACAGACTCAAAAGAGTTAACTACGATATATAACAATTGGGTGGATAAAATATGGATATCTAGCTCAGCAAGAAATTGCCTATATCATTTCCAAGACTGAACAACACTATTATTTCACTTTGCAAACACAAAGGGCAAGTTCTAGGCATCAAATGCATTGCACTGAATAATGCAAAACCTTACACACACATGACACATAACTCACTCAGGATTGCATTCATCAAGACACTCTAGTCTAAGCAGTTAAGATAATACAACTTAAGGTACTTCTGCAAAAGTCAAAAATTGAGCCTAAGCATCACAACCAAAGTACTCACTATTCTCAAAGGCATAACAAAGTCAAGAGATATTGCTTCACTTCAAAACACAACACAATGGCTCCTATTCCTAAAATAACCAACTACACCCGGTTAAAATAAAACCTTTGGAAAAGAACCGCGGCACAAAGAAAACCCATGGGGAAATTACTACACTACCTAACAAAAGAAAATCTTTTTATTTCATTTTTTCTTTAGACTTAAATCCATTAAGAAATTTGTCTAATAAATCCATCGTCGAAAAAAGTCCAATCCTTTTTCTTTGTTTTTTTCCTTAACAAAATAAATAAAAAATTATTCAATTAAACTAACACAACTAAAATAGCATATAGAGTCACCCGAACAATCTCCTCATCCCATACTTAAAACTGTGCGTTGTACCCAATGCACAACATACTAATAAGAGGGTAAAAGAAACTCCCTAGTAGGACAAAGGCCGAAGCATTAGTAGCTTATAGAGTACTCAGACTTCTCCCAAGCTTGGTCCTTCGTGCAGGTACTTCACACTTAGTTCCAACCATTTGGTTTGTTGTTGCATCCTTCCAATACCTTTTCTTTCCATGCTCCTAGAAAATAAAAAATTGACACTACAAAAATAATATAATTAATTAATAAATAAATAAAAGCAATAAAGCTGGGTTGCCTCCCAACAAGCGCTTGATTTAACATCGTGGCACGATGTGAATCACTTTCCGCCTCCACTTTGAACTTATGAATCGGACCCCAAGTTTTGATTTTGCTCTATGATCATGCTCAAGGGGTGGTGGAACGAATCTGGCTGGCCCAATAAAATAATATAGTATTCTGCACTTTTGCCCTTTAGATGAGGTGTGTAATCTCGATTTTCTGGCAAGAAGAATTATAGAATGTAAGCACTTTGTTCCTCATTCCTCGACTCCTAAAATGGCTCGGATTTTCATATCTTCATCTAAACACAATGTGGAAAAATACTTAGAGTGAGGACCAATGCGCTTAACTACAGAAACATTAGGACTATCTACATTCTAAATACTAATGACAATAGAGTCAACTAAATATGTATCCTCAATATCCTTGGTTGACTCTAGTATCTTTACAACATCGTCATCCTCAAAATCTAGTGCGATTGATTGTTGGTGTTCTACTCTAGTCTCCTCCTCCAGCTCATCCTCGTATTTTCTTAGATCCTTCATCATAATGGCAATTTCTACAGCCAATTCATGCTCATATTAGTTATTATCCACAATGTCAACTTGTTGCGCTTTACAAGGTTCAATTAATTTATTTGCTTGAGCCTCCAAGTTGTGAATAGTTGCCCATTGCCTTTGTACTCGCAGTTGTATCTCATCATATTGTTCCGTAAGGCACATTAGCATATCCTCGATCTTTTTCAGGTCCTCATACGTGGGTTCCATTCTCCTATTAACTTCACAAGAAAAGAAGAACCATCAAAGTAAGGGGTTGGGGGAAGATAAGAACCATAAGAACAACCATGAAAGTAACCATCTTGACCAGCGCACATATCACACACATTCACACATAAGATTGAGTTGGTGCACAAAACTCGCTCTCGGGAATATTTTGATAATTTTGCCAATGGTGGTTTTCATCACAATATGAATAAGGAGGATTAAAAGTAGAATTACCAACATCAAAACATTCATAATTCCATGATGCCATTTTTTTTAAATCAACAAGTAAGAAAAAAATCAAACAAAAAAAAATAAAAAAAAGTTCAAACTTGGAATCTAGCAATATGTACACCTATAGCTACATCGTTAGTTCCCCTGCAACGGCGCCAAAATTTGATCACGCCCAACTATTCCTTATAAAAGGGAGAATGCGGTCATTGCAAATATAATCCGGTTTACAAGTCCGGAATCGAATCTCATAGAAAGCTAATGTTTAGCTACAGTTATTCACTATCACCCAGAAGACAAGCTTGAACAATTCCTAACTTATAGATATTTAGATTCTTGTGTTGAACTACTTAACTAATAAATTAAAATAGTAAATTAACAACTAATGATACTGAGGGTTAGAGAAAAGATTAAGGAGGTTTAGAGTTATGATTTTCCCAATTGTCGGAATTCTTCCCACCATGTCTTCTATAATTTTTCCTAAGTATTCTCTACCGATCAAGAGAACTCTTATTACTGTAAATCTCTCCTGAGTAATTACGACAATTTACTAGGCACACTCTCCCAAACTATGCTAGCTGACTTTCAAGATAGCTTACTTCAGATCGCACCCAAGGCATCGTTATCCCTAATACTACCTTTAAACCCTTGGTTATTGATCCCTCATATACTCTGGGAGTGGTGTTGTTTAACAATTACCTAAATATGCACTCTCTCCCGATTTATGCATACTAAATAGGCACTGCTAATTAAGAGCTCTTCAATCAACCAGAATATAAACGTAGTTGAACAAACAGAGAAAAGCTATGACTCAATTACATAAAAACATAACAAGAATTTATCCTACAAAAGGTTCTATCAAATCTCTAGATAACAAATTAGCTATTCATAATAGTATGTAAAACTACAATACTAAAAGTCATAACCAACAATGAAAAATAGGAAGAGGAAGGAAAAACTCGTGGAACAATTCTCCGGCTTGCTCCCAATGCGTTTTTGCCTCCTTAGGTAGAATCTATATTTCAAATCTATCCTCTCTACCTTTCTTGGTCGGCTTCCTTGGTTTAATATAGGGTTTAGGGCTTAAAATATATTTTGAATTTTGGTCCCTGAAATTTACGCGTCCTGCTGCGGTCCCACCGCGATTACGCCGTGACCGCAGCCAAATAGGTCCTCTAAATCTGCAGCTCTGCTCTGTCGCTGTCCTACCATAAATTCTGTTTTTCACCTTGTTCTGTGTGGCATTTGGAAAAACATAAAACATGAAAGTTGTATCTCAAACGAGTCAAGAAACATACCCAAAGCCTCAAATAGGTGAGGATATCTGCTCCGCATCTCCCACTAGGTATCCCAGATAGCCTCCTCCACGGGCCGGCTTCTCCACTGCACTTTCCCTGAAGCTATATCCTTTTACCTCAACTTCCAAACCTGACGATCCAAAGTAGCTACTGACTCCACATCAAATCATCATCCAACTAAACTATGCTGAAGTCCAAAATATGAGACGGATCCCCAAAATATTTTCGGAGCATAGAAACATGAATTACTAGGTGCACACTCGACAAGATGGATGGCAAAGCAAGCTCATAAGCCACCTCCCCAATCCTTTGAAGCACCTCAAAAGGCCCAATGAATCGAGAACTCAATTTCCCTTTCTTCCCAAATATCATAACACCCTTTATGGGTGAAACCTTCAATATAACCTTCTCACCAACCATGTAGGACACATCTCGAACCTTCATATCAGCATAACTCTTTTGCCTTGACTGCGCTGTACGAAGCCTCTCCTGAATCACATTCACCTTCTTCAAAGCATCCTATACCAAATCAGTCCCCAATAGCCTAGCCTCACCGAGCTCGAACCAACCAAGTAGAGATATACACCACCTCCCATACAAGGCCTCGTATGGAGCCACCTGAATACTCGACTAGTAGATGTTGTTATAAGCAAACTCTGCAAGTGGTAGAAACTCATCCTATGATCCTTCGAAATCAATGACACAAGCACGCAACATGTCCTCTAATATCTTAATAGTATACTCAGACTGTCCGTTTGTCTGAGGATGAAAAGTTGTGCTCACTGCTCAACTCCACCTGAGTTCCCAACTCTTCTGTACGGCCCTCCAAAACTGCGAAGTAAACTAAGTACCTCTATCTGAAATGATGGAAACCGGAACACCATGCAAACAAACAATCTCCTCGATATATATACATGCCAACCGTTCTGAAGAATAGGTAGTACACACAGTAATAAAGTGTGTGGACTTGGTAAGCTGATCCACAATCACCCAAATAGCATCGAACTTCTTCAAAGTCCGTGGAAGTCCAACAACAAAGTCCATAGTGATCCTAAGTGTGCAACAACTGAACTTTTGACCTTCTGGTATTTCTGCTTCTGCGGCTTGGGAACCGTAGAAGCGGTGCCGCAGAAGTGAGTTGGTCCCTTTTTCTCAAAGATCGTAGAAGCGATCAGTGATCCGCAAAGGTGGAGCCGCATAAGCAGTATTAAGTCCGCAGAAGCGGATTCTGGCCCTTTAAGTTAGTCCACATATGCGGATTATTTGGTCGCATGTGCGGGAAAATGCTTTTCAGATAAGAGAAATTCGAGGGTTAGTTTTCAAAAGTTAAGAAAATTAAATTGAGCTCGGGGAAGGGCAATTCTGAGAGGATTTTGAAGAGGAGATTATTGGGTAACATTTCTATGATCCTTTCTAGTTATGTTCCATCATTTAAATTCGAATTCATTGTCAAAATTTGGGGAAATGGATGAAATTTCATTGACCAAACTATTGAGAGGGCATTTAACCTCCGATTTGGATGAATCTTATATGGGTAGACTCGTGAAAGTATGAGGGTTCTGAAAGCATAAAAATTGTTTGATTCCGAGATGTTGGACCAAGGGGTGTTTTGGTCATTATACATATTTTCGCACCTTAACTTTAATTTTAATAGTGGAATTAGTTACTTGTGATATTATTTACAATATGTAATTAGTTCGAACAGATTTGGCCCACTAGGAGTCGGATAGTCGTGGCAAGGGCATCGTTTCATAGTGATTTTTGTATCGGATCGAGGTAAGTGGCTTGCCTAACCTTATGTGGGGGACCTCTCCCCTTAGGACTTCTTATCTGCTGATTTAAATGCCTTGTATGTGAGGTGACGAGCATGTACTTATGCTAATTGTTGAAAAATCCACTTTACTTGAACTATCTAAATTGTGTTCTCCATTTTATTTGACTAGTTTCAATGCAAGATTAATCTGTGTTAGCTAGAAAAGCATGATTAGATAGAATTAATTGCTTAAATGCTTATTTTGCCTAAGTTGTACTACGTGAAGCATGCTAGGCTAGTTATACCTAATTGTTGGTTTCCATATTTGATTTTTTCCTGTAAATTCTTGGTTCTGGTTGCGCATTTACATTGGGACTACGGATGTGGGATTCCTGTAGCTCCCCCTTGTTTGTTTACATTGGGACTGCGGGTTCGATTCCCGATAGATCCCCCTGCACAATTATATGAAACTACGGCAATGCAGCCGGTAGATTTCTCCCAGTACTGGTATTGATATGTTGGACTACGGGTTAGATAACCGGGAGATCCTCCAGATATTCAAATGCGATGAATTATGGGTTAGATTCCCCGGACATCCTCCAGATATTCAAATGAGATGGATGACGAGTTAGGTACCCGGGTGATCCTTCAGATACATTCATGCGGTGGACTACGGGACGGTATCCCGGGAGCTCCTCGTACAGATTGATAAAATGGACTACAAGACGGTATCCTGGAAAATCCTCATTATTGGTGCTACTATTGAGCTGTTTGGTCTGTGTTATCTTATTTTTTGCGGGTTAATTATTGTTGTGTAATCCGATTTATTTCATAATTGTATATATTTATTTATGCTTATTTCACACTGTTGTCAACACTATTATTATATTTTATCTCAGTAGGGCCCTAACTTTCCTCGTCACTACTTGGCCGAGGATAGGCTTGGCACTTTCTAAGTACCACTTTGGCGTACTCATGCCTCTTCTGCGCATGTGTTTCATGTGCAGATCCAGATACTTCCGGTTAGGTGCACTATCAGTGATCCAGGAGCTATATTCGGAGAGTTGAGGTATACATCTGTTGCGTCCGTAGATTCGAACAGTCTCCCTCTCATTCTACCTATAGTTAGCTAGTGGTTATTTCGTTCTTCTTTGTATTAGACTATTCTGGGTGATTAGAGCATCGTATGTTCTTCTATAGCCTATGTTGCCCGTGGGATTCCAGGTCTTGGAAGTTGTTTCAGCATCTTTGGTATTTAAGTGTATGTTCCAGGCGGCAACTTTATCCATTTCTTTATGTTATTTGGTATTCCATGATTATTTTTTTCATAATGATTATTAATTCTGCAATGTGTTAGGCTTACCTGTTCGTGAAGACTAGGTGAAATTATGACAGGTTTACAATTGGTGAACTAGGGTCGTGACATGAGATGAGGTCCAACGATAAGGAGGAATTAGACAACCTGGCTTTTGATGTGTTCATAGTTAAGAAAAGGGTGGTGTCTACTCCTGAGTCTTCCACCAAGCGACCTACTACCAGGTTGCAAGTTAAGGTGGCATACTACTCTGCCCTTCAAAAGAGCAAAAGAGTAGTAAGAAGGAAAGGAGGAGGTTGGTGAAAGATAATGTGCTCGTATGTGATAAAGCGTTCCCTGTGGTAGAAGTGGAAGAGGAAACACCGGAGGAACCTGGCTCATTGGTGAGACGGTCCCAGAAAAGAAACAGCCTACTTCAGTAGAGAAAGTTTCAACCCCTAGTTCCAAGTTGAAGTATGTTGTGAATCCTCGTTGTTTGATGATGATATGTTAGTCAAGTCCAAGGGAAAAAAGAAAAGCAAGTGGTGGGAAGTCTGGCAAACGAAAGTCTCTCCCTTGAGGTATTATAAAGTGTTATATCGTGATGTTCTTATAGAGCACTTGTCTCATTATTATGACCAACTTGATCATTTGTTCCTCTCCTTCATCAAGGAGTTTTATCTTTGGAATCGATTAGTCTATTACTCTTTATGTGTGCCATAGACTCTATCAGTGATGGAATTTTATTTTATTTTCAACATTAGCAATTAAAATATAATATATAGCTTTGGGTCAGCAAGTGCGCCTGGCAATATATTGCAAATGACTTATCACCTGAACTTCAAGTTCACATTTTCTTGTATGAGACCATCAATGGGTTCACAAATAATCCAAGTGCCCAACAATTCATCTACTCAAATTATCACTTATGATTTTTTCTCGTAGCTGAAATAACCCATTAATATGGTAATAACCAAAAATTATGCAAGTAGTTAATCACACAACCCAATCATAAGCGGTGAGACTCTCCCACTTAGCTTGAAGCCATCACTTCACAGTTCTTGAGTTCGCCCGACCTCTTTACCTCCCATTGATATAACCTCATGCCATCAATCATCAAAATTTCTCAGAATCTTCCTGTAAATCCCCATATTTCATATTATGAATCATTAACCACATTCTCACTACCGATCTCTATGTTGAACAACCGATATAAATATTTGCAGAAGCTTCGCTAACCACGCGACCGCTAACCTGCTCACGGGGAATAATCCACCTAGGGGAATCACCTCCCGACATCTTCCCACGCTAATGCACGTGATACATTCACTATGACACCAATAGTCCATCCTGAGTCCGAGCTCATCTTCCAGTTGTACAAGTTCATTCGCCCCTCGCGGACATCAATTAAATGTGTGGCAACATCCTTCCAATTCAGGGTTATGTTGCACCCTCCTCCATTTCAAGCAGCTCCTTTATGCTATATCATTCTTCTGTCGCATAATAGCCCATACTTCATATCATACCCGCAGACTTCGATCACCAATCATTAAGATCCCCAGTTTGATCCAAACTCTCCTTAAGGTGTGTAGTCTTCCTACTACCAAGCCCATATGCAACACCCGCCACTCTCTCATTTTGGTGGAACTCATCTCCTTAATCGGTCACTCGACCTTGCTTCTTATACTTGGCCTTCTAGAAATTTTAAACACCACCTGACACTTCCCACATGTCCTTCCTTATACCTTGTTTCTCAATTGTTGCCTTAAATAAAATCAATCTTCGTGGCACTTGAACCCACAATAGGTGCTAACTTTAAGCCTTTCCAAAGGTCATCTTTATCGATCCGTCAACATTAGTAATTCTGATTCGATCTTGAACCATCGCATCACGCGACAACTGATAGTCGTATCTCCAAAGACAATTGATAGTCGTATCTCCAATATTATTTCACAATATCCTGCCATAAAGGCGAATTGTAGCAGATTATAACATCGACGAACTTGGTACATTCCAATAGGACCACGACTCCGCATCATAGAAGAAAAGCTCCACCACGTTTGCAAATGCCAAGTCTCATTACTTTTACTAGCCCACATGTGACCATTCTCAATCCGACTGCCTTTTCTCCTACCGGAAGTAAAATACTGAATCCATTGATTACACGCTGAGTAAACCTCCCTTCATTTCATCCATTGGCCCAACATGTGGGCAAACATCCTACCATCACAACAACACTGCCGAAAATTGCTCATGAGCATCATGGAAACCTGTGTCTAGCCTCAAGGCTCTTAGAAGTCATGCTACTGAGCTGAACAATAGAATACCCTTATATAAAGCGACTATAATAGTCCAATCAACTATACCGGAAAAATCATGTCGCACCATATTTGTAGTGCCATTTCAATTCTTCAAATTCTCGATTTTTAGAAAGCACTCGCGTTGCGTAAGATTGAGTATGAAGGAACCAAAGGCATAAACCTCAAAGGAATCGGACCGCACGATAAGGAAATCAAGAAGGAAAGTACTCCTAACAGCACTGTCCTCCTGAGGATAAGAATAGACGTTCCCGTATCGATCCGCGAGACTCTACTAGACTTGATAATGACTTGTGAGACCGACGGGAACCTGGATCCGATATTGTCACGAACCAAAATCCATTAAGGGTCGTGGTGGCGCCGGACACCGCTGGTAGGCCAGCCAACTCAAATACTAAAATTTAGTCTCGTTTTAATACTTTCAAAATACAGGATTTTTCCTTTAATATTTCGAAATTTTAAAGAATATATTTTCAAATCAAATTTAAAATTTAAGCAATTAATACAATACTTCAAACCATCCCAGAACCCGGTGTCACAAGTGCATGAGCACCTATTGATAAGAGAAATAAAATACAACATCCGCCCAGGATATAGTGGACGGAAAGTAACTACTGTACAAAGGAAGGGACTACTCTAGCTGCGGCCGTCTCGAATGATGCAGCTCACCTAGTCCCAGAATCATCCGTGCTGCTATGCCTAGTAAGCCACTTAAGTCACATATACATGTGCAACAAAAAGCACATCAAGTGTAGTATGAGTACAAAAATAACGTGTACCCAATGAGTATCCTGCCTAATCCCGAAGGGATAGAGACGAGATGGTCAATTTTTACACACTCTAGTGGTCCAATAATTATTCATCCATAATAAATATCTTAAACAGTGGACTTATTTTATAAATATAATTTTAATCCAAATAGAGGAAACAAGTAAACACATAATTCTTTCATAGAATTTTCCATAAGTCCTCATTATTATTAACAAATAAATCTCGAGCTAGGGTGCGGCAGTGACAACTTAAATAAGTTCAAGATAACAGTACAAACATGCACAAATCATGCTAAGGTCGACGGCCCGCTCCAACAGAAATGTAAATTGTCACTTCTGAGGGTCGAACGGCCCCTACCATAGATGCATCTATTTAATCTGCCGAGGCGTTCAGCCTGTTCCAGAAATAAACACATACCCTGTTCGCGGATCATGCATGTGACGCAGGTAGACATAAGAATACATGCTCAATCAGTCAAATAAGAGCTAATGGGAGAATATTTATTCAAATAAAACCAATTTTTCTTTAACAATTTTAAGAAATGAAGCTTAATCCCTTTGAAATTCATTTACTAATTTAATGTGATTTAGGCAATTCAAGCCATCAAAGGGTTCACAAATAATCCAAGTGTAACATGCTTTTGGGTCCTGTACTACCCGAATAATGGCATAATAGTAGCTACGCACGGACTCTCGTCTCCTCGTGCGTACGTAGCCCTCACAAATAGGAGCACATAACCAATTTAACTCACCTATGGGGTAAATTCCCCATCGCAAGATTAGAAAGGCGACTCACCTCGCTCCGAAGACTCATAACCAGCATTCTACATTCTTCTGAAGACTTGCACCAATGCACAATGCTCCAAAACTAGTCAACGATCATACAAATCCATTTATATATGCTCGATTATACTTTACAACCAAATTTATAACGAAAAGTTGACAAAAATGTCCTCGGGCCAACGTGCCCGAAATCCGAAATTTTTCGGAGATAAACTTTACCCATGACCTTAGGAACTCAAATATATAATTTTCTCTTAATTTCATAATCAAAATCGTAGTCAAATTTCAAGAATACTAATGTTCTAGGTTTTTCCTCAAACCCCAAGTTTCTACAATTTTTCATGTCTAAATCCATGTATAAACCTTGTATTTAACTCAAAGCTAGCATAATTTACTTACCTCGTGACAAGTGACAAAAATGGCACCTCCAAGGTTCTCCCCTTCGACTCCAATGGAAGAAAAATGGGGTTGAAATGAACTTAACCCCGAACTTAAAACATCTCACTGCCCCAGCTTTTTCCGCTTTTGCAAAAATAGTTCCGCTTCTGCGACTTTTCGCCGCTTCTGCGGCTTTGGGAAAAAGGAAGCTGACCATTTATATGATCTTGGGGCCACTTAAGCGGCACCGCTTCTGCGGTCCCTGGGCCGCTTCTGCGATTTCCTTGGACCTGGCCCCCTTCCGCTTCTGCGAGCGTTTGACCACATCTGCGGTCCAAGAACCGCAGATGCGGTTATGACACAAGCAGCAAATCTCAAGCCTTCCCAAATTCCACTTTTCAATCCGTTAACCACCCGGAATTCACCTGAGTCCCCCGGACCCCAAATACCAACCAGTCCCAATATACATTATGGACTTGCTCGAGGCCTCAAATCATGACGGACAATGCTAAAATCGTGAATTACACCCCGATTCAAGCTTTATGAACTTTGAGCTTTCCAACTTCTATTTCTGATGTTTAAACCTATCAAATCACGTCCAATTGACTTTAAATTTTATGCATAAACCATATTCAATATTACGAACCTACTCCAATTTTCGGAATCGAATTCTGACCCCGATATCAAAAAGTTCATTTCCGGTCAAATTTTTCAAAAACCTTCAAATTTCTATCTTTAACCAAATGGCTTCAAAATGACACACGAACCTCCAAATTCACTTCCGATCGCGCTCCCAGCTCCAGAATCACCATATGGAGCTACTCCCAGTTTTGGAATTCCAAACGAACATCGATAACATAGAGATACATTTCAAGCCAAACTTAAGAAATTTCTTCCAAAATTCTAATTTCCACAATAGCGCAAAAACAACCGGGCATACGCCAAAGTCCGATATCGTCATACAAACCTGTTGGAACCTTCATATCTCGATTTCGAGGTCATTTACTCAAAAATCCAAATCCTAGTTTATTCTTTCAACTTTAAGCTTCTGAAATGAGAATTTTCATTTAAATTTTAACTCCGGTCTTTCTGAATTTCAATTTCGACCATGCGAACAAGTCACAATACCTGAAATGAAGCTGCTCATGGCCTCAGTCTGTTGAACGATGCGCTATGGATCAAAACGAGTGGCCGGGTCATTACACCCGATGATCCATCAACCGGGAGAAATGCTCCACTCGATTTTGTCCCCATGGCTATTTATGAAGTGGGGAACGAAAATTGTTGTTCCCCTACCGTAGGCACCCGGTAAAGCTCAATTCATATTATTCAGACCGGTTGTTTCTACAAATTGGCCGAAGCTCAAGCATTCAAAAAGTTCCGGGAGAAAGAAGTCATTGGCTTCATCTAGGACTACATAATATGTCGATTTGGGATACCGACTGAGGTCATTTGCGATAATGGAAAATAATTCGTCGGCATCAAGGTAAATAAATTTTTCGAAGATCAAGAAGATACTATCAATACCTTATCACTCTAGTAGGAATGAGCAAGGCCGAATCAACATACAAGACCATACTTCAAAACCTGAAAAAGAGGTTGGATGGTGCGAAAGGGAAATGGAAGAAGATCCTGCCTGAAGTTCTGTAAGCATACTGTACGACTTCAAAATATAGTACCAGGTCCACCCCGTTTTTGTTTGTCTACGAGACAAAGCTTTAATACAGGATGAAGTAGGATAACCGAAGCTCAGGTTCCACTATGCGATAGAAGATCCAAATGGCGAGACCATGATCACGAGCCTAGAGCTATTAGATGAAAGGCGGGAGGCCGCCCTAGTCCGGTTGGCTGCCCAGAAATAGCGAATAGAAAGGTACTACAAGTGGAGAGCCATTCTACTACACTTTCAAGTCAAGGACTAGGTGTTGAGGAAAGTAACATTACACACCATGAACCCCAATAAAGGAAAGCTGGGACCAAACTGGAAAGGACAATATCGAGTTATAGGAATAACCGGCAAAGTCTTGTACAAACTCGAAGCGGGAAAAGACATACAACTATCGAACAATTGGAATATGGCACATTTAAAGCGATACTACTATTAAGGTATGAACTCAGTTACTCTTTAATCATGTTATAAATCAAACTGACATATGTAGTAAATGACCAAGGACGGGTGTGGCTATTAGATCTGACACTACGCGTTGTACTATTTTCCCCTTGAACCGATTTTGTTCCAAAGTGAATTTTTTAGCAAGGTTTTTAATGAGGCAACAGTAAAACGTGATAACTTAGATTCAAAGACCGGTTTCAAATTGTATTTAGTGATCGTTCGCTTCAAGTCAACAGTATCCGAGCCCTCACGAGTTCGACCTCAAGTACTGGGGGCCATTACCTTTGGATTAAGGTCTTTAACAAGGAAAAAAGAAAATTTTGTGTACTAAAAGCTAAGGCTTGATCTTGGTCCAAACCGGACCTTAGACTCTATTATAGAGAGAGTGACGATATACCCGAAAGAAGGGGAATCCGCCGCTGAGCATAGGAGACGACCCGTCGCCAGCTTCTTCTTCTTGACAAAAATCACACACCCAAATGGATCCCTCTCATTTATACACGTTCCTACCTTTCACACACACTTATGTCTCTAGTAAGAGCGTGAAATTAGAGAGACCAGAGCTGAATTTCAAGGTTGCAAGGTCGGGTGCAATCTCAATTTGTTTTACTTTTTGGGGGAATTTTAGAGTTTGGTGAAGCTGTTGAGCTTGTTTTGAATCCGGAAGAACAAATACACGGATTCCTGTGTCTTGGAATATAAAAATCTCATACAAAAATCAAGAGTAGGACCGTTTGAAGTTGCTGCTGACTTATCTTTCGTTTCTTTGGGATTCTGAAGTTTGTGCCGGATATATGTTGCTGTTACCGCTGATTGTTGCTTGTGCCGAGCTCTGTTCCCATTCTCTTAGCCTTTTCATGGCCCCTTAAGCAATTTGCGATTTCTAGTTTTGTGGACAAGTTTGTCACCGGGCTATCTTGTAATCGCCTTCTGGGAAGAGAAATACATTAGGAATAGAAGGTGGTTACAGCTTGTAAATAAATTGGGTCGGAAGGCTATTTCGGGTCAATGATGAAAATATGGGTAATAAAAATCTTTGAGATCGTACAGTGTCATTTTTTTTGTAATTCGTAACTGGGTGAAATTAAAAACTAGCCAGATTTATAAGTGATAATTAAAAAGTAGTCACAGTTTTAAATGTAATTGAAATTTAATCAATTTTCATTTAAAGATAAATCTGAACGAAAATATTTTTTAAAATTCGAAAAATATTCTATCATAATATACTGGAGTTCAAATTTTTTTACATGTCAATTTCCAACATAATATACTGGAGTTTCAGTATAATATATTGGAGTTCTACCATAATGTACTGGAAGTTCAAACACAAGTGCTCCAATCTACAGTATATATACTGAAACTTTCCGTATGCTGGAGTTTAAGAATAATATACTGACAGTTCATACATATGTACAATAATCTCTAATATATTATATTGGAACTTTTACTGTTATAACAAAATAGTAGCTATTTTTGAATAATTTAGGAACGCACGCTATTTTTTAATTATTAATCCAAAAATTTCGTAACTCGTGCTACAATCTTCCAGTCATGTAAATATTCAGTCAAGCCCATTTGTGCAATCTATGTGATAAGCATGTTGGGAATTTCGAGAATATTACGTAATCAGGATAAGAAATTAAGACGCGATCTATTTGGCTACAATAATTAGTGAATATTAAATGATCATTGATTAGTTAGTGCGTGACTGGTATAATTATAATTTGTTTCCTTTTTAGTTTGGGAGAGTAGGTTGGGTGGGGTTAAAGTTAGAAAAATTATTTACATAATGAAATGATCATTATTGATAAAGAAAGGAAAATGTGCCATGTTTACACCACACACATGCCAGTAAAATGTGGATTCTTTTTCAAGTTGTATTATATATTACTATACTACAAAACCTAAAATTTCTTTTTTTGTCCAAAAGGAATTTATGTACTGCATTCATATACATCGACAGTACAGAAATAGGGCGCTGTTGGTGCAGTGTAACGTCAATAGTAGTTAGTCAATTCTATGTCAACAAGAGTAAATAAATGCTTTATGGTTTTGAATTATATAATTTAGCGTAACATTTTCTTATACCATCATTGATTTTGTATTTATAGAAGGACAGTAGTTATCATTTTAATCAATTAATTAATTAATATTTATTAAGTAATTTATTTGTAATATTGTTTAGCTCAAAGCTTCTATTTACTTTATAAGCCTAAAACAATCAAAATAAATGGATGGTTAATCATATCAGATCGTAATAAACCAAAAGACCAAAGAAACAAGATACAAGAAACAATAGATATTAGTTAAAGGGGAGAGGGTGAAGATCTTTTATTAATGATATTAGTTTGGTTTGCCTCTCTGTGGAGAGGTTCAGGTAGTTAATGGTGGCCTTTGGGATTCGTGAAGGCCATTTATGCTTCGTCTATAAATAAGGAGTTGTATCGTTCAGTTCTCACTTTTTCGATATTTGTCTAAGTGAAAATCTAAGAGAGATAGCCCTTATTGCTTTCTAGATATCTTGTCTTTTGCTCCTCGTTACTTCATTCTTCGTCACTTTCGTCGGATCTTCGTCTTCTTTTGTTTTTCCGGTGAATTTTGCCCTTTCTCTCTCGTTATACTGATAGTGGTGAGCAGTTCTCGTTCCGATATTGCTTCGGTGGCGTTTACGACGGCTCATCTACGGTGGTGAGAACCACCGATTCGTCGAATATTGACCGGCTCCCGTCGGTAACTGACATTCTATCTCTGCCAGGTGGCCCGACAACTGATTTCTCCGACCCCGAGGTAGAGGAACAAGTGGATGAAGCTCCACTGATGAGGGAAGTTGGCATTGCTCAGCTGAAGGAGCAGTGTGATATACCTCGCTCGCTAACATCGTCCTGGCGAGGAGCGGCGAAAGGGTGCATGTCGACCACCGAGGGTACTGCGTCTTTTACGCCGACCCTTTCAAGTTGGGATTTAGGCTTCCTCTCCCCGTACTGGTGGTGGACATCTGTCGCTACTACAGGGTATGCCCTGGTCAGCTCGTCCCTTTTTGTTACAAGTTATTGGCGATTCTGATCAAATATGCGGAGCTGGCACGCAGGGAGATTACTCTTGGGCACGTGCTAACTCTCTACGCCCCTCAGAGGGTACGTGGCTCCATGGTTCGGTTGGTCCCTCGTGGGATCAACAACTTAAAGGCGGAGCTTGATGACGACGTCGCTACCCGTCCTTACGAGCACTTTTTCTACATCCAGATTGAGCACCTGGTGGCTTGCGCTACTGACTTCCCAGAGGAGTAGAACCATGCATGTATGTTTCTTTTACGCTGGCTTTGATTTCCTTTAGCTAAATGTTCTGCTTTATGTTTGTTCGTACTGATCTTCTTTTTGTGTTGTAGCGGGAGGTGCGCCACCGGTGCCATTTTCTGGCATCTGTGAGTGGGTTGAGTCCGTGCTCCCTGTTATACAGGGGATTCGCACATGGGCGTCTTTCTAGGAGGTCCATGGACGTAGGCCGGTTGCTGGTAAGAATCTGACTTGCTGTTTATAGTTCTTCTTTCGTAGTTAGTTTCCTTGGCTTAACTTTTCTTCCTTGGTTGGTCAGATCGACCCCGTCGCATGAGGGCTCCTCAGCTCGCTTTCCATAGGTCGGGGGCGACTGCCTGATTGATTACAATGTCGGCGCCTCACCCGGCCCCAAGCGCGACCTCAGTAGAATCCTCGACGGCTCACTCCCCGTGCGGCCCGTGCCCCAAGTTGAAGAATCACCAAGGGTCGTGCGTTCCAGGGCGAAGTGATCGTCGAATGAAGATGAGGAAGAGTACGGGAGGCCGCTAGTTCAGCGCAGGGTGGCGTTTACCCTGGCTCTTCCTCTGGTGATCGGTTTGGACTCTTTGCCATCGGCAAAGGAGGGGGCCTAGTGGACCTTGCCCTAGAGGGTGAGCACTCAGTGGGGGTTACCCCGGTTGGCTCAGGCCAAGGTGACACAATCGCTTCAGCGAGTTTCTGTTCCTGGTGCTGAGAGGGAAGGTAGTTCCTCGGCAACTGTTTTAGCGGAGAGTACAGACGCCGATATTTTGGGGAATGCGGGCGCTTCAACGTTCCGAGCGGTGGAGGCCTCAACTTCCAGAGCGACGGAAAGAAGGGGCGCCTCAGGAGAGGGGGATGATTCAAAGTCCAACATGGATCTTGAAGACGTCCGTCTTTTTCAGGAGGGTTATACCCGCTCAGCGGTGCAGGCCGAATGGGATTACCGTTATTTGGAGATCTCTAACGACCTGAACCTACTGCTCGAGGAGGAGAACCTGGTGACGTTGTTCGGGGTTCTGTGCTCGAAAGCGAAGAGCACGTCCCTGAGGGGCATCTCGGACGTCGGGTTGATGGTCGAGGTGGCCGCCCTGAGTATAAAGTTATGTATAAAACTTTGATTTGCTTTCTTTCTTAGTATGTCTTATAGTATTAAATGTCTCTCTGTTTGTTGTAGACATTCTTGCTGGAGGTGGAGAGCATCAGGCGAGCTAATGTCCGCTCGGTGGTTTTTGTGCGGTTGTTGGAGAAGTTCTGCCGCTACCATGACTGGTTCCGTGGTCTGCGTGAACGCATAAGGAATGACCCGCGGAACCGAAAGCTGGTAGAAGAGATGGCGTGGAGGGAACTCCACATGCAACAGACCCTTAACAGGGTAAATGCTCTTGAAGGGTATCTCCGCCAGAAGAGCGAGGAGATGGACGCTGAAAGAAGGGCGACTACTGAGAGGGAGTGCCAAAATTGCACTGCGGCAGCAGAGGCCGCTGAATCTCTAACCAAGCAAGTGGTTGCCCTGGAGACTGAGGCCGCCTCTTCAAGGAAGCAGGTAGAGGACGCTCTGGCGAGGGTTGAAACACTTCAGGCGACCAACCGTGCCCAAGAAAGGGAGCGCAGATTAGAGATGGCCGCCACTACCTTTCGAGAGTGATCGTTGGAGGGGCGCATTGCCGTATGCGAGCAGGACGCCCCTGCTGCAGCAAATCGTATTGCGGCCTTGGAGGCTGAGAACCAGCGCCTGAGGGACAAGGCTGCCTCTTTTAGTCCTGCTCGGGAGCTTTGGACGTATGCCGGGGCCCAACTCGATGTGTATAGGCGGTTGTGGGAAGCCGGCGTCGTGTTAGAGGCCACTTATGAGGAGGCACGCCAAAAGGCTCATGAAGCCATCCTCGACTACGGTTTTGACCCGTCTACACCCGGGGGCGATGATGGTGCCGAGGGCGCTGATAATGCTGAAGGGGCGCTGGGGGCGCCGAGTGAACAAATGGAAAATTTTGTAATGTTTGTTTATTTTTCATTTTCTCTCTCTCTCTCTCCGTGTAAATATTGTAAATATATGTGGTTTTCTTCTTTTCTGTTTGTTTTGTGTCGAATATATTATATTTTTTTTGTGCCCGTTTAAAGGGGCCTTGCTTTAGAGTTTCCCTAGTGAGTGTGTTAATAGTCTCGACCGGTTAAGTGGTTTCGACATTGTATAATTGACCCTTTGGCTTAGGAGGCAATTTGTGCAGATGGCTTCGGCCGTAGATAGATGTTTTTGGTCGTCGCCTTCCTCCACATGACGAGGGTTTGTGATAGCCGCATTAGGGTAGTGGCGGCACATAGCCTTAAACCATGTTAGGGCAGTGGCGGCACATAGCCTTAGTCCCAGTTCGAGCTTAGTCGAACTGTTGGCTGTGGTAACGAAAAACACGGCATGGTAGTTCGACTTGGGCCGAACTTTACGCGTGCAGATACTTTAGTTTTGAGCTTAGTCGTACTTACTTGAATGGCGGGGGCAGTTGGCCCGACCTGGGGTTCGACTTGCTTGGGCTTTTGGGAGCACTCGTCCTCTCCTAATCGCGATTTGGCCCATAGCCTCGACTACGTGTGTCCTTGGCTTTGATTCGTCCGTGGTCGAGTTTGTGGCTTTTGTGATGGGGGAGTGTAGCCTGAGTCCTGGTTTAACTTATAGTTGAATTCTTTTGTAATTCATAATGGCGGAGGCACTTGGCCTTAGTCTCAGTTCAACCGTAGTTGAACTTTTTGGGTGAAGGCGCATAGCTTGAGCCGACGTTCAATCGTAGTTGAACCTTTATAATATTTGACGTTCAACCTTAGTTGAACTTTTTTTGTAATTTTTGAAGGCGCGTAGCCTGAGTCGAAGGAACATAGTCTAAGTCGAAGGCACATAGCCTGAGTCCCAGTTCAACCGTAGTTGAACCTCTGGGGAAAGGCACGTGGCCTGAGTTGTCGTTCAACTGTAGTTGAACCTTTTTGCAATATTTGAAGGCGCATAGCCTGAGTCGAAGGCACATAGCCTGAGTCTCAGTTCAACAGTAGTTGAACCTTTGGGCGAAGGCGCGTAGCCTGAGTTGTCGTTTAACCGTAGTTGAACCTTTGTAATATTTGAAGTCGAAGGCACATAGCCTAAATTGATGTTCAACAGTAGTTGATCTTTTTGCAATATTTGAAGGCGCATAGCCTGAGTCCCAGTTCAACCGTAGTTGAACCTTTGGGTGAAGGCACGTAGCCTGAATTGATGTTCAACCGTAGTTGATCTTTTTACAATATTTGAATGTGTGTAGCCTGAGTCGAAGGCACATAGCCTGAGTCCCGGTTCAACCGTAGTTGAACCTTTGGGTGAAGGCACGTAGCCTGAATTGATGTTCAACCGTAGTTGAAAATTTTTCAATATTTTAAGGCGCGTAGCTTGAGTAGAAGGCACATAGCATGAATTGATGTTCAACCATAGTTGAACTTTTTGCAATATTTAAAGGCGCGTAGCCTGAGTCGAAGGCACATAGCCTGAGTCCCAGTTCAACCGTAGTTGAACCTTCGGGTGAAGGCACGTAGCCTCAATTGATGTTCAACCGTAGTTAAGCCTTTTGCAATATTTGAAGGCACGTAGCTTGAGTCGAAGGCACATAGCCTGAGTCCCAGTTCAAACATAGTTGAACCTTTGGGTGAAGGCACATAGCCTGAATTGATGTTCAACCATAGTTGAATTTCTTGCAATATTTGAAGGCGCTTAGCCTGAGTTGAAGGCACATAGTCTGAGTCCCAGTTCAACCGTAGTTGAACCTTTGGGTGAAGGCACGTAGTCTGAATTGATGTTCAATTGTAGTTGAGATTTTTTGCAATATTTGAAGGCGCGTAGCCTGAGTCGAAGGCACATAGCCTGAGTCCCAGTTCAACCGTAGTTGAACATTTGGGTGAAGGCACGTAGCCTGAATTGATGTTCAACCGTAGTTGAGATTTTTGCAATATTTGAAGGCGCGTAGCCTGAGTCGAAGGCACATAGCCTGAATTGATGTTCAACCGTAGTTGAGCTTTTTGCAATATTTGAAGGCGCGTAGCCTGAGTTGAAGGCACATAGCCTGAGTCCCAGTTTAACTGTAGTTGAACCTTTAGGTGAAGGCACATAGCCTGAATTGATGTTTAACCGTACTTGAGCTTTTTGCAATATTTGAAGGCGCGTAGCCTGAGTCGAAGGCACATATCCTGAGTCCCAGTTCAACCGTAGTTGAACCTTTGGGTGAAGGCACGTAGCCTGAATTGATGTTCAACCATAGTTGAGCTTTTTGTAATATTTGAAGGCGTGTAGCCTGAGTCGAAGGCACATAGCCTGAGTCCCAGTTCAACCGTAGTTGAACCTTTGGGTGAAGGCACATAGCATGAGTTGATGTTCACTAATAGTTGAACCTTTGTAATATTTGAAGGCACGTAGCCTGAGTTGACGTTCAACCGTAGTTGAACTTATTGTTTGCCCATATAAATCGTTTCGTATTGGGGGTTGGGATTTGCTTCTGGCTTCTGGTAGTCTTTTCGACTGGCTCGTGTGGGTCAACCCGTTACAGATCTCGGCTAGAGAGATGATTTCATACTGTCCTCCCTTCTGGTAGGATCCCGTGTGGAAAGGGCGCGAGGTACTTTATGCACATTTTCCCCATGGGGATGGGGGATCTGCTTCTTCTTATTCTTCTTCTTCCCTTTGCTCGGAGAAGCGGGATGTGGAAGCGAGCTCATCTCAAGGTTTTTGACTTCCTTCGATCCGACATGCCGCTTGGGCTTGTTTGAGCTGGGTTTTTCTTCATCCTTCTTTGGTCTAAAAGGATAAACTACGCGATTCTGCTATGAAATCCCCACAGACAACGCCAAATTATTTAGCTCAAAGTTTCTATTTACTTTATAAGCCTAAAACAATCAAAATAAATGGAGGGTCAATCATAGCATATCGTAATAAACCAAAAGACCAAAGAAACAAGATACAAGAGACAATAAATATTAGTTAATGTGGAGAGGGTGAAAATCTTTTATTAATGATATTGGTTTGGTCTGCTTCTTTGTGAGAGGTTCAGAGCCTTACAATGAGATATTCTCCCTTTCTTTAGAAGTAGATGTGAACAAGAATAAGCAGCCCCCCGTTTAGGGTTTTTTTCTCATAGTATTTATAGTCAGGAGATCCGCCAGTTGGCGCTAAGGGGTTGAGACCACATAGAGGGTACGCCCTCGTAAGGACGGCCAGGCCGTAGCCTTAGTTGTCAAATTGGATAACTGCATGATAATCTTGTGAATAAATGGCCATACCATTTATTAGTCACAAACAGGCTTTAATAAATGCGTTGATCTCATTCATTATCATGAGGTCAAGTTTTGACCCATACAAATATTATACGGTAAGACCTTTCTATAACAACATTGCTATATAACAACAATTCAATATAAATGCCAAACTTTTTATGGAACTAAGGGGGTGTTTGGCTAAGCTTAGAGGGTGTTTGGCCAAGCTTATAAGCTGGTCAAACTAGCTTATAAGCACTTTTAGGTTTATCTACGCGTTTGGTAAAGTTAAAAGTGCTTATAAGTCAAGAATAAGCCAAAAGTTATAAGTTGGTCACCCCTAGGTTATGAATTTTTAGCTTATAAGCACTTTAAATTTGACCAAAATTTTTACTATTTTATCCTTATTACATTTTAAACAAACTCCCACATTGAGATTCACTACCTCAAATATTTTGTCCTATTTAGTTTTATTTTTTATAGAGAATTTTTTGTCAATTTATTAGTTATTATATCTTTTTTGTAATTAATTGTTTATTATTATCAGTAAAATATTTACAAGTATAACATAACCCTCTCAAAACTTACTTAGCTTTGAACATGCAACCCCAAATCTAGTGCCCTCATTTCTACGTGTCTATTTATCTACATTCTATGGATAAAAAATAAAATCCTACAACTTCCTAGCTACCTTGCTATCTAAGTTTCCTCGACAATGCACTTCTTAAATTATGACTATATAACTCCTCGCAGCTTCTTTTTGTTCCACGAAATGTTCTCCAATTCCTTTTTTGCCATATGTAATTCACAGTGCAAACTAGCAACATTCTGTATATTACATGTATTTGCAATGCTAGTCTTTTGTGTTGGTGCTCACTTTGTGTATTGTTTTTGACTGCTCTAGTTTTCCCTTGTTCTTCCTCACAATCATGCCCCACCATCAAGCATTTTTTAGAATATTTTGCCACCCAGTCATATTCTACCAACTGCTCAAATCCTTTCCTGTAGGATCTTGTACCTTAATGCTTTTGGGAAACTCCTTAGTGGTATCCATTTTAATAGGAACTGGAGTATAGGAAATTCTAGAAGCATTACTTGTAACTCATCGGCATATATAGGAGAGCCCGGACTACTAGCAATTCTACTTAGAGTAACATTTCCCCAACAGTTCAAAGGAAGGTTAGGGAAACTCACCCATAGAAGAATGGTTTTCAGAACTTCATCGTACAGGTTGAAATCTTCTTACCACAATTTGAGGATCAATGGCTTTGCTCCCATTGTATATGGCCCTGGGTATAAGACTACATTCTTATCATCCATGCTACTGAATAGTATAACGAAATAAACCTCATTCTGATAAAATATTGCAGGTTTTGCAACAAAATTCCACTGAGTAGCTACAAATCTATCTATGGCTCATATGGAAGGTGAGTTTCCAATGACATATACTACTATCGCCTTTTGCCATTTTGCATTTTCCACTTCCATTTTCTCCTTTTGCAACTGAATTTTTTTGACTCCATCCTGAATGATCGGAGATATGTGCACCAGATCCATTCCTCTTGCAGCCATTTTGTTCCCTATGAATAGATTTGTCCATTTGTTCTCTTTTTGACAATTTCTGCTTTGACTGCCTCTAGATCTGTTGATTTTGGTGGACTATGATTCTGGATTTGTTGTTCTTGCAAGGTCTTTGAACTGCTTATTTCCTCGAGATTGCTCTTCTCCTTCACACTAGCTGGTTCTTCCATTAGTGTAACAGTAACTAATGGAACAGTGCTCACTCTGGAATTTCCCATTCCTATCTTCCCATCAACTGGTTGAGGTGTGGTAGTCCTCATATTAGGGCTCAAGAGTTCCAGATCCTGGACTAATTTGAGCTGCATGCTGTTCAATCATGCAGAATTTGTCGAGCTCGCTGGACAGCTTAAGGCAATTTTCTGTGGATTATCTTCACAATTTCTCCCCGAATTTCCAGATCTACTTCCTGATGCTATGAATTCAGCTAGCTGGACCTTAGTTACCATCTTCTTTGGCCGTCCCCTCCCCATTTTCAATCAGCACAAAATAGCACGCACGCAATCGTACGCCGAGAGAGAAAGTTTAGAGAGAGAATTCCTTTATTATTATTATTTTTTAATTATTATATCTTATGATTATATGTTTATCATAAAATAAATTATATTTATCATAAAAATTATCTTATCTAAGTACAATTGTATTTAAAAATAAAATGACAAATAGATTTTTTTTTGTATTTCAATCGATTTGGAATCTAAAATTTTAAAGAAATTACGCCTTATAAGTGTAAATAGTTCTAAGGTTATTCAAGTCATTTCAACAGAAAAAGAGCTTATAATTATTTTTTTTATCAAATACTATAACAATTTATTATAATTTCAGCACGTATACCTAAATACGTAACTGCTTATTTATTAAATAAGTTTCAGCACTTAAACTTACTTTTCAGCACCTAATGGTTATTAACTAATTCAAACGGGCTCTAATTCCATGCTATCTTAATATATATTCGATATAACAACACCTCATTATAATAACAAAAACATTCGGAATAAATGAAACTGTTATAAAAGGGTTTGTAACTTGATTATGTAAATACCAGGATAATTAGAATTTATTTTATGTCCATTGAGTTCTGAATAGAGTGAAAGAAGAGTAAAAAAGGAAAAGATGAGCATTTCCAATCTAAGCCCAACATGTGTTACGCAAGAATCACGACATTGATTTCAGTCCTCTGTTGTTGGGTTTTGGTAATCTTGTACTGCACGAACCTATTTATGGTGTGTAGTACTACTCCTGCAGTACATCTCCCCCGTCCCGTGCACTAAGTTTTTTGCCCTTTCACATTCGATTCCCTTCATTCCAACAACCCCCACATTGTCCGGTCAGCTTTTTTCTTTAATTTTGCACTCTCTATATAATTAGATTGTTGCATCGGATAATTTATTCTGAATATACCATTCTTGGTTTGTCAAATTGGATTGAGGGGTTCGAGTTTTCTGTTCTTGTTAATTCACATCTTTACCTATTGGTTACCGATTCGAATCGCATATTAGAGCAGACTGTCTACATCACGCGTCACCCCTACCATTTGTGCATGGGCTGCCCCTACCATTTGTCGACCGTGAGAACCTCTGTGTAGACGGGACAAAATATTGTCAAAACCATTTGTCCGCTACCTGTTGAGCATTTTCTTGATATTCAAAAAGTAAAAAAAAACATTTTTTTCCACTTCTGAGATTGTCAACTGAACTCTCTGTCCTGAAAAAGAAAAGCCAAGCTCTTTCTACATTTTTGGGTATCTTTTCTGTCTTTTTAAGCAATCATGTTCTTTTTTCTCTCTTTATTATTTTGTGGGAATTGTATTTGTAACTAATTGGTGATTAGAACATGGACAGGAAAAATGAGTAGAGTTGGTGTAATGGGAGAAGAGGAGAAGAAAGAAACAATGGAAATACAAAGAGACGAAATGGAAGAAGTGAGAGACTATTCAGAAGAAGTGAAGAGAATTCCACCTTGGATAAAACAGATAACAGTTCGTGGAATTGTAGCAAGTGTTTTGATTGGAGTTATTTACAGTGTGATAGTGACGAAGCTTAATCTGACTACTGGACTTGTCCCAAATCTTAATGTATCAGCTGCTCTTCTTGCCTATGTATTCATACAGTCATGGACCAAGATTCTAAAAATGGCCAATTTTGTAACCACTCCTTTTACTAGACAGGAGAATACTATTATTCAGACTTGTGCTGTTGCATGTTACAGCATTGCCGTGGGAGGTTAGAACATTTTTATTTTTTTATTGTCTTGCTTGAGAGTCCATCGGAAACAACCTCTCTGCTCTTCCAGGGTAGGGGTAGGGTAAGGTCTGAGTACACACTACCCTCCCCATACTTCCCTTGTGAAATTTTACTGGTTTGTTATTGTTGTTGCCGTCGTCTTGCTTGAGGCTTTCAAATTGGAACTTAGTTTAAGAAATTTTTGTTTGTTTATGTTAATTTAGGTGGATTTGGATCTTATCTCTTGGGATTGAACAAGAACACATATGAGCAAGCAGGAGTTGATACAGAGGGGAATACACCAGGAAGCCACAAGGAACCTAGTCTTGATTGGATGATTGGGTTTCTCTTTGTTATTAGCTTTGTTGGGCTATTAGCTTTAGTTCCTCTTAGAAAGGTATTCCATAGTCTTCTGCTAATCTTCTTCTTGTGTTAAATAGTTAAAACACTTAAGTGATGAGTCATAGTGCTTTCAAATAATAGTAATCAGATGATACTAAAAGGAGAGTCGTGGCGTAACGGGTAAAGTTGTTGCCATGTGACCAGGAGGTCACGGGTTTGAGCCGCGGAAATAGCCTCTTGAAAAAAATGCAGGGTAAGACTGTGTACTATAGACCCTTCTGACGCGGCCTTTTCCCAGACCCTGCGCATAGCGGGAGCTTAGTGCACTGGGCTGCCCTTTAGATAATACAAAATCATTTTCAAGGTAGCAGATTTCCAGGGCTGGCTGCCAAGTTCAACCAACTCTTGAACGATTTTTTTTTGTTGGGGTGCAGATCATGATAATTGACTATAAATTAGCTTATCCGAGTGGGACTGCAACTGCTGTTCTTATCAATGGATTTCATACTCCCAAAGGAGATAAAATGGCCAAGTATGTAAACGATTATAATGAGAATGAACTTGCTTTGTGAAATCAGCCTTTCTTGAGTTGGAGGGTGGAAATGATAACTATGTTTTACCATTTTTCAGGAAACAGGTTAAAGGATTCATGAAAGTCTTCTCAATGAGCTTCTTATGGAGTTTCTTTCAGTGGTTCTATGCTGGTGGAGATCAATGTGGATTTGCCCAATTTCCCACGTTCGGATTGAAAGCTTGGAAACAATCGTATGTACTTGATATTTTGGTTCTTTTTAAGTTTAAGTAGCTCAGTCCGTCACGACTAATCATTGCTATTGAATATTTGCAGATTTTACTTTGATTTCAGCATGACTTATGTCGGAGCTGGAATGATTTGTTCCCACCTAGTGAACTTGTCTTTGCTTCTCGGAGCTGTTCTCTCTTGGGGGATCATGTGGCCTCTAATTGGTGAGCGCAAAGGATCTTGGTTTCCTGCAACTTTACCGCAGAGCAGTATGAAGAGTTTAAGTGGTTACAAGGTTAGAGATCAATTTAAAGACTAATCAACTGCTAAGCGCCTAATTTAATTTAACCAAGAATCCAATAAGCACTGTACTTTTTCCTTCATTAAGACCATAAAATTTCAACTGTTTGAATGTTAATAGTTAAACTTGAGTCACGCTTTACTCCTTTAAACAGGTTTTTATCTCCATTGCTCTGATCCTGGGAGATGGCCTTTACAATTTTGTCAGGACACTTTTTTTCACTGGTAGAAGCATATATGTCTCGCTGAAAACAAGGAAGCCCGAATCATGTAAGCTGAAACTGCTGTACTATATCCTTTCTATAAAGTGATAAACGAATTATTCCCCCTCACATCTCTCCTTCATTAATAATGAAATTTGATGTTATTCCGACGCCAACTTGTTTGGGACTGGGGCATAGTTGTTGTTGTCGTTGTTGATGATGATGATGTTATAGTCATGTCAGCAAGTGCGCAACGCTACGCGCTCCAACGAAGTATTGTCCAGTCAAATAGTACCATGATTGTTGAATATTAAAAGGATTTTGTGTTAGCTAATCTTAAGAGGGCAAATTCTTTTTTTTTTTTTTTGGCAATTTTAGTATTAATACCAGTCCGTCTATCTTTTCTGGCAGCTGTCGCAGCAGACAACAAGAACCAGCCCCTTGATGAGCTGCAGAGAAACGAAATATTCATAAGAGAGAGCATTCCCTTATGGCTAGCTTGTATTGGCTACATGGTTTTCTCCCTTATCTCCATCATTGCCATTCCACTTATGTTCCCTGCATTGAAGTGGTATTACGTACTCGTTGCCTACATTTTTGCACCAGCTTTGAGCTTCTGCAATGCTTATGGAGCTGGTCTTACAGACTTGAACATGGCATACAATTATGGCAAGGTGGCTCTCTTCGTGCTTGCTGCATTATCTGGTAAAGGGAATGGTGTTGTAGCCGGACTTATTGGATGTGGACTGATTAAATCCATGGTTTCTATATCTTCTGACCTGATGCATGATTTCAAGACGAGCCACCTCACCCTCACTTCCCCGCGTTCCATGCTACTAAGCCAAGCTATTGGGACTGCCATTGGCTGCGTGGTAGCACCTCTTACGTTTTTCCTATTCTACAAAGCTTTTCCTGTAGGAGATCCCAATGGAGAATACAAAGCTCCTTATGCTATCGTTTACAGGAACATGGCAATCTTAGGTGTCGAAGGCTTCTCAGCATTGCCCAACCATTGCTTGCAGCTGTGTTATGGTTTCTTTGCCTTTGCCGTAATAGCCAACTTGGGGAGAGACATTACCCCAGAAAGATTTGGGAAATGGATTCCTCTCCCAATGGCTATGGCTGTGCCATTCCTTAATAATGCTTCTTTTGCAATTGATATGTGTGTGGGCAGTTTGATCGTGTACGTTTGGCATAAGCTCAACAGCAAGAAGGCGAGTTTGATGGTTCCTGCAGTCGCTTCAGGCTTGATTTGTGGTGATGGATTATGGATTCTTCCATCAGCACTACTTGCTTTAGTTAAAGTTAAACCTCCAATTTGTATGAGTTTTACAGTCGGACAGACATCGTGAAATATCCTGATTCTTGAAACCAGGGAGTAGGTGTTTGCAAAAAAAAAACATTAGAATTATAGAGACGAGATAGCTGAGAAACCTATTTTCTAGATGTATCTAGCAAAGAATTTTGTTGAGTATAGGTACCATTGAGAAGAATAGCTAATCTGATGTTAGCTAAAAGCAGAGGTCTCAAATGGGCGGATTGGGTCAATTTTGAGCGGTTAAAATAGGTTGAGTCAATAATTGAACGTGGTGTCGGGAATGAAAATATTCAAGTCTGTTGACGGCTTGGAATGCTTAGTGTAAGTAAAGCAGAAGAACTAGCGGGAATAGGAGTGTCTAAACAAACAAACAAAAAACTGAATGAATGAATGAATGAATAAAGAACGTTGGCTTTTGCATGGAACCAGAATCTTTTTATTTTATTTTGATTTATGTAAATGGAAAAGATTAAACTGACTTTCGAAGTTTGTGAGCAAGAATAATTTTTTGAATGATGAATTTTGGAATTTGGAAGATTCACCAAATCCAGACATCACATATATAAAAGATTTCACCAATGATAGGGACTATTGGAATATATACAAAGAATGGATCACCACATGTAAACAAGTGCTCTTATTGGAACTGCCTTTAGAAGTGTCTTTTCAAGTCAACGCACCAAAATTCTTTTCTCTAGTCATTTTCAACAGAAAAATCTACCTTCTGGAATCATCCAAAGGAAACATCCTTGAATACGACACAATTTTACAATTTCAAAGATATTCTTTGCCCACTGCATAAACAGAGACCTAACGAAGTAGTAAACTGATATTTGACTAAAGACCGGCCTGCTCAACCTTTCATCTGGTAAAATTCACAAAAATACTTTCCCAAAGTGAATAAATAATATACCGTGGTTTCCGGCATAGCTTTACGAACCCGACTAGCTGTACCCACCGGAACTCTCTGTTTCAATACGTGCACCACAATTAGTTCCATGGGACCCTGAAGACGCGGCCGATTTGTAATGCCGGATGCTCGAACTGGCGACCTGAAGGACTTTGTCCTCGGGCTTTTGCCAATTAAGCTACCGTCAGGGTTTGAAAATACATATATTTGCAGGTCAAAAACATATAAAATTCATCTTATTCAATGAACTCCGTCAGAGAACTGGCTAATTTTATAACTGCCCTCTGCAGGCTAGTCTTTACAAAAAAATCATGTTCCATTTTGAAATGCATAATTTATTTCCGACTTTTGGATAGCAATTGAGTATGTCACGTGAACACTGCACGCCTTTGGAATTTAATCAATTGAAAACTGAATCTTTAATCTCCAATTTCTGGGAATCAATCTATTGCTTAAACCGAAGATGTGGTGGTAAATCTAATCAGCCACTTTTGTAGATCAGAGAACCATTCAAAATGATAGACATGACCACCAAAGGATGTGCAGCAATGGAGCTGCTCTTTCCTTAACCAGAGGTTTCGGATTCGAGCCATATGTATGGAAAAATCTTTGGTAGAAACTGCTTCCCTGAATGGAGCCCTACACAGCTTGAATCCAGATATAGTCGGGCTCCAATGTGGGAGTGAGAAACCAAAAAAATATGATTGACATGGATTTACCACATTCCAATCGTCCTCCTTTCACTCTCAAGATTTTTGTGAACAAACGAATATGCAAAGCAAAAAAAAATGCCTGTAAACATCTATCGACAATGCATTAACAATTCAGGTAGCACATTGCAGTGCCAATCCCTAAAGGTTATTAAAGACTCAGCAATAACTAAATACATTCACTTGATCAGAAAAGTTTAAAAAGATAAAGATATTCACAGATCAATGCCATTCATCAGAGTGTAATACAGTTTACACCTAACTGAGTTAACTTTCAGCCTCTACCAAAACCAGTCACCTGGTTCCGCAGAATAATCAATCAAAATCTAAAGCAACGAGGACTACAGTATTAGCAAAACTTTTACAACAGAACAAACTTTGATCACGACGTTAACATCAAAGGACGTTGAAGAGACTTCCCTTACCATCATAAGCATAACGAACTTAATATAAATCAGATAACTCTGCTTCTATCTCAATCAGTTGACATTTTCACCATATGGATAGGAGTCCCAGAAATGCACTGCAAGATTTTATTTTGCGCTTATGGAGTTTACAGAATTCCTTGGATTCGTAAGTAAAACAACACCTAAATGAACTATAATCCAAAATGCCAATCTAAGTTTCTGAAGATGCTAAAACTGCAACTGAACTATTAACTATAAATTCAGGGACCATACATTCCAGCTGTTTAAGTTTATTCTGATGCCTCTACAAGTATTGTGTTACCACAGTAAACCCCACAAGTATGTGCCTGGTAAACTTCATGCTTTGCCTATTGTACCTCCAGGCTCCATCTCGCTTAGATGTTTCCTTATTTTTAGTTCTTGAAAGCTAAAATGCCGGGAGAGCACAATTCCCGCCCTAACATCAACTTTTATCATTTCCAGTATATTTTCTTCAAGCAGTTTACTGCCAAAAATGACCTCATTACTCCCCATCATGGAGGATTCTCAGTTAAGAAGGGCTAATAAATTCCAGCATAGGCATTCATATCATAAATATACAACCAAAAAGTGAGCGAATTTAAGACGAACTGTAGGACCCGTGGACGAGTGAACACCATTTCTTCATGTGATTGGAATGAGCTGCGGCCCTACTTAATAATTTCCCCTCCATTATTGAGCTCACCTAATATGAATTTCACTTGAATTAAACGAAAATGATAACCAACAAGCTGATTTTGAGCATTATCAAGCTCAAATGTCGTATCATATTTGCAAAGAAAAGCATTTTATCATTCTGATCAATACATTATCTTGAACCAAGTAAAGAAAACAACTTATTTTGGGACGCTTACTTCACCATAATGCATAATTACAAATTAATAACCATTTTCAAAATGGAATGTCAACAAGGCAAATTGATAGCACCTTTTTTTCATAATTTACAATCTTTGAAATGAACGTACAGCAACTGACTCCTTCGAAATTAAATTATTCTTCAGAATTCAATCACTAAAATAATAAACGATTGACCTTTTCTTCCTCTTTTTTTTTCCTGATGGGCGGGGATTTTATGGGGATCAATCAAGAAAACCTGTTTGTTGAAAGACAGCGTTACGAACACGCCGCAAGTCCCTGCCTTTTAGCGTCCGTCCAACGCCCTCGAAAACCGAGAACGTCACGTGCGACTGAGCCACCATCACGTGAGGAGGAACCATTACCTGGTCTTCTAGCAGCTCGTCGTCCACCTCATCGAACCGGTCAAATCCACCCAACGGTCCAGCACTCTTCTTCTGCCACAGGGGCACGTTCACCGGAGCCGACTGGTGAAATTTAGGCAGAGAATTGGGATTTGAATTCTCCGAACGAAACACAAGCGGAATCATTTTGGCAGCGGATGCGGCGGAAACGGAAGGATTGAGAGTAGATTTGCGGCGGACGAGGGGGTGGTGGTCGTCGGAGAGAGCAGCGGAGAGGCCGGAGTTTGAGGATTTGTAGAGGGTTGCGGCGCGTTGAGGGAGGAGGCGCGTAGGGGAAGAGGAGGTGGAAAGGGCAGGGGGAGAAAAAGAGTTAGCAACACTGGAACAATCAGAGGATTCGGACCAGAAAACATCGTTCTCGTCGAACTCTTCGAGCTGGTTGAGGTTGTTGTTAGGGTCGGAGTCGGGTTGTTTGAGGAGACCCATGAAGCGAATGGAGGAAGAAGAAGATGAAGTATTGGTTAGGGGAGAAGGCATGAATCAGTGTTGACTGAGGGTGTCGATCAATGGTGAGACTGAAATTGGGGAACTGATTTCTTTTTCATTTTTGTTGCATATGATGGTTATTTATTTAATTAAATTAAAATATTTGTGGGTGGAAAATGAGAAGATACCTATAATGGGCAGGTAAGTGACAAAAAAGGATAAAGTTGTTATGGAGAAGAAGAGATTGGCGGGGGAACATAATGGGAAAGACAAGATCTTAAACGACAGTGATTCGGCTTCAGGTGACCACACGTTATGTCAACAAGGGAAATGATTGCCACCTAATCTTTCTTTTACATTAAGGATGTGTTTGGTATAATTGAAAATATTTTCCGTGAAAAAATATTTTTTATGAAAATAAGTAGTAATTTTATTTATTTTTTGATGTTTGGTACACAAGTTAAGAAAAATGACTTCTCAAGAGTATTCATCAATAATATAGATGATTGTTGATGAATTTCAAAATCGTGGAATTTCAAATCTGTAAATTTTACAATTTCTAAACACATAACCTTCCAAACACATAAACATCCGAACTCATAATTTTGGAACTTATAAAATTTTGAATCTTTAAATTGATAAATAATAAAATTAAAATTGAAAAATATATTTAAAATTTTTTTTCGGGGATGGGGTAGGGGAAGGGGCTGGGGAGGAAGTAAAATAAAAAATAGAAATTTAAATTACAAAAAAAAATTGCGGGGGGAGGGGGGAAGGTGGGGGCGGGGATGGGGAGGCAGTAAAACAGGAAAAAAAAGCAGAAATTTAAATTACAAAAAAAATTTGCAGGGGAATAAGGTGGGGTGGGTGGTGCAGAAAAATAAAAAATAAGAAATTTGAAAATGCAAAGAAAAATAATTTTTTTTTTTGCAGGGGAAGTGGGGTTGAGGGAGGGGATGGAATGGTAGTAGGGTGGGTGGTAACGCGAAAATTGAAATTTGAAAAAAAAAAATTTTTTGGAGGGAATGGGGTGGGTTGGTGAGGGTGAGAAAGGTTGAGAAGGAGCTTTGGAAAATGTTCTTCCTTCTTTTGACAAGGAAAATATTTTCCCCCAATTGGAGAAAAATAAATTGATAAGGAAAATATTTTTCAAAATATTTAAGCCAACCAAACATGGAAAAATTGAAAAATATTTCCGAAATTTTTTTCCTTCATACCAAACACTCCCTAAGAATTTTAATTAACTCGTGAAAAGAGAAAACGTTTTCTGCCAAAATTATTTACATTCTCGAAATTCAAATTAAAAATTATTTGATTGTAGATTAAAGAATTATATAAAAAGTGTAGTTCGATGTACTAAGTTTTTGTTATGCGTGAGATTTAAAAAGAATCGGACCACAAAAATTTACTGCACATAATTTTATCTTGTAGTTCTGCAGGAGGCATTACTAATATACCTAATTTAGTACTATTCTTATATATCCTACCAAGCGATTCCTAAAAGTTTGTGCGAAACATATAATTCTTTATACATGCTTATCCAAGTATTATAACTATAGTATTGTTAATGTCATGGTTTTCTATGTATAAGAATGGGGGTGACAAACTAGTTCAAAGAAAATAGTTAATTACCCATATTATCCATTAAAAAAATGAGTCGGATAATGAACTATTTAAAAGTTGGCCAAATATGGATAAGAATCATATTACCCATTTAGAAAATGGATAATCAATGGGTAACCAATAGATAACCAATGGGCGGGAGACTAAGAATTCTCCCAAAAGTGATCATATGCCAGAAGTTCCATATTATCCGCCGGTTAACCCATTTTTTATCCATCTTAAATATGGGACGGGTCTGATAATTTGCCCATTTTTCCATTACCCTTTTTCGATTCGAACCATATCCTACCTGACCCGCCCGTTTGCCACTCATATATAAGAATAATACTAAATATGATGTATAATTAATACATAAAGTATTAAGGTAAAAAGAATAGGTGAAGAGAAGGAAAAATGCTCTCAGCGCATGATAAGCCAAGGCAGGCTAACGTGCACCACTGATGCCTAGGCGAAGAAAACAAACTGCTCTGGCGACCACTACTGCTACGCCGATGAACTCGAAGATGCAGACTATTACTCCGCTTATATTTGGTAGCTTCTTACCAGCTAGATTTCAAACGATAGAAGAGGAGTGGATCTGAACGAAGAAGTTGAAAGAAATGGCAACCAATGGAACAGTAAAGTAGCAAATCCAACAAAGGAAGTACAACAAAGCAAGGATCAGCTGCCGACAAGCCCCAAACGACTTCAATTTTCTGAGGCTGGTTCGTACTGCTATAACATTGATACCAAAGGTTGCTGCTCCTACAACTGTCAAAGATTACAGACCTATTGCCTCTGGTTCTACTGTTTGATCCTAACCAAAAGGATTAAAATGGTAATAGATGGTATCATTGGGAAAACTTAGTCAGCATTTATAGAAGGGAGGAGTATTGTAGATAATATATTGTTTAGCCATGAGCTATTCAATGGATATAATAGAAAAGGCATGTCTCCAAGATGTGTTCTTAAAGTTGATTTAAGAAAGGCATATGACTCATTGGATTAGCAGTTCCTCATATGCATGCTTACAGCTTTGAGCTTCCATCAGAAGTTCATCACATGAATAATGGAGTGTGTGACAACAGTGCCATATTCCTTGATGTTGAATGGAGGATTAACTAAACCTTTCATTGCCGAGAGAGGCATAAGACAAGGAGATCCAATGTCTTCTTACCTCTTTGTGATTGTAATGGAGTACCTTCAAAGAGAGATGAATCAATTAGCTAACCAGAAGGACTTCCAGTGTCATCCAAAATGCAAGAACTGGGAGTAACTCACATTTGTTTTGCTGACGATTTGCTTATATTTTGCAGGGGAGACATAAAATCAATTGCTAAACTTTAGGAGACCTTTAAAAGGTTTTCAGCTACATCAGGATTACAGGCAAGTGCAGAAAAAAGCTCAATATACATTGCTGGAGTTCCACAACATACAAGAGAGCAACTGATTGAGTATAGTGGATATGAAAAAGGATGCATACTTTTTAAATATCTGGGAGTTCCATTATCAGCAAGAAAATTGAACATACATCAATGTATGCCACTGATTGAGAAGATCACATAGAGAGTTAGATGTTGGACTGCAAGAATGCTTTCATACTCAGGTAGAGTTCAACTCATAAATCAATGTTATTTGGAGTACAAACATATTGGGCTCAAATTTTCCTACTACTAAAGAAGATCATGAAGATGATTGAGACCATATGTAGGACCTTTTTGTGGATTGGTTCAGCAGAAATCTCCAAGAAAGCACCAATAGCTTGGGATAAAATTTGTCAGCCTAAAGTGATTGAGGGATTGAATGTGATAAATATGAAGATTTGGAACAAAGCAGCCTTACTGAAACATCTTTGGGCTTTGACTATGAAGAAGGACACTTTGTGGATTAAATGGGCTCACATTTATTACATAAAAAATAGACTTGTGGAAGAGATAAACACACCTAAGAATGCACCTTGGGTGGTGAGGAATATTATAGAGGCAAAGGATGATATTCATAGTCTGATTTCATAACATAACACACTCACTAGCATATTGGATGGCTTTGTGAATCAAGGGAGGTTTCAGATACACAAAGCATATGTTCAACTTCAACCTCAATATACTAAAGTGGACTGTAAAAGTCTTCATATGCATACACAGATCCACCCTAGGTTTAAGTTCCATTTATGGCTGACTATCCATCAAAGGATAGCAACTGTGGATAGACTTCCCATGTTTGGAATACAAGTTCAGGCTGATTGTGTTTTCTGTGCAAGAAATATGGAAACTTTGGAACATTTGTAATTTGGATGTCCAATTACAAAAGGACTATGGGAAAGAATTTTGATATGGAATGGACATGCCATGCAGATAGGTTCATGGCAACAGGAACTGCAATGGATGTACAGAATGGCAAAGAAGAAGGATAGCAAGGCAGAAATAACCACAGCATTGTTTGCAATGGTGATTTAATGCATCTAAAGGAAAGGAACCAAATGAGATTCAACAAAGGAAGAATTTGCATAGATGAATTGTGTAAAGAATAGCAATACATATACACATACAAGGAAGGAAGAAGACTAAATGGCAGACAGAATTGTCAAGTTTAAAGAATACTCCCTAGTATAGATTGATGTAATTAAGGTTAGTAGAGTAGAGTTATCTTTGTATTAGTTATATTAGAGATTAATGGACAGTATTAATCTGGAAATGTAATGTCAGTTTTGATGAAATAAAAGCCAAAATTTTCGTAAAAAAAAAAATACTTATAAGTATTAGTTATACATACTTTGAAAAATACTACCAAATAAGGGATTAACAATACCAAAGCAAATATATGTATTTTTTTCCTAATACATCCTACCAAACAACCCCTTATATTATTTTCACCTTGCTTTCGCAATTAGTTTTTGATATATAGTATGCAACAATTACAACAATAACATCTACCCAGTAAAATTCCATAAAATAGGGTCTTGGGAGGTAATGTGTACACAGACCTTACCCCTGCCCCGATAGGGCATAAAGACTGTTTTCGAGAGACCCTCGGCTCAGAAAGACGAAAATAGAAAAATAAGAAAACAAGAAAAGACAATTCATTAGTAACTCCACTAGAAACCGTAATAGTAGCATAAGCAGAACAACCGAAAGATGAATGACATGCAATAAGAGTAATCAGAGCCTAAGGTCCGGGACTAAGATAAACAATAATGATAGTGTGGGTTTAACATAAACTGCAAGCCATCTAAGATCAACCCTAATCCAATCCCGCCTCACCCCCAGTATGAAGTAAGGAAATCTTTACTACCGCTAACCTACAACCCTAATGTTTGACCTCCAGACCTTCCTATCAAGGGTCATGTCCTCGAAAATCTGCAGTCGTACCATGTCCTGCCTAATCACCTCTCCCTAATACTTCTTAGGCCCCCCTCTACCTCTTCTTGTACCCACCACGGCCAACCGCTCACACCTACTCACCGGGATATCAAGGCTTCTCCGCTATACGTGCCCGAACCATCTGAGCCTCGCTTCCCGCATCTTTTCATCCTTAGGGGAGACACTCACCTTCTTCCGAATATCTTCATTCCTAATTTTGCCTATCCTAGTGTGCCTGTACATCCACCCTAACATCCGCGTCTCTACTACCTTCATCCTATGGATATTGGAGTTCTTAACCGGTCAACACTCTGCCCCATACAACATTGCCGGTCTAACCACAGATTTATAGAACTTACCTTTGAGTACCGGTGGTACTTTTTTATCACACAAGACTCTAGATGCAAGCCTCCATTTCAGCCAGCCCGCCCCTATGCGGTGAGTGACGTCCTCGTCAATCTCTCCATCCCCCTGAATCACCGACCCAAGGTACTTGAAGCTATCTCTCCTGGGAATGACCTGAGGCCCAAGCCTCATCTCCCCGCCTGTTACACTCGACTCAGCGCTAAACTTGCACTCCAGGTACTCTGTCTTAGACCTGCTCAATTTGAAACCCTTAGCCTCGAGAGTCTGTCTCCAAACCTCCATTTTGTCGTTAATAACGACCCTCATATCATCAATTACAACTATGTCATCATCAAATAACATACAACATGGCACCTCCCATTGAATATGGTGTGTCAAAGCATCCATCACCAAGGCAAATAAGAACGGGCTAAGCGTAGAGCCTTGGTGTAATCCCATAACAACCGAGAAATGCTCCGAGTCGCCTCCCACAGTCCTAACCTTTGTCTTCACCGCATCATACATGTCCTTGATCACTCTTATGTAGGCTACCGGCACGCCCTTCCCCTCAAGACATATTCAGAGCACCTCCCTAGAAACCTTGTCATCCGCTTTCTCCAAGTCAATAAACACCATATGTAGATCCTTCTTCTTATCGCTGTAGTGTTCCACCAATCTCCTAATAAGATGGATAGCTTCTGTAGTGGAGCGGCCCGGCATGAACCCAAACTGATTGTCGGATATTAGACGTCGTCTTCCTCACCCTCACCTCCACCACCGTCTCCCAAATATTCATAGTGTGAAATGCCCCTATAATTGTTACAACGCTGAATATCACCTTTGTTCTTGTACAACGGTACCACTGTACTCGAGTTCCATTCCTCAGGCATCCTCTTCGTCCTAAAAATCACATTGAATAACCTAGTAAGCCACTTCGGTCCTTCTCTACCCACACACTTCCAAAACTCAACCAGAATTTCATCTAGCCTGGTCGCTCTACCCCTACTCATCTTACGCAAAGCCCCCACGACCTCCTCCACCTTAATGTGCCTGCAATACCTAAAATCACGAAGACTCTCCAAATGCCCCAAGTCCTTTAGTGTTATATCCCGGTCCCCCTCCTCATTTAGAAGACCATAAAAGTACGTCTGCCATCTCTGCTTAATCTGCACTCTGTTGGAAACACGTTCTCAAGGCATTATACTAAACGTGTGTTCATATTTGTAGGTTTTGATGAATGACAAACTATGCGCAAATTGACATATGACGAGGTCCAAGCACAAGCGCAGAATTGATATATAACGAGATTCAAGCACAAGACAAAGATCGAGATTAAAATTTTATATGAGTCGGTATTTAATTGTGATCTTGATCCGACAACTTAAACTCAAGACTTGGCTTCTCTCGTAAAAATATTTTTAACAAATCATGCATATTTAATTTAGAGCAAAATGATTTTAAATAATGCATATTTACTTTAGTCAAAATGATTTTTAAACATGCCTCTAAAATCTGGACTAAGATAATCGATTATGTACTTATGATAATCGATTATGTTTAAGTGAGCTGCTTGACAATCGATTGTGAACTTATGACAATCGATTGTGTTAAGGCAGTGAGCATAAGATTTTTCAAATCTGCATGACAATCGATTGTGAACCTTATGACAATCGATTGTGATGAGGCAGTGTCCATCAAAGTTTTTCAAAGCTCAAAATAATCGATTGTGAAGCTAATGACAATCGATTGTGAAGAGACAGTGTCCATCAGATTTTTCAAAGTCACAAAATAATCGATTGTGAACTTATGACAATCGATTGTGTTGAGGCAGTGTCTTCCAGACTTTTTCAAAGTTATTAAATAATCGATTGTGAACCTATAACAATCGATTGTCAAGAGGCAGTGTCTAAATTGATTTTTCAAGACTGATATATAATCGATTGTTAACTTAATATAATCGATTGTATAACTGACCGTTGCCAAAATATTTTCAAATACCGTCAGGTAATCGATTATTGATTTCCTATAATCGATTGTTTTAATTAAAATCTGGAAAGGATTTATTGAACGTTGCTGAGTAATCGATTGTAAATTTCTGACAATCGATTGTTTTAAGTAAAATCTAGAAATGATTTTTTGAACGTTGCCAGTAATTGATTATTGATCTTAGATAATCGATTGTTATGCGTAAAATCTGGGATTGATTTTAGGAAGAACTGGCAAACAATCGATTGTGGTAATTTGACAATCGATTGTCACTGAGTAAAATCAGCAATTCTTAATTGGCAATTAGGCAACGGTAATACAAAGTTTTTCAACTATAAATACAGCTTCAATTCAGTCTTCTAAACACAACAACTGATCATACAATTGCTAAAGCTTGCATACTTTATTGCTTATCATTTTATATTCATTACATAAGCTTTTGAGAGCCAAATTCTTGTCGAAAGTTGTTGCGATCTTGAGCGTATTCTTTTACTCATATCTACTCTTAAAGGAGTGTCTTGTTTGAGTGCTAAGTGTTTTTGTACACTTGAAGGGAAGTGTTAGTCCCTTGTGTTGTAAGAAGGAACTTGTGTTTCCTTGGTTGAAGTCTTGGAGTGTTGTATCTCCGAGCAAAGGTTGTTGAGGCTTGTGTCCTCAAGTTGTAACGGTTTGTTGAGCACCCGTAAGCTTAAAAAGTTAGTGGAAATCTCGAGAGAGTCTCTCGGGGACTGGACTAGCCACGGGTTGTGGTGAACCAGGATATATCGGTGCGTTTGTTCTAATTTATTTACTTATCGCACTTATTTATTTTCTGCAATTTTTAAATTCCGCAAGTTTACGCTAATTTTTATTATAACGCTATTCACCCCCCCCTCTAACGTTAAGCGTATTATCTAACACACTCTCCCATGAATACTCTACCATCCTCGTCTTTGATACACCTTACTTGGTCCATACCCAGTATTATCCACACTATAGGGTCAGAAGAGGGTAGTGTGTACGCAGACCTTATCCATACCTTGATGATAGAGATGTTGTTTCCAATAGAACTTCAGATCAAGAAAGCATAAGCACTGATGATAGGCTATAATCGCATATTTTAGTCGATTAATACATTCTAATTTACTGCACTTTAGTTGAGTTTGCCCTTTAATCGCTCGTGTCTTGCACTAACTGTGTGTTTTATGCCTTGTAGGAGTTATTCCGAGATATATAGATGTTATGGAATGCATTCAAGTGATTTGGAGCTTTGAAATCTGAGTAAAAGCTCAAGGAATTAAGCTGAGATCGTGTTTGGGGGTCAACGGATGATAGTTAGAGCGAACGAAGAATTCAGTGGATATATTTTGCACTATCTAGTAAAATAGATGTAACTCTTTTCTCAAAACCCCAATTGGGCTACATAATATATGGTTCGAAAGCTAACTCAAAGGGCTACAAATTTCATATTTTGCGTTTTTCCAAATTTGCAACAGAAAAGGGTGAAAAATGCGCGAAGACATGCGCAAAAGTCATGCGCATTAAGGGTTGGAGGCAGAATGTTTGCCAAGATGCGCGGAGTTTGCGCCCATATGCGCGAGCTCGTGCGTGTCAACTCGGGAAAGGTGTCCTTTTTCACATTGGAGAAGGTATAATTGTTTGGGCCCAATCCTATTTGGTATATATGCATGAAAAATGGTATTTTGAGGGGGAGAGGATGCCACTTTGGAGATATCTAACATACTTTGAAGGAGAAATCACATGGGGGAAACACACACCACGCTTGGAGGAAGCTTCTACCTAGTTTTTCTTCTCTTCAATTCCTTTGATTTCATTGTTCATTAGTTCTAGAGTTTTGGATGCTACATGAATTTGTAGTTTGAAGCTTGAATCGTTCTTATTATTTTATAATATTGGTTTATTTATTCAATATTGCGCTTAATTATTTGATTGCTTGATCACCAATTGAATACTATCTATGGATCTAGGATTGTATTCGGGAGAGGGAATTCTAGATTGCATTTAAGATTGAGTACAACAAGATTTTAACTCTTAGGGAGGGCGAATTTTCGGTTAGGATGTGAGTATACCTAATTGCCTTGATTGGTTACTATACAGGAATTATAAATGTGTTCTTGTTAATTCTAATTCTATAGGAATATAAGCATTAGATTAGTTTGAATATGCGAGTTGTAATTCGAGAGAAGACTATGAGAAATAGTAACCTTGTCAACCAATAAATCATATAAACTAATTAGACAATTTAAGTGGAAAACTCAACGGGATTGTTATCTAACCTATAGCTCTAGAATATTCACTCACATTGAATTCGTGTCTAATTTCGTCAACTTGTTTTCTTTAATCGTTTTTGTTGCTACTCTAGATTAGTTGTAGTTAATTAATCACACTTTAGAAAATTGCTTGAATAGATTAATTATTGAATTTAATTTAGTTGATAGCTAATCACAAATCTTTGCGGGTACGATACCTAGACTTACAATCCTATATTACTTGTGTATTATACCTTTATTGAATGATTAAAAATTGTTAAACTTCTGTTTAATTTTGCGGATCTGCTTGAATTCCGATTACTGCTACTTTGATGTGTAGTGAACAAATTCTGAGTTAGTGTGAAACACAATGTCCATAGCAAGTAATTCGACTCCCGTTTTCATTTAAGAGTATTGTTGTTAGTTAGTTGACTCTTTTAAGCTTGTTTGCTGAATTAGATGCTGTAATTGAATTCGCTACGGTGTGTTCATTTAAAGCACAAACCCGACTGTCCTATCTTGTGTTTTTGTTTGGACCGTTCCTGTGGTGTTATTGATTATTATGGTGGCTTTTAAGCTAATGTGTTCAATTCTAACATATTTTATGTAGTTGGTCCATTTGAACTGTAATTAAAGAGGTTATTGATTTAAAGTGAAGGTTGTGCTTTTGCTATGAACGAATGGGTGATGTAATTTTGAACTTAAGATGATGTATATATTCATGCTTAGTTTAATTCATAGTTATTTTACATTTCTTTATGGGTAGCCTTTACTTTGATACTCAGTTGTTTGTTTAAAATTCAATTAATAGCGTCTTTGCTCTTCGATCATGAAAGGCAGTGAAGCAAATTTCTTTGATTGAAAGCTAAAGTGGAATTAAAAGGTGAAAATGATGTGAACATGGGTGAAGCGAAAGTTTCTGGTTTTTGTCCAAGAGAAGAAGAGTTTTAAAGTTGTTAAATTTGTTATGAAATCTAATGAAATGTTGTATGGGGATAATATTGGGAAAATGGTCAGATTGTTTCTTTATTACATGGATTGCTCAAGAGTTCACTGTTGGGATCTGTTATTATCAATTTGAGCCAAATGTAAGTTGAGTTGCTATATAATTGGTTAAATGCAATTTGTGGAATTCTAGTTGTTGACGTGATGCTAATTGGAATTGATTTGGGTATTTCCTTTGCTACTTCGGCCATTTGCAGTTTTCCTTGTCATGCATTTTTGTATTAAGGGTGTGTTTAGTAGAATGGAAAATGTTTTTTGTGGAAAATAATTTTTCAAGAAAATATTTTTTTGAAAAATAAATAGTAATTTAATTCATTTTTCGGTGTTTTGATATGCAAATGAAGGAAAATGACTTCTTAAGATTATTCATAAATAATTTCGATATAATAAATATGAAGCTATAAACTTTCAAAATAACAACCTTCTGGACCCATAAATTTCATAAATTTTCGAACCGCTAAACATTCAAAACCGCGAAATTTCGAACCCGTAAACTTTCAGACACATAAACCTCTAAACTCATAATTTTGGAAATTGTAAAATTTTGAGTATTTAAACTGATAAATAATAAAATTAAAATTGGAAAATATATTTTAAAAAAATTTTGGGCGGGCAGGGGGGGTGCTTGGGGGCAGTAAAACAAAAAAAATAGAAAATCAAATTACAAAAAAAAGTAAAAATCTATTTGGGGGGGGGGGGTGGTTACGGGTGGGGCGGGAGGGAGGGTGGAGGGGTGGTGCAGAAAAAAATTTAAAAAACAAAAATTTGAAATTGCAAAAAACAATTAAGGTAAAAAAATTTTTTGCGGGGGAGTGAGGGAGTGGGGTGGAGGGGTAGTAGGGTGGGTAGTATCGTAAAATTGAATTTTAAAAAAAAAATATCTTTTTTTTGGAGAGGGGGTGGGGTGTGTTAGTGAGAATGGAGAAGGTTAAGAATGAGGTTTGGAAAATGTTTTCCATTCTCTTGATAAGGAAAATATTTTTCTCCAATTGGAGTAAAATGAATTGACAAGGAAAATATTTAAGCCAACCAAGCATGAGAAAATTGGAAAACATTTTCCGAAAAATATTTTCCTTCGTACCAAACATTCCCTAAGTCTTTAGAGGATGGCCGTTGGTTTGAGAACTGTGGATTTTGGTTTTTATTAAAATAGATATGATAGAAACATCTTTGTAATTTCCTTTAGAAGAAATTAGACGAGCCTCGCCAAATAAAATATATAAATTGCGGGGTCCTTAATAAATATTTATGATAAAATTCTTAGAACTCGGGATGGGCCATCTAGCGAATTTCGCGGCCCTCCCCAAAGATAATAACGTGTTAGTCTCTTTAGGTGCGTTTTTAATAAATATTACCTTCCTAAACTCGGGTGCGCATTGATGCGATCCAAATCTAAATCTCGACGAAGTCGAAATATGTTGACAATCACGGGCGCATTGATTGCGACGGGGTTCGAAATACGTTTTCACGATGTCGTATTTCTTATAAAATAAATAGTGATAAAGAAAAGATTCACAAAATGAGACGAGCCTCACCGAACAAAAAAAAATATGGGGCCTTCAATAAATGGTTATTAAAAATGATTAGAATTTGGGAGGGCCATTTAGCGAAATTCATGGCCTTCCCAAAAATAATATTACGTTAGAATCTTTAGGCGCGATTAATTAAATTACCTTCTTAAACTCGGGTGCGCATTGATGCGACCCAAATCTAAATCTCGATGAAGTCGAAATGTGTTGACAACCACGGGTGCATTGATTGCGACGTGGTTCGAAACGTGTTTTCACAATGTCGCAATTCTTTTAAATTAATAATAAAAAGCGGTTCACGAATAAAAGACACATAAGCTAGCATGTATTAAAATCAGATAAAATCAAATGCAACAGTTAAGCGACTGTGCTAGAACCACGGAACCCGGAAGTACCTAACACCTTCTCCCGGATTAACAGAATGCCTTACTCGAATTTCTGGTTCGCAGACTGTAACAACATCATATTTTTCCTCGTTTCGGGATTCAACCGGTGACTTGGGACACCATTAATATCCCAAGTGGCAACTCTGAATAATTAATAAATTAAATCCCGTTCCGATTGTCCTTTAATTGGAAAAACTCCTTTACGCCCCTCGCGGGTGTAGGAAAAAAGGAGGTGTGACATATATATATTAAAGTGCTTAGGGAGGTGTAGTCGCTCTTATATCTAAACGTATCCTACCCGTCCCGTAGCCTACATTATAACCAAATAAAGTCCTAATTGATCCTAGATTGAATGGGCTTGATTAGTGGAGTAGTACACTATGGGCAAGCTTATGGTGCATCTTTTGTGGCATATGAATGCTATTTCTGAGAATGAGTGAATTATTTCAATCTTGAGTTCCTAAGTGTTCTTAAATTTTATTGTGTGGAACTACTCTCTTTTGTTGTGTTAGAGTACTTGATTCATGAAGGAAAAGTAATATCAGTGACCTCTATGTTAGAGCAAGTGGGTGAGTTATGAATAATGTGTGGTACTTGTGAGTCGAATCTTGAGGTGAAGATGTTACACTTTTGTGCTTAGTCTATTTTAAATATTCTTGGTGTGATGAGTTATGAGAATTGTATAAAAAGGCCGTGTCTATAAAAAAGTGTAGTTTGATTGCTCGATGACGAACAATTATTAAGTGTAGAGTATTGATGATAGGCTATAATTGCATATTTTAGTCGATTATTACACTCTAATTTACTGCACTTTAGTTGAGTTTGCGCTTTAATCGCTAGTGTCTTGCACTAACTGTGTATTTTATGCTTTGTAGGAGTGATTACGAGCTATATAGATATTATGGAATGAATTCAAGTGATTTGGAGCTTTAAAATCTGAGTAAAAGCTCAATGAATTAAGCCGGGATCGTATTTGGGGGTCAACGGATGATAGTTAGAGCGAACGAAGAATCCAGTAGGCATATTGTGCATTGTCTAGTAAAATAGATGTAATTTTTTTCAGAACTCCAATTAGGCTCGACAATATATGGTTGAAAAGTTAATTCAAAGGGCTACAACTTTCATGTTTTGTATTTTTCCAAATTCGCAATGGAACGGGGTAAACGTGCGAAGACATGCACGAAGTCGCGTGCGTTAAGGACTGGAGGCAGAATGTTTGCCAAGATGCGTGAAGTTAGCGCCCAGATGCGCGAGCTCGCGCGTGTCACCATGGGAAATGTGTCCTTTTTTACATTGGAGAAGGTATAATTGTTTGGGCCCAACCCTACTTGGTATATATACATAAAAAATGGTATTTTGAGGGGAGAGGACGCCACTTTGGAGATATCTAACATACTTTGAAGGAAAAATCACGCGGGGGCGACACACACCACGCTTGGAGGAGGCTTTTACCTAGTTTTTCTTCTCTCTCTTCCTTTTATTTCATAGTTCATTAGTTCTAGAGTTTTGGGTGCTACATGAACGTTGTAGTTTGAAGCTTGAATTGCTCTTATTATTTTATCATTTTGGTTTATTTATTCAATCTTGAAACGCTTAATTATTTGATTGCTTGATCACAAATTAAATACTATATACGAATCTAGGATTGAACTTGGGAGAGGGAATTCTAGATTGCATATAAAATTGAGTTGAGCAAGACTTTAACTCTTAGGGAGGTCGTATTTGCGGTTAGGATAGGAATATACCTAATCGCTTTGCTTGGTTACTATACAGGAATTATAAATCCGTTCTTGTTAATTCTAATTCCATAGGAATATAGGCATTAGATTAGCTTGAATAGGCGAGTTGTACTTGGGGAGAAGGCCACGAATAATATTAACACTGTCAATCAATAAACCAGATAAACTAAATAGACAATTTAAGTAGAAAACTCAACGGGATTGTTTGCTAACCCATAACTCTAGAATATTCACTCACATCGAATTCGTGTCTAATTTCGTCAACTTGTTTTTTTTAATCCTTTTTGTTGCTACTATAGATTAGTTGTAATAAATTAAAATCACACTTTAGAAAATTGTTTGAATAAATTAATTATTGGGTTTAATTTAGTTTATAGTTAATCACAAGCCTCTGTGGGTACGATATCTAGACTTACAATTCTATATTACTTGTCAACCACGTATATTTGTGTGTACGTTTGGGAGCAACACACTTTGCTATTTTTATCATTAAACTTTGATAAGAGATTAAATATTCTCATGTAAGTTAACTCTAGGTTAAATTATTTAGTGGTGTAAAATAGCGGGTGCAAGTAATATTCAGTTCAGTTTGCACTATATATTTTTCTTTCCTTTTACAACATTTTAAAGTACTCGATAGTATCAACTGTTAATATAGTTGTTTAGGAGTATATTTTTATGATTTTAAAAAATGCACATATCTATTATCGTATAAATTAAATTTTAATCTGACATTCGTTGAGTTAATCTCTCAGTAATCATTTTTGACACTTTCCACCGCTATTATTAACAATTTTAAACCCCAAGTTACTTTAATTTCTTTTTGTTTGTTTTTGTTATATGAGCACAATAGACCCTTTTGTACCGACTTGCCAAATTCATCATTAATTTGGCCGCCTGACACACTAGTTTGGCCGCCCGACATGACCAAATTCGAACCAGCCATAGCAGGTCAAGTCAAGGACAAGTCTGCCATGCATTTCATGCAAAGTACTAACAGCATATGGGGGAGCGAAGATAGTCAAAGGCAGTTGGCCAGCATGCACAAGTCAAAGCCAACAACACATTTTGTCAAAGACAAGCTGCCAACCCAAAATAAGTTTTTCCAAATTAGGTAACCAACCCATGTGGCTCTTTCTTTTAGTCTTCCTTAGTAGTTGAGAATAGGTAGGAGTTGATCAATATATTATACCCATGCTTGGGTATTTTTGTAGAGCATCTCACACACTTTGTATTTTCTCTTTGTTTACCAAGTAAATCAAAAAATTAGCCTTGGCCTCCCAACTATTGTTTGCCTTTACTTCATTGTTTTCCAGCATTTGAGAATTTGTGTGTTTGCCTTAGGTTGAGCACGATCTTGTGCTAGCTATTTGGTTTAGGACTGAGGCTAAAAGCGATGTTAAGTCTGTTTAGCTGTCCGCACATAGCTTACTTGAGTTAAGCTTGTGGCAAATGGTATCAAAGCTAGGTTGAGAGACATGGCCAACGATAGAGACGATGCTGTTTTAGGCAACATACGTGGGAGAGATGAGTCACCCACAAAGAGGAAAAAGACAGAGAAGAGAGGGGCAAGTAAAGTCCGAGATCCAAACTGAGCATCAACTAGTGAGGTGCTGCCCGCACAACAAGTTGATCAGGGTGCAGACGGAGGCTTGGCTGCACTTCCTATTGAAATACGAGTCCATATATTTGAAGCCGGTTTAAACGCTTTAAACCAATGCCTTGAAGTTACTAAAGATAATTTCGCCTCGCTTGAGTCCACAGCTTTAGAAGAACTGGGGGACGTCAAAGAGACTTTGGATCGCGTAACTGATGAGCACAAGGATGGACTGACCAACCTTGAGCTTAAGCTGACCGAGGCCGTATAAGCTCTACATGGGAAAGTTGAAGTCCTAAAGCAACAACTGAAGGCGGCAAGGCTTGCTGAGCGCACAGATAATGTCACTGTGCGTGAAACACAAGATCGAGGGCCCAAAACCGAAGGAGTTTAGGGGCGACCAAAACGCTCAAGACGTAGAGAACTTCCTACGGAGGATGGAAGTCTACTTTGAGCACCTCAACATCGAGGATGAAGCTGCCAAGGTTCATGCAACAACAATGTATCTTACCGACACCACCATGCTTTGGTGGATATGGAAGAAAGCAGATATGGAGAAAGGTATTTGCTCCATCAAGAACTGGGATCAGTTCAAGTACGAGCTGAAGTGCCAGTTCTATCCCCAAAACGTTGTCAATGAGGCTCGCCAAAAGTTGAGAGAGCTTAAACAGACAACATCTATTAGTGAGTATGTGAAGGAGTTCACGAAACTCATTTTGCAAATCCCCAACATGTCTAGTGAGGATATGTTGTTCTATTTTATTGATGGCCTTCAAAATTAGGCCAAACAAGAATTGCAACGGCGTCAAGTTCAAGACGTCGATGAAGCTATCGTCGTGGCTGAGTCCTTAACAGATTTTAGGATAGAAGCTCCAAGACCAAGAGACAACCACTTCACAACTGATCGGGACAACGGTTATCGAGACAAAGGCAAGCGAGTTGTCACCCCAGACCGCCATACAAAAGGTAAAAATGCGGACAATTGGCGCGACCAATACGCCCAGCGGAAGAAGGAGGTCGGTCCACGCAATGCTTGCTACCTTTGCAAGGACCCAAATCATCACTTCAGGCATTGTCCTAATTTGGGAAAACTCAGCGCCATGATAGCAGATGAACAGAGGCCAACCGATGATAGAGTTCGAGATGACGAGGAGGCAGTGGAACAACCGCCAGATATAGCCCATCTGGCCAACTTGGTATTGAGCTTAGCTATAGTAAAGGAGCCTGCTTTGAAGCAGGTTGTCCAAAAGAAGCATGACCTTGCCAAAATGGGTCATATGTCGGACATCGTGACGACAGGAAAGGGTCCTCATAGGAAGAAGAAAGGGTCCTTGTTCGTGGATGCAACACTGAACGGGCAGAAAGTTCGCATCATGGTAGATACTGGTTCGACACATAATTTGTGTCCAAAGAGAAGGCTAAGTCACTTGGACTTGCATTCAGTCCGAACATATCCGCGTTGAAGACGGTGAACTCCAAACCCACCAATATATTTGGAGTTGCCCGCAAAGTACAGCTCAACTTAGGAGCTTGGTCAGGGAGCTTGAATTTCTTTGTCGCCCCCATGGATGTACTGGTACTAGGACTAGATTATTGGGACGAAGTGAAAGCATTCATTTGCCCTTTCCTTGACCAGATATACATTTATGATCCAAGAGGTCCATGTGTGGTACCAACAGTTCGGGTACCGCAAGTCGGTAGTCTACTGTCTGCAATGCAAATCGTGGAGGAGAACGGCGCCGCAATTTTGTCTAACGAGACAGAGACCAAAGGGGGCAAGATTGCCAATACCTTGCCTAAGGGCAACCAACGAGTCCTTAAGGAGAAAGGCTCTATTTCTGGATCAAAGTCGTCAGCTATGAGTCGGAGAAACATAGCAGCTCAACCCTTTAGAGGCAAGGCTATTATGGAGCTACACAATATTTGCAATCATCCGTATCTTAACTATCTTCATGTGGAGGATCTTGGTGCATTCAAAGCTTCAAAGGTACGCTCAGTGGAGCGAGGGACGTTCAAGGAACAAGTTTCCAATTTCGTGAAACTTTGTGGCGACGAAGGCGTCGCCATTTCAAGTGGGGGAGTGAGTACCGACCCACCAAATTCAGCATTAATCTGGCCGCCCGACACACTAGTTTGACCGCCCGACATGGCCAAATTCGAACCAGCCATGGCAGCCCAAGTCAAGGACAAGTCTTCCATGCATTTCATACAAATGAGCAGCAGCACATGGGGGAGTGAAGATAGTTAAAGGCAGCTGACCAACATGCACAAAGTCAAAGCCAGTAGCACATTTTGTCAAAGACAAGCTGCCAACCCAAAATCAGTTTTTCCAAGTTAGATAGCCAACCCATGTGGCCATTTTCTTTAGTCTTCCTTAGTAGTTGAGAATAGGTAGGAGCTGATCAGTATATATACCCATGCTTGGGCGTTTTTGTAGAACATCTGGCACACTTTGTATTTTTTTCTTTGTTTATCAAGTAAATCAGAAAATTGGCATTGGCCTCCCAACTCTTGTTTGCATTTACTGTTTTCCAGCATTTGAGTATTTGTGTGTTTGCCTTAGCTTGAGCATGTTCTTGTGCTAGCTATTTGGTTTAGGACTGAAGCTAAAAGCGACGTTAAGGGTGTTTAACTGTCCGCACATAGCTTACTTGAGTTAAGCTCGTGACACTTGTCCTATATTCGTAAGTTTATTGTTAACAATTTAAACCCCAAAATCTTTGTCCCATATTCGTAAGTCTGAGTAAACCCAAGTTTGATGAATCAGTGAAGATATATACAAAATAATTCAAACGTCACCTACCATAAAAGGAAAAATAAAATTGAATGGTTTGGAGCATGCAGGAAACGAGGGTTGACATAAGGCTGTATCCGGTTCCAGTTCTGGGTCTATTTGGATCTGCGGTTCCGGTTCTGGCGGTTCCGGTTCTGGCGGTTCAGGATTTTGCGGTTCTGGCGGTTCTGGCAGTTCCGGTTCTGGCGGTTCCGGAGCCGGAACCGCAACCATACGGTTCCAGAACCGCCCGGTTCCGGTTCTGGCGGTTCCGGAACCGCGGTTCAGGCGGTTCCGGAACCGCGGTTCTGGCGGTTCCAGGCGGTTCCCGGCGGTTCCGAGTTATTTTTTTTTTAAATCAATATCTTGTATAGTAGTGATTAGTATATTGTAGAATATATTTTTATATGGTGTACTATGTTATTAATTATAGTATATATTGTTGAAACACGTTCTCAAACTAAACGTGTGTTGATCTGTGTAGGTTTTGATAAATGACAAACCAACGAGCATGGAACGTTAACAGTCAAGCACAAGAGAAACAAGAACAAGATCAAGTAAAGCAACAAAGTTATACTTGGGTCGTTTTAATAGTGTGATCTTGATTCAAAAACAGATTCAACTATTGGCTTCTCTCGTAAAATCATTTTCATCAAAACTTGCATCTTTGAATTAAAACAAAATGATTTTCATTTTAGCCAAAATGATTTTTAAACATGTCTTTTAAATCTGGACATATATAATCGATTATATATGCTACATAATCGATTATATTAAGACCGCCAAAACTGAAATTTTCAAAAACAACAGAACAATCGATTATATACTTGTTTAACAATCGATTATATTGAGACAGCGCTTAAACTGAAATTTTCAAACTGCAAAGTAATCGATTATATGTTTTCCACAATCGATTACATTGAGACAGTGTTTAAATGAAATTTTCAAAGAAGCAAAACAATCGATTATCCTTTTCAACTAATCCATTATGTTCAGACCGTTGCCAAAGTGTTGTTTTAAACTTTAAAAAATAATCGATTATACACAGCTGATAATCGATTATGTTAGCACAGAATCTTAAACTGATTTTTGAACGTTAACGTACAATCGATTATGTTTCATAAACAATCGATTATTCTCCTTAAAATCAGGATATGATCTTTTGAAAGATTTGCATATAATCGATTATACAGTCTACAAAATTGATTATTCTCCCTAAAATCACGAGACTGTTTTTTGAACGTTGGTCAAATAATCGATTATATAGACCATCTAATCGATTATATGAGCACAGAATCGATTATTGTAGTTAGTAAAAAGCATATTTATTGACCAAAATGGCATATCTTTCTTAGTCTTCCTTTCCCCAATGGAATGAGCACAACATGGTACTAATACCACCATTAAAAGAAAAAAAAACTAAAAGAAGACATGCCAAATTACAAATTACATAATAATTTATGCATTATTTCTAACAAATCTCATAAAACCTTCAAGGTTTGGAGGTGGCTGTGTTGGCGGTGGTGGAAATGAAGCTTGTTCATCTCCACTTCCGGGTGAAGTTCTGCTAGCATTTCTTCATAGCACTCATCTGTTTCTGGTTGAGATTCAGCTAGCCCAAAGTTCCTTCTTTCAGAGCGGATCCAATCTCGGAATAGCACTAATTTTTCCAAGCTGTACCGCATCGACGCTCTATGATCACCTATTTGTAGTCTTGCTTGACTAAAAACGCTCTCCGATGCAACAGTTGACGCTTGAATCGACAGAACATCCCGAGCCATCCTTGCAAGAACAGGAAAATGCTTTTCCCTTGTCTTCCACTAATCTAAAAGGTCGAAAGAGCCGTCTGGATTCTCATTCTCTAATCCCTGCGACAAATAAACTTGAAGCTCATTTAAATGGGAAATATCATCTACATTTTCCCCTTGAGTACCCCTGAACTCAGTCCACGATTTAAGAGCTGTTAAGCCAGCAGCTCTTTTAGACGCCTGTGATGTGGACGAAGTTGGGGTTGGAATATTTGGCCTAGCATGCTCTAACGCATGTTTATAAGCATTATAAACAGTTTGAGCATTCACTTTAATTGATGCTTGCGCATCAGATAGTGCCATTTCTTCTTCATCAAGATCTAAAGCTTGATAAATACTAGAATACCAAAAGTGAGGTCCTCCTAATTTTATAGTAGGATTTAGCATAGCAGACACACCATATATAGGAGGGATTGGAAAAAAATATTTTTTAAACTTCTTTTTCATTTCTGTTATTGCATATTCATAAATTTCCCCTCCCTCGTTAAATTCAACAAATAAATTAGCAAGTGCGGCAATATATACTAAACAGTTAGAAATAGTTGGATAGTATTGGCCAGATAAAGCATTTGTAGCCACATGAAAATGTTCTAAAAAATCTAACAGAATTTTAACGTTAGTCCAATCTTGATTAGTTAACATGTCATTATCTTCCTCTCCACAATCCCGAGAATTATAAGTAGCATTAATTGGGTTTCTATATTCGTACGCCACTACTAAACTTTCGTACATGTAGTTCCACCTAGTCGGGCAAGGTTTAGGTACCTTTCTTTCTCTAAGGCCATATTCGTCACATTTTTTAAAATATTCTCTAAGTCTATTTCTACGGTTTGAATAAAAAAGCCAATTAAGAGCGAATTTAACCTTTTCAATTTCTATGTTTAAAATTCTCATACCATCACCAACAATTAAATGATAAATATGACATATACATCTAACATGGAAAATATTTGTAAAAGCAGGATTAAGTGTTCTAGTTAAAATACCTATTGCATTAGTGTTGCTACTAGCGTTATCCATGGAAATTGACATTATTTTATCACTAAAACAAAAATATCTACATACATCTGAAACAGTGCTAGCAATAAAATTACCCGTGTGCCTTGAATTAATAATTCTATATGTAATAATGCGTTTTTGCATTGTCCAGTCTTCGTCTATCCAATGACTGGTTACGGTTAGATAATCACAATCATTTCCACTTCTACCAATATCAGTTGTAATAGACATACGATTAATTATATGGGTAAATAAATAACGCAAGTATTGTTCATATTCATGTTTGTATTTATAAATGTCGGCCTTAACTGTGGCGCGAGGCCAACCTTTATATGTAGGATTAAATACTCTTCTAATATAATGAATCCAAGCAGGATTAGAAGCATAAGAATAAGGCAAACACATAACAGTAATCATTTTAGCTAGTTCTTCACGATCCTTATTTGGATCGTAATACAATATACCTCCGGTGACTGTGTTTATTCCAGGTTGAACTAGATTAGAACCAGTACTTGGGTTAACAGTTGTTTCAGGACTTGTCCTCCCCTCTTGTTGCGCTTTCAATTGGATATATCTAGCCTTATCGCTAGGGTGTAATTTTATATGTTTAACTAAACTACCTGTGCCGCTACGATCTCCAGTATACCTATGCACAAGTAATTTCGCACAAGATTTACACTTAGCCTTATTTTGTTCTCTTAGTTGAATAAAAAATTGCCAAACTAATGAAGTTTCTGAACGTTTAGGAGGTTGTCTACTAAAAGTGGGAGTTTGTACGGGTGGGTGTTCCGTTTCAATAGTAGCAGGACTAGTAGGTGTATCATCTAAATCTACCGGAGCTTGGGTTTCGTCATCATCCTCATTTCCCTCTAATATTGGCGCATTAGGATAAAGCATATTCATAATATCATCATCTATTCTGTCACCGACTGCTACATCATGTAGAAAATCAACATCGCTAAATTGAAAACACGGGTGATTACTATCAAGTATTCCGAAGTTTTCATTAGTATTTCTAGGGTGGCTATTAGTTTCAACTTGTTTATCTTTTCTAGGTCGGGGAGCCGGGGGAGGGGTAGTATTTTGGCGACTACATTCACCGGTTTTATTTTTTCCTTTTCCGAACATATTTTTCAATGAAAATGTCATATTAATTATAATTAAGAAAAATAGCAACACACAAAAATATTCTAATCACGTAAGAGTTGAAACGAGTTTACCGGATTGACGAACAACTTCTTGAAAATTGAAAATCATTGAAATCGAACACTTGAAAACTTCAATTCAACAACTTCACAATGTTTCACGAAATTGCAACAATAAATTAAGCACTTGCACTAGAAAGATTGAAAGAGAGCTTGAGAGAGATTGAGATATATTGATGAATTTGTGAATTAAAATGAAAGAATGAGGGGGTATTTATAGTTGAGAAATGGGAAATTGTGTAATTATATAAAGTTTGGGGTTAAATGGCTATTTTTGAAAATTCCAAACGGCTAATATTGAAAAGAGCCGTTTGAAATTTAAAAAAAAAAAATTTTTTTTAAAAATCCGGGCCGTTGGGAACCGTTTGGAACCGGATGGAACCGCCTGAACCGGTCCGGTTCCATACGGGTCCAAACGGTTCCGAAACGGTCCGAATTTTAATTTTTTTTTTTTTTTTAAATTTCAAACGTTGCGTAACCGTTTGGAACCGCCTGAACCGGTCCGGTTCCGGTTCCAGTTCCGGTTCTGGCGGTTCCGGTTCCGCGGTTCTAACGGGTGGAACCGCTCCATCACGGTTCCGGGGAACCGCCAGACCCAGAACTGCGAAACCGTAACCACCGGAACCGCCAGAATCGCGATTCCGATCCAGTTCCGATACCGGACCACTTCCAGCCTTAGGTCGACAAGAAACATAATTTGCTCGTTATGTTGGCATTAAGGTCACCGGTACGAACAATTAGAAATTAGTAGTAAAATATGAGTAATAATGGAGCAGAAGGGCACGTGCTATTAAGTTATTGAAGTCCAATAGCGACAACTTCTTTTTTCTTTTTTCTGGACCAATAGTGACAACTGATGTATATGTGGGTGGTCAAAAATGATAAAAAAATAGCCCCACTTGAAGTTTGACAATATACACTTCATTGGATTTAAATTACATAAATTTCAATTAATATTTTAAAATATTTTTTTATCCTTTTGACATGATAAGAATTGAAATAGTAACACTTTTTATATAATTTTGAATATATTAATTTAATTTTAAATATTGAGGTGATCTAATCTAAAATTTGCTTTAAAGTTTAGTTCGCTATGAATCTTTAGGTACTTTTTATGAGATTTATGGACAGTATCTAATAAAAAGAAGTCTAAAAAAAATTCTTTTTATATGTATTTGAACCACTATTGGTCATATTGCTCTTGATCGAGAAATCAAAGAAGCTATATAGGGATTTTATTGTGTCTATTCATATAGTAACTAACGTAATTCTATGATACCCGCGGGACTTAGGAGTTTTCCGATTCAGCTAGGTCCATAGTTCCAGAATTTATACGCAATTCATAATCGAAAATTAATTTTCGAAAAACTAAAAGAGCTACATAAATTAGGAAGGAAGAATAATATTTCGGTACAACAGCAGCTCATATGATTAGTATTCTTACTTATAAACAGCTAATTCCATTTAAATGATCCATCTTACATTTCTCTTTAACGGGTATTCCCCATGTCCAAAATAGTGTATTGAATCACTTGATTGTCAGCACAGGCTACCTTCATAAGGTCTTATGCCATTGCCTACACCATGAAAAGTGAAACCTTTATAGGGTCAAATTTTACCCATTACGTTTTCATGTTGGTAGGAACGACCAACGAATGTACGCTAATAGAAAAAAACTACGACCTAAGAATATCGGAGTGAGCTGTATCATTGGTCCCGTCGTCTCCTCGAAAGGACGCGACCAATATTTGTATTATTTTATTATTTCAAGGAGGAACTCATATTATATAAAAGGGGATCCCAATATTGTAAAAGGACATCTTTTATTATTGAACATGCCCCAAACTCTCTATTTTGAGAAAACCATTCTCTCCTTTCTCTCTCTCTCTCTCTTGAATATCCAATCTATTGGAAGGAATAAAAAACGTAATACATATCTCTAGGTCTTATTATCTTTGATTACGATTTACCCTTGATTTGTTTTGATTGTTTTCACTTATAAAGTATTTATTATCTTTTGAGGCAAATAATTTGGCCCCATCTGTGGAGGATTTCGGCAATCGAAATCATAGTTTGCACCTAGAATATCAAAAAGAACAACGAACCACCATCCTTCACACCATACAGAAGCCAAAGATGGCAGAAAATAATGCAAGAATGAAAGCAATAGCAGGTGTCACAACTAATCTCATATGCCCTCTCAACGAGACCAGTGAGAGAACATCTTGAGTATAACACGTGGTAGTGCACTGGATGGAGAGATCTCACCCTCTCCATCTGAAGACCTGACAATCTTGCACGAAAAAGGAGCCTCTACATCTATAGTCAAAGAAACACCACCCCAGGTGGTCAAAAAACTACTGGAAGAGTGGTTGATGAAAACTCTAGGTAGATTGCTTGAAAAGTCACCCCAAAACAACATCGGAAATCCATCAGTGGCGGACATCGCCTGCTACCACCGGGGAACCCGATATGGTACGAACAAATAACACCCACACTGATGTCCAGGCCAACGATGGTGCACTCGCGGCCATCCTTAAGAAGATAGAAGAAATGGAGAATGAGAACAAGGCACTTCGAGATCAAATGAAAGAGCATCAGGAAAGAGTAGACAAAATTCCCCGTGCTCCTAAGTTATTGCCAAAACGCGACGTAGGAAGATTTGTCAAATAGCCGTACAGCGAGGAGGCTGCCCCTTACCCAATCCCAAAAACCTTCAAAATGTAACCCTACTTGAGGATATATGATGGGACTACGGATCCCGAGGACCATCTAATTCACTATGTGACCGCTGTAAAGGGCAACAATTTGTCAAAAGAGCAAGTACCATCCGTACTCCTGAAAAAGTTTGGAGAGACATTGACAAGAGGGGACCTGACATGGTACTCTGAACTACCAGCTAGAACAATATCAACATTCGAAGAAATGGCGGATAAGTTCGCCACCGCCCATGTAGGAGCAACGAAAGAATAGGCTAGGGTCAATGATATCTTCACTGTCAGGAAAACCGCAAGAGAGGGACTCAGGGACTTCCTGGTCAGGTTCAACAGGGTAGGGATGAGTCTACCAAATGTATCGGAAGGCATGGCAGTCGCATCTTTCCAAAATGAGCTGAACAGAGATGGTTCAAGGGCGACCAAAAAGCTACTGAGCTGACTCATGAAATATCCCCCCACCACATGGGAAGTGATCCACAACGCCTACTGTGTCGAAGTACGAGTGGATAAGGACAAACTAAATGGACCGACCCAACGGCTAACGACAATACAATCGGAAGCAAGAAGGGATCGATGCACCGATGGGCGACGGGAACAACTCTCGCGCTTCAACAAAGAAAGGAATCAGCCCTACGTTAGATCCTCCCATCCACTAGCTCCGAGGCACATAGAGGCATTACAACGACATGTCGCTCCACTACGGAATGAAAGAGGTATGCCCCTTTTATTATCTGCCCATAATTTTTGTGTGTCTCCTTCAGAAATGGTGTACGCACTGGAGAAGCTGGGCACCAAGGTACAATGGCCGCAGAAAATGAAATCAGATCCTACCGCAAGAAGGCCGAACGTCATGTGCGGGTTCCACCAGGAAAGAGGACACAAAACCTAAGACTACATAGGTCTACGACAATAGGTAGTCAGGATGCTAAACCAAGGATACCTGAGGGAGCTGCTTAGCGATAAAGGAAAGACCAACTTCGCACGAGGGCGGGAACAACCCCAAGGGCCACCGAAACCACCTTCGCCAGCACGCACCATAAACATGATCGTTGGAAGCGGAAACGACTCAGCTATTAACCATGTAAAATACACCACCACATACAAATTGAAACGAACAATCACCCACGAACGGTATGACGACTTCGAAGATAGTATCACCTTCGATAAGTCCGATGCTGACGGTTTGTCTTTTCCTTGTTATGATGCTTTGGTCATAACTTTACGTGTTATCGATACTGATGTTAAGAGAATCATGGTTGACGACGAAAGCGACGCATGTATTATCCATCCAAGAGTCATCGTGCAAATGAGACTCGAAGATAAGATAATTCTATATTTCATAACACTGACAAGTTTTAACAATGCAGTAGAACGGACCCCTGGGGAGATATCATTGCTGGTTTTAGCGAGGGGAGTCACGGTGGAAACCACTTTCCATGTCATAAACTAGGAGACAGCCTACAACGCCATCATAGGACACCCTTGGATACATTCCATGTGAGCAGTCCCCTCAAGCTTATACCAAGTGATCAAGTTCCCCACACCATGGGGAGTATTTAACATTTAGGGCGAGCTGCGCACCGCACAGGAATGCTACTGAATAGCTCAAGACTATGCCCATACCAAACAGTTGAAAGGAGCAAGTACGGAGGCATAACAATCAGTCATGTTGGGGATTAAGGTCAACCCGGCGATGGAAGCCATAAAAGATCCAAACTTCATAGAAGCCTGCAAAGCGACGGTCGAGGATCTCGACCCAGTCCAACTGGACATCACCGACCACATAAAGAAAGCCTACATCGGGCACAGCCTCTACGACCCAAGTAAGTACCATGAATTTCTAACTAACCACGCAAATTTATTTGCCTTTTCTCATTCAAATATGCCGGAAATCCCGAAAGACATCGCCACTCACAAGCTGAACGTCGACCCACTATATCCGCCCGTGTGGTAAATTAGAAGGAAGTTCAATGCCGCAATCAACGAGGCGGTCAGTGAAGATAGATAAGTTACTAGCCAACATGTCCGTCAGAGAATCAAAGTACCCACAGTGGGTCTGAATTAGGCTCTCCTTGGTTGGAACCTTTAATTTCTGATGTATTTTCTAATCCTTTTCTTATTTATTCTATTATGTAATAATCTTGTAATAAATTGTTGGGGTGTTAGTGAAAAAGGAGGGTCAATCATGCATGCAAAAGGAGTAGATACGTAGATACCATGTCCATAGGGAATTACTATATTTCTGAAATTCTGCATTTTACGTAGATACCATATTCATAAGGAACTACTATATTTCTGAAATTCTGCATTTTACGTAGATACCATATTCACGGGGAATTACAATATTTCTGAAATTCTGCATCTCATGTAGACACCATGTTCATAAAGAATTACTATACTTCTGAAATTCTGCATTTCATATAGATATCATGGCCATAGGTTTTTCTGTACTTCATATAGATACCATGTTTATACATCATTTCTGAAATTCTGCATATCATATAGATAATATGCCTATAGGATTTTCTGCATTTTGCATATGCATCTGTCGCTAGGAAAACCTGTTTTTAGGATTTAAAATAGCTAACTGTATATAGATGATCTGACTATTGGATTTCTGCATGACAATAATAGCAATTAAAATTAGTAACGCCTAGAAAGCATGCCTATAGGAGCTGTCAACCAAAATCTGAATCGTCAACTCGCTTACAAGTCTAAAATTAGTGGCAATAATGTTTAACGCCTGCAAAACTTATGTCCCTGTAATTGACAATTCTTTTCTGCAATCAGTTTACTTCTTTATTTTTGAAGCTAATAGATATCATGCCTATAGGTTCCGTTTAACACCTAGGCAAGCTTTAGGGTAAAAACTATAACTGCATCAGTCTTTGATAATTACAACCAGCAAGCAGACCTAATTCCGACTTCTTATCTGAAAATATATGATAAATCAGCCTGCCTTGATGTTTAAGTTTTAATTCAGACCATAACCAGTATGTGTAAGACATGCTAAACTATATGCTTTCCTTTGATTCAAGGAGGTTTATTTGAGTCGTATCTGCTTAATTGCTTTCCCAATACTTGTATATGTTTTGATTTTTGCCTTAGCATTTTATCCTTTGAAAACTCTCAAAAATCCCAACTCCTTCCCCTTTAGGATTAGTAGTCCCATATGCCTCCGGGACTGATAGGATGGGACGGGTAGTAGCATGCAACAAGTAACGATACTATTCTACGCTTTAATACCTTAATGGGGTGGGAAGGGTAGATATGGATATGATGACCGGTGCGCTAATATCATGTGCGACCCCTCTTCTTAGGAGTGATTGCAGGATATTGCATTGATTCGATCCATATTAATTATAAACCTAGGACTCCCCTCCCTTTACGTACTTTCTTACTTTTTTTCTCCATAAGTTGTTTAAATCTTTCCATAAAATCCTGGTTTATCTTTTTCTCAAATAAGTTTAAACTTGTTTACAACATTGTATGTGAGCCCCGTTATATGAGCCCTAACTGCTTATTTGTTTATGTAAAGTCACAATTATAACATGGCCGGGACCACACTAGTGGATTTGGAGGGGTGCCTAACACCTTCCCTCGAGATAATTTCTAGCCCTTGCCTGAAATCTGGTTTCTTCAACTCAAACCCTTCTTAGTGTCCTAATACACTTTGATCATTAGATGACGACTCTTCAAAATTTCCAACCCCATTCCCAAAAGAGAACGAGTTGTCCTCCCAAATATCACAAGCCCGATTTCGACTTTAGAAAGAGGGGGCGCGAGACAAAGGATGTTCAATATGTAGTATATACCTCTAAAACGTAATATTTTACTTTATATACTATGCAATTTTTCGGCGAAGCGTGGTCAACGGTCAGTTGACCACCCTTGTGACCATGTGGCTTCGCCACTGGGCTTCCGGTCCATAATAAATGACCTTTTGATCTTTTTATTTTCGTCCAAAATAAATATTTACATAATAAAAAAATTTAACTTTATTTTTTCAAATTTACGTTTATTTACATATTTCAATGTGCGAAAGTAACAATTAATTAAGAAAGCAGCTCAACTGGATAGGTGTCACTAGAAATCGAATGCCTGGAAGATGTACAGTGGGCGATGCAACCGTCTAAAAGCTGAGGTATACAAAATGCTACTAATAGTTGTTGTTTACCATGTGTGGATGAAAAGAAATTATAAGAGTGTTTCAAGGCAAACAACATAGTATTGAGATACTGGCTAGACAGAAAGTTCAAAAAATCTATTTTAGAGTTTCAATGAAGGGGAAGATTGCAAAGTCGCTTGAAGAGCTTAAAACTGCTGCTAAGCCTAATTACTTTTGTTATTGAAATGATCTTTTTACTATTTTAGTTTCTAACCTTAGATTGAAGGTTGGGACTTGATGTTCAACATTCCGTGTTTGCATATTGTACATAACTCTAATTTTGATAATAAAAATTTAACCAATTACTAAAAAAGAGTAATTTAGCGAATATATTTTTTTAGGAGTTTATATTTTCTTAAGGAATGTGCCAAAAATTAAAAATTCACTTATTATGAACGGAAAAAGTATATTAATGAAAATTGAATGACAACTCATAGATAAGAATCAATATTAAAGATATAATATATTCTAATTTTGTTGGTTTCCATAACACATAAAAACAAGAAGATCGAGGTTGGCGCTTAGATTTCCTATTTGACATTCAAGTGCTTAAAAATTATTTAGGACCCATCTGGTCATAATTTTTGATAAAATATATTTGGCTTTTTATTTTTTGGCAAATACGTATTTTTTCGTAAATTTTATCCATATTTTAATAAACTCCTAAAATCCAAAACCCAAAACCCAAATTACTATTAAATTTTTTAAAAATTATCCCAAACTTTTATATTTTATAAAAAAGCATATTATTTATTATTTTGTAATAATGTTACCTCGTCTTCTCGATCATCTGATAGTGTATTATGTAGTTCATTATAAAAATGATAATTTTATACTAAATTTATTTATGTTCAGGAGTATCATTTGTGATAAAATATAATGAATGTTATTGATGAAGGTACTGTTGGCTATTTGTGATAGTTTTTAGAACTTGTGGGTATAAGTCATGTTTCATATTTTTCAAGAAAAAAGATAAAATATATTTTGAAAAATGATGTCCAAACACATTTTTATCTTCAAACTAAATTCACATAAATTAGATTTTTCAATACAAATTTAAAAATTTATGGCCATACGCTAGCTTAAAGTCTAATCAATTAGCAAATATTAGACTGATTACGCTATCGCCTTTTTTTTTTCCAGAGCTCCGGGTCTAACGTTGGACTTTTATCAGTGTCTAATTTCATCATATCCATAATTTCAACTAGCTTTAGTACCCACGCGATGCGCGGTATAAATCATATCAAATTATGATTTGGATTTTTTTTTTGGTAATTAAGAATTTTATTAATCACCAAAGATGTTGCAATACACTATCATAGTCCATCTTATACGCAGCTGTCTATCTCATCATATCTATTTAAACACAACTATCCCTGTAACTATACCTTACCTATATTTACAAGAGAAATTGCTTTATCTGTTGTCTAACTTTAGGAGTTCCTATAGTATTACATATGTAGGCTAGTTCCCTGACTAAAATTTCACTGCTACGAAAGCCATTCTCAAATATATGCGAGTCTCTCTCCAGCCACAGAACATAACATAGTTCTGCAGTCAACATTTTGAAATGTTGGCTCTACAAGACTTTCTTTTAGCTTTGCTAATTATCCGCTAGAGTTTCTGGTCTCAATTTTGTATTTTGGGATGGTCCTCTTGAATCCAAGACATTGTTTGCTCCCATAGGTCTGTTGAATATGGGCAAGAAAAGAATAAATGGTCTCTGGTTTCTGCATGGTTTTGGCACAGCACACAATTCTGATCTACATTAATTCCCCATTGTGTTAGCCTATCCTTGGTTGGAAGTCTGTCATGGAGTACAAACCATAAATTGAACACAGCTTTGGGTATGGCATAATTCTTGACAGTTAAGTTCTTCCAAGGGACTCTCGGCAATTGTCCTATCTGTAGTAGATAAATCTGCCTGATTGAGCACACTTGCATATTGAAGCCTTGGTATTGTTGCAGCACATCTCTTGCTGCTATGATCCTTCTAACCATCCAACTAGCCTGCCTGGGAACTGGCATGTTCTCTAATTGGTGCAGCTTTATATAGACATCATGTATCCATTTTACCCACAGCCTGTCTTTCTTGTGAGCTATATCCCAGCAGAGCTTAGCAATTGCAGCCTTGTTCCACAGAGATAAGTTAGTAAGATTCAATCCACCAGTTGATTTAGGAGTACACATTCTTTCCCAAGATACATAAGCTTTTTTAGTGATGGCATTTGGTCCAGACCAGATGAAGCTTCTACAGATTGCTTCAATTAGCTTCAGTAATTTAGCTGGAATGATGAAGAGTTGAGCCCGGTATGCTTGTATTCCAAACACCACAGATTGGACAAGTTGCAGTCTCCCCGCATAGGACAGTTTATTGGCAGTCCATGATGTGATCCTAGCAGTTATCTTTTCCACGAATGGTTGTCGTTGAATCAGTGACATCTTCTTGGTGGATAGAGGAATGCCCAGGTATTTGAAAGGTAAATCTCCATGAACATAGCCAAGGTGGTCAATAATCTGTTATTGCACTTCTTGTTTAACCCCTCCAAAATATACTGAGCTTTTGCCCAGATTAGCTTTCAGTCCTGAAGCTTCAGTGAATTGAGAAAAATATTGGAACATGGCTATGATAGACTTGATATCTCCTTTAGCAAATAAGAGAAGATCATCAGCAAAGCTTATGTGAGTAATGCCCAGCTTTTTACATCTAGGATGATATTGAAAAGCTTGATCTTTCCTTAGTTCATCCAGTGATCTGATAAGGTACTCCATGACTATTGCAAATATGAATGGGGATAATGGATCTCCTTGCCTGAGGCCTTTAGCAGCTTCAAATGGTTCTGTTGTTTCCCCAAAATCAACACTGTATAGCTTACTGTTTGGACATATTCCATGATCCAGTTAGTGAACCTGGTTGGGAAGCCCATCCCCTCAATTACTTGTTGTAAGAAGATCCACTCAACAGAATCATAAGCTTTCTGAAGATCAATTTTTATCATGCATCTCGGAGTCACATGGGCTCTGGTATAGTTTTGATCAACTCATGAGCCAAGATGACATTATCAGCAATCTTCCTACCTGGAGTGAAACCTGCTTGAGACTCACAAATGATACTAGGCATGAGCTTATGTAGTCTGTTGGCCAGGATTTTAGAAATCATTTTGTATAGTACTGAGCAACATGCAATTGGTCTATACTCTTCAACTGTGGTTGGACTGGAGACTTTAGGGATTAAGGTAAGAGTGGCACAGTTTATTGGCATATACATCTTAGTTGTTTGGAAGAAACCCTTGATTGCACTTATGACCTGCTTGCCAATAATGTTCCAGGACTTCTTGAAGAATAATGCATTATAGCCATCAATTCCTGGAGCTTTATCATCCCCAATTGCTTTTAGGCTCTCCACAATTTCAAGATCAGTAATATCAGTACATAACTCTCTTCTCTGTTGCTGTGTTAAGGTAGGGACATTAGCCATATACATTCTGTTTATAGCTGGAATGGAAGTAGCTGATGATCTCATTAATGACTTGTAGAAACCAATGATCTACTTTTTAATGTCTGCAGGTGTATTAACTTTAACTCCTATTGCTGTAATGGGTTCTGTGATCTGCTTATATTGATTTCTTTCTTTCAGGACAGCAGAAAAATATTTATTATTAGAGTCTCCAAGTTGAATCCATTTTGCTCTAGCCTTCTACTGTAGTATACTTTCTTCAATCATGGCCCATCTTTCCAGCTTCAATACTATCTCTTTCTCTTTGTGCTGCAACTCATCAGTGTATACCAGAACCATTTGTTTCTGTATGTCTTTCAGTTCCTGTCTCCTGTGGTCAATTCTCTGAGTAATGTTCCAAAACTCTTTAATATTTAAAGACTTTAGGGGGCCTTTCAATGCTTTGAGTTTAGTCCACACCAATTTCATAGATCCCAGATTGCTATAGTGTCAGTTATCTTCCACCAACTGTTGAAAGTCTTCATGCTCAGTCCATGCATTGAAAAATTTGAAAGGTATCTTACCTTTCCTAGTAGCTGCTACCAATGTTACTATCATAGGATTATGGTCAGAGATTAGAGGTTGTTCATATACTGTTTCCACATGGCTCCACTTGATCATCCACTCATAATTACCAAATACTCTATCCAATCTACTGCAGACTCTATCAGTTCCTGTCTGCTTGTTTGTCCATGTGAAGTAATCACCCTTCCAAGGTAGTTCTGAAAGCCCAGCCTGTTGTATGCATTGAGTAAACTCTTGAGTCTCTGAATACTTAACAAGATTGTTTGACTGTCTATCTTTGGCATATAACACATCATTGAAATCTCCAGCAACTAACCAGGCTTCATTTATAGTTGTTGAGTAATCCTGCAGATGTCTCCATAAAGATCTTCTTTGCTCCAACCGATTATGCTCATATACCACAGTGAGATAGCAAGTGACATCCCCACTAATGTTTCTGACTCTGCAGTGTATCAATTGAGCCTCCTCCTGGATACCAGCAACTGTGAGCATCTTTGTGTCCCATAAGATCCACACTCTACCATTTATAGCACCATTATAATTTGATAGAGAACCCCAACCAGGAGCCAGCAGATTAGCAATTCTTCTTGCATTTGATTCCTTAACCTTAGTTTCTACGAAACCAACAAGGTTTATTTTATTTCTTCTTACATACTCCCTAACTTCTTTTTGTTTATACCTTTTATTTACACCTCAAATGTTCCAGAATAACCACTTCATTGGCAGTTGCTTGGTCCACCTCTATCCCCTGGTGGGATCTCAGGTCTACTATTGGAGACTGCTTCAAAAAGATTGCTAACAACAATAGGGGATAAAGGTGGAAAGTTAATGAGGTTGAATTCAGGGCTCTGAACTTTCTTCCCTTTCTCTTCCTGTTTTGTCTTCTCTGTAACCAGTGTTGTAGATTCATTAGGCTCTTTATGGATCTCATTCCTCTGAAGGTTTCCAGTCATAAACTACTTCTTGTAAAAATTTCCTCCCATTTGTATCTATTAACCATATTTCTCTCGGTAGCTCTTTAGTAACATTCATCTCTATAAGCATTCGAGCATATGATACTCTAGTTTGTTTGGTTGTGCATTCATCTGCAAAAATAGGCTTTCCTAAGACACTTGAAATTCTGCTTAGTGATCTCATTCCCCGATAGGACATGGGCAGCTTAGGGAACTTGACCTATAGAGGGATATAAACAGGGAATTCCTCTGTGAAGTCAAAGACTGGAGACCATTGCTTAAGGATCATGTGTATGTTTGCCATAGAGTAAGGACCTGCACATAGAATTTCCTTCGCATCATCCATTGTTCTGAACTTGACTATGTAGTACCCTTCCTTGTGATAGAACAAGTCTGGCTCTGCGACACGCGCCCAATGAAGGTTAATGAACCTCTTCATCGCATTGAAACCAGGTCCGTCCCCTAGGATATACACAATTAACGCATATTTCCACTTATTCTCTTCCTCCTTCACCTCTGATTTGTTCAGTTGCACTATTGGTTGACCATTGGCCATTACCGGAGGTATGTATTCTACAGCCATACCATTAGATGCAAATCTATTTTTCTGAAAAAGGTTAGCCCAGTTCTGTTTTGGTATCTCAGTTCTGCTTGTAATTTCCTCCAATTTCTCCACGACTTCCTTCACCGGATGGATTTGGACCTGCATTGACTTCTGCATGTCTGCAATTTCGCTGGTTATCTTCTTCATCGGATCTGAAACTGCTTCAATCGAAGCTGGGTAGGTTAGATCCGGCTCTTTTGACACAATAGGTTGTTGCAATGTCTTCCTGGTTGCCTCATTCTCATCTTCGTCCGGCGGATCGACACTCTGCACAGATGAGGCCATGGAGACTGCTTTCTCCATAGATGCCTGGTTTATAATTGTTATCACTCTCTCAATAGCTGCTAGCGGAATCTTCCGAGGTCGTCGTCTACCTCTGCATCTGCCTCTCGCCATTGATACAAGCTCGGCGTACGTTTACTAACGTGCGCCGAGAGAAACGAAGAAGAAGGGCTTATCCGATGTCCTTTAATAATATGCAATTAATTTGATTTGGATTATTTGAATTATGTGTAAATAATCTTAAAATTAAACCTTCTATATGAAAATTATAAATAATTATTAGATATTAATTAAGAAGCAGGACATAAAAACGTTTCTCAAATCTCATAGTGGATAATTTATTTTCTTTCTAGATATTGTAATAACCCAACTCCTTGAAGTTGACACTTGTATTTTGTTTTACGATCAATATTAAAAAATGCTCAAAATATAACATTGTGATATGTCTTGTTTAAGCATATAGAATAATATCATTTTGGCAAAATCCTTACAACCACTTTATTTTTCATATTTCAATTTCAAATAAGTCTTATCCTTCTATATTTTTAGACATAATTTTTCTCTTTTTTTTTTTGTTCTTTGCTTATAGTTATTGCATTATTATAACTTAATATTGCTACACTGTAATATGAACATTTATTATCTTATAAATTAACTTAATGTCTTACTTATTGCCCTGTTAATAATCATCGATAAATGTAAATTTTTATTCTTAAAATTTAATATATTTTTACTATCATCCTCTTAGTCAAAACTCTTTCATCATTCAAATCTACCTTATTATTTTTTCTATTATTTAGTAATCTAATTCATATATTTTTCAAATAAATTTATAATATGATATCATTGCACTATCTCTATTTTCCTCTTTATACATTCTATTCCCTACAAAAAGAAAATTAATTAGCTTTTACACAAATATTTGACCCAAACTCAAAATAACATCACGTCTTATTTTAAAAAATTACTTTGAATTAGTTTAAAAATTAATACATAAGTTCCTTTATAATGTTTCAAACATATTGAATTTCTTATAATTATTTTTGTATTATGTGCAATTAATTTTTTTCTCTCTTTTAATTTCAAGGTACAAATTTAGCTTTTAATTTTTTATTAATAAAATTACCTACATGAGATAGTTAGATAATATGTTTAAATATTTAATTTGGTATTAATTATTTTTCTTTATCTAGAAAGTCTTTAATTTTATAGTCATATCCATATTTTAAGTGTTTTTATCATAACTTTAAGAACTTTCTAATCTCAAGTTTAAATAATTTTTTTCTTTTTATTTTTAATATATTTTTTAAAATTTAATTATTTTTCTTACTTCTGCTATAATGTTATCTAATATGTAATATTATCACATTTCATGTAATTTTTTATTAACTTTACACTTTATTTAATATTCTTATCCACTACTATTTTTAATATAATATAATATAAAAAGATAGACTTCAAAAATTTTTACATTATGTAGAGAGAGAAGCTCCTCCTTCTCTCTACCTTTCTTCCCCAAACCTACTGTTCATCGCCTTTCCTCCATTGCAACTGCTAAGGTGAGTTAACCTAGCAGACTGAGTCATGGCAAAGAGAAGAGGTCGCCCAAGAAAAGAGTTAGTTCCAATTTATGCGAGTGATTTAGTCTTCCAAAAAACAGTTAACACTGTTCCATCGGTTGGCATCACTGTTCCATCGATTTCATCTGTGAATACTGTTCCATTGGCTCAACCAGTCTCAGATTCACAAGGCACAATGTTACAAGCAACTACTGTTCCATTGGCTCAACCAGCTCCAGATCCACAACCATCTAATGTCCCTATGTTACAAACAGCTCCTGCGAGAAGTATTGTACATCCAGTCATACCTATGGAAGGCCCAAAGGAGAAGGAAAATGGGGAAAAGACGTGCATGCAACAACCAACTACTGCAGATTCTACTAAGGCTGCAGCAGAGGAAATCTCAAATCCACCTAAACAGTGGAATAGCCTCTTCCAAAGCAACAGATTGGCTGCTCATGGTATGTCATTAGAATATATTCCTCCTATACTAGTCAATGGGAAACCAGTTGGTCAATTGGTAAAGGAAGAAGTAGAGGAGGAAGAAGGGAAATGGAAAAGTGCTCTGGTGGTGTTTGTGTTAGGCAATAGCCCTGAGTTCAATGGAATGAAGAGATTTATTAATCTCCATTGGTCGCATGTGTCTGATCCTGAATTGTTTTATCATGAGGAGGGGTATTATATTGTCAAATTCAATTGCATTGAAGATGCTAAAGAAATATTGTGTGGAGGACCATATACGATTGCTAATAGACCAATGATTTTGAAACAATGGTCTGCAGATTTTGATTTTAAAGCAACTTTTCCTACTGAGATTCCTTTATGGATAAAATTCCCTAACTTACCAATGTCTTGTTGGGGTAGCAAGTCCTTGAGTAGGATAGCTAGTGTTCTTGGGAAACCAATATATGCTGATGAATGTACTACTAAACAGACTAGAATCTCTTATGCTAGAATGCTCATTGAGGTAAATGTATCAAAACAGCTGCCTTGTGAAATAGAGATTCTAGACCCAAATGGAAGGAGTTTCATACAGGATGTACTCTATGAGTGGAAACCTCTATACTGTGAGAAATGCTTGGAGGTTGGACACAATTGTCTAACCAAAATTTCACAGCCTATGCAAAAAGCCAAGGTAACCCAAGAATGGAGAGTGAAAGCACCAATTACAACAAGCCAAAGCTGCCAGGAGCTTCACACCCAGAGTCAAGTGGCAAGTAAGGAGATCATTCAACCTCCTACTGTGATTGAGGAAAAACAGAAGCAAGTTGTCCATGACTCTCCAGTTTTCAATATAACCAACTTCCCTCCATTGTCCCCTCTTGTTTTGTCCAATAGGTATGAAATTGGGTCAGTTAGATGGTCTGATCATCCCCACGATGAAGGGGGAACAAGTAAAACCCAATGAAGTGGATCTTTTGGAATATTAGAGGTGTAAATAAAAGGTTCAAACAAAAAGAAGCTCAGAATTATCTTAGGAATAATAAGTTTGACCTGGTTGGACTAGTTGAGACTAAGGTTAAACAACACAATGCAAATAGAATAGCTAGTTTTCTATTACCTAACTGGAGTATGCTCACTAATTACAACAGTGCAGTAAATGGTAGAATTTGGATCTTGTGGGATCCTTCAAAACTTGTGGTGTCTGGTCATATAGAGGAGGCTCAGATCATTCATTGTAAAGTCCAACACATCACTGGGGAGATTATCTGCTGGCTCTCAGTAATCTATGGTTTCAATGACTGTGATCAAAGGAAGCTACTATGGAGTTCTATTGTGAATCTATCATCTGGTATTACTGATCCTTGGCTCATTGCAGGGGACTTCAATGCAATTCTATCCACTAAGGAGAGGCAATCCAGCCAACAAGTGAAGCAAAGGGAATTGGTGGACTTTAATAACTGCATACAGCAATCAGGGCTTATTGAACTACCTTGGAAGGGGAACTTTTTCACCTGGTCTAATCAACAAAGTGGTAATGATAGAGTATGCAGTAGATTGGATAGAGTGTTTAGCAATTTTGAGTGGCAGATGAAGTGGAATCATGTACATACTGTATATGGTCAGCCACTTATATCTGATCACAACCCTATGCTACTAACTCTTGCAACTGATACAGTAGTAAGGAAAACTCCATTCAGATTCTTCAATGCTTGGATCCAGCATAAAGAATATCATGGTATTCTCTCAAGGTATTGGAGCAGCAAGGAGAAACACAACCTTCAAGGAGTATGCAATAATCTTAAAGCACTTAAACAGCCTTTAAAATCTCTTAATGTTAGAGACTTTAAAAACATTTCCCAAAGGATTGAAAGCAGCAGGAAAGAATTGATAGATATGCAGCATCAACTGGATCTTTCTTATTCAGACAATCTCCAACAAAAAGCAAAGGAAATGGTGCAGCAACTGGAGAAATGGTCACTTGTAGAAGAGTCAGCCTTACAACAAAAATCAAGAGCTAAGTGGATCAAGCTAGGGGATTCCAACAATAAATATTTCTCAGCAGTTATGAAGGAGAGGAGCCAATATAAATAGATCATTGAACTATCCACAGAAGGAGGTCAGAAGATAAATGAGTCTGAAGAATTGAAGAAGGAGATCAGGGATTTTTATCAAGCTCTGATGGGAACAGCAGCCAACACACTTCCAGCAGTAAATAAACTATATATGAGGAATGGACCAAAACTATCTCAAACTCAAAGGAAGGAGCTTATAGCTGATATATCTGAGAGGGAGATAGTTGATAGCTTGAAGGCTATTGGAAATGATAAAGCTCCAGGTATAGATGGTTTCAATGCCATGTTCTTCAAGCAGGCTTGGCATATCATTGGGAGGCAGGTGATGTTAGCAGTTACAAATTTTTTTCAAACTTCCAAAATGTACAGTCCAGTCAATTGTGCAACAATTACTTTGTTACCCAAGGTTCCCAATCCCCAAACTGTGAAGGAGTTTAGGCCAATAGCTTGTTGTTCAGTCTTGTATAAGATCATATCCAAGCTGTTGGCTAATAGACTCCAAAAAGTGATGAGTAGTATTATATGCAACTCCCAGGCAGGATTTATACCAGGAAGAAGAGTAGCAGATAATGTGATATTAGCTCATGAGCTAATAAAACAGTACTCCAGACAACACATCTCTCCCAGATGCATGATCAAGATTGATCTCCAAAAAGCCTATGACTCTGTGGAATGGAGCAGTCTACAACAGATTATGGAAGAACTTGATTTCCCTAGCAGGTTTATTAAATGGATCATGGAATGTGTTCAAACTGTTAGCTACACTGTTGTAGTTAATGGTGAAACAACAAAGCCCTTTCAAGCTGCTAAAGGATTGAGACAAGGAGATCCAATATCTCCCTTCTTGTTTGCTATCATTATGGAATATCTTAGTAGAGCTCTGGCACAATTGCAGCATACTAAGAACTTCACATATCATCCAGGATGTAAGAAGCTGGGAATCACTCATTTGAGCTTTGCAGATGATTTGTTATTATTTTTCAAAGGGGAACCTCAATCAGTAAGTGCTATGTTTCATTTCTTCTCTCAATTTCTAGCTGCTACTGGGCTGAAGGCTAACCTAAACAAAAGTGCAGTGTATTTTGGGGGGGTTGCAATTGAAAATCAACATCATATCCTCAATCTTCTTGGTTATGTTAAAGGTGATCTTCCTTTCAAATACGTGGGAGTCCCATTAACTACCAAGAAACTATCAGTTACTCAATGGCAACCTTTGGTTGATAAGATCACAGCAAAGATAACATCCTGGACAGCAAGATATCTATCCTATGCAGGCAGGTGTCAACTGGTTCAATCTGTTATTCTTGGAGTCCAAGCTTATTGGGCTCAGCTATTCATTATGCCTTCTAAAGTTGTCAAGCTATTGGAATCTATCTGCAGAACCTACATTTGGTCAGGGTTTGTGACCATCAACAAGAAAGCATATGTAGCCTGGGAGAAAATGTGTATGCCAAAATCTGTTGGGGGACTTAACTTAACTAACATCTCATTGTGGAACAAAGCTGCAATAGCTAAGCTAGGATGGGATTTAGCTCACAAGAAAGACTTGCTATGGGTCAAATGGATTCACAGTGTGTATGTTAAACAACAACAACTGGACAGCCTCACTATTCCAAATAATGCTAGCTGGATGGTAAGGAAGATAGTGGAAGGAGTAAAGCTACTGCAACTTCATAACTTGCTCAATGAAACTGCCTGCACTATAAGGAAGGTGTACTTGCAGCTGCTTGGAGATTCAGCCAGAGTTCCATGGAAGAATTTGGTTATGCAAAATGCAGCTAGACCAAAGGCTATCTTTAGCGTATGGTTACTGCTGCAGGATCGACTGCCTACCAAAAATAGACTGCTGCAATGGAAATTGAATATCTCAGGGATGTGTGTTATGTGCCAGCAAGAAGAGGAAACTAGAGATCATGTCTTCCTACATTGTCTCTATGCTACACAACTGAGACACAAAGTACTACAATGGCTGAATATGGATGACTTCAATGGACATAACTGGATGCAATTCTGCAATTGGATCATTCTACAATCCAAAGGGAAATCTGTCCGAGCTCTCACATTCAAGATGACTATCACAGAAATGTTTTATAGTATATGGTTGGAAAGAAATGCAAGAATCTTTGAAAACACTTACTGTAATTGTGACAAACTCCTAAGTAGTATAGCCTATATTTGTAATGTTCGAGCTCATCCTAGGCTTAGTATACATATTCAGCAGTTCATGATATGAATACTGAATATTAGAGTAGCATAGATTTCGTGTTTTTACTAGATAGGCAGTTGAGTTTAAAACTGTCTTTGATATGTAAAGACCTTTTGGTGATTAATAAAAATTTTAATTACCAAAAAAAATATAATATAATATAATATAATATAATATAATATAATATAATATAATATAATATAATATAATATAATATAATATAATATAATATAATATAATATAATATAATATAATATATATATATATATATATATAAATATATAAATTTTTATATATATTTAGTTTATTTTTAAACTATTGTTTGAAATTTTAGTTTATTTAAATTTATTAATAATATTTTTGAGTTTGTATAATTGCATTGTTTTATGTTTTAAAGTAAATCTTAGTATAAATGTCCTCACATGATCTCTAATTTATCTATATTATTTATTATTTAAATTTTTTTGTTCTATAGACTTTAGTTATGTGGCCTTATCCACATGCATACTATTTCTTATTATACTTAAGCAAATTTTTCTCATCTCAAATTTAAATAGCTTCTATCCTTTTTCTTTTGTACGATGAAATTTTTAATTTTTTTCTCTATTTATTCCTCAATTTTTATATTATATTATTCAATGCTTAATATTATTATATTGTCATGTGACTCAATTTCTTATCATATTTCTTTATAAACAAATTCATATCTCAAATATTTACAACAATGGTTCCACTATCATTTATATCTATATAATATTTCTAAAAATAAAAAAAATGAAATGGAAAAAAAGGGATCATGTTGTTAGTAATTCGAATTCTTGTTTTTAGAAAGTTTTGGAATATATTCACAATGAAAATAAAAGCCAATATTAGTTGATTTATACCTTTGAGTTAAATTTGATCAAATTTATTTTGCCTTGGTTCTTATTAGATTTTGTCCGAGTGCTTAAGATTTGTTCTTCTTAAGTTAAATTTATTTAATTATATAATAAATATTTACTTACGTATAAAATATTTATTTGTCGGATTTGTCACTATTAATATGACTTTATTATTCTTGTTATTAAAATATACTTTACTAATTATTTAATTGTTTTGCATTGTATATAGTTTGTATATTTTATGTAAGATCTTATTTTGCTGCTTGAATTTTTATTTTAAAGTCAATATATCTTTAATATCTTAAGTAGATTTTAGTTTTATTTTATATTTTAACTTACTCCAAAGTATAAATAGTCCTATGTTATCTCAATTTACGTCTTTCTATATTTCTTATTATTTTCTACTATAGTATTTAAATAAATTTTTTACCTCCATATTTCTAGCTAATATAGAAGAAAACCTATGAAGATCATTATATGATCTAAATGTAATAGCTATGGATATAAATATACATATAAATAAATATAGATAATATATTAAATTTGTCTAAGATCTATCTAGATTGTTTATAAGATTCATTCAACTACTTCCATGAATTATGTTTCTATTTATACCTTGTAATTATAGATATTGTCTTAAAATTACCAAGTGGCTTCATTTTAACTTGCCACTTGGCTTAACCACAATGCATACTACTCTCCTTTTAATATAATTAGTATTACTAGTATTAGAACCCGCGCGATGCGCGTATAATTGAAAAGAACGATCTACAACGTGAAGTTTAATATGTTAGTATTAATACCATCTTTACAACCAAATACTAAAATATTTTGAGACTCTAGTAAAACTTTCATTCCATCTCCTAATGAATGTTCCACAAAAAATAATAACACTATACAATTTGCTATTCCACGAAAAATAATGATGCTATATAATTTGCTTGATATGAAGCATGTGTTTAAGTGAACACTATTGTAGCAAATGATTAGGCACATATTGCAGTGCATTTTTAAAAAATACGCGTAGTGCTAAAGTTGAAGATATTCAAACTATATTATGGATCGTTAATTTATTCCACACTCGTCCTATGAGAAAATGTCAATTTCAATTTATGCTTGTTGTCTTAATTTTCAGATTGTTTGGTCACAAAGTTCTTCATAATATACAATCCCATTTCATATATTTTTATTTTGAAAATACGCTGCACAACTCTTCCAATAGTTGCTTGAATTCGATCTCCCTAAAATAAATAATTTTAAAAATTTTTTTAAGTTAGTAAGGCGCATAGCTTGAAGTAAATACATCACAACTTGAAAGGCATGAAAAAATAATAGCGGGTAAAAAAGTATGCACCTTTTCATCTTGAATAATTAATTCAATTGAGTTAGGAATTTTTGGTTTCTCACGGTCTAGAACATGCCACAATCTAACAACACGAACCTTCAAATTCCTACTCATTTTGGATATTGATATTTCGCTGATATATAGTTATAATTTGGAGCCATATTTTGCAATAGTTTGTACGGAAGCTAAACCCTATATAATGTAGAGAAGCAAACCCTAAGCAAAAGTTATTTAAATAAAGATTTCCAAGGAAAGACTATCGTAGGCATCTGAAATCCTAATTCTTAAAAAAAGTACGTATAAATTAATGTGTAAGAGCGAGTGCGATCAAGAAAAAAATATAGATCTTATTCTTTTAGCTTTGTGCTTTTTTTAATCTTCAACCTTCGGTTTTTTTTGGTTGATTAAAATTTTGTTAACCACCACATTTTTTTTCTTATCTTTTTCGTTTGTCCTATTGTTCATTTTTAATACTATTTCCTTTAATATAATATAGATGTAAACTACAAAACAAAATATTAATTAATTTTTTCTAGAAAAGAGGATATCTAACATAACTGAATTATTCATAAAATTTAATTAAAGATACCTATAGTAATGTATATTGTTCACAAATAAAATCAGATACAAAATTTATACTAAAAAAGAATTATTATTTCAACTCAAATTAATGTGTAAGATACAAAACAAAAATTTAATTAATTCTTTCTCAAAAGATAATACCTACTATAATTGAATTTTACACAAATTTAATTAAAGATACATGCATTAATGTATATTTTACCCAAATAAGGTTAGATACAAAGCTTGTACTAAATAAAGAATTATATTTCCACTTAAATTAATGTATAAAATACAAAACGAAAATTTAATTGATTCTTTTCAAAAAAGAATATCTACCATAACTCAATTATATACAAAATTTTAATTAAAGATACTTACAAGCTACAGTAATATATACTGTACCAAAATAAAGTCAATTACAAAGCTTGATCAATTAATGAATTAATCTGTCCCTACCATAATTCATTTCTACCATAATTTAATTTGTCCCTACCATAATTATAAAAAAAAGATTAACTAAATTATACTACTATACGTTATTTATTTTTCATATTAAAATCTATATTTAAACTTTACGGTGAATACTTTATGTAAGATATGATTTTGTGTGTGTAGTTGTAGATACAAATATACATACCAATATAAATATAGATATTGTTATGAAATAGAAGATTCTTACACTTCTATTTAAGGTGAATGTCTTTAATGTATTTAATTAGAGAGATTTTAGAGTCCTATTATTGGTAGCAAGATCTTCCTCCTCCCTATAAATAGAGGTGCTCTCTACCATTGTAATTCACCCCTCTCAACTCAATAAGAAGAACTCTCTCTACTCTTCTCTCTATTGCTATTGTTCTTGTTCTATTGTTCTTGTCTTTTGCTTTAGTTTATAACACGTTATCAGCACGAGACTCTGCCGTCTCAAGTACCATTCTCGAAAATCCAAGGTATTTTCCCTCTTCCTATTTTAATTTTCGAGTATGTCTGACATTATGAAAAGAAAGTTCGTTGCCCTTGAAATTTCGGGCAAGAACTATATGACATGGGTGTTGGATGCTGAAATCCACCTAGATGCTATGGGTCTCGGAGACACCCTCAAAGATAAAGAAAAAGCATCCACCCAAGATTGTGCGAAGGCCTTGATTTTCTTGCGCCACCACCTTGACGAAGGTTTGAAGATTGAATATCTCACCGTCAAGGATCCACTCGTTTTGTGGAACAGCTTAAAGGAGAGATATGACAACCTGAAGTTAGTCACTCTGCCACAAGCACGATATGATTGGGCCCATCTGAGGCTACAGGACTTTAAGTCCGTTTCTGAATATAATTCTGCTATGTTCAGAATTACTTCTAAACTGAAGCTATGTGGAGATAACATCTCCGATTACGATATGCTTGAGAAAACGTTTACAACGTTTCATGCCTCCAATATGGTACTGCAGCAACAGTACCGAGAGAAAGGCTTTACGAAGTACTCTGAACTGATTTCTCTCTTACTAGTGGCTGAGCGAAATAATGAACTGCTCATGAGAAATCATGAAAATAGACCAACTGGGTCTACACCACTGCCTGAAGCAGATATGGTGCACTCTCATTATGCCAAACATAAAAGGGACCATGGTCATGGTCATAAACGGGGTCAAAGCCAAGGACGTGGACAAGGAAGAAATTCCAAAGAAGTCCGTCACCCCACAAAGAGAGATAACCACCGAAAGCAGAAACGGTATCCCGAAGATCCTAAGACAAATAGTTCAGAAACTATATGTTATCGTTGCGGTGGAAACGGGCACTGGTCTAAGACTTGCCGAATACCAAGACACTTGGTTGACCTTTATCAAGCATCTCGAAAGAGAAAACGCCCTGAAACAAATTTTGTCTCTGATGACAACTTCGACTTCACCCACCTGGATGTGGCAGACTTCTTTGAGCAACCCGAGGGAAAGATAGACCACCTAATCGGTGATGGAACCATGATGAAAGAAGATGGAGCTGTTTGATTCTACTTGTATTAGTCAATGAATAAATTAATAGTCATTAGCATTAGCTCGTATTAGTTAATTCATGATATGATGTTAGTATTAGCCCTTTAGAATGTTTCAATATGCTCAAATATTTTTATTGTACAGTAGAGGTAATCGACTAACCTAAAAACTAGTCGATCGTCTAATATTTAGCAATAAAACGAACTTTTTTCCGCCAGGCCAGATATTCGAATATCAGAGTCTGATATTCGAATATCTGGGCCAGATATTCGAATATCAGAATTCCTATATTCGAATATCTGGCAAGATATTAGAATATGTGCTTAAATATTCGAATATCTAATATTTTTCGCATTAAAGTATTATTTTTTCCGCAAGGCATTATATTCGAATATTAGAATACAATATTCGAATATCCTAAATAACTGCTTCCCAAAACGCTGTTTAAACGCGAAACAAAAGAATTGAAGTTGTTTATACTTATATTTATGTATTTTTTTGTATGTCAAACTATGGGAAAGCAAAATGGATATCTCACAAAGCGAACTTGGATCAACATCCAACTGTAAAAGTATTTGCCTAGTTGATTCATGTACTTCACATACAATACTCAAAGAAAGGAAGTATTTCTCTCAACTGAATATGTGTAAGGCAAACATTACTACAATCTCTGGAAGTAGTAAATTGATTGAAGGCTCCGGAAGAGCTATAGTAACTCTGCCCAAGGGCACGATGTTAATCATAGAGAATGCAATGTTCTCCTCCAAGTCTATGAGAAACTTGTTGAGCTTTAAAGATGTACGCTGGAATGGCTACAATATTGAGACAATGGATGAAGATAATCTTGAATATCTCGTCCTCACTTCAAAGAATGTCTCCGGCCAAAAGAGGGTTATTGAGAAATTCCCGTCTTTATCTTGTGGCCTGTATTGGACAAGAATTAGTGCAATTGAGGCACATTCAACAGTAAATCTAAAGAATACTGAGTCCAATACATTTGTACTTTGGCATGATCGACTGGGTCACCCAGGATCAACCATGATGAGACGGATTATAGAAAGCTCATATGGGCATCCGTTAAAGAATTTCAAAATTCTTTCAAGTAATGAATATCCTTGCACTTCGTGTTATCAAGGCAAGCTGATTATCAGACCATCCCCAACAAAGGTTGGGACTAAGTCACCCCAGTTTCTGGAACGTATACAAGGGGACATTTGTGGACCTATTCACCCACCTAGTGGGTAGTTTAGGTATTTCATGGTCTTGATAGACGCATCCTGTAGATGGTCTAATGTGTGCTTGTTGCCATCACGCAACCTTGCATTTGCAAAGTTAATGGATAATAGATGAGAATAATCTTGAATTCTTCATGAAAACGAGGCTGCCCATTTCGGTTTGGGTTCACGCCATTTTGCATGCAGCAATGCTACTTTGTCGGCTGCCCGCTTCGGCTTAGGGTCACGCCATTTCGCATGCAGCAATGCTAGTTCGTCTCTGACTGACGAATTATCACAAATATTCCCTATTGCAATTGGTTTTGGGTCATGAACCCAATATATCCCATTTAAGAAGCTTTGGATGCGCAGTATAGGTGCATGTAGCACCGCCATCCCGCACCAAAATGGGTTTGCAAAGAAGGTTAGGAATATATGTTGAGTATGAATCGTCCTCCATTATTCGCTACCTCGAAACATTGACAGGAGATTTGTTCACTGCACTATTTGCAGACTGTCAATTTGATGAGACACTTTTCCCAAAATTAGGGGGAGAAGTCGGTGAAACCAAATGGGAAATTTTGTGGAAAAATGTATCATTATCTCATCTTGATCCACATACCTCTATTTGAAAGAAAGAGGTACAAAAGACTATCCATTTGCAAAGAATAGCAAATCAAATGCCTGACGCATTTACGGACTTGAAGAGGATAACGAAATCCCACATTCACGCGGAAAATGTTCCGATCCGTATTGAAGTCCCTATTGGACAAATATCTAGTGTCATATCCAATGAGTCAAATGCACGCCAGAAGCGTGGCAGACCATTAGGTTCCAAAGATCGAAATCCTAGAAAGAGGAAAAAGAACGATCTAAATGACACTATGAAAGAATCACATGAGGACGCTCATGATTTGATTAATTCCGAGATTCACGAAGAATCTATTGAGCCTGAGACTCTTGAAAATACGGAATGCAAGAATGTGAGGATCTCGAACCTCAGTCTGTGGTAGTACAAAATTAATTGAGAGCTCTCGAAGAGCCAATTATTACTATGTTGGAGAAACACAATTGAGTATTGTGCTGTAGTAAGTCTCAAAGAAACTTATTCAGTTTCCAAAGTACACGCGAAAGCGATTGATTATATTGAGACTATAAATAAAGGAAGGCTTTGATTCTCCTATTACTACAACTTGTAGCGGGGTAATTTGTATATGAAAAGCTACCCGCTTTGTTCTCCAGTTTGTACTACACAAACGAAAGAATGCCACAATAAAGTGGATATCTATTGGTATAAAACCCATGTCATAATAAACCCGAAGTTTATTGATAAGTGCACATGTCATGGTGTAAATTTGAAGTTTACCAATATTGATAATTTATTCAGTTGACATTCGTGTTATCCATCTCATTTGAAGTATGATGTGCAAATTCACATAGGTGAATATCAAAGAACTAGAAGTTCTTGTTCTCAGTAATGAACTGACCAACTAAAGAGTTCGGGTTGAAGCCCCTAAATTCTGGAAATATCAAAGGTGAATATGGGACCATTCACCCGCCATGTATACCACATATGATGCATCTATGGAATGGTTACATGCGCAATTGTTATTAACCCGCAGCCTGGCCGTGCTTGCGAGGTAAATCGCTCAGTAATCTAACTTCGAGCATAGTTTCCAGATTCTCTACTCAAGACAGTTCATCTTGATAAGTTGGTTTATATTAAAGTTGATTTAGCAAGATAATTATTGAGTGCTGCCACTTAATAGCTAAACTGTTTCTTATGAGAACTAAGTTATATATATATATCAGTTTGATATAAGTTGTATACGAGAGTATATTCTCCCCTCAAAAGTGGTTCAGGGTCAGGAACCAAAATAATTTCATCTTATATTAAGGTGCTGTGTATATTGACATAATGCACAAAGATGATTTCCCAAAGTTGAGGAAACAAGTTAGCTTTACTAACATGAGGGGGAGACATGATAAACACTTGAGAAAAGGTTACATGGGATGAATTATCATTTGTATATGTATATCCCCGAATATCATGATATGAACCTGAAGTTCATAAAAGGGATAATTCAATTGCAACATATTGCAAAGCATGCTATACGCATTTGCTGACCCAAAGAAAGTAACTAAATGGAAGAGATACAATTCAAGAAGAATTGATTCCATATGAAAGACATGTAGTTTTGAACCTATAGTTCAAATGCTTGAAAGATAAAAGTCAAAGGTATGTATAGTCAGTTTTCGATATCTTATTTGTTTAGTATCACTAATGAAAGTTTGATATGCAGCTAAAGTCTATTATGTGACTTACATGACTTAACTTGAAAGATTTAAGTTGCTTGAAGCATATGCAATTCTTGGTCCTGAAGTACCACATCCTAAGTACAATTTGTGTCCATATGTATCTTGCCATAACTATAAGCATGATGGCATTGAGAATGCATCTATGGAGATATTGAAGAGCTATTCCACGACATTATATGAAGATGTTCATATCTATCAAGAATGATGATTTCAAGGTGCGGAATATTTATTCAAGTCAATATGGTTGATTTACTTATCAAACGTCTACCAAAGATCGTTTTGAAGATGATGCACAAGATTGGAATGCAAATGCTCAAGGATATAAATCGATGTACTCATTAGGGGGAGTCAATGCGCGTTGCACTCTTTTTCCCTTACAAGGTTTTGTCCCACTGGGTTTTCCTTGCAAGGTTTTTAACGAGGCAACCAATAGGCGCATATTCAAACATGTGTACTCTTTTTCCTTACTTTAATTTTTCCCATTGGGTTTTGGTTTTAAGGTTTTATGAGGCACATCATTGAATAGACATTCAAGGGGGAATGTTATGAAATAGAAGATTCTTACACTTCTATTTAAGGTGAATGTCTTTAATGTATTTAATTAGAGAGATTTTAGAGTCCTATTATTGGTAGCAAGATCTTCCTCCTCCCTATAAATAGAGGTGCTCTCTACCATTGTAATTCACCCCTCTCAACTCAATAAGAAGAACTCTCTCTACTCTTCTCTCTATTGCTATTGTTCTTGTTCTATTGTTCTTGTCTTTTGCTTTAGTTTATAACAGATATAGATATATAAATTAGATTTATCTAAGATTTATTTAGATTATATATATGATTTATTAAACTACTTCCATTAAATATATTTTCATTTATAATTAAAATATTTTATGTTTTTTTAAAATTGTCAAGCGGTTTCATTTTAGCTTGCCACTTGGCATAATCATATGCTTCACTACTCTCCTTTTAATATAATATAGATTTTAGATCAATACTACTTGAAGTTGAAACAAAATCGACTAAGGGTGTGTTTGGTGTAACGGAAAATATTTTCCGCGAAAAATGTTTTCCAAGAAAATATTTTCTTGGAAAAAGTAGTAATCTTATTCATTTTCGGTGTTTGGTATGCAAATTAAGGAAAATGACTTCTCAAGAATATTCATAAATAATTTAGATATAATAAATATGAAGCCATAAACTTTCAAAGTAACAACCTTCTGGACCCGCAAATTTCATAAACTTTCGAACCGCCAAACATTCAAAACTGCAAAATTTTGTACCTGTAAACATTATAATTTCTAAACGTGTAAACTTTCAAACACATAAACCTATGAACTCATAATTTTGGAAATTGTAAAATTTTGAGCATTTAAACCGATAAATAAAAAAATTAAAATTGAAAAACATATTTATTTTTTTCGGGGGGGAGGGGAGGGGGGCTGGGGTGCAGTAAAACCCAAAAAATAGAAAATTAAATTAAAAAAAATAAAGTAAATTTTCTTGGGGGTGGGGGTGGAGGGGTGGGGGGATGGAGCAGAAAAATAAAAAATATAGAAATTTAAAATTGTAAAAAACTGAAATTTAAAAAAATATATCTTTTTTTGAAGAGAGGGTGGGAAGGTTGAGAAGAGGTTTGGAAAATTTTTTCCCTTATCTTGATAAGGAAAATTTTTTCATCCAATTAGAGAAAAATAAATTAACAAGAAAAATATTTTACAACATATTTAAGCCAACCAAACATGAAAAAATTGGAAAGCATTTCATCCAAACACACCCTAAATTTTTATAACTTCGTAAATTTCAGCTATTGGGTCCTAAAAAACGGCCTATTTATGTACTATGTACTCCTTCCAACAACCACCTACTGTTAGATACCTTATTAGAAAAAGAAAAAAATAAAAGGAAAAAAGGACTGGAATCCATTACAACATGGGCGTAATTTCGATAAATGTCAAGGGTAATTCCGTATCTGGATTTCTATAATATTGACCATATGTAATTTGGCCGGCACACTACAAAAGGTGTTTGGTGCACGAACGGAGAGAGAAAGAGAATCTGAAGAAACTCTCTGTCTCTCTCGTGAGTATACGTAAAAGTTTATAGAGATTCCCACTTTTTGTTATGCAGAATTTCATGGATTTTGATTATTATTATTATTATTATTATTGTTAATTAATGTATCTGATCTTTGCTGTGGGGATGCATGTAGCAGGAAAAGATGGCGTCAGATGGGAAAGTTCATGGATTTGAGGAGGTTGCCAAACACAACAAGACCAAGGATTGCTGGCTTATTATCAGCGGAAAGGTTTATCTTTTCTCATTTCTCTTCTTTTCTTTCTATCAATTTTGATTTTAGTCTTCGACGATCTTACTTGTACCGGTTATGGAATTTTTGGTTATCTGGTCTTTGAATCTGTTTGCCTTTTTTTAAAAGAAGTTTTTTGGTTAGATACCTGAGTTGTAGTAGGTGTCGTGACATTGGTATTATGGAATTTGTAGAAATTGGGATTTTTGGTGATAGCTTCGATCTAATTAGTGCTTTTTACTGAATTGTTTCATTGCATCTTCAGTATTTACAATTCTAATTGACCATTTTAAGCTCAGATAAGAGATTAGGACGATGACCTATCTATTTCCTAACATTATTCTCCTTTATGCCTATTGGTCTTCAGTTGAAGTGTCCAACTTTTAAACTTTAACTTTTCCTACTGAAGGAGTTTGGTGGTCCGTAAACGGTAACAGTCTTTTCCACGTGTTAATGAAGGTCGTGTTGGCCAGCTAATGCTGAACTGAACTTTGAGATTTCAGTCTTTTATCCAGGGAAACAAGGGTAGTTGTTTGTCTTATAGTTTTGATGCACAAAAGCTAGCATTGTGTATAGGAGCGAAGCTATGTTGGCCCAAGGGCTGACCATTCTTCGCCCAGAAATTATACTACGTATAAAGTAAAATATTACTCCCTCCGTTCCAGTTTATGTCAACTTATTTCTTTTTCTGTTTCAAAAAGAATAATCTCTTTCTAAAGTTGGAAATAATTTTGTTTAAACTTCCAATTCTTTATAACCACAAGTACTGTGGACCCCTTTTTTACTTGATTAGGACCACAAATTCAAAAAGTCTTCATCTTTTCTTAAGCTTTATGCTCAGTCAAACAGGTTCATATAAATTGAAATAGAGGGAGTACTTGTTATTGATTTAAAGTAAACTTTGAACACCCTTGCATAGCTTACTGGCAAGGGGTGTTCAAACTTTGAACACCCTTATTGAATTTCCCGGTTTTTATTGAGAAAAAGCCATGTGATTTATTTTTTATCTTTTATTCCCCCCACCCCCACCCCCACCCCCACCCCCTCTGGGTCTAAGCTGAGCAGTGAATTGGTTTTTGCCCATTAGATTTGCTACGTTAAAGAAGAGACTACCATCACAAAGTTTTGAGAGTCAGCTTAGTTTATCAAATAATATTCTGTGGACGGAAGTTAGAAGCAAATACCAATCGAGTTAGCTTAGTGTATCCCCAAAGAAGCTTTTTACTGAAAAATTGAACATGAGCATGGGAGAATTTTGCCTTTTCTATTTTATGCCGCTTCTAACCTAATTTCAATCTTAAATATAACCCTTAGAGCTCGGTGACCTGTTTCCTGTTAGAGATTGTCGGTTTGGACCTTCGGGTGTGAATAGTATTCCGTTTCTTCAGTAGATGTTTGCTTTCTTTTTTCCTCTGGTTGACTTGTTCTCCATTAAGTGTTGAATGCTTTGCATATTAAGGATATCAAGGTCCAAGTCTTTCTAATTCTATGGCTTGAAGGGAATATCTAAACATATGAATCTTGTTTGGTCATGCATCTCTTTTGTTTTAGTGTATCTCGGTTCCGGTGTCCTGAAAGAGGTAAAACTTTGTAGAAATATGCTTATGGCAAAAGACCTCGGGTAAATCAGAAATGTGTATATGGTAATGAAGGCGAAGAAGTATTACATTGCAGAAGAAAAGAAGACTGTAGCTATGGCTACTCTAAGTAAAATGAAGGAAGAAGAAGAGCCCAAACTAGGTTTCAGACAATAACATTAAGTTTTCGGACTTTTCTATGTTTGGGTTCTAGATGTTCTCTTAAAACTCAGCCTTACACGTGGAAAGAGTGAAAGGATCACACATGGTCATGATGATTCATTTTACACCATCTGATTCTAATTTTATAAGCTGAAGTGTAAATATTAGAATAGGGATGAGAAAATTTCTATACTTCTTCTATTTTTCTTTCATACTCTGACTCTCCCTTGCCCCCCTTGTTGACTTCTATGTTAGCAATGTTGGCTCCTCTGAAAAAAGAAGTATCTAAAGTTCTCTCCTTTAGTCAGAGTTAGAACCTTAATAAGTAAAATTCTAACAATCCGATTTATTATAATAAAATGTTCAAATGCATGTATCTGAGATAATGAAATACCTTTAGTTTTCTGTTATTATTGTTAGTGACTATCAACAGCTATCCAATAAGTTGCTCAACTCTGGGGACTACTTTAAGATTCCACAATAATCTATTTTCCTTTAGTTGCTTATGCTCAGTTCATCTGTTACGTTCAGTGTATAACAACAACAACCCAGTATAATCTCACTTAGTGGGGTCTGGGGAGGGTAGTGTGTACGCAGACCTTACCCCTACCCTGGGGTAGAGAGGTTGTTTCCAAATAGACCTCCGGCATCCTTCCCTCCAAGAACTTCCCACCTTGCTCTTGGGGAGACTCGATCTCACAACCTCTCGGTTGGAAGTTGGGGTTGCTTACCATCAGAGCAACCCATCTTGTTACGTTCAATGTATACCAACTTATATCTCATCTTGATGCTCTTCCTTCAAAGGTCCAACAGTTTTATGTTTTTCCTTGCCTAAAATGAATTTCAATTCATGTCTGCGTATCAAATTGTTCTCAGGTGTATGATATAACTCCATTTATGGATGATCATCCTGGTGGTGATGAAGTTTTGCTTTCAGCAACTGGTAATCCCTTTTTTCACGCTTCAGTTTATTTCGGTCGTAAGCGTCGTCAGAGGCGTATGCTATACCGAGGGGTCATTGGCACCCGTAAAGTTCGGCAAAAGTTCTATGTATACATGTATATGTCTTTAGAAAGTAGTAATATATTAGTAGTAGACACTCTATATACAAACCAGATTTTTGTTGAGTCCAAAAGTCCACCCCGACCTTCAAATCCTGAGTCCGCCTATGAGTGTCGTGTGGCATGAATACTGAATTTTGATTTATTATTGAATAGGGAAAGATGCAACCAATGACTTTGAAGATGTTGGCCACAGTGATTCTGCTAGAGAGATGATGGATAAGTATTACATTGGGGATATCGATGTGTCAACAGTTCCCCTAAAACGTTCTTATGTTCCACCGCAACAAGCCCCATACAATCCAGACAAGACTCCAGAATTCATTATCAAAATTCTACAGTTCCTTGTACCCCTCTTGATCTTGGGCTTGGCCTTTGCAGTACGACACTACACCAAGGAGAAGTAAATTCTTCTGGATTCCAGTTTGCATCAGTCCACTTATTCTTGATTTATGTAGTTGTTTAACGAACACTTGGTTTATCTTGTTTTAGTTCATTATCGAGCTACAACAACTGAATGTGATCATCAATTTTGTGCTGTCCTTTGCAACTGCTTTGTCTGGTACCTCTTGGAAACACTAGATTTGACTTTGGCTTGTTTTTTTTTTTTAATATTTGAGAGTATCTCGTTTCCATTTTTAGATTTTTGTGTGTTCTTCTATTCTATACCGGAAGGGAGCTTTGGCGTAACCGGTAAAGATGCCTCCATGTGATTAGGGGGTCACGGGTTCGAGCTGTGGGAGTTGTTAAGATACAGGGTAAGACTGCATATAATAGTTTCTTAGTAAGACTGCATATAATAGTTTCTTACGGTCCGACCCTTCACCTGTCCCTGCGCATAGCGGCGCTTAGTGCATCGGGCTGTCCTTTTCTTCTATTCTATACCGGTTAATTAGTTGCAACCAACCTACTGAATTTTGGGATAAAAATTATGTTTTTGCTCGAGCCCTTAGAGGTGGCAAGTTTTGCCTTCCCTCTTTTTGCCAACTATAGAGATTATGCTTACAGATACAGATTTTCTTTCTGTCCTAAAATTTCAGCTGATTTGTTCTCTTTGCTATGTATCCAACTTTTGCATTAAGCGGAATAGACTTTTGACTGCAATTTCAAGTATTACGAGGGTCACAAAAATAGTAGTGAATGAATTGAGGAAAATCATGAAATCTCAGGTTTAAATCTTAGCATGACAAAATATACTTATCTGTCTGAAGGGTAAAATTACTAGATACTTGTCAAAGAGTTAAGTGAACTCATGGTTGCTCATACATTTTTTGTCACTAGTGTATTAGAATTATCTATATAAAATAACGAATAGTAGGACATTATCTTAGAGTATCCAATATTGACAAAAACTTGAACCAGGTTTCAGAGTTTTTTCATTACGGGAAAGTGGGGCGTTCATGGTTCAATCAGTTTTTCAAATATTAGAACCGAACCGAAACAATTAAGTCGGTTTTTCCTCGATTCGATTTATGTCGGGTTTTGCCGGTTTTTAGATTTTTCGGTTATTTGTCGGGTTTTTTAAAAATATAAGACATACATAACCAAACACAAATTCCGGCGATCACATTTTCAATACAACACTGTCAAATCAATTGCTTTTGAGAAATTTATTTTTTACTAAAATATATTGATGATAGTTTAATCAAATAGTGATGAATAATTTAAGGACTCAATTAAAAATATATTATTTTTAACACGAAATGGATTCTTACACTTAACAAAAGAATACCACCAATCAAACTAGAATATAAAGGTAAAGAACTATACTAAAAATGCAAAGTATTAACATCTACCATAAATTTTATGAAACTTCGTATAAGAATATGCATATATATAAGTGTAATAATAAATTTGAAATAGCTAATCCTATAGTCGGTTTGGCTCAATTTTTTTCGGATTAAAATCAAAACCAAATCAAAATTGGTCGGTTTTTAAAATTCAAAACCAAAACCAAACCAAACCAAAAAGTATCAGTTTTTTGGGTTGGTTTGGTTCGGTTTTTCGGGTTTTTATGAGCGCTAGGTGTGTACATAGGTCGGGTTAGTTTGGATTTCACAATTACCAAAACCAAAACGGATTATTAAATCTAAATATCAAACCAAACCAATACAACTCGGGTTTTTTACTCTCGGTTTTTACGGGTTTTCTTGGTTTTCGGGTTTTTTCAGTAAAATCCTCGTAGGACAAAACATATAAATTATGCACAAAATATTTCTTTAGTCCTAGTAAGATATAACTATATAAAGCATTTTCTAAGAAAATAATACAAAATATGAGATATGTCATGGCATTATCCTAAAATATTCAACAATAAAGATAATAAATTATGTAATATAAATATTACTAATTAAATTCATAATAAAAATAAACATAATCAAAGAGTACTAAGTCATGCTAAAATAAGTAGACCAATAAGGGAGTATTAAATACATGCCTAAACGTTAAAGAAAAAACAAAAATAGATTATGCATTTTTATCTAAATTATTGCAAAATAAAAAATAGATATTGAATACATTCTCGTTTGTAGTATTGAATTAAATATATTTTGTTAGCATTAGTATTAATTTGATTTTGGTTTGGGCTTTTATTAGCACTTCTTAATTTACTAATGTTAATTGCTATAGTTCTAAGTTCAACCTTGAAATAATACCTCAAAAAATAAAATTATGAAATCTTTTTGAAATATTTATAAATTACATCGCAATAAGTATATTTATATATTAAATATGTCTAAAAGTTCTATATATGTAATGTCGGATTGGTTTGACTTCGGTTTGACTTTCTTTAGTTAAAACCATATCAAACCAATTATGGTCAGTTTTTTTTCCAACACCAAACCAAATCAAATTAACTCATAGTCGAATTTTTTTCTCGGTTTGACTCGGATTATCGGGTTGGTGAGGTTTGTTGGTTTTCTTTGTATTTTCCTACGGGAAAGTATAGGTACCAATTTTAGCCTATATTCTTTCTTTTAAAACCTAGTTTAGTCTATTTTGTATACAGTTTCAAACTTCAACTATTGACCGCGTATTAAAAAGATGTGCTAGAACTTATTTAAGAGTGATATTCATTCATGTTCGTCATTAAAATAAAAAAAAATTAAAACTCTATTGTTGGGGTTTTTAAAAGCATGAAAACTTATAATTGGGTTTTGTGCTTTGATGATATTTTGAAAAATTGATGATTGAGGTTCATTGGAGATGTCATTTTTAATTTATGGTTAATATTTAAAGCTATTTGGTGAAGATTTGAGCTATTAGGTGATGTTTTAATTCGTAAGAGACCAAACCCAATTTTTATATATAACATTATGCAAATTTATAATAATGTGTATAATTTATAATGCATAATGTTGTATAACAGGCTACGTAGATAGAATTTGTTATATTGGATTGTACTTGTGTACAAATCTCTCTAAAATATATTCATTGTCTTCCTAACTACCAGCTTGCACCACGGTCATCCTCATGTGATCTTCCTCCTCCTCAGGGAATAGATCTAAAGGAGGAGTTATTTGGACCTTGCATCCCAATCAAGCATGATTTTGACCTTGATGCCAAGTGCTCTCTGTCTCTTAAGTCATGGACATCTTACAAGGGTGTTCGGGTACTCTTTTAACTGGCAGAAAGATGAAACCTGCTCATTTAATTAAACTTAAAAGGAAGTTATTAGTTGACATTAAGGATGTGGTTTAAATTATGGGGACAATATAGGTAGGAACAAGTTCGTTCCGGAGCCCATTGACACCTGATCTGAAGTAATCCTTCTGGAGATAGTGAAAGAAAATGCAATATTGCAACAGATTTATGAGCACGTCGAACAGCTGCAGCAATAGCTCAGCAGAGCTGAAATATTCTGCAGCTGCACAATTATGTTTGGTATATCATAGAAAAACTTCATTTAAGCAAAGTTTAGATATTTTACGATATAGCTACTGCTTTGATGATTAAGAAGACAAATTTTGTCAAAGTAGCAAATCAACCACAATGCAGCTGAAACCCATGCTTTTCTTTCACAATTCCATCCCTTCGTTCAGGGAGAACACTCCTTGCAACCAAATCCCATTTTCTTGGGGAGGTTGCAATAGGAGATTCATACAAATACTTCAACTAAAGGCCACCTTAGGCGCATTAACAATAGAACCAAATTAAAACTTTAACATCAAGCATGGTACACAATCTGGAATACAGGCTACCAGCGAATACCTACACTAAGGTTCAACCATTTGCAGCCTGCATGTAGGATATAGTCGCATAAGTTATTTCCTAGGTGCAAATTCTTTTTGACATTTGCCTGTTTTTTAGCCAAAAGAATGCAGCGACAGTACTTGACCATGAACTGTCTTCAGGTAGAGCGGTTCTTCATGTGTACCAGAGATGCCTGCAGATTTCAATAGCATCATTCCGCGTAATAACTTCCAAGAAAGCAAAGAGAATAAATTAGTGTAAAATCCGGGAAAGCGCCATAACAAAGGTGTCTATATCTTCTCATGGAGAGTGACCACCAAGTCATGAGCATCATCTAAAAGCTTCCATACATCCAGTTGACCAGCCATGCTCTGACACTCCCTTAAAATTTCATCCATGCTACTATACTTCTCTATGATCTGTTTCCTCCGTTGCAATACAGATGCTGCAATTGCATAAAGCAAAAGATCATCTGTTGGTGGGGCACGCAGCCTAATCCTACTCCAGGCAGACTTCCCAATCCCGGCCCTAATAGCCGCTTGGTCTGCCCACATTACTTCCCATATGCAAAGTGTTTGCTCAAAAGTTAATTCCCTCCTGAAAAGCACTACCACCATCCTGTACACAAAAAAGCAATCCTCTGCTTGGAGCTTCTCCAGGTGTCGATAGAGATGTGAATCCTTGTGCTTGATGATCTTAGAGATAATGTTTAGCTGCCTCCTGATTCCAACCTCATCAAGCCTGAAGTTATGCCGAGCCTTCTTCATGAAACCAACAAAGCACCAAAAAGCTTCATGGTCCTCTGTCATAACAGTAATTATCGGTGAAAGCAAATCGCTCATCCCCTGACAATAGCCAATTTCAGGATCATATAGAGCATAGGCTTCAAGAATGGAGACTAACCGAGCAGCATGCAGGATCCTAGGGGGCTCTAGGTGTTCATAGTCCTTTAACCCAACAGCCTCTGCAACACGGTGTGCCCTGCTCTCTGATACTACAGCTTGAGATGGGGAATATGCTATCCACTCTGCATTAGCACGAATTGCATCAAGCCGAATTATTCGTTGCCATGTACCAAAATCTTCTGCACTACAGGGCCTTGAAGAAACTTCTGTCTTTGAAGGAGAAGAGTCCTCCTTAGAAGTCACTTCAGCAACTTCAGCAGTATTCTCATCCATGCTTTCTGCGGAGGGGACAGTTTGACTAATATCAGGATCTGCAGAGGAATCCGAGTCTGATGACTCAGAGTCAGAGACATCATTTGGCTCCATCACTCGTTTGGAACTGCAAAATTCATCTGTACCACCGGGGTTGTCAGAATCCTCGATGTATGGGCTCCTGTCCTCACTAGAGAGAGATTCCCGGGCAGTAAAAACATCTTCATAGTCGGGGGAATCCGTTCCTTCAGTGATATTGCCTTCATCATCACTTCCCACTCCACCAGTTTCCTTCATTTTAAAAGTTCCATTGCGTTTCAGCAGTCGGCGACAATCTCTCCGAAGGCTCTCATATTCCCTCCTGCACTCACAGATCGACTATAAGGAGTACGAATCATGCAGTTAAAAGGTAGTTGGAACAATATTAACACACAGATAACTATGACCCATCAACTGATTACACACAGAACCCTCTACATTTTTACAAGATAAAAATAAAGGGTTTTCTTGCATCTCAGTCCTTTTTTTGGCTAGGAAGGATGAATCTGGTTATATTACCTTTTCTGATTTCTGATACAGTCTCTTTCTTCTTTGGAGCTGTTCAACTCATAGCTGCAGAGAGACATAAAGTAAGTCAATCTACTACAACCAAAACGTTCACTGTCAGGGGAAAAAAGGGGGGAAAAGCATTTGTGGTTGCAGGAACGCATTTTGTCAAATAAAGAAACGTCACAAGGTATGCATTGTCACCGAACTTGACAGAGCAAAGTAATTACACTGATGCAAAAGCCTAGGAACTGCTCTAAGGATTTGGGTGAGGGATGCATTAGACAATTAGTGCTTTATCATAAAAAGGTACTCATTTCTTCTCCATATAGTTATCTCATCTGAGTTAAACTCAAGACACGACTATTAAAGTAAATGTTGAAATTTACAATGTATATTTTTAATGAAAGTAGATCTGACAATAGATATATGGTAACCCAAACCTGAGATATGGTAAAATTGTTATTTCAAATAAAAAAGGGCTTAGAAGAAGATATTATGTTGACTTCTTAAAAGACCTTTTTGATAATAGAATAGAGAAAAAGCTTTGAAAAGTGCAAGGAAAAAAGTATCCATTCTGGGGATTATAGACAAAGAATTAGATCAACCCAAATATAAACTAAGACATTTAATTTGGACTAAATCATCAAGATGTTCCTAAAATTTCTTAATTTATACATTTATTTTGGCTAATAAGCACTTGTTAGGTAACATCTCTGATTTAGGCCTAATTTTTTTAAAAGAATAAAATGAATTTGGGCAAAAAAATTAATTATTGTTGCAATTCACTTTCCCACTCTGTCGAATCAAACTACTAAGTTCCCGCCTCAGGTTACTTTGTCATTCAAAAACTAAATTTGAAAAATAATGTGCAACAAAAAAACACACGTGATGTTTTGATACAAAGTGTCTCCACATTATATACAGTTTTAAGTAGTACTATTCCTGCAAGTACTGTTCAGGAAATATTAATGTGGAACTATCTCTCCCAAATGGGACTAAAACCCTCTAGAAACATTGCCCATCGTCACTTCAAACAGTTAAAAACAATAAAACATTTATAAGGGATTTGTCCACTCTAAGCTTAGTTCTACATGGCAAGGGTAATAGGATCCACTGATCCAGAAACCTAAATTGTCACCAAGAAATGAAGTACTGCTAGAGCAGAGAATAATTTTGAAACAATCTTCTACAGAAAAAATTCGTAACATAATAGAGACCTTGGCAGTGAAGCTAACATGCATAACTAGAGGTCCAGCAAGAGGATGTGTTTAAAGATAGACAGTAAGAGAGTACTGGTCCCAAGCATCATCACACTAGAAGCAGGTACTACATCTGAATGAAGCACATGGGGGTAGTTATTAAATATATAATTCAGGGGAAGTGTAAAGAGATGATTTTATCAGTCACTACAAGTAAATATTCAGATGATAAATTATTATTGATCTAGAGAATCAGATGATAAATTATTATTAATCTAGATAATAGAACTCCATTGCCATCTCTCGTGGAAATTAAAGCAACTACAATTGGCTAAATAAAGGAAAATAGGAAAGAAAAAAAAGGGCAAGCTCATTATCAAACTTGACAAGGTAATTATTACATGAGAAAGAAATACTTACACCCCAAGCAGAAATGGCCAAACCTCTGCCCTGATACTTGGATCAACACCCTACATGAAAGGGCCAACACATTAATCAACATACTCTTGTTTGGAAAGCAAGGAAGGGAAACGGTGATGGTAAAACTTTTCATTGCCTTCTTTAGTCGTGAAAATTTTTTAGGCACATAAATATCATGTTCCTGTTGGAATAGAGAAGCATGAAAATTTTGAAAGGAAGTTGGGTAATTCACAACTTTCTTTCACACTTTCTTTTTGGACACCAAGCTAGACAGAATGATCTTTCTCCATCTCCTACTATGCCTTAATACACCAAAAGAAGTGAGATAATCTTTTCAATCCCTTTTTGAGAGGAGAAAAGTCTAGAGTAAAAATTAAACAAAGCTGGGGAATCTATAACTTCTCATGGTCTTTTTGGATTCCAAACAAGAAAGAATGGGTTTCTCAACTCAATTTTATGTAAGTCCCTTAACCAAGCAAGGGAAATCCAATCATTCTCTATTAGTTCCTCTTTTAGGCCTTCCTTACTACTCCTAACTTCTCAAACAAACCTTCTAATGTTTGTTGCCTTGATAATCTTTGTGTACATTGAGATAACAAAGATGCAATCATAAGAATTCAAGGTGGGCAGAAACTCACTCCGCTTCGGACTTTCTTTAGAAATTTAACTCCATCGTCACGAAGTTTTCCTTCTGGTGTGAAAAAGCCTCTCCACTGTTGGGGTGCAAGAGCACGTTTTCTTTTTCTACGAGACCATGGTGATTTGAGATGACCTCTGAAATGAATGATAAGCATGAATAAGCATTTTGGTAAACAAGAAGCGCACGTCTAGGTAACACTATATCTTTGTTTTTGTTAGGTGTCAGGGTAACAACATCACCTCGAAATAAATATATAACATCCCTATCCTGGGAAAGATGAAGAGAGCTACATATCATATCAGTTTCCATTTCATTCGTATACTTAATTTATCCTCATAAACACAAACTCCGTGAAACTTCAAACATGGAACCCTACTTGTGTCACCGGGAGAAAAGAGGAGGAGAAATTAGCAAGAGGTCAACAAAATTGTAACTTTCATACTTTTAATCACGTAAGCAGACAGATAGAGAAACTATTGCCCGCATACATCCAATAAACAAATTATATCAACTAATGACGGTTTCCAACCTTGTCTAATTTAAATAAAAGATATTACTATGACTTGTTCAAAGCTTATATCTCAAGGAATAACACAAGTTCATTGACAATAAAAAATCCAATCATAAAAATACGAATAATCTAAGGACCCTCCAGACATAGCAGGACTGAGATTGAGCAATGATATGAAGGATTCAACTTTAGCACTGGGGCACCTCCTAGCAAAAAGAAGAGGACCACAGATTGAGATCTGAAAAACAGGTATGCTTACATAAAATGGCAGATGAATGATCAAATGGAACAGTTACAGAAACTGAGAAGAAGCAGATCGAAGCAGTTTTAGGATAGGAGAGAGACTCACCGATTAGAGGAAGAAGAAGAAGCTGGTGAGGATGCAACAACGAATAAGACTGATCTCAAATGAATCCACGACGATGACGATGACGATGACGGTGATGATGAAGATGGTGAAGAGGAATTTGAAGACGACGAAGTCTGACTTCGTTTGAGAGCTCTCATCTACTTCTACAACTGACTCACTGTTTTAACTGTGAAAAATAGAAGAGAGAAGAAGATCTACTCTACAGATTTCTAGGGTTTTAAATTGAGTCCGGATATGTAAAAGTAAAACACACTCTTCCTTTTTTTCTTTTTTTTTCTTTTTGGTTACAATATGTTTTGATATTTGTGCGTTTTTACCTAGTAGAATAGAAAACGGCGGCGGCCAAGGCGAGTCCGGCCAAGGCCGTGACTGCAAAAGCTATACCGGCATTGGAAGGTTGACGGTCCATCCAGAAACCACCACCGTTGCCTCCGCCGCCAACGCCGCCGATGAATAATCCACCGAGCTTACTGATTTTGGTGCCGATTGATTCAACAGCATTAGTAGGAGCCCTGGACACGGAGGTGAAGAACAAGAAAACGAGCATGGAGATTGATATGAATCTAGAATCACGAATCTACCCCTGAGCTGCTGTACCGTGCCGATTAGATTTTCCACCATAACCAACTCAACCTTTCCTTTCCCTTCTGCCTTCAACTGCTTTTTCTTTTTGGGGTTTGGGATTTGCCCTTTTTTTCTTTTTCTTTTTTCTCACTTTGGTTTTGCTATTCTCATCAGTCTCTTTCTGAAGTGTGCTCTCTTTGATATCACTGTGATGGAGAGAGAGAGAGAGAGTCCTAGTGGGTTTTTGTATGTGTGGGGATTGTTTATTTCTCTTTTTTTGTAGTGGGGCTAGAGAGAGAAAGCACTGCACAGAGCTCTTCTCTCTTCCAGCCTTTTGCTTTTTTGTTACCGCGGGGATTTCTTTTGGGCTTTTTAATTGCGAAAAGTGTTAAATATACCCCTTTATTATTAAATTAAATAAAGAAGTTTTCACAAATGACTATAATTTATAGGCTTATTGCAAGGTACACTTATAATTTAGTTAATTATATTTCGTAGCAACTAATTATTTGTCATAGGATGTATGTTGCTACATTCAATTGATCGTATAGATTGAATTTAATTCAATGTGTCTGTTCTTATATATTTTACATTGTATTCACCAAAAAATTAAGAAATAGCATATATGTTATTGTATTCAATTAAGGTTGTATATACTATATTCAATTCGGCTATATTTATTCTTAGCTATTTTACATTGTATTCAATTCGACCGTATCCAAACAATAAAAATAAAAAATACAGGAATATTCGATTGTATTTAATTTATTGTATTTATTTGTAGCTACTTTATACTTTATTTAATTTATTATTTAATTCGGTGATATTCAAATAATAAAAATTCAAAAAATACGAGGATCTGTCAAAAAATCTCCTTTAGAATACATAGATACGGGCAAAAAAACAAACAATAAATTATATTTACATTCAAAAATGCATAATACACTCAAATTAGGCCAGATCTGAACCGGCTAGATTTGAGAAATACCAGAAGCAAAATATAGCGAGCAAAATCGTTAAAAAATCCCTCGGTCTAGTTGAAGTTGACAACAATGGCGGGTTGATGACAACCGTCAGATCTAGAACTCGAAATCATAAATAAAAAAAGGACAGATCAAGAAAAGAGGACAAAGAAAATGGCGAAGAAAAAGGGGAGGAGCAGAGTAATACCCTAAATAACTTATATAGCAAGCTTGTTTTTATATTTTGGTATAAAATAGAAAAGGCCAAATACATCGGCAACCCCTTAAAGTTATCCTTACTTTTTACTTTCACACTTCATCTTAAGCTTGTTCCATTTAAACACTCCAATCACACCGAAAATAAACTCAGCTTGGAAAATGTATAGTTTCTACCAAAAAATATATAGCTTCTGCCGGAAAAAAAAAATTGGTCATCTTCTTAGCCCAAATTTGTTCCCACCACTACCACCGTATCCTCATTTGGATCTGGGCACAACCACCATTAAATCTAGCCACCATCATAAACTTCTCATTTTTCTTCTAATTTTTAAGATATGGCTGGGTGGTGCAATTTGGTCTTAAAAGTTGCAACATCCTAGCTGTCTACCTCATCTTCTCAGTTTATCTTCCACCATAGGAGCGATCATGGGATGGCACAAACTATAACTGTGACAAGAGCCCCCTCATTTTTAATCGTTCGGCGAAACTTCATTTTTTCCGACGAAATTTTATTTTCTCTCAAGAGTTAAACTTTATGACTTAGAATCTTAACCTTAATCAGATCGGGCTAGATCCAAGGAGATCTAATTGGAAATAACAATTTTTGGTGACCCTCATGCATTGGTGTCTTCTTCTCGTTTTTTTTTGTCTACGTGTTAGAGATATAAAAATATATGGTAAAACTCCGTCATTCTTTTTAATTCGATCTAAATTTATTTCTGGCGAACTTGTGGTTTTGGAGTTTTATTGTTTGGAAACTTCAAATTGTTGTTCGTTGATTGTTATGATTGAGTTCCATTTTTTGATTCATTTGGATTAGGTTTGATTTCATTACTCTAAATATTTCCATTTTATTCTACTCGTTTGATGTTCTATTTGTTTGCCAATGATTTTATTGATATTCTATCCATGATGTTCTGTTTATTTACTGCTGCAATTTCGAAGAAAGTTGGCTGAAAAATAATTTTTTGGTGAGGAAGGGTCATTAGGGAAGATGACGATGGGTGGGGTTAAGTCAAATCAACGTGTCTTTATCTTACTCGTCACTCCACCGTGTGAATTACACACGCTTTTTGTGTCTGGACACCTAAGAATTGTGTCTAAATGATACATTCGAGATGTGGTTGGAGTGTTTAAATGGAACGGATGTAAGATGGAATATCAAAGTGAAAAGTGATGATAATTTTAAGGGGCTGTCGATGTATTTGGCCAATAGAAAATTTAGCTACATATGGTATTTTTTAAATTATAAGGATAAATATGATGTATAATTTTGTTAGACCATGTCATTTCAACTAAATATTATTTAAATTTGCAATCATTATACTTTTCGTTTATTTCCTGGGCAAAATTTTAGATGTATCCTTATTTTAACGGATATAACACGTAGCCGTTTTTTAATTAAATTACCAACATATAAAATAAAAACTCCACTCGGCCTAAACTCATGACCCTTGTGTTTAACCAAAAAAAATAATTTGGTCAAAGCTCGAATTTAGAGAAAAAAAACCGGGTTACTGATAATCTAGAGACCAAAATAATAGGCTTTCAGAGAATAAATATAAAGCAGTAAGAGTTTAGTATTTCAGTATGATGTCAACAATATTCTGTGTGTTTACAAATGATGAAACTTCCTCCTTTTATAGTTGATAAAGAGTAATGTATTGATTTAAATAATAAAGAGTATTTAATGAGATGTTACACAATCATTGCTATTAAACTGATTAACTAACGTATCATGTATTTAATAATAAATGTAGACTACTTTTTGTCATCAGATTCTTGTCTTCAGTCCCCTTTTTATCCGCTGATATTAAATGACTTGAATAGACATGAGACTCGTATCTAAGATTCTCTCTTGTGTCTATTTTCTTTTCTTCTCCCGTGCCTGTTGTCTTCCGTGCCTTTTAATCATTTATTGTTCTTTGAGTGATTGACTAGTCCACGTGTCACGACACGTCATCTTTAATTCAAATTCAGTTTTTTCCCAATACAGATAGTCCCCCCACTTCTCATTTATTTATCAATTAAATAATTGGTAAGTGGGTCAAAAAAAAATTGTCACAATTAATGCTTGTGTCAATATTGAAGTCGCATCTGTCTTTCTCATTTAATGCTCCATACACATGTCACCTTCTGATTGAATCTGCAGTTTTGTACCCGTTTTTTTAGGCCTGTTCAACTTCCTCTGTTTACGAAGTGATGGTTATCTTTACTATAAGCTTTCCATCATTGCTCCCCTTAATTTTGACGGTTATTTCCATATAAACTTTTAATTCACACTTTCTTTGTCTTCTTCTTCATCAATTTCCATCAAGCATTCACATTCCCTCTCTTTCTTTTACTTCTACTTGCTTCAAGATTATCTAACAATGACATCTCCAAACCCTAACCCCAGAAAGGTTCTACTTCTCGATCAATTTCCTAATGCACCTGCTCCGATCAAACATTCAAGAGGCAGAGGAGGAAGACTTCGAAGTATGGGATCTACACGTGGAGGTTTAACTCGTTCTGCCCCTCCTTCTTCTGGTTCTGGAATCAAAGGTTCCTCTTTCAAAACTCAATCTTCGAAAGGTAAAGAAGTTTCAGACCCTTCTATATAACCCACAGTTGAAGAAATCATACCGAGTGATTTATCTTTTGCAAGTGATAGAACATCCCTTCAAAAGTAAATTGCAAAATTAGAAAAGATCGATTCTTATCCTTCTCTTATAACTGAACTCACAATTCCTACCATTAGAAGAGATTGCAACTGGAAAGAGAGTGTTCGTTTATCAGTTCCTTCCATAAACCAGAGAATTTCATCTTATAGAAATGAATTTTATTTTGTTTATACTTACCCTCACTTTGGGGTTCAAACCTGTCATAGATCTAGTTATCCTCGGTTTTTGTAGGTTTTTCAATATTTTCTTAGCTCAGATTGGCCCTTTAGTTTGGAGGGCTGTAGCTTGTTTGAGATTCTTTTCTTCTAAGGCAAAATCAATTTTACATTTTCTCATCTTATCCACTTGTACCACCCTATTTTACTGCGCCATGGGATTTTTACCTTAACTGCAGGGAGTAAGAGAGTTTTGGTAAACGCGATGACGATAAAGATCGTGGGTGGTATCTTCGTTACATTGCTATTCGCAACAGTGGATTTTCTAGGAGAATCAAACATTCCTTTCTCTGAGAAGTGGAATTTTGCACGTAAGTTTCTACTTACCTTTCCCGTACCTATTTTCCAAGATTTTGATTTTATATCTAAACTTATCCCTTTTTTGGTTTTTTGTAGCAACCATGGGTGATGTGGAACCTGTTCCCAACTTCCGCGGTTGGATAGATTCAATTTTGAAAATTGCTTCTAAGAAAGATATGACTTGGAAGTCTATTTCCTCCTTACATATGTGGATAGTGAAAACACACAGTATATATTTCTTTTCGTGTATGTTTCTTAGATGTATATATATATTGAATAATAAACCCAAACCTTTATTTTTATCAGGATTTGGAATAAAAGGGATGGCAGCGGATATTGCTTTAGCTACGCGCACTACTGTCAACACCTCCCTTGGTTTGGACAAGGCTAAAGCACTGTCATCCAAAAGAAAAGCTATGGTAGTGGAAACTGAGAATGAGTAAGAAGATAATACCTCAGTGGTATCTAGACCAAGAGCTAGGAGACGTGTTATTATGGATGAAGAAATTGAAGATTCTCCTGCTCGTACCTCTTCTACAATTACTTCTTCTGTAGATATTTCCACTACCGAGCTTGTATTAATCCACTTCGATGAAGATCTGGCACCTAGAGACAGAAGTGAAGTTGTTCACCATCTCTTTGTGAGTGGTTTGGAAAGTGGGGAACTTGGCGAAATTTCTTTATCTACTTCCATTCCTATCTCTCATGTTTATTCTATTCCTCATCCAACCGTGTATGTTTCTTCCCCTCTTATATCTTCAACTGCTCCTTCATTTACTTCAAATGTTCCTTCTCCCTTTCCTTTTTTAGCTCCCATGCCTATTCCTTCAGCTCCTGCTTTGGTTTCTGCCCCTTCTGATATTTTCACTTCTTCTACTACTCCTCATTCCACTATTCCTTCTTCCTCTATTTTCATTCTGAACTTGGCCCTAACAACAGAGGTATGGCTATGAGAAAGGTTACACTTGAAGTACCTGCTACTAGTAGCCTATTGAGGAAGACTGGTGGAGCTGATGTTTGGCTCGAGCCTCTCATTGGAGACGTGAAGAGAACGAAGATGCAAAGCCACAGCTGTTATACCCTAATGAATGACATAGTTCATTCAACACTAAAGGTAACTTCTTTAAACTTTACTATATGCTTTTCCTTGATTTTAAGTTTTTATTTCTGTGCCTTATGTTTGTAGGAAAATTTGATTGGAACCGAGTTAATGGGGAGGATCCCTATTTTGGAGAAAAATGCACGTGAGTCTGCTAAGGCTGTTGCTAATGCTAAGAGAATATCTTAAGAAGCACAGCTTGAGGCTCAAAATTGGATGGAACAATTTGAAGGTGCTTTAGGGAGCATTGAAGAGTTGCAGTCTACTAAATTTCAACTGGAACAACAGAATCGAGCTTTATCCTCGGAGTTAGGGATTGCCACGGCATCCACGAGCCAAGTAAGAAAGGATAAGGAGATTTTGAAGGATTCTTTGTCAAAGGCTAATGAAGAAATCAAAGAACTCAGAGCACTAATGGAGAAAAAATAAGAATATGCCAAGGAATTAGTGCATACTTTGAACCAAACTCGAGCTGATTTGAAGATTTCTTCAGATAAGGTTCGTGTATTGGAGAGTTCCTGTGCCAACCTTCAAACTTCCCTTGATTCCCACCTAGCTGAGCAAAAAACAATGAAGAACACCCTTGCTACATGGGGAAGGGATTATGAAAACCTGGAGAAGCATTACAATTCTTTAGCAGAGAATTTCAATTATGAGGTTAATTGGTCTTTCTTGAAATCTCGTCATGATGCTTTGATGGAGGCTTCTCAAGAAAATTATTACTTGCAATCTGAGTTGGCCAAAGTTTTAGACATGATTGAAAAGAATGAGCAACCTATTGAAATTCCTTCTCCTGACCAGGTAATTTGCATTTCCTCTCCAACAATTGGAACTCCCGGGGTTGAAGAGCCTTTGAACTTAGAGTCAACTGCTGAAGTTGTTGAAGTTATGATTCCAGCGACCGAGGGTAATATATCTATAACACAATCTTTGGGAATGGAAATCCCTGTGACTACTTCTTTCCTCGAGAATGTTGATACTTCAAATTCAGCTGAGACTGCTTCTATTTCTGTTCCTTTAGAAGTTTACACTGAGCCTAAGGTTACGACTTCTAATGTTCCAATCTCCTCAGTGACCCGCAAAAATGTTTAACCTTGCCTCTTTTGTTTGTTTTTGATGATGTAAATTTTTTAGTGAAGTCCCCAATTTATATAATGGGGCATTTGTTTTGAAAAACAAATATATTGTAATAGCTAAGTTTTTCCCTTAGCTTTTTATGTTAAAAAGTTTGTATAGTACTTCTTTATTTTATCCTTGTCTATTCACTTTGTTCTAGACTTTACAGAATAATTTTCTATTTACCCTATTCTTGCCTATTTTTCTTTATCGGACTTAGAGAATAAGTTAGCATTTTTATATTTTCAGAAAATGCTTTCATGATTCTTCTCATGCATTATCATCATGAGAAAAATAAAAGAGGGCCCTTCTATTTATCTATACTTAATGAAGAAGACGTCTCAACTTCATAATGGTGTTACCATACGATGAAAGAAATAGGAACATACATGTTTCGTATAAAATCGTTAAGGTTTTAGCCTAGAATCTAAAATCGTTAGTATAATTTTAACAATTCAAAAGAAAAAATTTAACATGGCGATACTTGACCGTGGGTACTTCCTTAGAAGTAATAACTTTTTAAATGAACATCATTCCAATGTGAAGTTAAACCTTGCCATCCATTGTCTCTAGCTCGTACGCTCCTTTCCCCGCAATTTCACGAACTCTATAAGGCCCTTCCCACATTGGACTTAGCTTTCCTGAATTAGCTAATTTCGTAGACTGGAACACTTTTTTCAACACGAAGTCCCCAATTTTAAAAAACCTGAGGCGTGCTTTCCTATTGTAATATCGCTCAATTACTTGCTTTTGAGCTGCCATACTTATCAACACGGCTTCTCTTCTCCCTTCAAGTAAATCAATATTTACTCGTAACTCTTCGTTGTTCGAGTTTTCCTCTGCTTGAACACGTCGTGTGCTAGGTTCACCTATCTCAACTGGTATCAAAGCTTCCGCACCATAAACCATTGAAAATGGCGTTTCTCATGTACTTGTCTTTACCGTCGTTTGATATGCCCATAATACTGCTGGTAATACTTCAGGCCAATTGCCTTTTGACTCTTGTAACCTTTTCTTTAGGTTTTTGATAATTACTTTGTTTGTAGACTCTGCTTTCTCATTACCTACTGGATGATACGGTGTCAACGTAATTCTTTTGATTTGCCAACTTTGAAAGAATTATGTGAATTGAGCCCCTATAAATTGTGGTCCACTATCACACACGATCTCCTTTAGAACACCAAAAAGAGGTAAATTATATTTCTCCAAATAAAGTCCTTAACTTCTTTCTATCGTACCTGTTTAAACGCTCTTGCTTCTACCCATTTAGTGAAATAATCAGTAAGTACGAGTAGAAACTTTACCTGACCTTTTGCCTGGGGTAATGGTCTTACGATGTCCATTCCCCTTTTCATGAAGGGCCACGGAGCTATGACAGGATGTAATAACTCAGTTGGTCTATGCATGTTATTCTCATACCTTTGACATTTGTTACACTTAGATACGAAATCATTCGCTTCTTCTATTTTAGGCCAGTAATATCCTGCTCGAATTAATGTCTTTACAAGTGATCTGCCTCCTGCATGATTTCCACAATGCCCCTCGTGTATTTCTCTCATCACATATTCTGTTTGAGAAAGTCCGAGATACCCGGCTAATGGTCCACCAAACATTTTACGATAAAGGTTCCCTTGATATAGGCAATAATGAGCGGCTTTCTTTCTTAGTGCATGAGCCTTGACCTTGTCTTCAGGCACGATTCCGTGCTGCAAAAAAAGATACGATTTTGTTTCTCCAATCCCAAGTTAAATGATTAAAGTTTACCTCATTTTTATTAGAGTCAAGTACAGTGTGGAACAAATGTATGATTGAAGCATTCACATCTTTCGCTATATCTGCTGTAGATGCGAGATTGGCCAAAGCATCCGCTTCCAAATTCTCTTCTCTTGGGATTTGTATCATTTTCCAAGTTTGGAACTGTCTTATTAATTCCCCTACCTTTTCGAGATACTCTTGCATTCGAGTTTCTCTAGCCACGTAAGTCCCCAAAATTTGATTTACTACAAGCCATGAGTCCCTTTTGATTACGATTTGCATGATACCAAGTTCTAATGCTAACTCTAAACCTGCAATCACAGCTTCATACTCTGCTTCATTATTAGTTACAAGGTGACATTTTATAGCTTGTCTAATTGTTTCACCCGTAGGTGGTATAAGAACAATTCCTAAGCCTACCCCCTTTACATTAGATGAACCATCAGTAAATAATAGCCAACTAACCAGATTAGCACCATTAAAAACTTGTAATTCTTTCTCTGCTTTCTAAATGCATGCCTTGACTAAAATCATCTACAAAATCGGCGAGTACTTGGGATTTAATAGCAGTTCGAGGTTGGTAAATTATTTTGTATTCACTTAGTTCTATAGCCCATTTTGCTAATCTTCCTGATAGTTCATGTTTATGCAAGATATTACGTAATGGAAAAGCAGTAACAGCAACAATAGGATAGCATTGGAAATAAGACCATAGTTTTTTAGATGCCATGATAAGAGCTAATGCTAATTTTTTTAGTTGTGGATACCTCGTCTCTGCATCTAATACAGTTTAACTCACATAATAAATTGGAGATTGCTTACCTTGGTCCTCATGGACTAAGACGACACTTACCGCTTCTTCTAAAACTGCTAAATAAATGAGTAGCTTTTCACCTTCCTTAGGTGTTGCCAGTAAATGAGGATTTGATAAATAAACTTTCAAATATCTCAGGGCTTGTTGACAATCTTCATTCCACTCGAAATGATCTTGCTTTTTGAGCGCAGAGAAAAATTTGAAGCACTTTTCTGAAGATTTTGAAGTAAATCTCCCTAGCCGTTATCCTCCCAGTTAATCTCTTAACTTCCTTTTTACTAGTAAGGACATCAGATATTCCTTCAATTGCTTTAATCTGGGAAGGATTTACTTCAATGCCACGGTTAGAAACAAGAAAATCTAAAAAATTACATGAAGTAACTCTGAATGCACATTTTTCAGGATTGAGTTTCATATTGATTTTTTGCAAGATTTCAAAGGTTACAGTTAAATGGGAAATATGGTCGGGGGAATGCTGGGTTTTGACGAGCATATCGTCTATATAAATACCTCCATAGTTTTTCCCAAATGTTCTTGAAATATTTTGGTGACTAACCTTTGATAGGTTGCTCCAATATTTTTTTAGACCGAAGGGCATTACTTTGTAACAGTAAGTCCCTCGGTCAGTGATAAAAGAAGTTTTTTCCTCGTCATTGGGGTCCACTTTATTTGATTGTACCCCGAATATGCATCTAATAGAATTAAGAGTTCATGACCAGCAGTTGCATCAATCAACTGATCTATATGGGGTAAAGAGAATGAATCTTTTGGACTGGCTTTGTTTAAATCAGTATAATATGCACAAACTCGCCACTTACCGTTCTTTTTAGGTACGACCACCGTGTTAGCTAACCAATCAGGATATTTTACCTCACGAATTGACCCGATTTTCAACAACTTTTCGACCTCATCCTGGATTACTTGATTTTTGAAAGCTCCTTGCTTTCTTTTCTTTTGCTTAATTGGAGTAAAAGATGGGTCTTCATTAAGCTTATGAGTCATCACATCCGGTGGAATACCTGTCATATCTGCATGGGACCAAGCAAAACAGTCTACGTTAGTTTTTAAAAATTCAACTAAAATACCTCGCATGTCGGGATTTAGATTGGCTCCTACGTAAACTTTTTTCTCTGGCCAATGTCAAATAACACCAGAGCCTCGAGTTCTTCTATTGTCGTTTTGATGTTCTCATTTTCTTCAGGTTCTTGAATTACATCAAGCCTTGAATCTAAATCTGTTTTTTCAGTTGAAGTTTGGTTGTTGACGCCTTCAACTGTTTACAGTAATTGCTATTTCTATTTACTTGCGGTACTTGTATCTGTTACTGTGTTGATACTCCTGGCTATTTGTTGATCCCCTCGAATTTGACATATTTCCCAGGGTGATGGAAATGTAATGACTTGATGTAAGGTTGACGGAACAACATCCATATCATGGATCCATGGTCTCCCCATAATTATATTGTATGCCATTTTCATATCAACTACCTGAAACTTAGTTTCTTTAATAACACATGCAGCATAAGACGTCAGAGTTATCTCACCTTTTGTTACCACGCTTGAATTGTCGAAGCCTGACAAAGCATGCGCCTTTGGAATCATTTTATCTTCAGCTTGCATTTCCCGCAACACTCTTAGTAGAATGATATTTACAGAACTTCGTGGATCAATCAAAACTCTTTTTACATCAGTGTCATGTATAATTAAAGATATTACCAGAGCGTCGTTATGAGGTGTAGTCACTCCTTCTGTATCTGCATCATCGAAGCATATACTCTCATGTTCTAAGGTTTTCCGTACTCGCTTTCCGTGTATGATCGTCATTTTGGAAACTTTGTTGGAAGTTGTGTACGTTACTCTGCATATATCTTCCCCTCCACTGATGACATTTACTGTTCTTTAGGTGGTTTCGGTGGCTCCTGCCTATTTTTCATGTAGTCTTGCTTTCCCTTTCCACTAAACATTTCCGTGAGATATCCTTGCTTCAATAAATGATCTACTTCATTCTGTAGAAATCTGCATTCTAATGTTTTATGTCCGTGATCGTTGTGAAATTCGCACCAATGGTCTGGGTTATGTCTGTTTGGATTCGACCGCATCTCTTTTGGCCACCGTACCTTATCTCCCATACTCCTTAGAACAACTACGAGCTCGGAGTTAGTTACGTTGAAACTATGACCAGCAAATCGTTCCATTAAATTCCTATCATCATCTCGTGGCTCTTGGTTGTTTCGATCGCCTTTGAACCTGGATGAAGATCTGGTTCCTCTGTCTCTCAACCTTTGATCATAATGTTGATTGTTCTGCCTAGAATGTGGGTCTTTTCCTGCATGCCCCGTATATGGATCGTACCTGGTCTTACCTGACCTTTTTTCGGCTTCAGATCTTCTGGACCCGTTCCTTTCTTCTCGATGAGGTTGAGATACGGTATCTTTCTCAATTCTGAGCTTTGTACTGTACCTGTTATAAACATCGTTCCAAGTAGTTGCGGGAAATTCACGAAGGCTTTCTTTGATCGTTCTCGTGGCTTCTGAACTTTTATCATTCAAATTACTCATAAAAGCTATTCAGAGTTGCCTTGCTTGATTTTGAAAATATCTTCCCTTCTTTTTCCAATCTTCTGAGCTCCCGAATTTGCTTTAATAAAAGAATCTGCAAGCTCCGCAAAAGAATTTATAGAATTTTCAGGTAAAAGAGAATACCAGGTTAATGCACCCTTGGTGAGCGTCTCCCCAAACTTTTTAACCAACACTGACTCAATTTCTTGTTTGGTCAAATCGTTGTCTTTCACTCCTGTTGTAAATGCAGTTACAAGGTCACGTGGGTCAGTTGTACCATCATATTTTGGGAATATCAGTCATTTTGAATTTTTTTGGAATTGGTAGAGGAGCAGCGCTTGGTTTCCAAGGTTTTTGCGAGTATTTATCCACATCCACTCCTTTTATCATATGTGGAACTCAAGGGATTTGCTTGATACGCTTGTTCTACTCCTTGATTTGTTTCTGCAAGGTTAGTACCAAATTTTGAAGATAAGAATTACCTGCATTACCTGGTTCTCCTTCTCGCGTATCACTGGGATTTGCTCCATTGCCAGAAGTAACTAGACTTGAACGGGGATTTTCCAACGTATTGTTGTTTGGCATTGCCGGTGCAGTAGGCAATCGATTAACTAAAGCTTGCAAGGCTTTGTCAATTTGTTAGTCAATAATTTTCTTTAAAAGTTCATCTCTTGTTTCAACTCCTCCGTCAACATTTTCAGACATATCATGTGGAGTTCCTTCAAGAGATCCACGTGGAGAAGCTTGAAGGTTAACGTTGTTGAATTCATCATCATCCACTTGGTGAATCTGATTTTTCTGGTTATTGTTGTCGTTGTTGTTCGACATACTGGAAATAATTTTAATGTTACTTTAGCAAGAATGGATTATCAGATCCCCGGCAATGGAACCAATTTGTTTAACCAAAAAATATAATTTGGTCAAAGCTCGAATTTAGAGAAAAGAAATCGGGTTACTGATAACTAGAGACCAAAATAATATGCTTTCAGAGAATAAATATAAAACAGTAAGAGTTTAGTATTTCAGTATGATGTCAAGAATATTCTGTATGTTTACAAATAATGAAACTTCTCTCCTTTTATAGCTGACAAGGAGTAACGTATTGATTTAAATAATAAAGAGCATTTAATGAGACGTTACATAATCATTGCTATTAAATACTGATTAACTAATGTATCAGGTATTTAATAATGAATGTAGACTATTTTTTGTCATTAAATTGTCTTCAGTCCTCTTTTTATCCGTTGATATTAAATGACTTGAATAGACACGAGACTCGTATCTACGATTCTCTCTCGTGTTTGTTTTCTTTTCTTCTCTCGTGCCTGTTGTCTTCCGTGCCTTTTAATCATTTATTACTCTTTGACTGATTGACCAGTCTACGTATCACGACACGTCATCTTTAATTCAAATTCAGTTTTTTCCCAATACACCTTGTCCCTCATAAGACACAGTCTTCTCTCTTGCGATCATGCATTGTCTCTTTCTATATCACTACGGCCGCCAACAGACCTGCTTTTCTCCATCCATCATTATCTCTCATTCTTTGTGTCTTCCACTTTCAAAATCGTCATCGCTGGAAGTACTATTGGTGAACTCAACCTGAGCACCATTGAAACACGATAAAACCCCACCAGTGACCTTAATAAAGAGCCAAGCAAACTCATATCTAACAAAAGAATGACCCTTTTTTGCCGCCTTAGCCGGAGTTGGGTGATTGTACTAGGTGATTTAGAGATTTTCGAAAGCCGTCGAGATTTTGGGTGTTATAGGTGTATAAAATTTGAGGAGGTTAAGGGGGCAATTCATAAGATGAGAAGAGGAAGAGCGACCGAGCAACCAAAATTCTTGCAAAATTTTAAAAGAGCGTGGAAAAGTAGATATGGAGTGGCTAACTGGGTTGTTTAATGTTACTTTTAGGATGACTAAATGCCGGAAGAATAAAGGTAAAGCACAATGATCCTCTTGTACAAGAATAAGGGTGATATTCAAAATTGTAATAACTATATGGGTATCAAGCTACTGCAACACACTGTGAAAGTTTGGGAGAGGATAGTAGAGATGAGGACGAGGAAGAATGCATTTGTTTTCGAGAACTAATTTGGATTTTAGATGGATGTTTGGGTATACTATGATAGATAAGATTAGGAATGAAGAATTTCAGGACAAGGTGAAAGTGACCTACATGGTAGACAAGATGAGAGAGGCGAAGCGGAGATGGTTTGGGAATGTGAAAAGGAGGTGCACAGATGATCTAGTAAAGAGGTGCGGGATGACGACATTGATAGGTCTAAGGAGAGGTACATGTAGATCAAGAAAGAATTGGGAGGTAATTAGAAAGGGCCCGACACATCTTTAGCTTATCAAGCACATAACTCTAGATATGAGCACATGTATGTCGAGGATTAAGGTAGAAGATTAATAGGTAGTGGAGTAATTTCTCTTTATGCGAGAGAGCATAATTCTACTTTAGAGCACTTTATATGATCATTCTTCTTCTTCTTCTTCTAATAATAATAATAATAATAATAATAATAATAATAATAATTATTATTATTATTATTATTATTATTATTATTACTGTATGTTTTAATTTTATTACCACTATTGTTTTATCTTTAGTTATCATTATTATTTTAGTTGTCAATATTTATCCTTTACTCAATATTTTTATCTTAGCTTTTTTATTCTTGTATTTTTAGACCTATTTTGAAAAATGCTTTTCCTTAGTTGGCATCTATATCTGGGAACCAGTTCGGTTTCATGCCGGGCCGCTCCACTACAGAGGCTATCCACCTTGTCAGGCGGCTGGCGGAGCAATTCAGGGATAAGAAGAAGGACCTTCACATGGTGCTTATCGACTTGGAGAAGGCGTATGATAAGGTCCCAAGGGAGGTGCTATAGAGGTGTTTGGAGGCGAAGAGCGTGCCGGAAGCCTACATCAGAGTAATCAAGGACATGTACAATGGAGCTAAGACTAGGGTTAGGACGGTGGGTGTCGAATCAGGCCATTTTCCAGTGGTTATGGGGCTCCATCAAGGATCGGCGCTGAGCCCCCTCTTGTTTGCCTTAGTGATAGATGCTCTAACCCGACAGATTTAAGGGGATGTGCCTTGGTGTATGTTATTTGCTGATGATATAGTATTGATAAATGAGACGAGGGTCGGTGTTATTGAAAGGTTAGCGGTATGGAGACAGACTCTCGAGTCCAAAGGTTTCAAAATAAGCAGATCTAAGACAGAATACCTGGAGTGCAAGTTTAGCGCCGAACCGTACGAAGTAGGCAGGAACGTGATGATTGGCTCTCAGGCCATCGCCAAGAGGGACAGTGTCCGATATCTTGGGTCTGTGATCCAGGGGGATGGAGAGATTGACGGGGACGTCACGCACCGTATAGGAGCAGGGTGGGCTACGTGGAGGCTGGCATCAGGAGTCCTGTGTGACAGGAAAGTCCCACACAAACTCAAGGGGAAATTCTATAGAGCCGTGGTTAGACCTGCGATGCTGTATGGGGCGGAGTGCTGGCCCGTGAAGAATTCCTATGTTCAGCGAATGAGGGTTGCGGAGATGAGGGTGCTTAGGTGGATGTGCGGGCACACCAGGCTAGATAAGATTAAGAATGAAATTATTTGAGAGAAGGTGGGGGTGGCCCCGGTGGACGAAAAGATGCGTGAAGCGCGTCTGAGGTGGTTCGGGCATGTGCGGAGGAGAAGTCCCGATGCACCGGTGAGGAGCTGCGAGCGGCTGGAGATTGTTGGCGGTCGGCGAGGCAGTGGGAGGCCCAAGAAGTATTGGGGAGATGTGATTAGGCAGGACATGGCTATAATGCAGGTTTCCGAGGACATGACCCTTGATAGGAAAGTCTGGAGGTCTAGAATCAGGGTTGTAGGATAGGGGTCCCTAGCGTTTTTCGTTCGCTTCTTCCGGGGTTGGGGGTGGGTCAGCAGGGTTACTCGTAGATGATTTGTGTTTACTGTAGGATACTATTGCATGCTATTGTATTTTGATATTTTTGTTTCCTTTGTTGAGATTATTATTAACGCTATTTCTGCTGGAATTTCTAATGCACTAATGCTCTATAGTTTTTGTTTTTGTTTTTGTCTCTGTTTTTGTTTTACTACTGTTTTTCCTCTAATCCTATGAGCCGAGGGTCGATTGGAAACAACCTCCCTGCCCTTTCGGGTAGGGGTAAGGCTCGTCTACATATTACCCTCCCCAGACCTCACCTGGTGGGAGTATACTGGGTAGTTGTTGTTGTTGTTGTTAGTTGGCTGTTTATTGGAAACAACCTTTCGCCGCACACAAGTTAGGCATAAGGTCCATACACCTCACCCTTTCCAAATCCCATTTGAGAGTCACGCTAGATATGTTATTATTGTTGTTATAGCCGGAGTTCATCGTCGCCGAGCACCAAAGTGACTACGAGCACCAATAGTAACCATTCACACCAGAATCTTATAGGTGTCATTGAATTAATCTGGCTGCAGAAGGATTTCTTACACTTCCGGTGAGTTAGCCGGAGTTCGGCTACTCATGTATTGCCCAGGTTGTCTCCATCTAGCCTATCGTAATTTAATCGTAATGCTAGAAACTTGTTAGAAATGGCGTCACTGCAATTTTTTTTTCGCTTTTCTTACTTCTGATTTTATTTTATTTGCTTTACCTTCTCGCCCATTGACTGATTTGGCCGGAGTTAATCATCGGCAGGTCATTACCATTGTAACTCCGCTAGCAAGGAGGGTTGAGTTTGTTCATTGCCCTGTTACGCTACTCCAAATTTAGTGAAGAAGGGTATTTCTTGACCTTTTGAGTAAAAATAAGTAGGGAAAAAGGGACGAGAGGGTCATGGGTTTTAGGCCACTTTGGTTTTTTTATATAGTTTTTTTAGGTAATTTTATTAGAGGCTGCAATGTGTCATATGGGTTAAAAGAGGGGTATATTTAGAACGTTGCCCAACGACATGATATATATAAATAAAAAGTATAACATAGATAAATTTAAATAATACTCTCTCCGTTTCAATTTATGTGAACCTGTTTGACTGAACACAGAATTTAAGAAAATAATAAAGACTTTTGGAATTTGTGGTCCTAAACAAGTTCAAAAGGGGCCCAGAGTATTTGTGTGGTTATAAAAGCTTTTTATTAATGGTAGAGTTGTAACTTTAAGCCAAATTTTTACCAAATTTAGAAAGAGTTTATTCCTTTTGGAACGAACCAAAAAAGAAATAGATTCGCATAAACTGAAACAGATAGTTATTTGATAGTAGATAGATATATTAGGCATTTTCCGTTTTAATTGTAAACACTAGTACACTACCTTATAGTTGCACCCTCTTAAATTCCTCAAGGAGATACTTTTGTTTAACTGGTTCACGAATATGTCATTCGAATTAGGTTGATGAAATTGAATACGCCCAAGGCTTTGTTTAGAATCACTTACCTAATCTTCTTCAGTATTTAAGGCTATCTAAATTACCCATCGGACTGCTCCAAAGCAAATTTGACAACACATTGATATAATTTTCTCTAGACATTTTTAACTCACATCACAATTTGAATATTTTTTACATATTGCGTGTATGTATAGTCAAGATTTGTTTCGTCTACACCTCATTTATTTCATCAATACATATTACTTTAACTAGTATAAAAATATGGTAATTATATTAATTATTTATGACTAAGACAGACAAAAAGAATTTACTTGGTGTCATAAGCAGCGTGTGAACTACAATCACATCTGAACTTGCATGAGGGTAAGCGTATGAGAACTAGATGTTCTATTGAATTAATTTTTGTTCCTAACTAATATTTATTTTATATTATTTTAAGCGATATTAGTCTATCATACACAATATAGTTTTTAATAAAATATATTTTATATATATATATATATATATATTGGTAGTTTTGGCAAAGCAATATAAATCGACAGTCATTGTAAAAAGGTGTTAACACATATTAGATCTACTGTGATTTCAAATCATGATTTTCAAGATTGTCATTCCGCCTTGTCAACCTCTTGTGTTTCTCAGATGTTATAAACTTGCAAATAATACATTACATTAAAAAGAAGGATAATAAAAATAATGTTCTTTCACTTATTTTTATTGATTTTACCAACAAGAGACAGTTCTTCTCATATTTTGATCAAATTTATTTTCCTTAGGAGAACTCTAGTCCCTTTTATCTTTTTAAAAAATTTTCTGTTTAATCCAATTTTAATTATGTTTATAATTGCTTAGCTACAAGGAATAGTATATTAGAATATAATTGTGTGTATCTTTTTATTATTGGTAGAATATTCTCTCATTATTGTACAGTCCTATAGTTGGTAGGATTTGATTTCCTTCATTATTGTACAGTCCTATAGTTGGTAGGATTTGATACCTCTATTCTCTATATTTACTTTTGTGAGCAATACGAGAAATTTACTTCTCCCAAAACTCTCTACATGGTATCAAACGCCAGTAGCTTATCGCCAAAGAAACCCTAATTCTACCCTACCCGCGCCGCCGCCGCCGACGCTGCTCTTATCGGCAGCCCGCTCTCTCTCGACGTCGATCAGTGCTTCCTCTCCTTTGCCTCGCGCTTCATGGCCGCTACGACGTCAAACAAGCTTCTCCAGCCGATTGCCATCAATGCATCGGCTCAGATCCCACTCAAATTGGATTCCACTAATTACCTGGCGTGGACATTCTAATTTAGAACCCTTCTTACGGGTTACGGCCTCCTCGGCTTCTTGGACTGATCGAAGCTGTGCCCACCAGCCACTATCGTCGACAAGGAGGTGACTCCCCCAATCCAGCATATCCTTACTGGATTCGCCAGGACAATCTTATTCTCAGTGCCATCATCTCGTAGACCACACAAACGGTCATCTCCTTTATTGCCGCTGCGGAAACCTCTAAAGAAGCCTGGGACATCCTCGCGCGCACATACGGCACTGCTTCTCGTGGTCATATCATGGCTCTCAAACAACAGCTCCATAATCCAGTGAAAGGTTCTAAATCTGTTACTGATTTTATGCATGGTATTCGCGTGATTGTGAATGAATTATCTCTCCTGGGTGTTACTGTTGACTCTGAGGATCTGGTCATTAAGGTTCTAAATGGTCTTGATGATCCCTATATGGAACTCTCTCATTCCATCCAAGCCCGCGAATCTCCTATCTCTTTTGCTGATTTACATGACAAGCTGTTAAGCATGGAGGCTCATATTATTGCTCGTGTGCCGGCCACCTCCGCCGCATCTGATTTGGCTCCGTCGGCTGCCTTCGTCGCCGGACAGCAGTCAGGCCATCACCGCTTCGGTAGCCACGGGCGCGGCTGTAGCAGCCGCGGTTCAGCCTCCAATCGCGGTGGTTACTCCAGCAACGGCCAATCTCGCGGGTACAATGGGAAGTTCCAGCTCTGCAGTGAATTTGGCCACTCCGCGCATCGCTGTCCATCCTATCCCATCTCCGGCGCCAATCAGCCCCCTTACGCTGGACCACTACCACGACCATCTTATGCTTCGCCGCCTTATCCGGCTGCTCACACAGCCCATCACTCTCCGACGATTCCCTCTGCATCCGATTGGATCCTGGACTCTGGTGCCTCCCATCACATCACCTCTGATCTTGCCAACATGTCTCTTCACAGTCCTTACACTGGTTTCGACAATGTGGTTATTGGTAACGGTGAAAGTTTGACAATTACACATACTGGACAACTTAACAGTTATTCCTCTCTTTTATTACCTGGGGCTCTCTGTGTTCCACATATGCGTAAAAATTTGATCTCTGTAGCCCAATTATGTCGTCATAATAATGTTAATGTTATTCTTTCTGATACTGATTTTCAGGTGAAGGATCGTCGCACGTGGGAAACGCTCATTCGCGGCCCGCTTAGGGGCAACACCTACTACTGGCCGGCAGCTCCCAGTCTCCCGTCCGCCCTCACGTCACCAAAGCTCTCTACGTTATTGTGGCATTCTCGGTTTGGTCACCCGTTCGCTAAAATCCTGCGTCATTTAGTGTCTTCTAGCAGTATAGCGTCCAGTAATGTGTCTGATTTTGCTTGTGTCTCTTGCAAGCTTCATAAGTGTCATAAGTTACCTTTTCTGAGTCAAGTTTATCTTCTACTGCTCCGCTAGAGCTTATTTTCTCCGATGTATGGACCTCTCCAATTATTTCTAATGAAGGATTTAAATATTATGTCAGTTTTGTTGATCATGTTTCCAAGTATGCTTGGTTTTATCCTTTACGCCATAAATCTGATGTCTTACAAACCTTCCCCATTTTTAAATCCATTGTAGAAAAATATTTCTCTGCTAAAATCATTACTCTGTATACTGACAATGGGGGTGAATTCCTCGCTTTACGCTCTTTTCTTGCCTCCAATGGCATCTCACATCTCACTTCACCTCCTCATACACCTCAGCACAATGGCTATGCTGAACGCCGCCACCGTCATATTGTCGATACTGGTCTCACTCTCTTCCATCATGCCTCTGTACCTTTCATTTACTGGTCTTATGCCTTTGCTACAGCAGTCTATCTCATTAATCGTCTTCCCAAGACAAATCTCTCGATGCTTTCCTCCTTTGAGTCTCTCTTCCATAAGCGCCCCAACCTTGCCAAACTACGTGTCTTCGGCTGTCAATGCTTCCCTTGGCTTCGGCCCTACACCTCACACAAAATGGAACACAGATCTCGTGCATGTGTCCTTTTCGGCTTCTCTACCTCTCAAAGCGCCTATCTATGCTTTGATCCCTCAACATCTAAAATCTTCGTCTCGCATCATCTCACCTTCCATGAAGATGTCTTCCCGTTCTCCAAATTGTCTAACCCCGAGTCTCCCCCTAAACCCATTCCGGTCTCCCTAGAAGTCCTTCCGATGCCGCCACCAGTACCTGCCGCCGCTCCCACTGGCGGTCCTTCACCGACGCACTGCCGGCCCCAACGCCCGCACCACCAGCGCCCCTTCCGACACTGCCAGCGGCCCCTGCCACCGCTACACCCATTATGCCGCCACCTACATCCTCTCAAGGTGGTCATCATATGCAAACTCGCAGCAAAAATAACATCTTTACGCCCAACAAGAAGTTTGGTATGTCTGCTGTCACCTCTCCTGCTGTGGTAGTGTAGGTAATTCTCATCTTCAAAATTTGGTATTAACCTTGCAGAAACAACTCAAGGAGCAGAACGAACGAATCAAGCAAATCCATGTAGTTCCACCTGTGATAAAAGGAGCGGATGATGATAAATATTCACAACAACCGTGGAAACCAAGTGCTGCTCCTTTACCAATTCCAAAGAACTTCAAAATGCCTGACATCCCAAAATATGATGGTACAACGGACCCTCATGACCATGTAACTGCATTTACAACAGGAGTGAAAGGCAACGATTTAACCAAACAGGAAATTGAATCAGTATTGTTAAAAAGTTTGGAGAGACACTCACAAAGGGAGCATTAACCTGGTATTCTCTTTTACCTGAAAATTCTATAAATTCTTTTGCTGAGCTTGCAGATTCTTTCATAAAATCACACTCGGGAGCTCAGAAGGTGGAGAAGAGAATGAAGGATATCTTCAAATTCAAACAAGGGAACACTGAATTGCTCAGAGATTTCGTTGATAGATTCTAACGTGAAAGAATGATGCTGCCCCATGTACCGGATAATTGGGCTGCAATAGCTTTTTCCAGTAATTTGAATGACAAAGGTTCAGAAGCCACGAGAAGACTTAAAGAAATCCTTCGTGAATTTCCCGCAACTACTTGGAACGATGTTTATAACAGGTACGGTACGAAGCTTAGAGTTGAAGAGGATACTGTATCTCAACCTCAACGAGAAGATAGAAGCGGGTCCAGAAGATCTGAAGCCAACAAAAGGTCAGGTAAGAACAGGTACGATCCATATATGGGACATGCAAGAAAAGACCCACTTTCTAGACAGAGTAATCAACATTATGATCAAAGGGCGAGAGACAGGGGAACCGGATCTTCATCTAGGTTCAAAGGCGATCGAAACAATCAAGAGTCACGAGATGATGATAGAAATTTAATGGCACGATTTGCTGGTCATAGTTTCAATATAACTAATTCTGAGCTCGTAGCTGTTCTAAGGAGTATGTGAGATAAGGTTCGATGGCCAAAAGAGATGTGGTTGAACCCAAATAGACGTAACCCAGATCACTGGTACGAATTTAACAACAACCATGGACATAAAACCTCAGAATGCAGATATCTACAGAGTGAAGTAGATCATTTATTGAAGCAAGGATATCTCACGGAGCTGTTCAGTGAAAAGGGAAAGCAAGCCTACATGAAAAATAGGCAAGAGCCACCAAAACCACCTTCACCAAAGAGAGTAGTAAATGTCATCAATGGAGGGGAAGATATATATGAAGTAACGTACACAGCTTTAAACAAAGTTTCCAAAATGACGACCACATATATATATAATATCTTTAATTATATATGACACATGTAAAAAGAGTTTTGATTGATCCATGTAGCTCTGTAAATATCATTCTACTAAGAGTAATGCGGGAAATGCAAGCTGAAGATAAAATGATACCAAATGCGCATGCTTTATCAGGCTTCGACAATCCAAGCGTGGTAACAAAAGGTAAGGTAGCTCTGATAACTTATGCTGCAGGTGTTGTTAAAGAAACTAAGTTTCAGGTAGTTGACTTGGAAATGACATACAATATAATCATGGGGAGACCTTGGATCCATGATATGGATGCTCTTCCATCTACCTTGCATCAAGTCATTAAATTTCCATCACCCTGGGGAATATGTTAAATTCAAGGGGATCAACAAATAGCCAAGAGTATCAATGCAATAACAGATACGAGCACCGCAAGTAAAGAGAAATAGAAATTACTGGAAACAGTTGAAGGTGTCGGCAACCAAACTTCAACTGAAATAACAGATTTAGATTCGAGGCCCGATGTAATTCAAGAACCTGAAGAAAACGAGAATATTAAAATGACAATAGAAGAACTCGAGGCTGTGGTGTTATTTGAACAATGGCCAGAGAAAAAAATTTACGTACTCCACCGGATGTGATAACTCATAAGCTTAACGAAGACCCATCTTTCACTCCAATTAAGCAAAAGAAAAGAAAGCAAGGAGCTTTCAAAAATCAAGTAATCCAAAATGAGGTCCAAAAATTGTTGACGGGTCAATTCGTGAGGTAAAATATCCTGATCTAACACGGTGGTCGTACCTAAGAAGAATGGTAAGTGGCGAGTTTGTATAGATTACACTGATCTAAACAAAGCTTGCCCAAACGATTCTTTTCCTTTACCCCATATAGATCAATTGATTGATGCAACTGTAGGTCATGAACTTTTAAGTTTTTTAGATGCATATTCGGGGTACAAGAAAATTAAAATGGACCACGGTGATGAGGAAAAGACTTTTTTCATCACAGACCGGGGGACTTACTGTTATAAAGTAATGTCCTTCGGTCTAAAAAATGCTGGAGCAACCTATCAAAGGTTAGTCACCAAAATGTTTCAAGAACATTTGGGAAAAATAATGGAGGTATATATAGACGAAACGCTCGTCAAACCCAACATTCCCACGACCATATTTCCCATTTAACTGTTACCTTTGAAATTTTGCAAATATTCAATATGAAACTCAATCCTGAAAATTTACATTTGGAGTTGCTTCTGGTAAATTTTTAGGTTTTCTTGTCTCTAACCGTGGAATTGAAGTAAATCCTTCCCAGATTAAAGCAATTGAAGAAATACCTGATGTCCTTACCAGTAAAAAGGAAGTTCAGAAAAATGCTTCAAATTTTTCTCTGCGCTCAAAAAGTAAGATCATTTTGAGTGGAATGAAGATTGTCAACGAGCCCTGAGGGACTTGAAAGTTTATTTATCAAATCCTCCTTTACTGGCAAAACTTAAAGAAGGTGAAAAGCTACTCATTTATCTAGCAGTATCAGAAGTAGCGGTAAGTGCCGTTTTTGTACGTGAAGACCAAGGTAAGCAATTCCCAATTTATTATGTGAGTAAAACTCTATTTGATGTAGAGACAAGGTATCCACAACTAAAAAAATTAGCATTAGCTCTTATCATGGCATCTAGAAAACTACGACCTTATTTCCAATGACATCTTATTGTTATTGTTACTGCTTTTCCATTACGTAATATATTGCATAAACATGAACTATCAGGGAGATTAGCAAAATGGGCTATAGAGCTAAGTGAGTACGAAATAATTTACCAACCTTGAACTGCTATTAAATCTCAAGTACTCGCCGATTTCGTAGCTGATTTTAGTCAAAGCATACACCTAGAAGCAGAAAAAGAATTACAAGTTTTTAATGGTACTAATCGAGGGAATTGGCTATTATTTACTGATGGTTCATCAAATGTAAATGGGGCAGGTTTAGGAATTGTTCTTATACCACCTACGGGTGAAACAATTAGCCAAGCTATAAAATGTCACCCTGTAACTAATAACGAAGCAGAGTATGAAGTTGTGATTGCAGGTTTGGAGTTAGCATTAGAACTTGGTATCATGCAAATCGTAATCAAAAGCGATTCACAACTTGTAGTCAATCAAATATTGGGGACTTACGTGGCTAGAGAACTCGAATGCAAGAGTATCTCGAAAAGGTACGGGAGTTAATAAGACAGTTCCAAACTTGGAAGGTGATGCAAATCCTAAGAGAAGAGAATTTGGAAGCAAACGCCTTAGCCAACCTCGCATTTGCAATATATATAGCAAAAGACGCGAATGCCTCAATTATATATTTGTTCCATTCCGTTCTTGACCTTGATAAAAATGAGGTAAACTTTAATTACTTAACTTGGGATTGGAGAAACGAAATCGTGTCTTTTTTGCAGCACGGAATCGTACCTGAAGACAAGGTGAAGTCTCATGCACTAAGAAAGAAAGCTGCTCGTTATTGCCTATATCAAGGAAATCTTTACTGTAAAATGTTTGGTGAACCATTAGCTCAGTGTCTCAGACCTTCTCAAACAGAATATGTGATGAGAGAAGTACATGAGGGGCATTGTGAAAATCATGCAAGAGGCAGATCACTTGTAAAAACATTGATTCTAGCGGGATATTACTGGCCTAAAATGGAAGAAGAAGCGAATGATTTCGTATCTAAGTGTGATAAATGTCAAAGGTATGGAAATAACATGCATGGACCAGCTAAGTTATTACATATTGTCATAGCTCCGTGGCCCTTCATGAAATGGGGAATGGACATCGTAGGACCATTCCTCAGGCAAAAGGTCGGGTAAAGTTTCTACTCGTACTTACTGATTATTTCACTAAATGGGTAGAAGCAGGAGCGTTTAAACAGGTACGAGAGAAAGAATTTAAGGACTTCATTTGGAGAAATATAATTTTCCGCCTTGGTGTTCCAAAGGAGATAGTGCGTGATAATGGACCACAATTTATAGGGGCTTAAATCACAGAATTCTTTCAAAGTTGGCAAATCAAAAGAATTACGTCAACACCGTATCATCCAGTCGGTAATGGGCAAGCAGAGTCTACAAACAAAATAATTATCAACAACCTAAATAAAAGGTTACGATAATCAAAAGGCAATTGGCCTGAAGTATTACCAGCGGTGTTATGGGCATATCAAACAACGGAAAAAACAAGTATAGGAGAAACACCATTTTCAATGGTTTATGGTGCGGAAGCTTTGATACCAGTTGAGATAGGTGAACCTAGTACATGACGTGTTCAAGCAGAGGAAAACTCGAACAACGAAGAGTTACGAGTAAATCTTGATTTACTTGAAGGGAGAAGAGAAGTTGCGTTGGTAAGGATGGCGGCTCAAAAGCAAGTAATTGAGTGATATTACAACATGAAAGCACGCCTCATGTTTTTTAAAGTTGGGGACTTCGTGTTAAAAAAAGTTTTCCAATCTACGAAGTCAGCTAATACAGGAAAGCTAAGTCCAACATAGGAAGGACCTTATCAAATTCTTGAAATTGCGGGGAAAGGAGCATACGAGCTAAAAACAATAGATGACAAGGTTTTACCTTCGCATTGGAATGTCGTTCATTTAAAGAGGTATTACTTCTAAGGAAATACCCACGGTCAGGTATCACCATGTTAAATATTTTCCTTTGAATTGTTAAAGTTATACTAACGATTTTAGATGCTAGGCAAAAACCCTAACTCGTGCCAAATGATGAGTCACGGCCTGCACAGCAAATCGGAATACTATTAAATTCCTAGCCCTGGGTTACATTAATCTGATGGAAATACACATGAGTTAGGCAGTCTTCATCTATAATCGTACCTCCGAGTCCCGTATATTTTTCTGTTTCAGGAAAAGGACCAAAAATTGTGAGCAAATACACAAGTGTTCGAGGCTTCATACTTCACCGCTCAAAGACTTGAGGGACTATACTATATACACACGAGTATGTGCAGAAATAGATACGAGAGAGAAAAAAGAGAGCAAAATTCAAGATTTACAAATCAAATCAAGTTACGAGAATTCAAGTATCAATCTAAAAGCACTCATTGTAGTGTTCTTTCCTTCTTAGAACAATGAAGTCACTGCTTAAACCCTTCCTAAGTATGTAAAGGCAGGGACATGACTATGTATCAGAAACGGGTTATGAAAAGCATTACCTTGTATATTTTGTAAATTTGTTAAAAGAAAACAGTTGCGAGAAAGTTGTAGATATGCTTCAATACATGTAGTACTCAAGAAACTTATCAAAGTTCATGAATAAAAACTTTACAAAAGTTGTTTTATATGAAACATGTATGTTCCTATTTCTTTCATCGTATGATAACACCATTATGAAGTTGAGACGTATTCTTTATTGAGTGTCGATAAATAAAAGGGCCCTCTTTTATTTTTCCTCATGATGATAACACATGAGAAGAATTATGAAAGCATTTTCTAAAAAGGATAAAAATGCTAACTTATTCTCTAAGTCCTAAAAAAAAAAAATAGGCAAGAGTAAGGTAAAAATAATATCCTGCAAAGTCTAGAACAATGAATAGACAAGGATAAAATAAAGAAGTATTATACAAACTTCTCAACATAAAAAGTTAAGCGAAAAAACTTAGCTATTACAATATATTTATTTTTCAAAGTAGATGCCCCATTATAGAAACTGGGGACTTCATTAAGAAATTACATCATTAAAAACAAAGAAAAGAGGTAAGGTTAAACATTTTCACTGGTCACTGAGGAAATTGGAACGTTAGAAGTTGCAGCCTCATTAGGCTCGGTAGAAACTTCCAAAAGAGCAGCAATAGAGGCAGTCTCAGCTTAAATTAAAGTATCGACATTCTCGAGAGAAGCAGTAGACACGGGGATTTCCATTCCTAAAGATTGTGTTGTAGGTAAGTTACCCTCGGTCACAGGAACTGTAACTTCAATAACTTCGGCTGTTGACTCTAAGTCTAAGGCTCTTCAACCCCGGGAGTTTCGACTGTTGGAGAGGAGATGTCAATTACCAGATCAGGAGAAAGAGTTTCAGTAGGTTGCTCATTCTTCTCAATCATGTCTAAAACTTTGGCCAACTCAGATTGCAAGTCAAACTTTTCTTGAGAAGCCTCCATTAAAGCATCACGACGAGATTTCAAGAAAGCCCAATTTACCTCATAATTGAAATTCTCAGCTAAGGAATTGTAATACTTCTCCAGGTTTACATAATCTCTTCCCTACGTAGCTAAGGTGTTATTCATTGTTTCATGTTAAGCTAAGTGGAAATCAAGGGAAGATTGAAGGTTGACACAAGAACTCTCCAACATACGAACCTTGTCTGAAGAAATCCTCAAATCAGCCCGTGTCTGGTTTAAAGATTGCACTAGTTCTTTGGCATATTCTTCTTTTTTCTCCATTAGTGCTTTGAGTTCTTTGATATCTTCATTAGCCTTTGATAAAGAATCCTTCAAAATCTCTTTATCCTTTTTTGCTTGGCTCGTAGAAGTCGTGGCAATCCCTAATTCCGAGGATGAATTTCGATTTTGCTGTTCAAGTTAAAACTTAGAAGACTGCAACTCTTCAATGTTCCCTAAAGAACCTTCGAATTGTTCTTTCCAATTTTGAGCCTCAAGCCGGGCTTCTTCAGATATTCTTTTAGCTTCATCAGCAACCTTAGTAGATTCAGGTGCCATTTTCTCTAAAATAGAGATCCTCCCCATCAACTCAGTTCCAATCAAGTTTGCCTACAAACATAAGGTATAAAAATAAGAACTTAAGGCCAAGGAAAAGTAAATAATCACAGGTAAGGAATTTACCTTCAGTTTTGAGTGAACTATGTCATTCATCAAGGAGTAGCAGCTGTGGCTCTGCATCTTTGTTCTTTCCACATCTCCGATAAGAGGCTCGAGCCAGATATCCACTCCACCTGTCTTCCTTAAACGACTATGAGTAGAAAGTACTTCAAGAGTAACCTTTCTCATAGCCATACCTCTATTATTTGGGCCAGGCTCAGAATGAGAAACAGAGGAGGAAGGAACAGTGGAAGGAGGAGTAGTAGAGGAGGTGAAAATAGTAGGAGCGGCAGAAACCAGAGCTGGAGCTGAGGGAATATGCACGGGTGCTAATAAAGGAAGAGGAGAAGCAGTTGTACAAACAGTGGAAGATGTCAAAGAAGAAGAAACATGTACGGTTGAAGTAGAAATAGAAGAAACTGGAGAAATAAGAATGGAAGTAGATAAGGGAATTCATTGAGAACGGGGCCAAGTTTCCCACTTTCAAAACCACTCTCGAAGAGACGGTGAAAAGATTCACTCGTGTTTCTAGGAGCAAGATCTTCATCGGATTAGATTAAGACATGCTCGGCAATGGAAGTAACTGTAGAAGAAGTAATTGCAGCAAAGGTACGGGTAGGAGAATCTTCAATTTCTTCGTCCATAACAACACGTCTCCTAGCTCTTGGTCTAGATACCAAAGAGGTATTATCTTCTTCTTCGTTATCAGTTTCCATTATCATAGCTTTTCTTTTGGCTAAGAATGCTTTAGCCTTCTCCAAGCCAAGGGTGGTGTTGGCAGTAGTCCGCATGGCTATAGCAACGTCCGCTGCAATCCCTTTTATTCCAAATCCTGATAAAAAAAAAGGATTTGAGTTCATCATCAAAATTTAGTATAAGTATCTAGAAAGCATACATGAAAAGAAATATATACCGTGTGTTTTCACTGTCCACCCATGTAGAGAGGAGATAGATTTTCAAGTCCTATCTTCCTTATGGGCAACTTTCAGAATTGAGTCTACCCAACCACGGAAATCATGGTTGCTACAATAAACCAAAAAGTGGATAAATTTAAAGAGAAAATAAAAATCTCATAAATAGGTAAGAGAAAAGTAAAACAGAAACTTACATGCAAAATTCCACATCTCAGGGAAGGGAATGTTTGATACTCCCAGTAAATCCACTGTGCGAACACCAATGTAACGAAGACACCACCCACGATTTTTATCGTCATCGGCATTTACCAAAACTCTTTTACTCCTTGCAGTTAAGGTAAAAACCCCATGGCATAATAAACTAGGGTGGTACAAGTAGATAAGATGGGGAAAGGTAAAACTAACTTTTTCCTTATTAGACAAAAATCTTAAACAAGTCCAAACTAAATGACCAATCTGGGCTAAGGAAATATTGAAAAATCTACAAAAATCAAGGATAACTGGATCTATGGCAGACTTAAACCCAAAAGTGAAGGGGTAAGTATAAACATAGGAATACCGATTTCTATAAGATGAAATTCTATTGTTTATATTAGGGATTGATAAACGAACGCTCTCCTTCCAGTTGCAATCTTTCCTAATGGTGGGGATAGTTATAAGGGAATGATAATGATCAGTCTTTTCCAATTTTGCAATTTTTTTGAAGGGATGCTTTATCACTTGCAAAAGATAAATCATTTGGAATAATTTCTTCAACTGTGGGTTCTGTAGAAGGATCTGAAATTTCTTTACCTTTCAAAGATTGGGTTTAGAAGAGGAGCCTTTGATTCCAGAAGCAGAAGAAGGAAGTACAAAACCAGTTGAGCCACCACGTGCAGATCCCATACTTCAGAGTCTTCCTCCTCTGCCTCTTGAATGTTTGATAGGAGCAGGTGCATTAGGGAATTGATCGAGAAGTAAAACCTTTCTGGGGTTAGGGTTTGGAGATTCCATTGTAAGATAACTTTGAAGTAAGTAGAAGTGAAAGAAAGAAAGGAAATACGAATGCTTGATAGAAATTGATGAAGAAGAGGACAAGGAAAGTGTGAATTAAAGGTTTATATGGGAACAACCGTCAAAATTAAGGGGAGTAATGATGGAAAGCCTATATTAAAGATAACCATCACTTCGTAAACAGAGCAAGTTGAACATGCCTAGAAAAATGGGAACAAAACTGCAGATTCAACCAGAAGATGACACGTGTATAGAGCATTAAATGAGAAAGACAAATGAGACGTCGATACTGACACAAGCATTAATTGTGACAAAAATTCTTTTTCAGGATCCACTTCCTAATTATTTAATTGATAAATAAATGAGAAGTGGGGGGACTATCTGTATTGGGAAAAAACTGATTTTGAAGTAAATATGACGTGGCATGACATGTGGATTAGTCAAACAGTAAAAGAGCAATAAATGATTAAAAGGCACGGAAGACAACATGCACGGTAAAGGAAAAGAAAACAGACACGAGAGGGAATCTTAGATACGAATCTCGTATCTATTTAAGTAATTCAATATCAACGGATAAAAAGGGCATTTAAGACAAGAATTTGATGACATAGAGTAGTCTACATTCATTATTAAATACCTGATACGTTAGTTATTCAGTATTTAATAGCAATGATTATGTAACGTCTCATTAAATGCTCTTTTATTATTTAGATTAATCCGTTACTCATTGTCAACTATAAAAGGAGGAAGTTTTATCATTAGTACACACAGAAGACTCTTAATATCATATTGAAATAACAAGTTCTTATTACTTTATTCTTATTCTTCAAAAGCCAACTATATTTCAGTCTCTTTGATTGTCAGTAATCCAATTTCTTATCTCTAAAATTCAAGCCTTGACCAAATTACATTATTTGGTTAAACAGTTGCCAGTTGCAATTCAATAATCATAAACACTCATTGATTATTCGGAAAAGGGTCATAACTGCCCTAAACGTATTGACTCCGGAACAAAATTTTCCTCCGTTAACCTTTTTTGAAGAAAATGCCCCTACCTTCAATTTGTGACATATTTTTGCCCCTAAAACTAACAAATGCCTTGTCATTATTTTTTAATTCCACGTGCCTTATTTTGATTGGTCATTCATTAAACCTGTCCCATAATAAATTTTACCCCGCCCCTATCCGACGCTCCGAGCCTACCCGACCGACCCGACCCATCAGACAACCTTTTTTACCCCCATTTACTAAGTTATTAGTGTTCCGGCTGCTTGATATGTACACCGCAATCGCCGAACACTGGCCGGAGATTGAAGCCATATTCTCTTTCGATTCAGAATCCATTATCCGATCTCAAGCGTTGACGTCACTCGTCAATCTTGGCGAATCTATAAGGACGGCGTTGGCTGAGTTTGAAACTGCTCTACAAAAGGAATCCTCAAAGACGCCGGCCGTCGGAGGTGGAATCCACCCTCTCACTGTTGACGCAATTATTAATTAAAGGGAAAACACCTTCAAGATTAAGAAATAGTAACTGAAAAGATAAGGGATATGACATGTCGAATAGGATTTTTTGTGTCAAAACTCAAAGCAATTTATTGGGTATCGGATTACAGTCCTAATGTAAAAAAATGTGATCATCTGAGTAATTTCTCCGATTGAAATGTTTGATCAACCCCACATTAATTTGCAAAAGTATAAATTTTACATCATAATTTTTTTTTCATACTAATCGTCATTTAAAAGTTTATATAGATAACTCTGTTATGAAATAGAAGATTCTTACACTTCTATTTAAGGTGATTGTTTTTAATGTACTTAATTAGAGAGATTTTAGAGTCCTATTATTGGTAGCAAGATCTTCCTCCTCCCTATAAATAGAGGTGCTCTCTACCATTGTAATTCACCCCTCTCAACTCAATAAGAAGAACTCTCTCTACTCTTCTCTCTATTGCTATTGTTCTTGTTCTGTTGTTCTTGTCTTTTGCTTTAGTTTATAACACGTTATCAGCACGAGACTCTACCGTCTCAAGTATCATTCTCGAAAATCCAAGGTATTTTCCCTCTTCCTAATTTAATTTTCGAGTATGTCTGACATTATGAAAAGAAAGTTCGTTGCCCTTGAAATTTCGGGCAAGAACTATATGACATGGGTGTTGGATGCTGAAATCCACCTAGATGCTATGGGTCTCGGAGACACCCTCAAAGATAAAGAAAAAGCATCCACCCAAGATTGTGCGAAGGCCTTGATTTTCTTGCGCCACCACCTTGACGAAGGTTTGAAGATTGAATATCTCAACGTCAAGGATCCACTCGTTTTGTGGAACAGCTTAAAGGAGAGATATGACAACCTGAAGTTGGTCACTCTGCCACAAGCACGATATGATTGGGCCCATCTGAGGCTACAGGACTTTAAGTCCGTTTCTGAATATAATTCTGCTATGTTCAGAATTACTTCTAAACTGAAGCTATGTGGAGATAACATCTCCGATTACGATATGCTTGAGAAAACGTTTACAACGTTTCATGCCTCCAATATGGTACTGCAGCAACAGTACCGAGAGAAAGGCTTTACGAAGTACTCTGAACTGATTTCTCTCTTACTAGTGGCTGAGCGAAATAATGATCTGCTCATGAGAAATCACGAAAATAGACCAACTGGGTCTACACCACTGCCTGAAGCAGATATGGTGCACTCGCATTATGCCAAACATAAAAGGGACCATGATCACGGTCATAAACGGGGTCAAAGCCAAGGACGTGGACAAGGAAGAAATTCCAAAGAAGTCCGTCACCCCCCAAAGAGAGATAACCACCGAAAGCAGAAACGGGATCCCGAAGATCCTAAGGCAAATAGTTCAGAAACTATATGTTATCGTTGCGGTGGGAAAGGGCACTGGTCAAAGATTTGCCGTATACCAAGACACTTGGTTGACCTTTATCAAGCATCTCGAAAGAGAAAAGGCCCTGAAACAAACTTTGTCTATGACGACAATGAGGACATCACCCACCTGGATGTGGCAGACTTCTTTGAGCAACCCGATGGAAAAATAGACCACCTAATCGGCGATGGATCCGTGATGAAAGAAGATGGAGTTATTTGATTTTGTTCTACTTATTTGTATTAGTTAGTGAATAAACTAATAGTCATTAGCATTAGCTCGTATTAGTTAGTTCATAAAGCAATGTTAGCAGTAGTTCTTTAGAATATCTTCAATATGTTCAAATATCAATAAAACTTTTATTTTCCAGTGGGGGTAATCGACTAGCCTGAAAAACTAGTCGATTATCAACTATTTTCACATTAAAGTTGAAAAACAATTGATCAACAATCGATTGTCTTTGGCTAACAATCGATTGTCTTGAAACAGTGTGTTCTGGAATTTTTTCAAAAATAGCCAACAATCGATTGTCTTTGTCTAACAATCGATTGTCTTGAAACAGTGTGTTCTGAAATTTTTCAAAAATAGCCAACAATCGATTGTCTTTGTCTAACAATTGATTGTCTTGAAACAGTGAGGTCTGGAATTTTTCAAAAATCACCCACAATCGATTGTCTATATCTAACAATCGATTGTCGTTAGGCAGTGTAATCTGGAATTTTTCAAAAATCATCCACAATCGATTGTCTATGTTTAACAATCGATTGTCTATGTTCCAACAATCGATTGTGTGTGTTTAATAATCGATTGTCTCATGAAAAACGCTGAAATTTTCAAACTGCAAAGTAATTGATTATGGATAACATATCTGATTTTGTTAGCCAACTGTTAGTAGCAGATTTTGAAAACATTATGTGACACAAAAGAATTGAACTTGTTTATTCTTATGTTCGTGTATTTCTTTTGTATGTTAAACTATGGGATAACAAATATAGATATCTCACAAAGCGAACTTGGACCAACGTCCAATTGTAAAAGTATTTGCCTAGTTGATTCATGTACTACACATACAATATTCAAAGAAAAGAAGAGTAATTGTGTAAGGCAAACATTACTAAAGATATCATTCAAAATGGATATCATATTGAGACAATAGATGAGAATAATCTTGAACTCTTCATGAAAACGAGGCTGCCCGCTTCGACTTGGGTTCACGCCATTTTGCATGCAACAATACTAGTTTGTCGGCTGCCCACTTCGGTTTGGGGTCACGCCATTTTGCATGAAGCAATGCTAGTTCGTCGGCTGCCCACTTCGGTTTGGGGTCACGCCATGTTGCATGCAGCAATGCTAGTTCGTCTCTGACTGACGAATTGACACAAATATTCCCCATTGCAATTGGTTTTGGGTCATGAACCCAATATATCCCATTTAAGAAGCTTTGGATGCGCAGTATATGTGCCTGTAGCACCGCCATCCCGCACCAAAATGGGTTTGCAAAGGAGGTTAGGAATATATGTTGAGTTTGACGCGTCCTCCATTATTCGCTACCTCGAAACATTGACAGGAGATTAGTTCACTGCACTATTTGCAGACTGTCAATTTGATGAGACACTTTTTCCAAAATTAGGGGGAGAAGTTGGTGAAACCAAACGGGAAATTTTGTGGAAAAATGCATCATTATCTCATCTTGATCCACATACCTCTATTTGAAAGAAAGAGGCACAAAAGATTATCCATTTGCAAAGAATAGCAAATCAAATGCCTGAAGCATTTATAGATTTGAAAAGGATAACAAAATCACATATCCTCGAAGTGAATGTGATTCACAAATACATATTCAATGTTGGAAGAATATGAACATGAAATTGGTATTGAATATACCACACTCACTCCTAGAAGGAGGCTTGAGATGATACCACCCTCACCCCTAGAAGGAGGTTTGAGATGATATATGGCATGAATGATCGTTGGTCGCGTACCTATTGTACGCCAAAGTATTTTGGAAATATGACCATTAAAGGACAACGATAATGCAAGAAACATATCTTGCATATAAGTTTGACATGACCATAATGGTATAACTTTCTCTTTAAGAAAGATATTCACCACACGGATGTTGATGAACCTGTGGTAGTACAAAGTTAATTGAGAGCTCTCGAAGAGCCAATTATTACTATGTTGGAGAAACACAATTGAGTATTGTGCTGTAGTAAGTCTCAAAGAAACTTATCCAGTTTCCAAAAGTACACGCGAAGGCGATTGATGATATTGAGACTATAAATAAAGGAAGGCTTTGATTCTCCTATTACTACAACTTGTAGCGGGGTAATTTGTATATGAAAAGCTACCCGCTTTGTTCTCCAGTTTGTACTACACAAACGAAAGAATGCCACAATAAAGTGGATATCTATTGGTATAAAACCCATGTCATAATAAACCCGAAGTTTATTGATAAGTGCACATGTCATGGTGTAAATTTGAAGTTTACCAATATTGATAATTTAGTCAGTTGACATTCGTGTTAGCCATCTCATTTGAAGTATGATGTGCAAATTCACATAGGTGAATATCAAAGAACTAGAAGTTCTTGTTCTCAGTAATGAACTGACCAACTAAAGAGTTCGGGTTGAAGCCCCTAAATTCTGGAAATATCAAAGGTGAATATGGGCCCATTCACCTGCCATGTATACCACATATGATGCATCTATGGAATGGTTACATGCGCAATTGTTATTGACCCGCAGCCTGGCCGGTGCTTGCGAGGTAAATCGCTCAGTAATCTAACTTCGAGCATAGTTTCCAGATTCTCTACTCAAGACAGTTCATCTTGATAAGTTGGTTTATATTAAAGTTGGTTTAGCAAGATAATTATTGAGTGCTGCCACTTAATAGCTAAACTGTTTCTTATGAGAACTAAGTTATATATATATCAGTTTGATATAAGTTGTATACGAGAGTATATTCTCCCCTCACAAGTGGTTCAGGGTCAGGAACCAAATAATTTCATCTTATTATTAAGGTGCTGTGTATATTGACATAATGCACAAAGATGATTTCCCAAAGTTGAGGAAACATGTTAGCTTTACTAACATGAGGGGGAGACATGATAAACACTTGAGAAAAGGTTACATGGGATGATTTCTCATTTGTATATGTATATCCCCGAATATCATGATATGAACCTGAAGTTCATAAAAGGGATAATTCAAATTGCAACATATTGCAAAGCATGCTTTACGCATTTACTGACCCAAAGAAAGCAACTAAATGGAAGAGATACAATTCAAGAAGAATTGATTCCATATGAAAGACATGTAGCTTTGAACCTGTAGTTCATATGCTTGAAACTATAAAGTCAAAGGTATGTATAATCAATTTTCGATACCTTATTTGTTTAGCATGACATGAAACTTTGATATGCAGCTAAAGTCTATTATGTGACTTACATGACTTAACTTGAAAGATTTAAGTTGCTTGAAGCATATGCAATTCTTGGTCCTGAAGTACCGCATCCTAAGTACAATTTGTGTACATATGAATCTTGCCATAACTATAAGCATGATGGATTTGAGAATGCATCTATGGAGATATTGAAGAGCTATTCCACGACATTATATGAAGATGTTCATATCTATCAAGAATGATGATTTCAAGGTGCGGAATATTTATTCAAGTCAATATGGTTGATTTATTCATCAAGCATCTACCAAAGATCGTTTTGAAGATGATGCACAAGATTGGAATGCAAATGCTCAAGGATATAAATCGATGTACTCATTAGGGGGAGTCAATGCGCGTTGCACTCTTTTTCCCTTACAAGGTTTTGTCCCACTGGGTTTTCCTTGCAAGGTTTTTAACGAGGCAACCAATAGGCGCATATTCAAACATGTGTACTCTTTTTCCTTACTTTAATTTTTTCCCATTGGGTTTTGGTTTTAAGGTTTTATGAGGCACATCATTGAATAGACATTCAAGGGGGAGTGTTATGAAATAGAAGATTCTTACACTTCTATTTAAGGTGAATGTCTTTAATGTACTTAATTAGAGAGATTTTAGAGTCCTATTATTGGTAGCAAGATCTTCCTCCTCCCTATAAATAGAGGTGCTCTCTACCATTGTAATTCACCCCTCTCAACTCAATAAGAAGAACTCTCTCTACTCTTCTCTCTATTGCTATTGTTCTTGTTCTGTTGTTCTTGTCTTTTGCTTTAGTTTATAACAAACTCTCTTTTTTGATGTAATTATTTTGTATTAAAAATTTACTGGTCCAATTAATCCATATATGACCCAATTTTCCAACAAGAGTTTTTCCATTTAATTCGTCAATCGAGATTTTCAAGAAATTTAATGCCACAATTGAGCCACGTCTGATGGGTCGGTCGGTCGGATAGGGTCGGAGCGTCGGGTAGGGGCGGGGTAAATTTATTTTGGGTCAGGGTTTAATGAATGACCAATCAAAATAAGATACGTGGAATTAAAATTTTTAAAAAAAATAATGACAAGGCAGCTGTTAGTTTTAGGGGCAAAACTATACCACAAATTTAACGGTAGGGGCATTTTCTTCAAAAAAAAGTTAACGAAGGGCAATTTTGTTCCGGAATCAGTACGTTAGGGATATTTATGACCCTTTTCCGTTGATTATTTATTACACACTTACTTGGCATGTTTCTTAAGTATGTTACTTGAGCAATGTTATACTTTCTTGTTCTATTTTTATTTGACTAATTATTAGGATGGTTGACAAGCCAATTATAAAGAACAGAAATAAATACTTTATTCACTATCTATGTTTTTCTCCAAATTAAATATGTATTAAAAAATGAACGACATTTAGTTAAACGGATGGTATATTAGACAAGTGTAACAAACTAATTGCCTAAACATTTCTTGCCACGCGTAACAAACTTGATCTATAGGCAAATCTTTCTATAAGAGTCTTATTTGTTTTGAATATTTTTTAGGGAAAAATCGATCTGAAACCAAAAACTGATTCGAACCGGAGCTTAACGGCTTACTGGTAATGGCTTAACGGACGGGGAATGGATTGAATTTTTTTTATTAACGGCTTATCAGTTTGGGGACGGATTATTCAATTTTCTTAACGGCTAATCCGTTAACCCGTTAAGAATATATATATATATATATATATATATATATATATATATATATATATATATATATATATATATATATATATATATATATATATATATATAGTTTATTTTTATTTGTATATATTAAATATAAAAAAATTAAAACCCTTGAAAATGAATAACAAAAATTTATTACTTCTAAGCATTTTTAATCTCGGATCTAGAAATTTTTTGGTTATATTTTTAATTTATTTTTGGTTGTAATCCTCCTGTTCGGCAACATGCCGGAGATGGTAAAGCTAATTTCCTAATCATGGGAATCAAATTGAATGACTCTGGCAAAGAAAATTGAATGCATCATATTGCCTCTGAAATGTTATTTTTTACGGCAATTCATTATTTCTAAGGCGGGGAGAATGAGAGATATTTAGTGAATATGTATGTTAAGCCGATAAATTGCCCAATAACCGCTCGATAAGAGCTAACCCGATATCAATCCGTCCGATATCTTATCGGGTGGCTAACAGATTAATACATTTAAAAGCCGATAACCGTTAAGAGTAAAAGTCGCCAAATTCGCCCGATAAGTATCCCTAATATTTTTGGATGTTATACCGAAATATTATTATATAGAATATTATTATTTGGTTCCTAAAAAAGTTTAGTATTTATAGTAAAATATTATTATATAAGGATGATGTTATAGAAATATATGACTGTATAAGTAATTTTTAGCAATCAGCGATTTCAGCATCCATCTGCTTCCTTTGAACAAATACACGAACATGTAAAAAAGCAAAAGTAGAAATGAGTATCACCGTCATTCACACCTCTGTGCATATTTAAAGGAAAAATTGATTGAGGGAGACATAAAATGTGTATTCAGAAAAAGGAAAAAGAAAAAGAGAGAAAGTTAAGCTTAATTGATGACTGTGCAAAATTTAAAGTGTTGTGTTATTTGATGAACTTCTTATTATGAGATATTAGGGTTAAAGTGAATGGATTTTGGATGATTAGTACACTATTTTTCATAAGCGTGGAACCAAGGGAGTTTGAATCCAAGACCTCTTTCAAACAAGGTTAAAACTATCAACCACTAAACTACTAAATTGTTTTATTGCAAATGGTGTCACTTTTAATACTTTTATCTTGTATTTCTGTTTTACTTATTATTTTTATATATATAAATGGTAAAAATTTTAATGAAGCGGTGTCCCGTAAAACTACTTAGATCCATGTAAATCCGTCCCTGCATATAGATAAAAAATGTTGTAGGCCTAACTAATACTGTACTTGCATATTTACATATCACAAAGGACTTATTATTTGTTAATGAGTAGACTATCAAGTTTAATTAATTAATCTTATATAGGTATTTGCATTTTGCAGCACTTAGTCTTTTTGTCATAACTATCTTTAATATTATCAATAGGATTTCAATGCTTCAATCAAAGCCTAACTAATTTGTAGATAAGGACACGAACCAAATACCAATAACTACCACCAACCTTACAAAAACTGAACTATTCATGTGTTTAAACAAATGCATGCAAGTTTATTTCTCATGGACCAATGGATAATATAAGTCAAACATCTTCTCCTCTCGAATTATTGGTTTTTGAGACATAAATGTCGTGGCTATTGAATTGTTGGTGCATTCCCGCACTTTGAACATGTTATTTAGTAAGAATATTACAAAGAAATTTTTAGAATTTGTAAGAGATATCAATGGGGCCATAACTAATACGGTAGTAATTTAACTATTTTAAAGGGACAGAAACATTATTTTGAATTAAATAGAGAAGAAATAGGAACACTCAAATTGGGAGTAAGGAGTGTACGTATCTATATATAAAGAAGGCGTTTCTTTTGAATTAATTTTTGTTCTTCATCATTTGAAAAACTTACCCACAAAAAATACGCAGCATGTTGCTTTTACAAACACTCCTATCATTTAACTATGCTTAATTAAAAAGATGTTCTTTTAATGTAGCACTTAATCATAATTAATTAATATAATTTAAAGTAAGTAAATTTTATTGCAATTATCCTATCATATTTTATGCTCCCTTAACAGCATCCTTTCATTATCCAAATCCAAATGAGTATAACAATGGGTTTTTTTTCCTGCCCTTTTCTTTGCTTGTTGATGATATTTTGACATCATATGATATGATGGTTTCCCCTTTGCTTTTTGTACAATTCCTGACTTTATCCAGAGAGCGAATTCTCGAAAACAACGCCCACTGCTCCATAGAAAAGAAACGGGCTCTTTAATTGCTAGGAGTATAATATAATTGTTATGAAATAATATAAGAACAAGAACAATAATACAAGAACAAGAACAATAGAGAGAAAAGTAGAGAGATGAATATTCTTATTGATACTTTGGGATGATTTACAATGGAATAGAACCCCTATATTTATAGGGAGGTGGTGACTTAGCCACCAAGTAGTAAACCCTAGAATCTTTCTAAATATAGACATTCACCTTAAATAGAGTTCTATTTATAACACTCCCCCTTGAATGTCTATTCAATAATGTGCCTCGTTAAAACCTTAACTAAATAAAACCCAATGGGAAAAATTATAGAAAAGGAAAAAGAGTACACATGTTTGAATATGCGCCTATTGGTTGCCTCGTTAAAAACTTGCAAGGAAAACCCAGTTGGGACAAAACCTTGTAAGGGAAAAAGAGTGCAACGCGCATTAACTCCCCCTGATAAGAACATCAATTTATATCCTTGCGCATTTGCATTCCAATCTTGTGCACCATCTTCAAAACGATCTTTGGTAGATGTTTGATAAATAAATCAACCATATTGACTTGAATAAATATTCCGCACCTTGAAATCATCATTCTTGATAGATATGAACATCTTCATATAATGTGGTGGAATGACTCTTCAATATCTCCACAGATGTATTGATGCCATCATGCTTATAGTTATAGCAAGATACATATGTACACAAATTGTACTTAGGATGTGGTACTTCAGGACCAAGAATTGTGTATGCTTTAAGCAACTTAAATCTTTCAAGTTAAGTCATATAAATCACATAATAGACTTTAGATGCATATCAAGTTTTCATGTCATGCTAAACAAATAAGATATCGAAAACTGATTATACATACCTTTGACTTTATACTTTCAAGTATTTGAACTGTATGTCCAAATCTACATGTCTTTCATATGGAATCAAGTATTTGTCTATACGCTTTAAGCGTATCAAAGACTTTGTCCTTCTGGGACTTAATATGAGCATTTGTGAGAATATAGTCACTTTCTTTGGGTCAGCTAATGCGTATAGCATGCTTTGCAATATGTTGCAATTGAATTATCCATTTTATGAACTTCAGGTTCATATCATGATATTCGGGGATTTACATATACAAATGATAATTCATCCCATGTAACCTTTTCTCAAGTGTTTATCATGTCTCCCCCTCATGTTAGAAAAGCTAACTTGTTTCCTCAACTTTGAGAGTCCATCTTTGTGCATTATGGTGTTAATGAAAATATACACCGCACATCAATAATAATAAGATGAAATTATTTGGTTCCTGACCCTGAACCACTTGTGAGGGGAGAATATACTCTCGTATACAACGTATCAAACTGATATATATAACTTTGTTCTCATAGGAAACAGTTTAGCTATTAAGTGGAGGCACTCAATAATTATCTTGCTAAACCAACTTTGATATAAACCAACTTATCAAGATGAATTATCTTGAGTAGAAAATCTGGAAATTATGCTCGAAGTTAGATTACTGAGCAATTTACCTCGCAAGCACCGGCCAGGCTGCGGGTTAATAACAATTGCGCATGTAACCATATCATAGATGCATCATATGTGGTATTAATGAGAACAAGTGATACAAGAGAATTCGTAAAGAACTTTCTAGTTCTTTAATATTCACCCATGTGAATTCTCTATTATTGCACATCATACTTAAAATGAGATGGCTAACCCGAATGCCAACTGAATAAATTATCAATATTGGTAAACTTCAAATTTACACCATGACATGTGCACTTATCAATAAACTTCAGGTTTATTATGACATGAGTTTTTATACCAATAGATATCCACTTTATTGTGGCATTCTTTTGTTTGTGTAGTACAAACTGGAGAATGAAGCGGGTAGCTTTTCATATACAAATTATCCCGCTACAAGTTGTAGTGATAGGAGATATCAAATCTTTCCTTCATTTATAGTCTCAATATAATCAATCGCTTTCGCGTGTACTTTGGAAACTGAATAAGTTTCTTTGAGACTTACTACAGCACAATACTCAATTGTGTTTCTCCAACATAGTAATTGGCTCTTCTAGAGCTCTCAATTAATTTTGTACTACCACAGATTCATCAACATCCATGTGGTGAATATCTCTTTTAAAGAGAAAGTTATACCATTATGGTCATGGTCAAAATTATATGCAAGATATGTTTCTTGCATTATCGTTGTCCTTTAATAGTCATATTTCCAAAATACTTTGGCGTACAATAGGTACGTGACCAACGATCATTCATGCCATATATCATCTCAAACCTCCTTCTAGGGGTGAGTGTGGTATCATCTCAAACCTCCTTCTAGGGGTGAGGGTGGTATATTTAATACCAACTTCATGTTCATATTCTTCCAATAATGAATATGTATTCGTGAGTCAGATGTTGTCACATTCACTGCGGGGATATGTGATTTTGTTATCCTTTTCAAATCTGTAAATGCGTCTGGCATTCGATTTGCTATTCTTTGCAAATGGATAATATTTTGCGCCTCTTTTTCACAAATAGAGGTATGTGGATCAAGATGAGATAATGATGCTTTTTTCCACAAAATTTCCCGTTTGGTTTCACCAACTTCTCCCCCTAATTTTGGGAAAAGTGTCTCATCAAATTGACAGTCTGCAAATCGTGCAGTGTACAAATCCCCTGTCAATGTTTCGAGGTAGCGAATAATGAAGGACGATTCAAACTCAACATATATTCCTAACCTTCTTTGCGGACCCATTTTGGTGCGGGATGGCGGTGCTATAGGCACATATACTGCGTATCCAAAGATTCTTAAATGGGATATATTAGGTTCATGACCCAAAATCAATTGCAACGGGGAATATTTGTGTCAATTCGTCAGTCAGAGACGAACTAGCATTGCTGCATGCAAAATGGCGTGACCCCAAGCCGAAGTGGGCAGCCTCGTTTTCATGAGTAAATGAGGTATTCAAGATTATATTCATGTATTGTCTCAATCTGATATCCATTTTGAATGATATCTTTAAAACTCAACAAGTTCCTTTTAGACTTGGAAGAGAACATTTTGACTGATATCATTAAAACTCAACAAGTTCTTCTTAGACTTGGAGGAGAACATTGCATTCTCTAAAATATCGTTCCTTTAGGCAGAGTTATAGTTGCTCTTCAGGAGCCTTCAATCAATTTAATTCCCATGGTTTGCCATATAAAAGAAAATATACGAACATGAGAATAAACAAATTCAATCCGTTTGTTTCATACTTAAATAATATTTTCGAAATCTGCTGAGGTTATTCGACTAACTAAATCAGATAGTCGATTATATGTTTTCCATAATCGATTACTATGCAGTTTGAAAATTTCAGTTTAAGCATTTTCTTAAAACAATCGATTGTTAAACACACACAATCGATTGTTGAACATTGACAATCGATTGTTAAACACACACAACGATTATTTGCTATTTTGAAAAATTCCAGATCACACTGTTTTAAGACAATCGATTGTTAAACATAGACAATCGATTGTTGACTATTTCGAAAAACTTCAGATCACACTGTCTTACGACAATCGATTGTTAAACATAGACAATCGATTATTTTCTATTTTGAAAAAAATTCCAGATCACACTGTCTTAAGACAATCGATTGTTAAACATAGACAATCGATTGTTGAACATTGACAATCGATTGTTTTGCAGTTTTAATGCGAAATATTAGATAATCGACTAACTGTTAGGTTAGTCGATTACCGCTACTGGAAAATAAAAATATTATTGAAATCTGAGCATATTGAAACATTCTAAAGAACTAATACTAACATTATATCATAAACTAACTAATACGAGCTGATACTAATGACTATTAGTTTATTCACTAACTATTACAAATAAGTGAAATAAAATCAAACAATCCCATCTTCCTTCATCACAGATCCATCACCAATTAGGTGGTCAATTTTCCCCTCAGGGTGCTCAAAGAAGTCTGCCACATCCAAGTGGGTGATGTCAAAATTGTCGTCAGAGACAAAATTTGTTTCAGGGCCTTTACTCTTTCGAGATGCTTGATAAAGGTCAACCAAATGTCTTGGTATACGGCAAGCTTTTGACCAGTGCCCTTTTCCACCGCAACGATAACATATAGTTCTGAACTATTTGCCTTTGGATTCTCATCGTATCGTGCTTGTGGCAGAGTGACCAACTTCAGGTTGTCATATCTCTCCTTTAAGCCATTCCACAAGATAGGTGGATTTTTGACTGTAATATATTCAATTTTCAAACCTTCATCAAGGTGATGGCGCAAGTAAATCAAGGCCTTAGCACAGTTTCAAACCTTCATCAAGGTGATGGCGCAAGTAAATTAAGGCCTTAGCATAGTCTTGGGTGGATGCATTATTTCTGTCTTTAATGGCGTCTCCAAGACCCATTGTATCCAAATGGATTTCAGCATCCAACACCCATGTCATATAGTTCTTGCCCGAAATTTCAAGGGCAACGAACTTTCCTTTTATAATGTCAGACATGAAACAAAATTACATCAAGAGCGTGTTCATACTTACAGGCTCTATTACAATTATCACATTCACTTCAGGGAATGGATCATAATGACGATTATAATTCCGTCTATTGCCACGTCCACATTCATTGATAGCATCATGGTAATAATTTTGTCTTTTTTCAGACTTATGACATACTGCTACCACATTCTCTAAAGGGAATGGAGCAAATTCAATGGGACGGATTTTCAATTCTTTGCCCACAATCATTCATGAATTTTATCATGGCAAGGCATAGAAATTTTATCACTTCATGTGAGTGTAATTTCTTACAAACTCCATTAGAGTTATAATCAAACTTTGTTGTCTTTGTTAGTATATAGAATCAAATCGTAGAATTTCAAGAATTTGAAAGGGAAAAGTAAATTACTTACCTTTAAGGTATACCAATAAATGTTGTGACATCAAATATACCTCTTGAGTTTCCTTCCCGTTGCATTACTTTATGATGATACCATCTCTTCAATTTTTCCATATAGAAATTAGAAAAAGGCGGCGATTGAGTTGAGAGAGCCGAATCGGCTATGAAGCAAAACCCTACACAAACAAAAGTTAAAATAATCGAAAATTTCAATTGGTTAGAGACTCGTGCTGATAACGTGTTATGAAATAATATAAGAACAAGAACAATAATACAAGAACAAGAACAATAGAGAGAAAAGTAGAGAGAGGAGTATTCTTATTGATACTTTGGGATGGTTTACAATGGAATAAAACCCTATATTTATAGGGAGGTGGTGACTTAGCCACCAAGTAGTAAACCCTAGAATCTCTCTAAATATAGACATTCACCTTAAATAGAGTTCTATTTATAACAATAATTCAATTTTTTCATTAAACTATACAACATTTTGTTCACTTTTGTCTAATAAGGTTTTAACCGAAAATAAAATCTTTAGTACGAAAAAGGTAAAACGATAGACAACTACAAATATGTTAATCTAAAAAAAGATAACAGTCTTAAATCCAAAGATATATTTAGAGTTTGTTTGGAAAGCCACCATATAATTGAAATTAGTGTAATTATTAGGATAATAATTATACAGTTGTGTAATTACGACAATCTGTTTGTCATAATGTAATTACAGTAAAATTACAAGTTTACTGTTTGGTTGCACAAGTATAATTACACAGTTAGATTAAATTTTATATTAAGTAATTGTAATGACCCGATTGGTCGTTTTGAGCTCTAGAGCGTCGTTCAGAGCTGAGGCCATGAGCAGTTTCATTTCAGATATTATGACTTGTGCGCATAGTTGGAATTGACCTTCGGGGAGTTCGGAGTTGATTTGGAAAGAGAATTTTCATTTCGGAAGCTTAAAGTTGAAAAAATTAACTAGGATTGGATTTTTGAGTAAGCATCCTCGGAATCGGGATTTGAAGGTCCCAACATGTTCGTATGGTGATTTGGGACTTGAACGTATGTCCCGATCGGGTTTTGAAAGCCCCAGGAATATTTTGGCGCATATTGTAGAATACAACATTTTGGAAGAAATTTCATAAATTTGGCTTGAAGTGCATTTCTGTGTTATCGATGTCCGTTTGGTATTCCGAGTCTGGGAGTAGCTCCGTATGGTGATTCTGGAGCTGGAAGCACGATCGGAAGTGAATTCGGAGGTCCATAGGTCATTTTGAAATCATTTGGCTAAAGATAGAAAATTTAATGTTTTTGAGAAGTTTGATCGGAGGTGGACTTTTTGATATTAGGGTTGGAATTCAATTTCGAAAGTTGGAGTAGGTCCGTAATGTCGAATATGACTTGTGTGCAAAATTTGAGTTCAATCGGACACGATTTGATAGGTTTCGGCATAGAAAGTTGAAGTTTGAAATTTTAAAGTACATAATGCTTGAATTGGGGTGTAATTCATGGTTTTAGCGTTGTTTGATATGCTTTGAGGCCTCAAGCAAGTCCGTAACATGTTTTGGGACTGATCGGTATGTTTGGTTGGGGTCCCGAGGGCCTAGGGTGGATTTCGAGTGGCTAACGAATTGAATTTGGAGTTTGGAAGAAGGCTGAAGTGCTGGTTGCTGTCATAACCACACCTACGAGAATTGGGCCGGAGGTGCGGAGCCGCAGAAGCAGCCAGGAAAACCGCAGATGCAGTATTGGTGGAGGTGAGCTGGGACCGCAGAAATGGCATTTGGACTGCACCTGCGGAACCGCAGAAGCGGTCAAGGGTCCGCATGTGCAAAAATCGCTGAGGCAGTGACTTCTTTTAAATCGGGAGAGGCTCATTTTTCTTCCATTTTTCATTTGATATGGACTATTATGGGGAGCTTCAAGAGGATATTTTCATCATCAACGTCACGGTAAGTTAAGTCTGATTTTAAAATCTTTCTCTACCTTCACAGAACTTCTCGCGCCCTTCTCGTAGTTTTGACTTGCTCTTAGGATACCGTTGACCGGCTTCGCGAGACCGCTAAAGAAGAGGGCTAAGGAAAAGCTAAAAATTCATTGGGATAGATGCAGCGCCAATTAATTTCCGCCAATTTCCGCGGTGAGTGCTAAGTACTCCCCTTCCAGCCAAGCCAGTTGGAGTGGTACCGATCGAGTCAGGCGCATTTCTCCCAACCACGAGGTAGATTGGAATATTGTATGGTTCTGAGCATGAATATTGCAGAAAACTTGGGGTTTGAAAGGAAGACCTAGGAAATTATTGTTCGTGGAATTTAATCACGATTTTAGGTATGGAATTTGGAGAAAATTATATATTTGAGTTCATGAGTAAACTTTATCTTCGAGAAATTTTGGATTCCTGGCACGTAGGCCCGAGGGCGTTTTTGTCAAATTTTCTATCAGTGTTAGGAATTATTATAAATTGGATTATAATGAGTACCTTAGCATATATTAATGGGTTTGCATAATTATTGGCTAGCTTTGGAGCGTTGTGCATTAATTCGAGTCTTCAGAAGGGCGTGGAATGCAAGTTATGGATCTTCGGAGTGAGGTGAGTCTCCTTTCTAACCTTGTTATAGGGAACTGTCCCCATAGGTGAGTAAATTGGTTATGTGTTCCTATTTGTGGGGTTTACATACGCACAAGGCGACGAGAGTCCGTGTGTAGCTACTATTATGCTATTGTCCGGGTAGTCTATGACCCAAAAGTATGCTATACTTGAATTAATTGTAAACTTATTGACGGCTCGAACTGTTTAAATCACCTCGAAGTAATAAATGAATTTCTAAAGGGATTAAACGTTATTTTCTTAAATTGTTAAAAGAGAATTAGTTTTTATGTGGATAAATGTTCTCCGATAATTCTTAATTGATTGTTTGATGTCACGGCCCCAATCCCGGTATGATGGCGCCCAATACAATAGCTAGGCAAGTCTGACCAATAACGTCCACAACTCAACCACACAACCCATTTTCCAATTAAATAGGTTAAATTTCTAGATAATTCAACTCCGATCAGTAAGATAAATAGGAACAATACTAAAAATCATGATAATACCAATAAAACTCCCAAAGACCCGGGGTCATGAGTCTAGAGCCTCTAAGATAAAAAAATGATAAATCCTCTGTAATACTGAAGTTCACAAATGCGGAAAATAATAAAAGGATAGGAGAGGAGTCGGGTCATGCGAACGTCAGGCAGCTACCTTGACAATTCCTGAGAACCTCTGAAGCAGCAAATAGCTCTACTATGCTCCGAGGCACCTGAATCTGCATACATGGTTCAGGGAGTAAAGTGAGTACTTCCAACTTAGCGGTAATAGACATGTATGATGACTGAAAGTAAGAAATCCCGAAATACCATAATGTGAAGCTGAAATTTACCACTTAGCTCATTTAATGATAAAAAAGCAGTAAATCAATGACAGATAGATATCAATGTATGAATGCAATGCAATGCAATGCACTTGACCGCTGCGACGTAGCCCGATTCATTGGATACCCGCACTCACAGTGGGGGTTCATACTCCGGAGGGGCTCCTACAGCCCAAGTGCAATATCATCATAGCATTCGCTACGGTGTGCAGCCCGGTCCATAATCAGTCCAGTTATATGCAAGCCAGCCATACGAGCACAATCAAATTGACCATTTTCAGTTCCATTTATCAGGTATTATAGTTTAAGTGTTTTTTTAAAACCTTAGAAGTTTACTAATCAATTCTAGACAGTGTTTCACTCAGGACTGATTTCATGGAAACATACTAAATTTAATGGCAACAGTGATAATAATTCCTAAAGGATCCAAATAGTTGGCACGAAGCCCAAATATGCTCATGACAATCCAAGTAGGATATTTACTAGTCAATAACCTAGTATAGACATCACTCGAACGGACTAAGCCATAGTCCCCGTCCACAAACGACCCCGCACTCACTGTAGAGTACGTGTCTCGCCTCAATGTAGCGTCACAGTGTGAGATACCAGAGTTTCAAACCCTCATGCCATCATCAACATCTATTACTCACCTCAAGCCGATCGAAGACTAGTCCGCATTGCATTTCCCTCTTGAATCGACCTCCTAGCGCGTCGAATCTAATCAAAACCACAACGAATACATTACTATATGCTAAGGAAACATAACCCATTGAAATTACATGAAAAACACTAAAAATCACGAAGTTGGCAAAACCCGAGCCCCGGGCCCACTTCTCGAAAAATTACAAAAGTCACGTCACTGGATTCCTCGTGTCGCCACGAGTCCTTACATATAAAATTTGCCAAAAAACGGAGGTCAAATGGGCCATCAAATCCCAAATTAAGAATTTAAAACTCAAGCCCTAGTTCTTCAAGTTTTACCCATATTTTCCATGAATTTAAGGTTCATTCTTCATAAAAATGATGTTTCTAAGACACGAGACTTACCTCCAATCAATTTCCATCGAAATCCCTCTTCAACTCTACTAAAAAGCTCTTGAGGTGGTGTATAAATGAAGAAAATTATGAATGGGTTGCGGATGAAATAACCCTTAAAAGCATTCTCCCCAGGCGTTTTTTAACCATGCGATCACGGAAAAAAAAATTCCAGCTCCTCGTTTTCCTCTTACGCGATCGCAGGACAAGCAATGCGATCGCACAGCACTGGCTTCCCCTTATACGTGATCGCACATAAGCCCACGCGACCGCAACTGGCTGACCACCCAGGCCTATGTTATCGCAGACCACTTCATGCGATGACGTAGAGCAACTCTGAGACCCCCCTCTAATCCTTCTATGCGATCGCAGCCCCAGGCCTGCGATACCAGAGAGCAAATCTGTTATGCAATTTCTGTTGCACTTTTCCTATTCGAAAATCCCCGTTAGCCATACGAAACCACCCCGAGGCCCCCGGGACCTCAACCAAAAGTGTCATACCATCCTAAAAAATCACACAAACATGTTCCAATCATAAAAACACATCCAAGAATACAAGAATCATCAAATTACCATGGATTCAAGCCTAAGTCAAACTAACACTTCTGAAACTTGCATGTGGTAAAAAACCTGACCTGAACACCTTCGAATGACCTGAAACTTTGCACGCATATCCAAAATCACCTAACAGATCTACTGCAGTTCTCAGAATTCCATTCCGACCTTCGGATCAAAATCTCACCTATCAACCGAAATTCGCTAAAATTCAAACTTAGCCAATTCAAGCCTAATTCTAAACCGGACCTCCAAATTCAATTCCTATTCCAACTCCTAAGTCACAAATCATCTCCGGAAGCTAACCAAATCATCAGAATTCACATCCGAGCCCTCTAACTAAATTGTCAACTTCCAGTTGACTTTTCTAAAACAAGCTTTCCTTTAAGAGACTAAGTGTCTCATTCTCAACTAAAACCAATCCAATTCTACCTGATCAACTCAAATACTGATATTGAAATATAGAGTAACATAATATGGGGGAAATGGAGCGGTATCTCACGTGACGACGGGCCGGATCGTCACATCCTCCCCAACTTAATCAATCGCTCATCCTCGAGCGTACCCGTAGGTGTACTAGAAATCAACCAATATCTGAATGACCTTACCAAACATATACCTGGGGTGATACCACGTCACCCTAACTCACATAGGCCCGATAATCCAACACAACTGAAATGTCACAGTCCATCTAGACCATAAACCGTAGAACTACATTGCACTTCCGAAACCATTCGCAGAATAAACCCACACCAGTGGTAATAACCCACGCCTGCAACCTCAGGTGAAATCATACAACAAACCACACAATCCAACACTCGAAACGATAGACTCTATTCATAGGAGTTGCCCAGAATAACCAAATGCCGATAGAAAAACCTCTTATTAGCTACAATCTTATTCCAACACTTTCATATACCGCCAACGATAAATAAAACATGCAATATGCCGTAGCTATTCGTCAGATCATCAATACATGAAGCCATTTCACTGTTGACCAATTCCACAATAAAATTTTGGGCCAAACCTTGATATTATCCTCCTAACCAGGTGAAATCAAATCTGTTCGTATTCATTTATGGCTCCAATGATCACTTTGAATCCAATACACCACTCTGGTGATATGACACCTCAACACAGGCCTAAACCACAACTTGCATTATACGCGCACCAATAAAAAACGGTCCGAACATACTCAAATTATGGCAAATGATTCAAACGAAAGAGATGTACCTCAAGCTCGCAAGTACCATCACAACACAAGGCGGAGACCCCGTCTCACATTATAGAAATAGAACACCTGAGGCCACTCCGGCAGGTCGTATCTCCATGTAGCCTTGCTACGACGCGCGATCGTATCCAACATTTTTACACATGAAGCACCTCAAGTCACCATGCTCAAAATAGACAGCCACACACATATTGGTGTCTGAAACCAAGCAATCCATCACACCCACGGTGAAGCAAGTAGTATGCACCATTCAATCCTAAAAGGACACAACTGATGCGCTATTCGCCGAGCAACTCCCAATACAGACTTTCCTCAGAAACCAAGAAGCAAGGCATACAAGTAAAATATGGAATCTATTCCCAATATCACACTGTTGCGGCGTGCAACCCGATCCAAATAACATACCTGTGGCGGCGTGCCACCCAATCCACACAAATATCTCACATAGGGAGATGCTCACCGGGCCAAATTTGCTCGTAATAATAGAATACTACGTATCAGTCGTAAGCACATTGAGTGCATAATCATATCTACTTATAGCGTTTTAAGCTACAAAACTCAGCTTCCACTATGAATCTCGATAGCACCACAATATATGTGCCCACCGTCAGAAATCATAACACCTCACAGCACAGAAAAGCAACACATAGATCTCCCCAGATCACTAGCAAGTTCGATAACGATCTAATCAATATATCCTTCATCAATACACTTCGGGGGAGACCAAGCCAACTCAGCTAAACACGTATCCAATCAGCTTACCATTTACCAACAAACTCATTACTAAGAAGCATGAAGCTGGTCCTTCCACTGCTATAACTAATGTTGGAGTCGTACGATACGGTGCCCGGCACCAAATAATTACTGAAATCCACAGTCTCATCCGGCGACACGCCCGGCCACAAGGAATGCATTCGAAAAGTCCCTCAATATCGGAACCGAATCAATGGTTGAAATTTCTACCATGACATCCGTCTCAAAGGCCCAATTAAGGAAAGTAACCCTTCCCAGCCGTCCGCTGGTCTTTGGAACGCAACCATTCAGCTAGAACATAATTTGATGCCCTTCTCCACGCAACCTCTGGCATTTTCCGACATACTCTATAGCATAATCATCTAGAATAACCCAACATTGAGGCAACCAGTCTACAACTCATAGCATCATCGTCTAGAATAACCCAACACTGAGACAACTAGTCTACAGCTCAACATCATATACAAAATCTACCCTACCAACAATGAAGGATCCACTTGGGATCCCAATCCCAATAGCCGCCAACGGTACCAATACACGATATACATAACCACTACATATCCTGAACATGAGAACTCATAGTCTCCAGCTCCACATAGCGCACCATTTACTGTACCTGATCCCAATTTCTGCAGTATAAATGCATATTACACCTCGAGTACCCATTCATTCCCCGAAAGATATTTAAAATTCTCCTGTGCTATCAAACACACTCAAAATATCATCAGTCGATCTAACAAGAAAGAAAAAAATACCACAGCACTACCAAAGCGTCATTAACTTAATCATATTGCCCTTCTTCTGAAACATATCCCCTCATCAAATCACTATGATTAGCTACACCATTTCCTTGGTCATATGAGGGCCATTCACCCTAATCATCTGAAGATCGATTCCTAAATCACATACAGCTGCCCGTGCTGCTTAAGAATTTAATGAATTTCAATTCCGAACTGAACCGAGACTTACACACACAAATCTCAATCCTTCTCACATATCGCATTGACCATACCACACTCGGATAACATGAGAACTTTCATCTCCCTTCCGCGCCACAGACATCAACTCACTCAACTAGTCGAGAACTTTCATTGATCCCATTTAGAAGAAAAATCATTACACACTCCAAGCTTCGCATACCCACAGAAATATACTCATTTTCAAACCACGGTAAAACCCATCAAGAACATCTATGCCATCTCTATATGTACAAGCTAAACTGCCAGGACTGAATCTTCTATCTAACCCAAGGTGAGCAAGCTGTCAAAACCCAAGAGTATTGCTGCAAAATGCCTGCAAATAAAATTTACTACCTCAAACACATACAAAGGATTAATCATACCCTTACCATACCGATTAGGTCTATTATCAAGCTATTCCGTCTATCAAATTTCTCCTTTTTATTCATCATCCCCTTGATATTTCTCCCTCGCTGTAGCATCACAATGTCTCAATCAAGGCTCACTACCGGAGCTTCGAACATAAAATCACATTGTATAATACCCATAGGCCATCGAAATGCTCTCTCAGACGTTCCCAGAAATACCACGTTCTAGAATGCTTTACTTTGAAGAACTTCCTGCGAAATTTGTTACCATTACCTTCCAGATACTGATACATAGAATCCCATAATCGACTTAAGAATACCACAAGCCTCAACATGTTCCGATGAAAACACGGTCTTTGACCACACACACAACCTGGAGACACCCAATCGTTACATGCCAAATTTTGTTCGCAATAAAACCATTCTCGAGAGTCATTCACTCTTATTCAACTGTAAATTATCTGACTTAACGAATAAAACTACTCGTGACTTATTAGCACTTTGATACCGCATGACATGATGTCATTCCAATACCAATAACCATCTTCCTTCTCTATACGCTGAGCCTTCTGTATCAACAACAACTCAAGACATCCTAGTATTTTCTCACATCCACGAAGCACCATATATCCTTTATCAAAATTTTGCTTCGCTCGTGCCATCCTCGGCTCATTTCCTGCAACCAGGACTGATCCATCAACATACCTCGAAACGGAAACAACATAGCACATAACCGTGCAGTTAGCTAATCAACAACAATCTCCCCAACTTGGCTCGAAGCCATCTATCACGAAACATTTAATAACCCATAACATTCTTTCTCTAATGATGCCACAATTAAACTTAATCATCTACTAGTTTATGAAAAACACAGATACCCGGATATTGAAATCCTCCACAAATTTCCCATTCATCCCCCACGTCAGCCGAGCCCACTCTCTGAAGCGACCCAAAATTTTCAAATACAACATCTACCTTTCAATTACACACGAGATCTTCTCACAACATACTTAAGAATCGCATAACTTCAGAATACTCGTAGGAGATAACCCACCTGCTTCGCCTCTGTCACGACCCAAAATCCACTAAGGGTCGTGATGGCGCCGGACACTGCTGTCAAGCAAGCCAACCAGATTACTTTATCAAATCTCATTTTAACAATTTTGAAAGTACATGATTTTTCTTCCATATTTAGAAATTCTAAATAATAAAATTCTCAAATGAAATTTCTTTAAAGTTAAGCAACTAACACAATGTTACAACCATCCTAGAACCCAGAGTCACAAGTACATGAGCATTTATTGATAAGAGGAATATAAATACATCATCCGTTCGAAATACAATGGACGAAAAATAAACACAGTACTGGAATGGGACTACCCTAGCTGCGGCCATCTCGAATGATGCAGCTCTCTAGTCCCCAAAATCATCCGTGCTGCCACGTCCAGTAGACAACTGAAATCACATATACCTGTGAAACAAAATGCACATCAAGTGTAGTATGAGTACAAAAAATAACATGTACCCAATGAGTGTCCCGCCTAATCCCGAAGGAGTAGAGACACGATTTTCAATAATGACACTCACTAGCAGTCCAATGACTATTTATTCTTAAAAATATATCCAAGCAGTGAATTTATTTTACAAACAAGATTCTAATCCAGATATGGGAATAACAGGTAGTCATACAATTCTTTCATGGAAAATTTCCTTAGTTTTCTTGTTATTATTAAATTAATGATCTCGAGCCATAATGTGGCATAAAACAACTCAAATGAGTTCAAGATAACATAAAAAACATGCACAAATCATGCCGAGGCGATGGCCCGCTCCAACAGAAATGTAAATTTGTGCACTGCCGAGGGTCGAGCGGCCCGTATCATAGATGCATCCATTTCACCGAGGCGATCGGCCCGTTCCAACAGAAATATAAACACACGTAGACAGACAATCAGTCAAGAAGTCATCATGGAGCAGATATCCAAGAAAGGCCAATTCTCTTCAATAATTTGAGAAACCAGAGATTAAGTCTTTTAGAAATCCATTTATTAATTTAATGTGATTAAAACATTCCAAGCCATCAACGGGTTCACAAATAATCCAAGTATAACATGCTTTTGCGTCCTAGACTACCCAGAAAATAGAATAATAGTAGCTACGCACGGAATCTCGTCACCTCGTGCATACGTAGCACCCACAATTAGGAGCACATAATAAATTTAACTTGCCTATGGGGTGGTTTCCCCCTCACAAGATTAGAAAGGAGACTCACCTCGCCGAAGACTCAATATCGGCATTCTTCATTCCTACAAAGACTTGAATCAACACACAAATGCTCCAAAACTAGTCAAATAAAGGCAAACTAATGAGAATATACTCAAATACATGCTAACAATTCAAATTGTAAAATTTCCCAACTCCGTTTTGTGAAATAACCAAAATGCCCTCAGGACCATGTGCCCGGGAATTCGAAATTTCTCGAAGATAAAGGTTATCCATGACCTTAGGAACTCAAATATATGATTTTCTTCTAATTCCATACTCAAAATCGTGGCTAAAATCCAAGATTATAATTTTCTACGTTTCCAACCAAAACCCAATTTTTACACTAATTTTCATGCCCTAACCCATACATAATCAATGTATTTAGCTCATAATGGGTGGAAAAATTACCTTAGCATGGTTGATGAAGATCCTCTCGTGAACCCTCCAAAAATCGCCAAATGAAGTGGGAGAAATGATTTAATTGAACAAATCCCGACTTTAAAATAACCCTTCTGCCTTCAGCAATTTTCGCTTCTGCAGAATATTTTTGCCCTTATGGAGCCCGCTTATGCGGCCATTTAACCACTTCTGCGGTCTTGGGCTCAACCCTCCTTTCTGCTTCTGCGATTACCTCTTCCGCAGATGCGGTCCCGCTTCTGCGGAATCTAGACCGCATCTGTGGTCCTCGAGCCTCAGATCAAAACCGCTTCTACGGTCCACCCCATCGCCTCTGCGGGGCCGCTTCTGCAGTCCCATTTATGCAAAAGCGGAAATACCACATACCAGCTGCCCAGCTCTTCCAAAAATCCAACTTTCGATCCGTTAACCACCCAGAATTCGCCCGAGTCTCCCGGAATCCCAACTAATCTTACCAACCAGTCCCAAAACACATTACGGACCTGCTCGAGGCCTCAAATCACATCAAACAATGACAAAATCATCGAACGACCTCCAATCCAAACTTTATGCACTTTGAACTTCCCAACTTCTACTTCCGATGTTCAAACCTATCAAATCACGTCCGATTAACCTTAAATTCTGCACGCATGTCATATTTTACATTGCAGACCTATACCAACTTCTGAAATCAGATTCCAACCCCGATATCAAAAAGTCCATTTCCGGTCAAACTTCTAAAAAACCTTCAAATTTCTATCTTTAGCCAAATGCCTTCAAAATGACCTACGGACTTCGAATTAACTTCCAATCACGCTCCAAACTCCAGAATCACCATGCGGAGATACTCCCAGTCTCGGAATTCCAAGCGAACATCGATAACACTGAAATGCACTTCAAGCCAAACTTATGAAATTTCTTCCAAACAGCTAACTTTCACAATAGGCATCAAAACTGTTCCCAGGTTATCCAAAACCCGAATTGGGCTTATGCCCAAGTCCGATATCCTTATACGAACCTGCTAGAACCTTCAAATCCCGATTCCGAGATCGTTTACTCAAAAATCAAATCCTAGTTCATTCTTTCAACTTTAAGCGTTTGAAATGAGAATTTTCATTTAAATTCAATTCCGATCTTCCTGACTTCCAATTCCGACCTTGCGAACAAGTCACAATACCTGAAATGAAGTTGTTCATGGCCTCAGATAGCTGAATGAAGCTCTAGAGCTCAAAACGATCGGTCAAGTCGTTACATTCTCTCCCACTTAAACATGCGTTCGTCCTCGAACATGTTGAGAACTATGCCGAAATAGTCTGAAATCGATGTTTAGATCCCTACGCACCTTTCTTTGCAGCCACAACTTAGCTGAGCATATTAGCTCGATATATTTTGAAGATATTTCCTTTTTCTTCAAGCAAATAGGCCTTGGAGCCCAATCCCAACATCTAGAATTCCATGCCAGGCATGTTTTCATCATGAGATCACCAAATCATTCACCAAACGCCGCCCTCAAACATGACTGCATAACTTTGCAACACAAAATCTACAGGACCACGATAATATTTTTATGATCAACTTAGCCAAAATTCAATGAATCAGATGCTCCCATTGCACCTCATGACCTATATAGGTCTTGTTCTAACTTTTACAACATTGACACGACATAAGAGATGTGTCGAAATTCATAACGAACTGCTGAATCAACAAGTCATTGGGTCTATACCTATGAAAGAACCATTACCACATTCTGAACCAAATAAGGATCTCAGCTCTCTAATATACTTCATGTTCTCAGATTGCACCGATCCTAAATTCCATAATCTCATCTCACCCAGTGCGAACTGCTAAGGCAATAAGCCACCTCGAACACAATCAAGAGTCCCATATGATGCCACCAAGTGCCAAGTAGGCCACCGATTAGGATATGAACAAGGATAATACGAACTCTGAAATGGAAATCTAATTACCCCACCCGCGAATCATACGTGCAACGCAGGCAAACAACTTATACGAGCTTTCCTCCAAAAAATGGGAAACATAACACATAAAAGAAACTAGGGGGAACTGTACTGAACATCATACTGTTGCGACGTGCAACTCGATCAAAACAACATAACCATGGCGGCGTGCCACCCAATACACACCATATAACCATGGAGGCGTGCCAACCGATCCACACCATATAACCATGGCGACGTGCCATCCGATCCACACAATATAACCATGGCGGCGTGCCACCCGATCCTCATATAGAACTCATATAAGGAGATACACATCGAGCTAAATCGCTCACCACATGAAAATATCAAATATCGGTCATAAACATACTGAGGTGCACAATAGCATCCCTGAGGAAACATATAGCGCTATAGGCTACAAAACTCAAGCACAACTGAGGTGCGATACATGATCTGAATATTAAGAGCCTCCTGCTCATATAACATTAATGCTACACAGAATCTCAACACTTAAGAAATTCACCAAGCCGTTTCACAACTCATACGGTGCAATACATCATTATCTGGAATAGTTGATGACTGAATAAAACCCCGACTATTCCCACATAGGGAACACTTGCTGAAACGAACACAAAATTGGCCTGATACATAGCCCTGTTCACGTATAAGTCAATCCACTGATCTCAAGCCAATTCCTGATTGCACCAACTTGGCTAATAACCTTTCAAAGGTTCATAGTAACTCATTCTTCCTCATAATATATAGGAACAACCATTACAATTGGAGCAACCTACTCCGTTCATGTCCCAATAAATAAAGTTCCCTCGAGGCCTAAATTCTCAAATTGATGATATTACCAAAATCCTCATACTTGGTTTAAATCCCTAATCAATCAAGTGACTACATGTCACACTTATACAATCTTTCCATGGGACACACTCCTAAAATCTTCTGAATAAATAATGGGTCCGCACATCCAAACCACCGGATGCACTAACTCTGAAAAGCGATCCAGGATCCTTAACCAGGACGCAAAGCCTTTCTCAAAAAATACCAATCTTAGGTGACACTGCTGACAATACCAATTTACCCAAAACATGGAAACTCCCTTCCTGCTCATCCGAGCTCGTGACATCATAATCATTAACAAACTGCACCCTTGGTCCTTACTTCAAATTCCATACCACTCACTGCATCTCACGTGCCGATATACGATAGACACGATTTACATCACAACTCTGGAACCACTGTTAGACTAACACTTCATTGTTTAAAACTTTTCATTTAACCCACTTCAGGAGAACTATAGAAACATACAGACGAATTCTCATAACCATCGAATATGCCAATCTCTAAGTAGTGGTCCAAGACACCATAACCCTTCTGGGATCCGCCTACTCATATCAGGCTATAACAGAAGATGCTTCTAAATAACATCAATCACTGCGGCCAACAAGCATCTCACGCACTGCCACACTTCATATGCATGACTTGATCACGCTGGATGAACTGATCACCACTACCAATATGCCAAGTTAACCATGGTTAACCAATCTACTTCCTTCTACTAAATCCTTGATTGCCTTATAAATAATACTTCTTCATTCAACACATAACATACTCCATCTGCGCTCATCCCGAGTGATGTTGAATCACGAGACCATGGTGTCTCGAATCCCGTGAAGCATTTCGTATTTCTCAATGCTACCCGTAAGTCAAAATATCGTAGAACATTCTGTGTACCTTCTCATATGCTACTACAAAGCTTGATCCTTAACTGTACCGTTAGGCTCGAAATTACTGAGCACCACACTTAAATTCCTGAATTCACTAGGACCATTATTGAGAGCCACCCATTCTGTCTTGGTCCCGAATATAACTCACTCCATAGCTCTTATCACTTACGAATACTCTCTCGGCGAAGCACTCGGTAAAATCACTTCCTCTGAAACCTGCATCTATACGAGGCATAAATCCTGAATCTTTTTCCAAGTATGAACATGAGCCAATAAGGCCAACCATCGCATGCCTCCAACAGTTTATTTGCTCGAATTACCACTTATGGTCTTTTCTCATAGCTGAAATAACCCATCAATTTGCTAATAAAAAGAAATCACGCAAGTAGCTAATCATACAGCGCAATCATAAGCGGTGGGACTCTCCCACTTAGCTTCAAGCCATCATTTCATAATTCCTGAGTTCGCCTGACCTCCTTACTTCTTAGGGGCATAACCTCGCTCCATAAATTATCAAAATTTCTCGGAATCTTCTTGTAAATCCCCATCTTTCAGATTTTGAATCATCATCCACGCTCGCAAGACCGGTCTCCTTATGGAACAACTATTATAATTCCTTGCGGAAGCTTCCCAACCACGCGACCGCTAACCAGCTTACGGGGAATAACCCATCTGTGGAAATTGCTTCTTTACATCTTCAAATGCTACTGCACGTGACATAATCACTATTACATCAATAACGTAATACCGAGTCCAAACTTACTATTTAATTGCACCAGTCCATTTACCCCTCGTAGACCTCAATTGATTGTGCGACAATACCCTTCTAATTCAAGTTATGCTGCATCCTCCCGCATTTCAAGCAGCTCCTCTCCGCTATTTCAAATCTTTTGCCGCATGATGGCCCATATTTCACATCATACCCGCATGCTCCAATTCCTAATCCTTAACATCCGCAATTCGATCCAGATTCTCCTTAAGACGCGTAGTCATCCTACTATCAAGCCTATATGCAAAACCCGCCACTCTCCCACTTCGACGGAATTCATTTACTTAATCGGTCACTTGACCTTGCTTCTCACACTTGGCCTTTTAGAAATTTAAACGCCGCCTGAACTTCCCACATGTCTTTCCTCATGCTCTACCACTCAATTGTTTCTTTAAACAAAGTTTATCTTCGCGACACTTGAATCCCCCATTGCTGCTAACTTTAGAACCTATCCATAGGTCTTCCTTATTGATCCATCGACATTAGAAATTATAATTTGATCTTAAAGCACCGCACCATGCAATATCTGACAGCTGTATCTCCAATACTATTTCACAATATCCTGCCATAAGGTGAATTATAGCAGGTTGTAATATCAACAAACTTAGCACGTTTCATTAGGGCCACAACACCTCATCATAATAGAAAGCTCAACCGCTCTTGTAAATACCTGTCTCATTACTTTCACCAGCCCAACTCTAACCATCCTTAGTCCGACTACCTTTCCCCTTGGCGGGAATAAAATACTGAATCCCTTGATTACACACTGAGTAAACTTCCCTTCAATTCATCCACCGCCCCGACATGTGGGCAAATATCCTACCATCACTACCACACTGCGGAATAATAGCTTATAAGCATCATGGAAACCTATGCCTAGCCTCAAGGCCCTCAGAGTACCTCTATCGAGCCGAAACAATATGATATCCTTCCATAGTGCGACTATAACAGTCCATTCAACTTTACTGTGAGGAACATCCCGCACCACATCTGTAGTTCCGTTGCAATTCTTTAAATTCTCGATTTCTAGCAAGCGCTCGCATCGCATAAGACTGAGTAGGAAGGAATCAAAGGCATAAGCCTCAAAGAAATCTGCACGATAAGGAAATCAAGAAGGGAAGTACTCCTAACAGCTCTGTACCATCCCGAGGATAAGTACAGACATCTCCGTGCTGATCCGCGAGACTTTACTAGACTTTATCATGACTCGTCAGACCAATGAGAACCTAAAGCTCTGATACCATATTGTCACGACCCAAAATCCACTAAGGGTCGTGATGGCGCCGAACACTGCTGTCAGACAAGCCAACCAGATTACTGAATCAAATCTCATTTTAACACTTTTGGAAATACAAGATTTTTCTTCCATATTTAGAAATTCTAAAGAATAAAATTTTCAAATCAATTTTTTTTTTAAATTCAAGCAATTAAAACAATGTTTCAACCATCCCAGAACCGGGAGTCACAAGTACATGAACATCTACTGATAAAAGGAATATAAATACATCATCCATCCGAAATACAATGGATGAAAAATAAACATAGTACTGGAAAGGGACTACCCGAGCTGCAGCCATCTCGAATGATATAGCTCTCTAATCCCAAGAATCATCCGTGCTACTACGTCCAGTAGACAACTGAAATCACATATACCTGTGCAACAAAATGCACATCAAGTGTAGTATGAGTACAAAAAATAACGTGTACCCATTGAGTGTTCCGCCTAATCCTGAAGGAGTAGAGACGAGATTTTCAATAATGACACTCACTAGCAGTCAAATGACTATTTATTCTTAAAAATATATCCAAGCAGTGAATTTATTTTATAAACAGGATTCTTTCTAATCCAGATGTGGGGAAAACAGGTAGTCATACAATTCTTTCATGGAAAATTTCCTTAGTTTTCTTGTTAATATTAAATTAATGATCTCGAGCCATAATGTGGCATAAAAAAACTCAAATGAGTTCAAGATAACAGCACAAACATGCACAAATCATGCCGAGGCGATGGCCCGCTCCAACAGAAATGTAAATTTGTGCACTGCCGAGGGTCGAGCGGGCCGTATAATAGATGCATCCATTTCACCGAGGCGCCTAACCCGTTCCAACAGAAATATAAACACACGCAGACAGACAATTAGTCAAGAAGTCATCATGGAGCAGATATCCAAGAAAGACCAATTCTGTTCAATAATTTGAGAAAACAGAGCTTAAGTCTTTTAGAAATCCATTTATTAATTTAATGTGATTAAAACATTCCAATCCATTAATGAGTTCAGAAATAATCCAAGTATAACATGCTTTTGGGTCCTAGACTACCCAAACAATAGCATAATAGTAGCTAAGCACGGACTCTGGTCACCTCGTGTGCACATAGCCATCACAATTAGGAGCACATAATCAATTTAACTCACATATGGGGTGGTTTCCCTCTCACAAGATTAGAAAGGAGACTCACCTCGCCCGAAGACTCAATATCGGCATTCTTCATTCCTCCAAAGACTTGAACCAACGCACAAATGCTCCAAAACTAGTCAAATAGCGGAAAACTAATGAGAATATACTCAAATATTTACTAACAATTCAAATTATAAAATTGCCCAACTCCGTTTTGTGAAATAACCAAAATGCCCTCGGGCCCACATGCCCAGGAATTCGAAATTTCTCGAAGATAAAGGTTACCCATGACCTTAGGAACTCAAATATATGATTTTCTCCTAATTCCATACTCAAAATCGTGACTAAAATTTAAGATTATAATTTTCTAGGTTTCCAACCAAAACCCAATTTTTACACTAATTTTCATGCCTTAATGTCACGACCCAAAATCTAACCATGGTCGTGATGACGCCTATCGTGTTACAGGCAGGCCAATTCCCAAAATATTACTACTAATTTGATTATAAGAATTTAATAAAATATTTTCAATAATTTAATTCATGATAAACTAAACCAACTCTAAATATAAATAATATACAATACAAAAAAATGAGTCCCAAAAATTGGGGTGTCACTAAGTCATGAGCGTCTAAAACTATAAACTAAGATATATAAACTGGCTAATTGTCCAAAAGAATAAATGACAAAAGAAGCAACAAGGTCCTGCGGACGTTGGCAGCTACCTTGCAATCTCCATAGATAGCCAGCCTGAAATCAATGATCGTCACACTCTAACTCACCTGGATCTGCACATAAAGTGCAGGGTGTACTATGAGTACTACCACCTTAGTAGTAACAGAAATAACTAAGGAACTGAACAGTAGTGACGAGCTAAGTAAAACAGTTAAATTATTTATTTTCACAATTTAAAGATAAACCAGTAAATTTCATAACTCAGTAAATATCACAAATAAATTTAACTGATAAATGCAGCAACAACAAAAGTAGATGCAACTTCACAGAAATGTCACTCAATCACTCAATCACTCAGCACTCAACACTCAACAGTCAATACTCAATACACTCAACACTCTGTGCTCACTGGGGGGTGTGTACAAACTCCGGAGGGGCTCCAAAAGCCCAAGTGCTAAGCACGGACAACTCACGTGCCATCATATTAATACCTGGATCCGCACGGTCAACTCACATGCTACGCGGACAACTCACACGCTATGGCATCAATACCTGGACCCGCACGGTAAGCTCACATGCTACACGGATAACTCACGCTCTATGGTATTAATATCCTCACAACCAGGCCCTTGGCCTTACTCAATCATGTTCCTCACCAGCCTCACCATCATCAACAATTAAGGGGACACAACCCACATCAAGTATTACAGCATATTAGCAAGTAATAGAGACTAAGGTAAACATTTATTATAATTTCTAAGTTTGAGTAAAAATAATGTGAGCCTGAAGAAAACCTAAGCATTATCTCTAACATAAAGGCAGAAAAGTTCAATAACAAGTAAATACACAATCACAAATAATAGCTATTAGGCCTCATAGCCTCACGGGACGGACCAAGTCTCAATCCCTCGCGGTGCAATCTCACACGCCCGTCACCTAGCATGGGTATCACCACCAAACAATCACATGATATTACTTTCTCTGGGTTTATACCCTCAAAGCTAGAGTTAAAGCTGTTACTTACCTCAATCACATAAAATCCTACTCTGGGATGCCCTCGTCTCTGGACTCAGTCTCCAAAAGCTCCGAATCTAACCATAATCAGATTACTACTATCAACGTAGTCTAACGAATTGAATTCCACAATAAAAACCAAAAAAATATAAAAATAATCCGAAATCGGCCAAAACCCGACCCCCGGAACCATATATCGGAATTAGTTAAAAATGGTAGAATAATAATCCTCGCCCTCTCTAGATTCTAACCATATAAAATTTATCAAAATCAGACTTCGTTTGGTCCCGCAAATCCTCACTTAAAACTCTCCAAAACTCAAACCCTAATTCATTTAGTTTCACTTTGAAATCATCAATTAAATCCCAAACACGAAGATGAATTTATGAAATAAACCAAAACGGAGTAGATAATACTTCCTCCAATCCATATGGTGAAAATCGCCTCCAAAATCGCCCAAATCCGAGCTCCCCAACTCAAAATATGACTGAATGAACAAACCCTAGATTTATATATTTTCTTCCATCTATTCTGCCTCGTTTCTCGTGCCAAACGACCCCAAAATTCATATTTTATGCCTCCAATATATTCCTTGTAAAATTCTAATCAATAGACTTTTGAATTACTCAATTTGATCTTATAATGAGATATGTAGGTTTTAATATTTGCAAATAGTGCAGGTTTTTAAATATGCTGCTAGTGGCAATTTCGTAATTAAACTGAAAAAATCTGGCATCCTAATTCTTAGTAAAATAGCCATAAAATCTACATACGATGTCCAAATTAGACCATTCTTTTTGATACGGGTCCGTAATTACGATACGGATCTAATGCTTCAATCAAAAAAGAAATAGGAGCTTGTTTGTTCAATATGATATCATTTATGCTTGGATACCCAAACCTATCTAAAACTCACCCGAGACACTCGAGACTCCAACCAATAATTTCAACAAGTCATTTATCACTACCTGAACTTAGTCGAACCTCCAAAATACCCAAAAAACACCAAAACACCAAATCACCTCGAATTCAAGCCTATGAATTTCTAAACTTCCAACTTTCATCAATATAAGCCTAATTCTACCACGAACCTTCAAATTATATTTCGAACACACTCCTAAGTCTAAAATCACCTAAGGAAGCTAATCGAATCATAAAAATCAAAATCTAAACTTGTTTACTCATAAGTTAACTGCCGGTAGATTTTTCTAACTTAGCTTTCTAACTAGGAGACTAAGTGATCATTTTACTCCAAAACTACTCCGAACCCAAACCTACCAACTCGATATAACTTAACACAGCTGAAAAAAATATAAATAAGCATAGATGGGTAAATGGGGCTATAAATCTCAAAACGACAGGCCGGGTTGTTACACCTAACCCATACATAATCAATGTATTTAGCTCATAATGGGTGAGAAAAACTTACCTTAGCATGGTTGATGAAGATCCTCTCTTGAACCCTCCAAAAATCGAAAAATGAAGTGGGAGAAATGAGTAAAATGAACAAATCTCGACTTTAAAATAATCCTTCTGCCTTCAGCAATTTTCGCTTATGCGGAATATTTTCACACTTGCGGAGTATGCTTATGCGGCCATTTAATCGCTTCTGCGGTCCTGGGCTCAACCCTCCTTTCCGCTTCTGCGATCACCTCTTCCGCAGATGTGGTCCCGCTTCTGTGGAATCTAGATCGCATCTGCGGTCCTCGAGCCTCAGATCAAATCCGCTTATGTGGTCCACCCAATCGCCTTTGCGGGGCTGCTTCTGCGGTCCTATTTCCGCAAAAGCGAAAATACCAGATACCAGCTGCCCAACTCTTCCAAAAATCCAACTTTCGATCAGTTAACCACCTAGAATTTACCCGAGGCCCCCCTGACCCCAACCAATCATACAAACCAGTCCCAAAATACATTACGGACCTGCTCGAGGCCTCAAATCACAACAAACAACGACAAAATCATCGAACGACCTCCAATCCAAACTTTATGAACTTTGAACTTTCCAACTTCTACTTCCGATGTTTAAACCTATCAAATCACGTCCGATTGACCTCAAATTTTGCACGCAAGTCATATTTGATATTACTGACCTATTCCAACTTTCGAATTCGGATTCCGACCCCAATATTGAAAACTCCATTCCGGTCAAACTTCTCAAAAACCTTCAAATTTCTATCTTTAACCAAATGGCTTGAAAATGATCTACCGACCTCCGAATTCACTTCCGATTGCGCTCCCAACTCCAGAATCACCATACGGAGCTACTCCTAGTCTCGAAATTCCAAACGGACATCGGTAATGCTGAAATGCACTTCAAGCCAAACTTATGAAATTTTTTCAAAAATGTTAACTTCCACAATAGGCGTCAAAATGTTCCCAAGTTATCTAATACGAACCTGCTGAAACCTTCAGATCCTGATTTGGAGGTTGTTTACTCAAAAATCAAATCCTAGTTCATTCTTTCAACTTTAAGCTTTTGAAATGAGAATTTTTATTTAAATTTCATTATGATCTTCCTGACTTCCAGTTCTGACCTTGCGAACAAGTCACAATATCTGAAATGAAGGTGCTCAGGGCCTCAGACCACAGAACGACGCACTAGAGCTCAAAATGACTGGTCGAGTCTTTACAGCCTCAATATAACATTTCTGTATACCTTCCATTGTCATACACATTATATTGCTACTTAGTCTTCCTAAGTCTGAACTCATATCGTATCATGCAATTTACTTCACTCCCACTAGGAGACTTGAAAAGATTCTTCATGTGCCCATATTCGGGCTACACATCGAACCACAATAGGAAACGACACTTAACAGTTCATCTATTATCCACTAGACTTCTTCACCATTACCAAATCATATAATTGCATCTCGCAGTACTAACATACTTATCACACGAATAACAAACTGCCATTCCGGCTAATAGCTACAATACCAAACATATAAGTTTAAAATACCTGCTCACACGATCAATACCTCAGTGCTCAAGCCATAGGCAAGACCCGGCCTCAATTCCTCCATACTGGCCCAACATCAACCTCACGAAGATTACATCTCGCCTCTCGATCGGGGAATTGCAAGCCATCGAAGCACATATAATACCGAGCGCTCATGCGCGCATACAGATGTGAGGAAGGAATTTCAAGAGTTATATTCCAAGATGAATCAAGTACGCACGATAAGAATTTCAAGAAAATAAAGTTTTTTCCTAAAGGTTTTGCAGCCTCCCGAGGATAAGTACAGACGTTCCCGTACCGATCCGCGAGACTCTACTAACTAGCTCATGACTCATGAGGCCTAGTAACCTAGGTTATGATACCAACTTGTCACGACCCCAATCGCGGTCGTGATGGAGCCCAACACAATAGCTAGGCAAGCCCGACCAATAACGCTCACAACTCAACCACACAACCCATTTTCCAATTAAATAGGTTTAGTTTCTAGATAATTCAACTCCAATCTGTAAGATAAATAGTAACAATACTAAAAGTTATGATAATACCAATAAAACTCCCAAAGACCTGGGGTCATGAGTCTCTATGATAACAAAATGATAAATCCTAGGTAATACTAAAGTTCACAAATGCGGAAAATAATAAAAGGATAGGGGAGGAGTCGGGTCCTACGAACGTCAGGCAACTACCTCGACAACTCCTGAGAAGCTTTGAAGCAGCAAATAGCTAAACTATGCTCCGAGGCACCTGAATCTGCACACATGGTGCATGGAGTAAATTGAATACTTCCAACTTAATGGTAATAGACATGTATAATGACTGAAAGTAAGAAATCCCGAAATACCACAATGTGAAGCTGAAACTTACAACTTAGCTCATTTAACGATGAAACTACAGTAAATCAATGACAAATAGATATCAATGTATGAATGCAATGCAATGCACATGACCGATGCGGAGTACAACCCTATCCAATTGGGTACCTGCGCCTAAAATTGGGGGTTCAGACTCTGGAGGGGATCCTATAGCTCAAGAGCAATAGCATCGTAGCATTCGCTATGGCATGTAGCCCGGTCCACAATCAGTGCAGTTATTTGCATGCGAGCCACACATGCACAATCAAGTTTTACATTTTCAGTTCTATTTATCAGGTATTTTAACTTAAGTGTTTTTTTAAAACCTCAGAAGTTTACTAATCAATTCTATATAGTGTTTCACTTAGGACTGATATTATGGAAACATGCTAAATTTCATGGCAACTGTGATAACAATCCCTAAGTGATCCAAATAGTTGGCACGCAGACCAATATGCTCATGACAATCCAAGTAGGATGTTTATTAGTCAATTTCTAGTTAATAACATAGCATAGACATCACTCGGACGGACTAAGCCATAGTCCTCATCCACAAACGACACTGCACTCATCGTAGAGTATGTGTCTCGCCTCAATGCAGCGTCACAGTGTGAGAAATTGGGGTTTCAAATCCTCAGGCCATCATCTACATCTATTACTCCCTCTTGAATTGACCTCTTCACGCGTCGAATCTAGTCAAAACTACAATGAATACGTTACTATATGCTAAAGAAACATAACCCAATCAAAATTACTCGAAAAATACTAAAAATCACAAATTTGGCAAAACCCGAGCCCCATGCTAACTTCTCGAAAAATTACGAAAGTCACACCATCGGATTGCTCGTCTCGCCACAAGTTCATACATATAAAATTTGCTAAAAATGGAGCTCAAGTAGGCCATCAAATCCCAAATTAAGAATTCAAAACTCAAGCCCTAGTTCTTCAAGTTTTACCCAAATTTTCCATGAATTTAAGCTTGATTTTTCATAAAAATGATGTTTCTAAGACACGAGACTTACTTCCAATCAATTCCCGTCAAAATCCCTCTTCAACTCTACCAAAAAGCTCTTGAGGTGGTGTAAAAATGGAGGAAATTATGAATGGGTAGCGGATGAAATAACCCTTAAAAGCATTCTTCCCAGGCACTTTTTACCTTATGCGATCGCGTCCCAGGTCACGCGATCGCGGGGAACGAAATTCCAGCTCCTTGTTTTCTTGTTACGCGATCGCAAGACAAGCCATGCGACCGTAGAGCATTAGCTCCCCCTTATATGTGATCACACACAAGCCCACCCAACCAAACTGACTAACCACCCAGGCCTATGCGATCGCACATGACTTCACGCAATTGCGTAGAGAAAATCTGAGACCCCCCTCTAATCTTTCTATGCGATCGCAGCCCCAGGCTTGCGATCGCAGAGAGCAGATCTGCTCTTCAATTTCTGCTGCACTTTTCCTATTCGAAAATCCCCGTTAGCCATCCGAAATCACCTTGAGGCCCCCGGGGCCTCAACCAAAAGTGTCATCGCATCCTAAAACATCACACGAACATGTTCCAATCATTAAAATGCATCCAACAACACAAGAATCATCAAATTACTACGGATTCAAGCCTAAGTCAAACTAACACTTCTGAAACTTGCATTTGATAAAAAACCCGACCTAAGCACCTCTGAATGACCTGAAATTTTCCACGCATATCCAAAATTTCCTAATGCAGCTACTGCAACTCTCTGAATTCCATTCTGACCCTCGGATCAAAATCTCACATATCAACCGGAATTTGCCAAAATTCAAACTTAGCCAATTCAAGCCTAATTCTACACCGGACCTCTAAATTCAATTCCGCTTGCACTTTTAAGTCAAACATGATCTCCCGAAACTAATTGAATCATTAGAATTCACATCCGAGCCCTCTAACTATATAGTCAACTTCCAGTTGACTTTTTCAAAACAAGCTTTCCTTTAAGAGACTATGTGTCTCTTTCTCGACTAAAACCAATCCAATTCTACCCAATCAACTCAAATACTGTTATTGAAACATAGAGCAACATAATATGGGGGAAACAGGGTGGTAACTCACGTGACGACGAGCCAAGCCGTCACATCTGAGCATGTATCTCTATGTATACCTGCGTCGCATGCATGATTCACGAGCAAGGTGTTAGTTTACTTTATGCTGACCGCGTCGCAGGTTAGTTCGTAAACAGGGTAATAGATGCATCTATAAGTGCGTCGTCGACCCTCAACAAGTGCACTATTTATTTCTGTTGGATTGGGTCGTCGCCTCGGCATGATATGCGCATGCTTATATTTCTTGTCTGAAATATTTAATGTTCATATTGCCTTTTGGCCAGACATAGCTTGCTAAAGATAAGTGAAAAGAAATCTTGAAAATCTCTTATTATTTGTTAAAGGTGTTTACATGTTTATCCGCTTTGTGAGTTAGAACTGCTATATAAATTCATGATTTTTTCACATGTTAAGATATTATTATTTGACCTCTAGCAAGTGTAAAGTCGACTTGTTGTCTATACTTCTCGAGATTAGACGGGATACTTGCTGAGTACATGTTGTTTTCGTACTCATACTACACTTGCTGTGCATTTTTGTTGCACAGGTCTGTATGTGGCTAGTGACTTAGTGACATAGCGGCATGGTTGACACGGAGACTAGGTGAGCTATATTTCCTCGAGGCAATCCGCAACTAATATAGTCTCTCTCTCTCGGGAGTTCGTTTACTTTCTGTCCAATTGTATTCCGGACATTATTGTACTTTATTTGTTTTTTCTTAGAAATTGCTTATGTACTTGTGACATCGGGTTCTGGGTTGTATTTGGATTTATTCAGAAGCTTTAAAAGTTGTTAAACGTTTCATATGTTATTCGGAATATTTACCTCGTACTATTTTAAAAGTATAAAAGAAGTGTTTCGAAATTTTTTTAAACATGAATTTAATTAGATATTTTAGTTGGCTTGCCTGACAACAGTGTTTGGCAACCGCGACCCTTAGTGGATTTTGGGTCGTAACAGTAATTATCAAAACTTAAAAGTTAATATAATGACTATATGTCTATAAACATTTATAAGTATAAATGATAGTATATTTTATATCTAAGATGTGTATTTTTTTATGAATATACATTAATTTAGTAATCATATATTTATAATTAATATTTTAAAATAATATATATATATATATATATATATATATATATATTAAATTAATAATATTTTTTTAGATACTTACAAAAATAAAAAAATATTTTGTAAGAACATCATAGAATGGCGGGAGGGAGAGGTCGAGGAAGAGGAAGACCCCGGAAAATACCATTAGCAACGTTTGAGAAGCTTTTAACAACAATCAAACAATCGATTTTGAAAAAACCTATTACCAACACTGTACTGAACCCCTATGTACAGAACTCCGATACCATAGTTGTAGCTGAGCAAGATGCAAATGAGATGACAGCACACCAAGATCCTGTCGCAAGGAAGCTTGATTTGCCTTCATCTCCGAGTGAAGCAGATCTAGCTCCACTAGGTCCGATTGAGGCAGATTCAGACCTATTGAAGGCATCAAATACTGGAATAGTAGCCATGCAGCAGTCCCTACAAGTTCAACCAGATATGGAAGCAAAGGAGAACCCGGAGACCAGCAGAAACAGATTGGAGGAACCCAAAAAGAGTTGGTCTACTCTATTTCAGAAAAATAGGTTTGCGACACATGGAATGGCGTAGATTATATACCTTTTGTAATGATTGATGGACAACCTGTGGTACAGTTGAACAAATCAGAGGTAGAAGCGGAAGAGATAAATGGAAATGTGCTTTATTTGTGTATATTATAGGGAATGGGCCTGGTTTCAATGCGATGAAGAGGTTTATCTATCTTCACTGGTCACATGTCCCAGAGCCAGATTTGCATTATGATGAGGAAGGTTATTATATAGTTGAATTCAGAACAACTGAAGATGCTAAGGAGATCCTATGTGCAGGGCCCTATTCAATTGCTAACAGACCTATGATCCTTAAGCAATGGACACTAGATTTTGATTTTACAGGGGAACTTCCTACTGACATTACTCTATGGGTAAAATTTTCGAAGCTCCCAATGTCTTGCTGAGGAATGAGATCACTAATCAGGATTGCTAGTGTCTTAGGGAAACCTACTTTTTGCAGATGAATGTACAGCTAAACAGACAAGAATTTCCTATGCCCGAATGCTTATAGAGGTTAATGTCATTAAAGAGTTGCTAAGAGAGATATGGGTAATGGATCCAAATGGAAAGAAGTTCTTGCAAGAGGTGGTGTATGATTGGAAACCTTCCTACTGTGAAAAATGTCAAATGGTTGGCCATAGTTGTTCAACAAAGCAGAACATAAACCAGCCTAATCAAGTGAGGAAGGCCAAGGTAGTTCAGGAATGGAGAAATAAGCTTCCTGTCCAAATTGTGCCCATAAAAAAAGAGATAATAGTGCAACAGAATGTGCCAAATGAAGTTCCTACAGAGGTCAATGTATCTCAAAAGATGATGACAGAGAAAGAAAAGCAAGAAGACAAGGGGAAGCAACCTCACAGTCCAATTTTCAACTTTCTTAATTTCCCACTATTGACTCCCATTACTGTTAGTAATAGATTTGAGGCAGTTTCTGGTAGTAAGCATGATGATCCACCTGGGGAAAAAGGGGAAACAAGTTTTCATCAATGAAGTGGTTATTCTGGAACATAAGAGGTGTAAATAAAAGATACAAGCAAAAATAAGTTAGGGAGTATATTAGGAGAAATAAAATTAGTTTTGTTGGTTTAGTAGAAACTAAGGTTAAACAAATAAATGCTAGTAGAATTGCTAATTTGCTGGCACCTGGTTGGGGTACTCTAACAAACTATGTTTCTGCTGAAAATGGTAGAGTGTGGATACTATGGGATCCAAACATATTTGAAGTTGAGGGTATCCAAGAGGAAGGTCAATTGATACATAGCGAGGTTAGTAGCAGAACAGGATATATCACATGCTATCTCATTGTGGTGTATGGGTATAATGGAATGGAACAAAGAAGATCTCTATGGAGTAGTCTACAGGCACTTTCATCAGGGATAACAGAAGCATGGGTAGTTGCAGGGGACTTCAATGATGTTCTATATGATAAGGACAGACAATCTTGTAACCCTGTCAGATATTCTGAAATTCAAGAATTTAGTCAATGCATTCAACAAGCTGGATTGTCAGAATTACCTCGGAAGGGTGAGTACTATACCTGGACAAACAAGCAGACTGGAATAGATAGAGTTTGTAGAAGATTTGATAGAATATTTGGAAATTTTGAGTGTATGATTAAGTGGATCCAAGTGGAAACTTTATATGATTAACCACTAATTTCTGATCATAATCCCATGATAATGACATTGCCATCTTCTTCCTGGAAAGGAAAGATTCCTTTCAAATTTTTCAATGTATGAACTAAACATGAGGAGTTTCATCAGATTATGGCCAATGTTTGGCATTCTGATAACCCAGGAACTATGAAGGCAATATGGTTCAAACTCAAAGCATTGAAAGGTCCCTTAAAGACCTTATGTTAAGGAGTTCAAGACTATCCCTCAGAGGATAGAACTTTGCTGACGAGAACTCATAGAAGTACAAGAGCAAATGACAAAGGCATATTCTAATGAGTTGCAGCAGAAAGAGAAAGAGATAGTTTTGAAACTGGAAAAGTGGTCACTAATTGAAGAAAGCGTCCTACAGCAGAAGGCTAGAGCAAAATGGATACAACTTGGAGATACTAATACCAAGTACTTTACTGCAGTCCTAAAAGAAAGAACTCAGAATAAACAGATCACAGAACTTATAAATGTAATGGGAGACAAAGTCACTACAGCTGCAGATATAAAATAGGAGATCACTGGTTTCTATAAGACTCTTATGGGATCAGCAGCTTCATTTCTTCCAGCAATAAATAGAATGTACATAACAAATGGCCCAGTCCTAACAACAGCAAAGAAGGGAATTATATGTCGATGTCACTGATCTTGAAATTGTGGAGAGCCTAAAAGCAATTGGAGATGATAAATCCCCAGGAATAGATGGTTATAATGTTGTTTTAAGAAGTCTTGGAACACTATTAGCAAGCAAGTTATATGTGCCATCAAAGATTTTTTCTTAACATCCAAGTTGTACATGCCTATAAACTGTGCCACCATCACTCTAATTCCTAAAGTATCCAAGCCTAGTACAGTTAAAGAGTATATGCCAATTGCTTGCTGCTCAGTCCTCTACAAAATGATTTCAAAAATCTTGGCCAATAGACTGCAAAAATTCATGCCTAGCATCATCAGTGAAACCCAAATAGGATTTATCCCAGGCAGAAAGATAGCTGATAATGTCATCTTGGCACATGAGTTAGTCAAAAGCTACACCATAGCACATGTGACACCTAGATGCATGATTAAGATTGATCTCCAAAAAGCCTATGATTCATTTGAGTGGATTTTTCAACAACAGATTATGGAGGAGATTGGCTTCCCAAGTAGATTTACTAACTGGATTATGGAATGCATCAAAACAGTGAGGTTTTCAGTACTGGTCAATGGAGAGGCAACAGAACCCTTTGAAGCTGCTATAGGACTTAGGCAAGGGGACCCAATTTCCCCTTTCCTATTTTCACTTGTCATGGAGTACCTGAGCAGATCATGCAATGAACTAAAGAAAGAACCAACCTTCCAGTTCCATCCTAGATGCAAAAAGCTAGGAATTACTCACATGTGCTGTACTGATGACTTGTTACTGTTTGCAAAAGGAGAAATTGCCTCTATCATAGACATATTCAAATGTTTTTCACAATTCTCTGAAGCCTCTGGTCTGCAGGAAAACCTAAGCAAGAGCTCAATATACTTTGGTGGTGTAACACTGGAAATGCAGAAACAGATTGTAGACCACATGGGTTTTGTTCATTGTGAGCTATCATTCAAATATCTAGGTGTTCCTCTTTCCACCAAGAAGATTGCCTTGATCCAATGGCAGCCTCTAGTGGAGAGGGTTACTGCTAAGATCACTTCATGGACTGCCAGGAAACTATCTTACACTGGGAGGATCCAACTAGTCCAATCTGTTCTATTTGACATTCAAGCATACTGGGCACATATATTCATTTTTCCTGCTAAAGTCCTTAAAATGATTGAAACAATTTGTAGAAGCTTTGTTTGGTCTGGTCTAAACTCCATCACTAAGAAAGCCTATGTCTCTTTGGACAGAATGTGCACTCCCAAATCAGCAGGAGGGATGAACCTTATTAATCTTATGCTCTGGAATAAAGCTGTAATTGCAAAGACTTGCTGGGATCTTGCTCACAAAAAGGATAAACTGTGGATAAGGTGAATCACTGCTTATTACATAAAACACAAGCTGATAGAAAACATGCCTATCCCTACACAGGCAAGCTGGATGGTCAGGAAAATTATAGCCTCTAGAGCTATTCTGCAGAATTTTCAACACTGGAGGAGACAGGACTGTTCCATTAGACAACTATATCACTTGCAGTTAGGAGACCTGCTAAGAGTTCCATGGAAGAATCTGATCATCAAGAATTATGCTAGACCAAAAGCTGTCTTCAATTTGTGGCTGGCTCTACAAGGCAGATTACCAACTAAAGACAGATTGGCAAGTTGGGGACTGAGTGTTGATCAGCAATGCATACTGTGCCAGAACCACATAGATACCAGAGATCACCTTATGCAATCATGCCCTTTCTCATCTGATCTATGGGAGCAAGTAATGCAGTGGCTACATGAGAGCCACCCTCAAACATGTACTTGAGATAAAAAACTCCAATGGTTCATAAGTAAAGCAAAAGGGAAATCTTGCCGAGCCAATATCTTCAAAATGATAATTGCTGAAGTTACATATACTGTCTGGATGGAGAGGAACTCGAGAATTTTTAACAACACTTTTCGTAACTGTGCAGTTTTACTGAGGGAGATAGCATACATTTGTAATATTAGAGGTACCCCTAGAATTAGAAAAAAGTTGCAGCAATCTCATTAGGAGATAGGTTTGATTCTATGTAGTCAGTTTGACGAATTAGATATAGTCAGCTGAGTATAAGCTAAACTATGATTTTGTAATGCATATACGTTGGTGATTAATAAAACTTTAATTACAAAAAAAAAAGAACATCAGAGAATTCATGTTTGATAAAATAAATTAATATTTACAATTATAATATCATAACATTATTCAAATGTTTGACAAAACTAATCTATCAATTCTAACTAAAAAATGAACAACATACAATATGAGCCAATACTACTAAAAAAAGTAATTTGAACAATGAATATAACACAATTTCAAAACTTTAAAAAATAAAATAGTTTAACATATGTCAAATTCCAACACAATAATAATAAGTTCTAGTGCAACTTAATAATTAAGAAACATGATAAGTTTATAATCACATTCAATAATGAAATTTCACTTGATTGCATCACCCATTATATGCCAAGTTTGTTAATGACTCATTATTTCTAATATTAGAAGGTGTAGTTTAAAAACATTAAATAATAAAATAAATAAAAAATAAAATATAGTAAACATGGAATCACGAGAAGTACAGATAGAGAAATAAAAGATAAATTAGTTACAAAGAAAAATATATTTTAAAATTTCAAAAGAAATTAAAAATTAAAAAGTAAAAATAAAATAATAGAAATAAAAAGTTATAAGGAAAGTAAATTAAAAAAAAAGGAAAGAAACTAAAAGGCAACCTTGTAATTATATAGTGTAATTACCACCAAATTTTCACCTCCCCTTGAGAATTGGAGAGTGTAATTACACCCCTCCAATTACACCAAATTTCACGCCGACCAAGTAATTACTTGGCCAAACAAACATGCCAAACTGTGTAATTACACCCAAACCCATTTTCAAGGTGCCTTTCCAAACAAGCTCTTAATAGAAGGTACCATAATTTAATCTCTAACAAATCAATATAAATTATTTGTGTTCTTTCGCTTCGATTTTCTTATTACCGTGCTGTTATTTCTTTCGTTTCCGTTTTTAACTGCTTCATCCGTTTCAATTTATGTGAACTTATTTTCTTTTTAGTAAGTGCCAAAAAGAATGACCTATTTCTTATTTGGGAATAATTTATCTTTATGCAATGATTTATAACCACACAAAATATATGTGTTTTATTTTATATCACAAGTTCAAAAGTCTTCTCTTTTCTTGGATTTCTTGCTCAATCAAATGTGTTAATATAAATTGAAACGGAGGGCTGGTGTTATTTTTCATTCATATTACTTCTTTTTATTTTTTCTTGAGCCGAAGGTATATTGGAAACAACCTCTCTTTTAAAATAGAGATAACACTTAATACTACCCTTTTAGATTCCACTTGTGAAATTATATTGAGTTTTTGGTTATTGTTGTAAACAAAACTTTAGGAGAACTTATTTCTCGTCAATTATCATCATGAAAATTATTATTTTGGACGAGTACAGTGTCAACTGACACGTATCTACTATCATCAGCATTATAATGTTTTCTATTTAATTCCAACTAACCCTCTTATATATAATCACTATCAACTAATCAGTTATTAGGTCCCAAAATATGCTCTTGGTGACGTAAGTTAATTAATTTTTTCCCCCTTAAATTTCAGTTTCGTCCAAGCAATGCAAATGATTGTGACTAAGAAAAATTCTACCAATTTAAAATTATTCGTTTTGACCTCTTTCTAAACTTGATAGTCTGTTGTAGTATTAAAGATTTATAAATGTTCCCATTTTCTTGTAGTATCCATATATGAAGGTGTGTAGTTGTGTGCAATGGTCTTCACTCGTAGCTACAGGAATCATTTTGGTGATGATATTAAAGATTTATGGTGCACCAGTGGCTTACAAATATAGCAATTATGAGTAGATAGTGCTAATTGCTCCATATATCCAATTATTAAGCATTATACATAAGCTTCAACAAACACAATTATTAAGCCACCACTATACTCCCTCCTAAATTAACCAATGGAGTATTTGGTAGAGCCGAATCTAGAATTTAAGCTTTATGAGTTTAATTTTTAAGGTTTTTAGCATTGTTTTAGTGATTGTATTTTTATAAAGTTTTACACATAAATGTATTATCTGCGTCAAGTATTAGGTTCATATGAACATGTTTTCCGTAAACGGTACGGTTGAATTTGTACGTGGTTTATAAACAAGTGAATTAATTTGATCGTAAAATGATAAATAAATTAAATAAGAATATAAGACTTAGCGTTGAAATCGAAATAAGACAGAAGAAATCTTGATTTCGGGAGTAAAGCTTCCGGAGGCAACAATAACCATATTAATAAGCAAGAAAAAATATTATTGAACTTTAAACAATATATAGTATAAGCTTGTCAGAAAATTCTCTCCCTTACAATGGTTATTTGAATCCATGTTTTAAAAGGCGATGGCGTGAGACGAGGCGTTTTACCTCTGACAAGGCGAGACGTAAGCCCTGAGACATACAAGTCCCACGGATCTTTAAATTTTACTAATTTTATGAATTTTAAGATAGTATAAAATAAAAAATAGTTATTAAAATTACAATAAACTCACAAAATTAAAATAACTAATCTATTTAAAATACTTATAAATTATATTCAACTATGAATAATACGAAAAGTATGACAATGCAAATTAGCTGCAACGTTGTTACAACTCAAACATCAAAAGTAATGTATTCGATACGAAATCTTATATGTATCTCTTAATGAGTAATGAATCTTGAAAGGATTTCGATATTATAATTTAATATTTTTGTAAAATACTCATTTTATTTAATATGCTTTCTATTTAAAAAGAATTTATATAAAAGCATAATTAACAATTTGAATACAATTCTCTAGCATCATTTATTTTTAAGTTACAACAAGTTAATAAAATGACACGAAATTTACCATACTATACCATGATAATTAATTAATTTTAAATAGTTGCACTAGCTAATACTAAGCTATTAAATTAATAAGTAGTGTATCTCGTAAACTTGAAAAAATAATATTTAAAAAATAATATATAAAAAATTATGGACTATTATGTAATAAAGACATAACAAAATTTAATAAATAAATACCTTTTAATTGAATGATTTAATTAAAATTTACTATCATAGTAGTCTTAGTGATAATGTGTGATAATTTTTATTATAATTACGATATAAAATACTCTCAACTTAATGATTTATGATTAAGAAAAAAAGTAATTTTGAATAGTCAACGATTTATTAAGATAATTTGAGGAATTATATGGTTAGTTACACACAATTGCATAAAGTTCTATTAGGCGAGCCCAGTATGCTGAGTGTTGGGCGTTTCAGGGGCGTAAGCCCTGACAGCCGAGGCGTAAGTCTCACGGAACTAAGCCCCACTCATAAGTCCAGGGGCGTTTTACGAGTTCTCCTTCCTGGGATGAATCCCGGGCGAGTCTCAATTCTGCCTTTTAAAATAGAGGCTGGAATCCCTATTTATAGTGGTACCTAAGGAACATGGTCCAAGGATCAAGCCCCTCTTAAATGACAACAATGGGGGCCATTGAAGAATGTGTAGTGGTAGGCAGTAAATGATATATTTTCTGCAACGGACTACATACTTAATGCAATAGAATATTCTCCATTAAATGTAACTGGGTGACAGACATTTATCTTGCCTTTATGAACATCATTCCTTTCGGGGATAAACGAGATTGTCGGCTTCGGACCTGGTTTCCTTCTGCATTCGGCTCCACGTGTCACTTTATTATGCGAGCATTTAATATGAACATATTTTACCCTATATAGATAGTCCCCCTGCTTTGCGGTGGCACATCTTTGTGTTACCGAAAAATTGGTGAAGAAACCTTTTTTAGCGGGAAATTCTCTGACCCCTTTCTGAAAAGTTTCTGACAGTTGATTAGACGTACGTCTCTCCGCATTTAATGCCTCGAACATGTGTTATCCCATGATTCAGCAACACTTTTGCCGGTTCTCAAGGTAATCATGGCCACGATGTTAGCCAACTATTCCTTTATTTATACGCTTCTCTAAACTTTCTCGAATTCTCTCTACTCAACTCACACTTGTTTTCAACTCCCTCTAATCTTCTTCTTCATAGAGAGAAAACCCTGTCTCTCTTATGATAACAATGGCTTCCTCTACTAGAAATTTCTGTGCTTCAAAGAACAAAGAAAGTGTTGATGCCGCTGCTCCTCCCACGTCAAGCACCATCATTCCCAGAAATCTTACTACCACTAAGAACTTCGAAGAGAATTACTCTTCTGCTAACCCTCGCACATGGGATCTTGGCATGTATCCTTCTTCCATCCGTCCTTCTAGCATCCCTACAGTGAAAGAAGACTATCGTTATCATAATTTGAACATCATCGCTCCTGACCTGGCGAAGCGGGTAACCGTACCCAAGAAGTGTTTTACGTATCTCTTCACTTTGGGCCTGTTCTCATTGAGAGGGGAGCTTGACTCTGTTATCATGGAGTTTTGCATCCGTTACCAAGTATGCTTGGTGCAGGTAAGTCCTTATTTATGGTGGACAATTGCTTGTCTTTGGCATTTATTCTAGGAGATGGGAGAAGAGCTATCCCTAGCTCGGTTGATGAACCTTTATTTCTCCAAGATTTTCCGGGGGGGGGGGGGGATGATAGATTTCAGCAAACGTGATCATCACTCTTTGCTAACCATCATGGATGATGACAACGATCGTGGATGGATGGAGCGGTTCATTGCAATTTCCACCAGGAACATTATCCCAGCCATGACAACATTCTTTCCTGAATCATGGAACCGTGAGTTTGTCTTTCCCTTTGGTTAAAGATTGTCCCATGCTATTACTGATCTTTCTTCTACATTATTTCAGCAACTTGGTGTACCTACCAAGGGTTGAAGGCCTAGACTAGTGGGTCCAAAAGATTTTGGATGTTACTACACTTTAGACCTGCAAGTTAAAAGAAATGGCCCTCAAATACGAATGGAAGGCCAAAATCATTGTAGGTTGAACTTACCTTACTTTTTATTTTTGTTGTATAGGAAAACGGGCTAACTCCTCTTTCCTATTGAATTCAGGTCTTCCATGGGACTCTATTATCGTCCCCAAGGAGGACCATTTGGCCGATCCTACTGATGCAGCGAGGTACCTGTTGGAAGCTTTTTCCCAAACGGGTGTCGTTGGGCCTGCTTCTAGTGCAAGTTATTCCTCTCGGAGTCCCCGACCGGAGAACAAGCAACCAAAAAAGCGACGTTCCTCCGCGGCTGAGGGTAAAAATAAAAAGGCAAAGAGCGTCATGCCCGAGCCAACCGTGGGCACTATGGTAACGAGCGTCATGCCAGAGCCAGTCGTAGACACTATGGTGATCAATGATAATGGAGGAGCCAGTGATGACGGGGCTTCTCTACATAGAAGACGACGACCTTCATCAGCTCAATGGAGCGCTCAATCTGTTGAGTTAGTAATGCCAATCGAGGATGATGTCTCGGTGCTCTGGTGAGTGAAATATTATATAAGAATCTAATTCTCGCTTACAAGTCCCAGTCGCCGTTCTTGGTACCGTGAGGCTGGGTACCAGGTCTTTTCTTTCTTCGGTTGAGAGTAACTAATAACCAACACTGCGTTTGCCATAACTACTTCTCAACCTACAACGCCATAAGCTTCATCACCTTCTTCGCTAATATTGCCTTCGCCACCAGTAACTGTTACATCATCACCACTAGTCATAGTTGTCCGGGAGGAGGATGTCCCCCCTTCCCACTCCCCAGTTCATAGGAATTTAGGACATAACTATTCAGCCCCCTTCGTTGATCCCCAAAGGAGGAGGAGTGTTTCCCCTCTCCGTTTCTTCCAGATGTCATTTGATGTCCCGTCTGGAGGAACTTGTTAATTATCTGAAGTGTCTGGCCTTAGAAAAAGACATGAATAAAAGACAGTTTCTCTCGGGAGAATGTTTGATGAATAATTCCATGCATAATGCAGCAGCGGTACGATCTTTGTTCCTTCTATCTTTAATATGACAGGGTTTTTAATTTGTACTTATGTTTTGCAGGCTAACTTTATTATTTTTGACTCTTCATGTTCCGGTTTCGAGTTCTATGGAACTGACGAAGAACCCGAAGGGGATGATGGAGAAGGCCAAAATGGTGAAGGCTAAGCTCTTGAGCCAGTGGTGGATCCACGTACTTCTCCTAGGGATGCATATACTTCCCTTTCTCCGGGTTCCGGGGATGCAGTAGCTTAGATTTTGCTTTTTTTTCACTTTTCTTTTCCTTTTCACAATGTTGTACTCATGCTGTTTAGCACATTTGTTTTATATAGAAGTATTTTTTCGTTTTTTTGCATGTATTTCTTTTTGCGTCGAGCTATACGAGGCTTCGGGCGTATTTTTCCGCGATAGAATTTGGATTCCTAACATAAGTTCTATCGGAATCAATCCTTTACTGTGAGGGTTTCATCAGATAGGCCCCTCTTATATTTATGGTGCTCTTGAAGAGGACGTCTCCTGTTTATTACAACCCTAGCATTTGAAGTACTTATTTAACTTTCAAATGATAAAATAACATCATCGTTCAAACAAGAAAAAAGATAAAAATAAAAGGACTTTACTTTATTCCTTCCATTTTCAAAAATACATAAGCATTAGCAGTGCTAATAAAATTGCCATTACTTGTGACTAACTTGTACAACTTATTTTTACCCGGCTAGCCGCGCAGTCCCCGATCTCGATGATAAAACTTTATTCCCGAATTTCGTAGTCCCGGTCAATGTGGCAGTTATTGCTATTTTCTCATATCATTCCCCTAGTGTTCGAATGCAAAGAATGCAAATTTGAACACTGAAAGTTTTGCTCCTTTGAATATTCCACTAGTGAATGATTAGATAGTCTTTGGTCCGATAGCAAGCTTCACTTCTCCTTAGGAACATTGAAATTGAGCCAAAAACTATCTAACAATCCCGAGTGGCTTGCACTCACGAAAGGTCGGGTAATCTTTGGTCCGATAGCAATTTTATTTCCTGCTAGAAACTTTGCTACCAAGCAAAAGATTATCTAACCGGTTCGAAGCGATCCGCTATCTGCATGCCATTTTTTTAAGGTCTTATTTTTGCTGTCGAAGCTTCCTTCATAGTATGCTTTCCATTATTGCCTCGCTAAAAACCTTGCCAGAAAAATCCAATTGGGACAAAAAATGGATTAAGGGAAAAGGAGTGCATGACATACTTTCAGTATAGGCGATGCTCTTCAATGATAATATTATTAGAGATGTGCACATTCCAGTTGCTCGACTACTTTAATCTGTCTTGATTTTCCAATTTGTATGACCTTTTCACGCTGACAGCTGAAATCTGGTTGGGGCCATCCCACGTCGAACCTAACTTTCATGCGTTGAGCTCCCGGGTGTTCTGAGTTACTTTCCTTAAGACCAGGTCTCCTACTTTGAAATAGTAGAGGTTGGCTCTTCGATTGATATATCTTTCCATTCTATGTTTTTGTGCTGCCATCCTTATATGTGCCAAGTCCCTATGTTCGTCGAGCAACTCCAATTTGACTAGAAATGCCTCGTTGTTTGTTTCTTCTTCCGCTTGGAAATACCTAAAGGTAGGTTCCCCTACTTCCACCGGGATCAAGGTTTCTTCTCCGTATACAAGAGAAAAAGAATCTCTCCCATGCTTGATTTGGTTGTTGTTTGGTACGCAAATTGTACTCCTGGTATCTCTTTGGGCCATTTGCCTTTGGCTGCTTCCAATCTTTTAATGAGATTTTGGATAATTACCTTGTTTGTTGATTCTGCCTAAGGCTGTGTTGTGGTCCAGGCCCAGGCCTAAACAGGCAACATGCCTGGGCTTACGCGGGCCCGGCTTTGGCGATCCCGGGTCAAAGTCCCGGTTTTCACGATCCCAATGTGTTGAACCGGCCCACGGTAGTCCTAAGCCCACATGGTCACGGACTAAATGGGTCGAGCCCGCGGGCCTAAACGGGTCTAACGGGCTTTTTCCGGGCTATTTTTTTATCTAAGGTAATTTCTTGTAAACTATATATGTTTATGCTAATATAAATTGCTTTTATATAGCTATATAAATATATATAGTATATATAGTATGTATAATATGTATATATAAGGGTGTATTATGTGTATATATAATTATATATTGCCTTTTATATATATATATATATATATATATATATATATATATATATATATAATTTATATGTATTAGATATATAATATAAACCATATCAAATTTAAACACAAAATAAATTGCAAAGAAATATTCAAGGGAATATCTTATAAATTTCATTATTACGACATTAGCAAAGAATGACAATATCTTTCTTAGTCTTCCTCCCCCCAATGGAATGAGCACCTCAAGGTACTAGTACCGCCATTAAAAGGAAAAAAAACTAAGGAAGATTTGCAAAAATTCAAGTTACATATTAGTCTATGTATTATCTCTAACAAATCTCATAAATCCTTCAAGGTTCGAAGGAATTTCTGTTGGTGGTGGTAGAAAAGAAGCTTGTTCTATCATCGCTTTCAGGCGAAGTAGCATCCTGCGCAAGTTCCGCAAGCATTTCTTCATAAGCTTCATCTATCTCCGGTTGTGATTCCGCAAGTCCAAAATTTCTTCTTTCCGAACGTATCCAATCTTTGAAGAGTACTTATTTTTACAAGTTCTCCTTCATGGACTCTCTATGATCACCAATTTGAAGTCTCGCTTGACTTAATGCGCTCTCTGATGCCACTGTTGAAGCTTGAACACTTAAAATATCTCGATCCATCCTTGAAAGAACCGGATAGTATTTTTGTTTGTCCTTCCACCATCTAAAACATCGAAGGAGCCTTCGAGATTCTCTAATTCAAGTCTCTGGGACAAATAAACTTGAAGCTCATTTAGTTGTGAACTATTAGATGCTTGCAAACTAGACGAAGTAGGAGTTGGAACATTTGGTCTAGCATGATCTAAGGCATTTTGATAAGCATTATAAATTGTTTGAGCATTTATTTTAATTGAGGCTTTTGCATCTCAAAGTGTAGCAAATTCCTCAGCTGAAAGTGATAAAGCGTTATAAATTTTTGTATACCAAAAGGGAGGACCTCCTAATTTCATTGTCGGATTTAACAATGCAACAATACCAAAAATAGGGGGAATAGGAAAAAAATATTTTTTAAACTTAGCTTTCATAGAATTAATAGCTTCTTGATAAATTACTCCACCCTCAACAAATTGAGTAAATAAATCTACAAGTGCTGTAATATAAACTAAACTGTTAGAAATAATAGGATAATATTGGCCAGATAATTCATTTGTAGCAACATAAAATTATTCTAAAAGTCTACAAGCATTTTAACATTACTCCAATCTTGATTTGTAAGGTGCTCATCATCATCATCATCATCATCACAATCACCTACATAAGCATTATAAGTTGCGCTTATTGGGTTCCTATATTCATGTGCAACTAAACTTTCATACATGTAATTCTATCTAGTCGGACAAGCTTTAGGAACCTTTCTTTCTCTAAGGCCAAATTTATCACATTTTTTAAAATAGTCTCTAAGTCTACTACAGTTTGAATAAAAAAGCCAATTAAGAGCCATTTTAACCTTTTCAATTTCTACATTTAAAACTTTTATACCAGCACCGACGATTAAATGGTAAACACGACAAATACATCTAACATGAAAAATATTACTAAATGCAGTATTTAGTGTAGTTGTAAGCAAACCTATAGCGTTAGTGTTACTAGAAGCATTATCCACTGAAACCGACATAATTTTATCCCTAATGCAAAAATATCTACAAAAATCAGCAACTGTGTTAGCAATAAACTTACATGTGTGGCGTGAATTAATTATTCTATAAGCAATAATGAGCTTTTGCATTATCTACTCTTCATCTATCCAATGACTTGTAACAGTTAGATAATCACAGTCATTACCACTTTAACAATATCAGTAGTAATAGATGTGCGACAATCGAGTAAATATATAGTGCAGATATTGTTCATATTCATGTTTATATTTATAAATATCGCTCTTTACGGTTGCGCGATGCCATCCTTTATAAATAGGATTAAAAATTCTTCTAATATAATGCAAAAAATGAGGGTTAAAAGGAAAACTACAGGGTAAGCACATAACAATAACCATTTTTGCCAATTCTTTATGATCTTTATTTGGATCATAATATAAAATGCCACCGGTAATAGTGTTAATTCCTGGTTGAACTAGATTTGAACTTGTACTAGGTTTAACCGTAGTATCTACACTTGTCCCCTCTTGCGCAGATTTTAATTGAAAATATCCAGCTTTATCTCTAGGGAGTGTCTTTATGTGTCTAGTCAAACTACCCGTACCGCTATGGCCTCCACTAAATTTATGAACCAAGCATGACCCACAAGTTTTATACTTAGCCTTATTTTGTTCTCTTAGTTGAGTAAAAAGGTGGTATTTCAGGCCGTTTATAAGGTTGTCTATTAAAAGTAGGGGTTACAACATGAGGGTTAGGCAAGACATTGATTGGGTTAATAACAGGACTAGTAGGTGTATCATCTAAATCCGGTTGTGTTTCATCTAATTCATCATTTTCCTCATCATTTTCAAAGATAGTTTTATTAGGATAAAAAATTCATAACTTTTTTCATTTAATTGTTGACCTGGTGCAAGCATCATGGCAAAATTAACTATCGAAAAATTGAAAATAAGGGTTAGAACTATCAAGAATAATAGGTGGAGGAGGACGGATAACATGTCTGAGTCGGGGAGCCGGGGGAAGAATAGTAGTTTGGCGACAAGATTCACCAATTTTAGATTTTCTCTTACCCTTACCACCAATTTTTTTTTCAAAGAAATGCCATATTAATTATAATTATACTAAATAAAACAAACAAAACTATAATATTAAAACTTAAGAGTTGGAACGAGTTTACCGAATTAACGAACAACTTCTTGAAAATTGAATATCGTTGAACAGCTGAAGACGTGAATACTTCAATTCACCAACTTTACAATTTTTTCACGAAATTGCAATAATAAAGTAAGCAATTATAGAAGAATATTAGAGAGAAATTGAGAGAGATTGATGAATTTGTGAGTAAAAATGAAAGAATAAGGGATATTTATAGTTGAGAATTGGGAAAAAGTATAATTATAAAAAGTTAAATGGCTATTTTCTAAAGTCCCAAACGGTTGGATTTTGAAGGCCAACGGCTAGATTTTAAAAATTTGACCGTTAGTCATTTTGATTTTTTTTTAAAAATAGATGTTGGGGCCTGTTTGGCCCGATTGAACTTGCCCAGGCCCGCCTGCTGGTCCCGAGCTCACGGGCTATTTGGGTTGGACCTGCCCTCTACTGGCATATGCACCTTTTGAGACTGCACCATTGTCTCAGGCCGGTCCCGGGCTAGGCCAGACCCACAATACAACCTTTATTCTGCTTGACCGTTTTCACTCAGGTGATAGGGTGATGATGTGATTCTTTTGATATTCAAGTCTTCGAGGAATTTTGTGACCTTTGCATCTATGAATTGTTGCCCATTGTCACAAGATATCTCTTTTGGTATCCCGAATCTGCAAAGTATATTTTCCTACAAGAAATCTGCTACTTCGCGCTCACCTGTTTTCTGGTAAGGACCTGGTTTAACCCACTTAGAAAATAGTCAGTTAAAATCAAAAGATATCTTACCTTATTGGGAGCTGGCGGCAAAGGACCGACTATATCCATTCTCCACTTCATGAATGGACAGGATGACAAGACCGAATGCAGTAACCCTGGCGGTTGATGTGCCAACGGTGCATGGCGTTGACACTTATCGCATTTATGTACATAAGCCTTAGCATATTGTTCCATCCAGGGTCAATAATATCCCTCTCAAATTAGCTTTAACACTAAGGAATCTGTGCCCAAGTGATTCCCATGGATCTTTTTGTGGACTTCTCTCATGACATAGTTAGCTCCGGAAGCCCCCAAATATCAAGCCAACGGGCCTCGGAAAGATCTTTTATAGAATTGACCTCCTTGAAGCTGTATCGAGCTGCATTAGTGCGCAACGCTCGAGATGCCTTGGGATCTTCAAGATATTTTCCGTGCTCGAAATAGTCAATGATCTTATTTCTCACCAAATTGTTTGCATTTACTTTGTAATAGCTATCTGTGTACTATACCAAATGCATAAGCTATACGACCGTACCGGAGTCCGTTCCATTCATTTCTACATATAATCCTAGATTAGCTAGTGCGTCTGCCTCCGCATTCTTTTCTCTCAGGATGTGGGCAATTGATTATTCCCTGAACCGTATGGCAGAGCCTAGACTTTCACTACATATTGTTGCATGCGCTCCTCTTTTGCTTTGAAGATCCCGTAGACCTTATTTACTACCAATTGGGAGTCATATTTTATTTCTATGACCTTGGAGTCCAATCCTCGAGCTAGCTCGAGTCCTGCAATTAAAGCTTCATACTCTGCTTCATTGTTAGTCAAAGAGCGGTTCTTATTGCCTGCCTTAGGGTTTCTCTCGAGGGTGTGATTAATACTATGCCAAGGCCAAACCCTTTCACATTAGATGCTTCATCCGTGAACAGGTCCAAACTCTTGATGTCGATTCTGACACCATCACTGCTTCTTTAGTAGCCAAAGGTAACAATCCCGAACTGAAATCGACCACAAATTCGGCCAAAACTTGTGATTTAATCGCAATCATGGTTTATACTCTATGTCAAATTCACTTATTTCGACTGCCCACTCGCCTACTTGAAAGTTCAGGTTTATGAAGAACATTTCGCAGGGGAGAAGTGGTCACCACGACTATCGAATGACATTGGAAATAAGGCATGAGCTTTCGATCAGCAACTACGAGAGCCAAGGCCAATTTATTTCGATGTGGGTAGCAAGTTTCTTCTCTCGCTAAAATCTTACTAACATAATAGATAGGAGATTGTGTACCTTCGTCCTCACGAACTAAAATTCCACTTACTTCCACCTCCAAGATCGCTAAGTAGATCAACAAATATTTGCCTTCCTCCGATTTTGACAACATTGGAGGACTCGACAAATACCTTTTCAAATCTTTCAAAGCCAGCTGACATTCTGGAGTCCATTAGAAATTGTTTTCTTTTGGAGGAATGAATAGAAGTTATGGCATTTTTTCGAAAACAGGTAAATGAATATGCTTAAAGCGGCCAGTCTTCCTGTCAATCTTTGAACCTATTTCACACTTGATAGCTGATCAGGAATGTCTTCGATGGCTTTAATTTTATCGGGGTTAACTTCGATACCCTTTTGCAACACTAGGAATTCAAAAAACTTACTGAAACTAACTCCGAATGTACATTTGTCGAGGTTATATCCGCATACGACCACGCAAAACATTCAATGTTAAATTTAAGAAATTCTATAAATCCTAACCTGAGCTCGGGATTTAGTCCCGTCCCCATGTGTAACATCCTCCTCCAAGAACTTTTTGAACAATGCAACTTGCTAAAGTTCTTTTGTTGTGGACTTTGTTGCATCTGTTTCTTCTGGTGCCTGGAAATATTTTGGTACCTGGTTGGATTCTGACGACTCCTACCCTTGCTGACTTTGCTCGGCACATGAGTAGACATCAGTTACTGTAATTACTATGTTGCATGCTCTTTCACTTTACTACTTGAAACTGACATTGCATTCATCTCCCTTGTTATCATCTGGTCAGCTCTTATTTGTTTAATTCCCTCGGGAGTAGGGAATTTTAGCAATCCATGATATGTTGATAGCACAACCTTCATCTTGTGCAACCACGGTTTCCTTAAGATAATATTATGGCCCATATTGCTGTCCACTACCTCAAAAAGGGTCGTCATTATCAACCCCTTGGCAGTCGTGGGCATCAGGATTTCTACTCGACTTGTCACGCTTGCCAGGTTGCACCCGACGAGGAGTTTTGTGGCCGAAATAATACTTCCGGTCAGCTTGTCTTGATCCAACACTCTTTATTGGATAGTATTGGCCGAACCTCCCGGGTCCACCAAAGAGATCACTAAAGCATCATTGTGCGGCAGCAGTAGTCCATCTGCATCTTCCTCTATGAAAGTAATGGCGTCCTCAGCGACTCCCGGAGTCTCTTATTGTGGGTCACTGACACCTTCGTCTTTCTTGCCGCCAAAAATGTCACACAATTAATCTGTTTCCCTTAAAAATTAAGTTGATCTCCAAATGTCGAGGATCATCTCCTGCTTTCGAAGGTTTCACATTATCACGATTGTGGCTATAATTGTTGTAAGACCGATCATTAAGAATTCTCTTAGATGGCCATTTTTCAACAATGTCGCCACCTCCTCGAGCAGATGCCAGCAGTCCCATGTCCAGTGGTCGTTGGTCCCATGGTATTCACACCACAAATTAGGATGTTTTTTATTAGGATCAGATCTCATTGGTTTCGAGAACCGTGCTTCCTTATTATTTCTCATAGCCGATGCTAGCTCCACTACACTAATGTTGAAGTTGTATTCGAAAAGCTTAGGATATGAGGAGTCACGGGAACCCAACGTCTCCTTGTCCTGTAGTGATCTATTATTCCGATCGCAATCAGCTTTCCTATCGGTTGCAAATTTATTTGCCGACTTGAAACCTCTACCGCGTCCTTCGGCCCTTTCATAGGATAAAAACCGGCCTCTTGAGGACCTTCAATCTGTGTTAAAATCATCCTTTGACTTCTCCTTAGTTTTCTCCCGGTCTCGACCATTGGTTGATGTTGGAAAATCGAGTTAATCATCCTTAATTCTTGTCTTTGACTCGTACCAGTTGTTAACATATGTACATGTTGTTGCCTGGAACTCGAGTAGACTTTCTTTCAATTTTTGGGAAGCTTTGGAGCTTCTCAGATTCAGACTTTAGTGAATGCTTTTGCTGCCCATTTATCAAGTACGACCGGTAGCACCATGGGCATTGATAAAAGAATTTGCAAGCATCTCAAAGGAATCTATTAAGTGCTCGGGCAAGAGCGAATACCATGTCAAGTCCCCCCTTCTTGAGGGTCTCCCCGAATTTCTTCAATAAGACTGACTCAATCTCGTGGGAAGCTAAATCGTTCCTCTTCACTATCATTGCATAGGTGGTGATGTGCTCCTAAGGATATGAAGTCCTATTGTAGTTCAACACGTGTGGCATTATCTACTTCTTCGGGATCAATTCTGGTGACGTGCTTGGTTTGAACGGCAACTCGGTGTACTTTTTTTAGTTTGATCCTTTCAACGATGGTGGTGATCCCGAAATTTGATACATTCGGGTGTTTATTTCTCTCATGAACTGCAAGATTTCAGTTTTAATGATAATATTCTCATTATTGTTACCAGATCCGCTACTATCGCCCCCTGCCATATCGAATCCGACTTCGTCCCTCGGGATGTAGTTGTCGACCCTCTACGTTGTTTGGTTTCCGGGAGCACCGGAAGGATTTAGACCTCATCCTTTTGCATTGTTGGAAGCACCCGACAACGCCTGCTTCAACTCTTTCATGACCTGGTCCTGTTGTGAGAGGTGGCTCATAATGGCTTTTTGTTGCTCCCATAGGATCCTTACTATTTCAACGATGTGCTCGTCTTCAACATCATAAGGAGTTGCCTCTCGAACATGATGTGGATATTGCCTGCCGTGGACCGGCGTGGCCTCATCCCCTTCTTGTGCGTAATATTGATTGAATCTTCATGCTTGGGCTGATTTCCTTGGGTCTCAACATAGTGTGCGATGTTGACATTATTATCTGCCGTTTTCTATTATTTTTGTTAAGAATAAAGAATCAAACGAGTTAGTAATATATGCAAGAATCAACTCAATTATACAACTGTCTATGCCCGACTGTGGGTTCTAAACTATTTTCCCGTAAAATGGTACATTTGAATTTGTATGTGGTTTATAGACAAGTAAATTATCTTGAAACCAAAATGATAAATAAATTAAACAAGAATGTAAGACTTAACATTGAAATCGAGATAAGACAACAGAAATCTTGGTTCCAAAGGTAGCAGTAACGATATTAATAAGCAAGAAGATAAACTATTATTGAGTTTTGAATAGCATATAGTATAAGCTTGTCAAAAAATTCTCTCCCTTACAATGGTTGTTGGAATCCCTCTTTATAATGGTACCTAGGTAACAAGGTCCTAGGATCAAGCCATCTTAAATTACAATTATGGGGGACATTGAAGAAAGTGTAGCGGTAGGAAGTAAATGCCACATTCTCTGAAATGGAATACGTACTTAATGTAATAGAATATTCTCCATTAATTGTCACTGGGTGGAAGGCATTTATCTCGCCTTTATGAACATTATTCCCTTGAGGGATAAACGGGATTTTCACCTTCGGACTTGGTTGCCTTCTGCCTTCAGCTCCACGTGTCGCTTTATTATGCGAGCATTTAATATGAACATATATCACCCTATGCAGAACTTGGTACATACTCCAAAGCTACATCCGCTTCTTTCTCCATGCTATTTTCTACAGTTCTTCCATGATCTCAGCGAGAAGTTATTGTTTACCCTAAAATTCGAGTAACAATTAAATTTTTATTGAGGTCTTAAAGATAAGTGATTTAGTTCAATACTAACTGATAATCAAGGAATCAAACGTATAAATCAGAGAAATAAGTTGAATAAAACCAGTGTGCAAGCCAGTCTTAACCTCGAGCTACGATGGCATCGAGGTAGATCAATAAGAATAATAAAATAAGAACAATAAATTAAATTTAAAGGACAGTTTTGATGAGTAATGAGCAAGAAAGTAAAGAATGTATATTCCTTTTCTAATGATTCATGTACATTACAAATGATTGGGGTCCCCATTATATAGTAGGGGAATCCTCAATAAGGTACAATTCTAATTGAAGCAGGGAATCTTATTATACAGTTGTCTAATTGCCTAGTACAAATCCGTTCTGGAACTTACGTCGTGATCCTAGGTCCAATGCAGGAATCTTGCTCTTTCTGTTTTGGAATCATAACGGTATTATCCCGAGGTCGGTCATACTTTGCCTCGGTGTTCATTGAGTTTTTTCAACTTTCGAAGCTTGTACTTTTCCATCTGGATCGCTTCTGGTCTATTTTTATCTCGCTCTTGAAGTGACCCTCGAGCCCACAAAATCGGTTAGTCCTGATTTCTACCGTATACAGATAGTCCCCTTATTTTTTGGAGTATAACGAGAAGAGACGAATTGAGTCCGTGATCTTTACCCTGATTTTCCACGACATCATCATCATGGCATATGCGACCGAGGAAACAAAAGCTTGGGAGTTGGCCTTTCCCGATAAAGACTTCGAGAACTCTAGCGAGTCCGGCGGTGGAGAAGATTCTAAGGGTGAAGAGACTTCCTCCGAAAAGGATCATGTTTCTTAGGTTTCGTGCTCTTTGTAATTTTTTGTTTTTGAGGTGGATCGGCCCTTGCAAGGAACTCTTGATCGTGACCTATAGCCCTTGCAAAAAGGTTTATACAAAGCTTTTTTCCTTCCATGGCTTCTGAATGTGTTACCTTTTTGTGCGGGTCAAAGCGCCTTAGCATAAAATTCCTTTTGAATGACCAAAGTTTGAGATGAATGACCTACAATAAGTACTGACCTCGAACGTTTCTGATCTACGGAGAGTTTGATTGGCTCTTAGGCTCAACAGTCAGTGAGGTAAGGTAGCCCTTGGGCTTGATAGTTGAGTGAGTTCATGCTCGAACTTGAAATGAAAATATCCCTTAGGCCTTATGGCCAAGTGAGGGCATGCTCGAACTTGAGATGAGGTGGCCCTTGGGCTCAAAAAATAGTTCTCGAGTGAGAATTTTCTCGAACTCAGGTAGCCCTTAAGCTTAGTAGTCGACTGAGGATTTGCTCGAACTCGAAGTAAAGTTACCCCTTAGGATTTATAGATAGTCCTCGAGGGAGGGTTTGCTCGAACTCGGGCTAAAGATCTCTGTTTTCAGCCATTGTATGTGCGTGTGTGTATATGTTTGACGACGACGGGCTGGTGTCTGGGAATGGCAGGTTCAGATGGCTGGTTCGAGGCTGGGCGTCGGCTGTGAGTTGAGGTGGTCCGGCGGTTTTGGTTAAGGATGGCAGCAACGACATTGTGTGTTAGGGGTCTGTTGAGTGCGTGATGAGCTAGTCATTGATAGAGGCTGAAGCTCAGAGACGACGAGGCAACATGGGTCATCTGGTGGTCGAAGAAACAACAACTGACGGTGGTTTTTGGGTGGTCCAGATGAAGAAGAAGAAGAAGAAGAAGGGCATCTATGGAGGGTGGAGTCCTCTAGGGTTCATGAAGAAGAAGGTTAAGGTTTTTCTAGGGTTTTAGGTGTAGTATCTTAGAAGAAGGCTTCCAAGGATGGTCTTCCAAGGTTCTTTTTTGTATGTCTAAGGTTCTCTAGGTTAAGATGAAGACTAGGTTTGGTCTTAGGATATGAAGAAAGAAGAAGAAACTTGTTGGGCTAAGGTTAATTAAGGGTTCTCTAATTTTGGACCTATTGCAAGAATCCCATTTGGGTTCAAAAATCCAACAAAACTAGGCTAAGAAAATCTAATTTACTTCTAAAAATACATATACGAATAGATAAACTAACTGTTAATTGATTTTAATAAACTATTAATATTAAAATAAAAGATAAATAAAAGTGCTAATGCTACAACCAGTCCATAAATTGTTAAAGCTTCCATAAATTGAAAGTTGAAATTATTTTTGGCATTTTCAGGGATTATATTAAAAATAAAAATAGGGTATTATTTTTATATATTTTTATTTAAAATTATGAAAGATATGTAAACTAAAGTGTTTTTGTATTTTTCAATTTTGTAATAAAAATAATGTAAAAGAATCAAATTTAGTTAAAATAACTATATTAAGCCTAAATAAAATATTTTATGCTAAAATGGGTGAAATTTCGGGGAAGGTCCAAAATTACATGTCTACATCTGACTCTCTTTGATTGAAAATATGAAGTATTTTCAGACAAAGAACGACTAGACAAGTTTTTCGACCCGGCCCTTATTTGGAAAGACCAAAACTAGAGGAAGGAGAATTTGATCGAGCCTTAGTATCTGAGCTGCCTACATATCCTTGGCTATAAAGGCATCAGACCTCGTGTATTTCAGAAGTAGGAATTGTGATAGAGTATACCTAGGTGGAGATCCGATTGAGGTGCCGTTCCGTCGAGGTTCCGGTCTGCGGTCCTGTTATTACATCAAAATCAAAAAATGAAAAAGACTAACTAAGCCCGTCAGCTATGAGTTACTAAATTCCTATCTACAAGTCTTCTGAAGCTTAATCTTGACTCTTGAATGATTGTTCATGCAGACTTTAGATCTGAACCTTGACGCTCGCTAGATGCAGGTGTTAGTTCATTCTTCTTCAGCTTTTCAAATCAAAACTGGACACACTATGCTTGTGACTTTAGTCATTTCTTGAGAGATCTACCTCTTGTCTCGGCCTTTGCATTTTGGATTCACATCCCTTTTCTTTTTCGTCTTTTTTTTGTTTTTCTTTTTTATTCTGGATTGAAATTACTTATGTTGATCAACTCGGACTGTTGACTCGCATTCTTGCCGCGAGCTTCTGCTACTTCTAACATGAATTGATTTCTGAAATGACTTCTCTCGTTCTCAGGTGGGTGCCTGCTACTGACTTGAAAATTGAAATGACTCTAAAATGTACTCTGAAATGTCTTCCCTCGTTCTCCAGGTGGGTGCCTACAATCAAAATAACAAAACAAACAAAATTTTCTGCCCAAGTTTTCACTAGGAAGATTTTTGAGTTGTTAGCAAAACTGTAAACCACTTATGCTATTTGATGCAGTGATGAGTGTAAGCTAAAGACTCGACTAGGATGTGCATCTCCTGTAAGTAAAACCAATAAACTTTGGCTAGCAAATACGTCTGCTAATAATAAAACCTGAATGACCAAAACCAGGACGTGTGTCTCCTGGGGATGAAACTTGAATGAACCAAAACTAAGAAGTGCATCTCCTAGTGCAGGACTTAAATGACTCAAACTAGGAAGTGCTTCCCCTAGGAATGAACTTAATGACCCAAAACTAGGAAGTGCGTCTCCTATGGGTAAAATATAAATTTAGAAAGTGCGTCTCCTAAAATGAAAATATAACCTGAACGACCCATACTAGGAAGTGCGTCTCCAATGGGTGAAATTTCAATGACTCAAGCTAGGAAGTGCGTCTCTTAGGAATTAACTTAAATGACCCAAGGCTAGGAAGTGCGTCTCCTAGGGGTAAAATCTCAATTTAGAAAGTGCGTCTCCTAAACAAAAACATAACCTGACAGACCCAGACTAGGAAGTGCGTCTCTTAGGGCTGAAACTTTAATGACTCAAACTAGGAAGTGCATCTCCTAGGAATAAACTTAAATGACCCAAAACTAGGAAGTGCATCTTAGGGGTGAAGCTTTAATGACTCAAACTAGGAAGTGCGTCTCCTAGGAATAAACTTAAATGACCCAAAACTAGGAAGTGCATCTCCTAGGGGTAAAATCTCAATTTAGGAAGTGCATCTCCTAAACAGTATAACCTGAAAAACCTAGACTAGGAAGTGCTTCTCCTAGAGGTGAAACTTCAATGACTCAAACTAGGAAGTACATCTCCTAGGAATGAACTTAAATGGCCGAAAATTAGGAAGTGCGTTTCCTAGGGGTAAAACCTCAATTTAGGAAGTGCGTCTCCTAAAACAAAACCTGAAAGACCTAGACTAGGAAATGCGTCTCCTAGGGGTGAAACCTATATAATTCAAACTAGGAAGTGCGTCTCCTAGGAATAAACTTAATGACCCAAAACTAGTAAGTGCGTCTCCTATGGGTAAAATCTCAATTTAGGAAGTGTGTTTCCTAAAATGAAAATATAACCTGAACGACCCAGACTAGGAAGTGTGTCTCCTAGGGGCGAAACTTCAATGACTCAAACTAGGAAGTGTGTCTCCTACGAATGAACTTAAATGACCCAAACTAGAAACTGCATCTCCTAGGGGTAAAACCTCAATTTAGGAAGTGTGTCTCCTAAAACAAAATATAACTTGAAAGACCCAGACTAGAAAGTGCATCTCCTAGGGGTAAAATCTCAATTTAGGAAGTAAGTCTCTTAATACAAAATATAACCTGAAGGATCCAGACTAGGAAGTGCGTCTCCTAGGGGGAAAATTCCAATGACTCAAGCTAGGAAGTGCGTTTCCTAGAACAAATTTAAATGACCAAAGCCAGGAAGTGCGTCTCCTAACAAGTATAATCTGAAAGACCTCTACTAGGAAGTATGTCTCCTAATGGATAAAACTTAATTGACTCCAACTAGGACGTACATCTCCTTCAAATGAATTTAAATGATCAACATTAGGAAGTGTGTCTCCTCAAAATAAAAATATAACTTGAAATACACAGACTAGGAAGTGCTTCTCCTAGAGGTGATGTGAGATCTTCTCAATAGCCTTTGCGCGAGCATATTTGGGGCATTACACCTGAAAAATTCAAGCTTTGATATGAACATAGTGTTCATCCCTGTTTCAGACAAAGAAAACTTGTGAGTTTAGAACACGATGGTTAGTTTATGGCCTTGACCTTGAAGGTGGTTGCTTCTGCAGTTGCCAAGATAACTTTGGATTTCAACTTGGAAGACCTTTCTTGTTATCGACTACCCATTTTCTTTCAAATCTCATCACCGAAAACACCTCTGCTCCATTCGATCCCAATACCCTCTATCTGTTGCTTTTTTCTCATGAATTGACATTTACTGAATCTTTGCATTTTACATGAATCCCAAAGTATGTTGATTGTTACCAACTCAGTACGCATACTGTTCTTTCCTGATTTATGCTATTTTGATGTGCTAGCCAGACTATGCTTTGTGCAATTAGAAATCTGGTAGCAGATTTTGAAGTCATTTTACCTGTTCTGACCAAACAGATTCAAGAAGGGACTCAAGCAAAACAAGAGGAACAAAATAAGGACAAAAACGAGAAGAGATGGTATTTAACAAGAAAATATTTTTACCTAGGAAAAGAACAAAGTAAAAACTAATCTGATTTGAAGGCCATCTCCACTGACCATGACATGCATTTTGGATTAACCGCCCTAATTGGTCAAGCGAGTCTAATCTTCAGCTCTTCTAATGCCTCTAAGCTGTGAAGCTGGCTTCAACGCTCCAAATGTCCCAATTGATCCACAATCCTCAGTCAACTTGTAGTACCCTGAATGGTTTTCACCATCAAGCCTCTATCATTTGCTCTTTTTCTCAACTCACTGTCGCCTTACGGTGCCCATGAGGGGTTTCACCAATTAGACTCTCTCATTTATCATTTTCACTCTTTTTGATGAGAATAAAGTATTACCCCATGATGCAAGAAGATCATTCTTTCACTCCACACTTGATGTGACATCCTCAAAAATTGGTCGGAAGGTCTTTCTTTGGACCGTAATGCAGGCTTTTGGACAGGGTTAGAAAGAAAGGGTGGCATGAAGGTAATTTAAGGTGAAAGGTTTCACAATTACAAATTTTGAAATCAAGCCATTTGGCAAATTCAAAACTTCTTCCCCAATTTGTGAAGCCTGGGGTTTTTTCTTTTTTTTTTTCTTTTTTTGTGGATTTTTGCTTTGCTGGGAATTTCTAAGTAAATTTTCCCCACCCTCGACTTCGAGGGATTATGAAATATTTTATTTGGTGCGACCAATTCGTATAGCTACCTACGTATCTTGAGGTGAGAAGAATCGGGTCGAACGTACTTCAAACACAAAGTTGGACTATTTTGTTGTTTTCTTTTCCTTTTCTTTCTTTCCTTTTTTCTTCTTTTTCTATTTTCCTTTTTTCTTTTTTTCTGTTCTCTTTTTCTTTTGCTTTTCTAGTTCCTGACTCTACTTCTAATTCCAAAAGAGGGGTATGAAACAAAAAATTAGGGCTCAAAATGGGTAGCAAAGGATAAAAGTGTCTGGGAAGCAGAATAAAATGCCTTTGTCATACCAAGCTTGAAAATGCCAAGTACAAACACGCAATTGAAGATAAGCAAACAAATCACACATAGTATCTATTGATGACATCAACACAAACAAAAATGCCAATGGGCAATACCTTTTTCCCAATGAATGACCCTTGCCAGTTCGAAGCAGACTTGACTTAACCTTATCTTGATGTGGAAGAATGCATTTCAGCACTGACTAATTTACCTCAAACTGCTTAAGAGACATTCCCTTGTTGTATACCCTCATCAACCTCTTGATTTTCCAGACTAACTGCCTCAGTTTCACTCAATTCAAGCTTCAAGTTATCTTAGAATGTGTGAATCTTTACTTGTTCACTCAACTGCATCCTTTTATCATATTCAAAACTGTTTCATTGCTTGATGATTAGACTAGCTTTCAAGATCAGCTGACAATGTTGCGTGCATGTCGTGCCACTAGAGTCAGTATGAAAAGAACTATAAAAGGAAAAGTGACATAAACAAAACTGAGTAGCACTAACAGAAAATATGAGATTGCATTAGACAGATGGTGAACAAGTTTTGAACAAAACAAGCAAAATAGACATGGGTTACAACCCTGGAACGATCCTAAATAACACGAAACGAGTTTATAATAAAACGAACTAGTTAGAACGAAGAAGAGTTTGAGTCACAAGATAATATCTAGATTACAACCCTAAAATAACCCAGACAACAGAAATGACAACAAAATAAACTACCAAAACTCCTCCCTAGCTAGCCAAGAAAGGAGTGTCTTTCCAATCACCATTCTTGACATCTTAGCCACTTGGTTGCGCATCAAAATTGCTGGAACCCTCACCAATTTCAATATCGTCTATTTGAGTCAGAAGGTTCCCAAGAGGATTCTCATGCTCCATGCCACCATGCATCTCTCCCACAAAGTGTGCATCATCATGAACAGGTAAAGGTTCTGCACGATATTCTGGGTATCACTATCCTGGACCACAGTTATCCCTTCTTGAATCACTCTTTCTATCTCCCTTTTCAAGAATGACAATATTCAATTCTATGCCCTTGGACATTAGATTGGTACATGCACCGCACAATAGGATCAATACCTTTTGCATATGGATCTGGAGTGTAGCCGAGGAGTGGCTCAATTAGGCCAGATTGTTTCAACTTTTCAAACAAAATTTTGTAATATTCTTCGATTGGAGTTAAATAATTTCTTTGCCTTTGTTCCCCTCAATGCCCCTGTTTCCTTGGGTTTTTGGGTGCTCAAAAATGTTGTGAAGGCGAAAGAGTATTATGAGGTGCTGGTGCTGATTGGGCGGTATTAGGAGGATAATACTCAGGTGGATTATGCGGAGCCTGAGGATAGGTTTGGAGTTGGGGGTCCAGGCTGAGTATATTGGTGAAGCGGACCAGTTGGGCCATTTCGTGATCCTAAGACAACCATGTCAATATCATCATGTTTCTTCTGACTCGGGAAGCTTCGTGTGTCATTCTGAATTGCATGTGTTGTGGCTCTTAAGGCAGAATAGCTCATGATCTTGCTTTACTTCAACTCCCTTGCTACCATTTCTTCCATCTTTACCTCATCATTGAAAGGCTTGCCAATGGCTGAGATCAAGTATCCATAGTAAGTGGGCTCCAGGGCTTGAAGAAAGTATTTAACCATCTCGTCTTCTTCCATCGGAGGGTTGAATCGTACACCTTGCTCCCTCCAAAGGAACTCATATTCTCTAAAGCTTTCAGTGGGTTTCTTTCCCACATTGGTCAGAGATAGGCGATCTGAAATAATGTTTATATTGTACTGAAAATGTCGGGCGAAGGCCTGAGCCATATCGTCCCAGGTGTACCACCTGCTAGCGCCCTGGTAGGTGTACCATTCTAGAGTTTCCCCACTCAGACTCTGGCTGAAGTACGCCATCAGTAATTCATCTTTTCCCCCAGCGCCTCTCATCTTACTGCAATAACCTCTCAGATGGGCTACAGGATCCTATGTCCATCATACAAGTCTAACTCGGGCATCTTGAACCCGGCAGGCAATTGGACATCAAGGAACAAACACAAATCCGTATAAGCCACACTTACCTAGCTTCCTAACCCTTGCATATTTCTCATTGAGTACTCCAGCTCTTTAATTTCTTAAACATCTCCTCTTGCTCCGCATTCTTGGGAGGTTTCTCAATTTCAATATGAGGTTCAAAATGAGAAGTGTTGGAGTAAGGTTCTGGGACTTTGAAGGTGGGTTTTCGGGCATAGTATTGGGTATCTGGAGCTGGGAATGTGGTTGTTTTGGCTGGTGGAGCATAGAAAGTTTAGGAGGAAGTGCCAGGGTAATTGTGGTAAGGGTATAGCCCAGTGCATGTTGAAGAGAAAGGTCAATGGTAGTGGGCATCTGGACCTGGGACAGTGGTGGAACATAGGCATGGTTTTCTGTATAGTTGGTAAGGAATGAAGGTGGAGGATTTCCCATGATCCAAGACTGATACATTTCTACCATCTGGTGTTTCAACTTTTGGACCTCTTCTTTCAATTCAGACTTCGATTCCACAACCTCCCTCGATGGGTCAACAACTCCTGTGTTCAAGCCCTTGCTAGCCATATCTTCCTTGGTTTTTGACCTTGTGTTGTATGAACAGATCACCAAAGTTCCACAAACTAACCACCCACTGTTACGATAAGAGTGAAAGTAACAAAGAGGAGCAAAATGTAGCCAACATGTTAACGTTAGGGCATTTATCAAATAGAAATATCACATTGCGTGTAATGTCCCAAGAAACAATTAAAGGTTTTGAAACGGCTTCGAGGGTACGAAGGTCATATGTCGTCATCCCAATTTCACTCTTTTTGCCCTTTTTCCTCTTTATTTTTTCTGTTTAACTCCTTGGTTTTTCATTTTCTTCCCTCCCTTTTCTTTTGATTACCACTCTTTCCTTTTCCATCATTTCTTAAATCCCACCATTTCAATCTCTTTCTTTTCTTTTTTGTTTTATTTAGTGATGATTGAATCCTACGTAGGTTGCCTACATATCATGTCCCTCATGAATAAGATCAAGCGTAGTTCTAAAAAAGTATTGGACAAATAAACTAAAAATAAAATTCTTTTGGATTTTTCATTTATAATTTTTTTTGGTTTTCAAATACAGAACAGAAAGTACAATAACAAAATACTCAAAATCTTAACTAGACTGGCAGACTCGATACTACTGTACAAGACTAAAAATTAAAAGATAACATAAGATAGAATAAAAAAAATAAGAAGCTTCTCAAGCAAATCGTGCATGCAATGGTTTTGACCAAAATGGTCCTGGAGTATTTGTCATGCTCAAACTCTAGCAAATTGATAAATACCTGAATGAAAAAAATAAGATCAAATAGATTTAGTGACTCAAGACACATGTGACATCACGACACCTTCTATTGGACACATGCAAAGCATGATTAAAGCTATTTTTGCAATAACCCACGTGGCCAAGGGTGGCTATTAATGCAAACTCAACAAGATTGACCTCTAAGACATGGAAATACCTCACTAAGGCTTATATGGATTCAACTCCCAATAATCATGGCCCAAAATAAATTTTCATAAATGACGCATTTTGCAAAATCAACCGATATGGCCAGGAGTGGTTAAAGATGCAAACTCGAAAAGGACGGACCTTAAACTAATATGAAACCTAGTTTTGGACTCAAGATCCTAAGACATGGGTTATTGAACCACTTTTGCGAAAATGACCCCATTTTGCAAGACTGGCCGATGTGGCCAAAAGTGGCTAAACATGCAAGATTTGGCTAAGACCCCGCAAAGCCAAGAACCTGAGACACTAGGAAGATCGGACCATATGTGGCTTGCCTACGTATCCTGCCCCGAATGACGAGAACCTAAGACACTAGGAAGACCGGACCCTATTTTGGATTTTTTTTTAATTTTTGGAAAATAATAGAGAAATCTAAAATCTTTTTGAATTTTTGGAAAATAATGAGAAAGTGTAAAATCATTTTTGGATTTTCTTTTTCTTTTTTTTTAGAAAATGGGAAAGTGAAAAATCTTTTTGAATTTTTCATTTTCATTTTTTTGGTTTTTTCTTGAAAAAGTTGTGAAAGAAATTTATAACTGTGCCCTACTTGCTCTATTTTTCACCTTTCTTTCCAAGCATCGGTCCATCAAATGACCTTTCTACCCTCAAATATGCAACATGTATCACGTAAGAATGATTGAATATTTTTTTGGGTCACGAGACCACTTTTGACATAAATTGGACAGGTCTTCTATAAAGGGACACGGTGCCTGGGATTGAGCCCTGATAAGTGCAAATGACATGATGCAAATAAGCATGACCTAAAGGCTGATCTAAGTTTGGGGTTCACTAACAAGGCAATTCGGGGTTGCACGTGGTCGATAGCAGCTGCTCTAGCTGTCTGTACCCTCCATGCTCCATGCCACCCCCTAAATACACGGGTGACTCACAAAAAGTCCGTGTACGCTCAAACATACTTCAGAAGACTAGTTGCAGAAAGAAGATCCGGGTTATGCAAATGATGACAATTTATAAAGCCGTAAACACATAAAGACAAACTGTAAACACATAAACAACTAGAAAATAATAGCAAAATATAAAAACATAATAAAAATCAAAGCAAAGCTAATGAAAAAGCATAAAAACCTCAACCAAATATTCTAAAAGCCAACAAGATCAGGTACTAGCTCGAACCTGCATTCCCCAGCAGAGTCGCCAGAGATGTCACGCCCTTTTTTTTAACCAAACCTCTACTTAACCTTCTTAAATAAATAAAAAAATTTAGTAAAGCTCGAAAAAATGGTTTTCCATTTGAAAAGTGACAAAATTATGTATTCAAAAGGATTAACTCAGAGTCGCTACCTGACATTTGATTTCGGTATGCCAGGTCACCGTTTTAACGCAATTTGCTCTTAAAACGCTTTTGGACTCTAAAACTAAGTTTGCATCAGAGATTCAGGTAAGGAGGTTCAGTTGACTCGGGGAGAAGGTGTTAGGCACTCCCCAAGTTCCGTAACTAGTACGATTGCATACTTGATCTAGTTGGCTTTTAAAGCATTCAGATTGAGGGAAAAAAACAAACACATAAAAATATACATACAAGAGGCTCGAGGTCATCTCCACCTATATGAGAAAATGAAAAGGAAAAGAAAAGAAAATTCCTAAGCTAACCTATACTACATCTTCTCCGCCATGCTCGTCATGGCCTCCAAAATATTTACATATTTCTTCAGGGCAAACCCCGGATGATAATATATACACAAATTCTTTAGGGCATTCCCCGGCTAAATTTAACTACTTGAACGAACTCTCGCCTCAAGACTAACTAAATCCTAAAGCTTGCCCACCTATGTGTAGTCGGCCTAAGCATGCTCCTAGCGACTAAATAATAAGAATAAAACAAATGATATTAAGATTGATTCATATTTATGACCAAAAGCCAATTTTAATTTTAGTGGATTATTTCCCCGACCTAGACTAACAAGGAAACAGTGAAGCTAAGCAAGAATTAAAATGCAAGTTCGAACTCATAGGAACACAAAGTATATCGATGGATTAATAAACAGGATGAAAGAGATGGACCTGAATCAATATAATTTTGAGCCGTTCATGGACAGAATAACGCAACTACTAATGGGTTTCAAACTAGAAAATTCAACTCGAACCAAACCAACGGTCCACACCTCGGACAACAATTCCAACAATTGAACACCCGTTTCAACTCAGCACCATTTCGGAGACCAACATTATAAGAACAACCTAAGTCTTCAGTATGTATTTCGCATTATAAATCAAAATGAAGTTGGATTCAAATGACAATCAGAAATTAAAAAGTCAGAATCTTAAAACCAAAACCCTTTGATATTATATTTTTTTATGTTTGTATGTTCACAATCTCTGTTTTCAGCTGTTGTAGATGCGTATGTTTATATGTTTGATGACGACGGTTTGGGGTATGGGAATGGTGGGTCCGGATTGCTGGTTCGAGGCTGTGCGGCGGATGTGAGTTGAGGTGGTCCGGTGGGTTTAGTTAAGGTTGGCAGCGGCGGCGTTGTGTGTTAGGGGTCTGTTGAGTGTGTGACGAGCTGGTCACTAATGGAGGCTGAAGCTCAGAGACGAGAGGCAACAGAGGTTGTCTGGTGGTCGAAGAAACAACAACTGGCGGTGGTTTTTGGGTGGTCCAGATGAAGAAGAAGAAGAAGGTGGGCGGCTATCGAGGGTGGAGTCCTCTAGGGTTCATGAAGAAAAGGTTAAGTTTTTTCTAGGGTTTTAGGTGCAGTATCTTAGAAGAAGGCTGCCATGGATGGTCTTCTAGGTTTTTTGTTTTGTATGTCTAAGGTTCTCTAGGTTAAGAAGAAGACTAGGTTTGGTCTTAGGTTATGAAGAAATAAGAAGAAAGGTCTTGTTGAGCTAAGGTTAATTGTGGGTTCAAAAATCCTACAAAATTGGGCTAAGAAAATCTTATTTACTTCTAAAAATATTTACAAGAAGATATAAACTAACTCATAATTGATTTTAATAAATCATTAATATTAAAATAAAAGCTAAAAATAAAAGTTGAAGCTATTTTTGGTATTTTTATTATTATATTAAAAATAAAATAGGGTACTATTTTTATATATTTTTATTTAAAATTATGAAAGATATATAAACTAAAGTGTTTTTGTATTTTTTAATTTTGTGATAAAAATAATGTAAAAGAGTCAAATTTAGTTGAAATGACTGTATTAATCCTAAATTAATATTTTACGCTAAAATGAGTGAAATTTTGGGGAAGGTCTAAAATTACATGTCTACACCCTCCAGTAATCGAGGCTTATTGTAGGGAACCTCGGATAATGTTGAATTGCTCTAAGTTAACACGAACAATGGTTGCTACGTTAAAAACCTCGCCGAAAAAAACCATTTTGGACAAAAACCGATCTAAGTAAAAAAGAGTGCAACGCGTGCTTTAAGTTCCAAAGATTTGTGCTGATCCTTATCGAAAACCTGCACGTGTTAGTCGAAAAAATTGAAAAGATTGGACTGGGGTCATACCTTTATTTGGATTTTGGATATTTAACATGATTTTCCTCGGCATCAAGCCCCCGTGAATTTTGGCCTCAATCATTTTACCTCTCATTTCGTGTGAATGTTTTCCCAGACCCACTGCCTCTACGGTCTCTGTTATGCGGTTGATATCGAACTTTTTTCGACCTCAGCTCTCGATCGATGTCCGTTTGATCCTATCCATGGGCCTGCTTATATATACGGACCCTGAAGGAGTCCCTCGTCTATCATCCTCAACCCTAATCTTTGACTGATACCGATTATGTACGTCAGCCTAAGTGACAGCCGGGTACTCGAGTAAACTTTGCTTCAATTGTTATGAAGCTATGGAACTCCGAGTGTTAATACCTTGAGTGAAAGATTGAACAGCCTAGTCATCTATGATCGGAGGCAAATCCATTCTCTCGGCTTGGAACCAATATACGAATTCTCTTAGCATCACGTTATCTTTCCGCCTTACCATAAAAAGGTTCGACTTACTCGTTGCAATTTTAATGGCTCCGACTTGTGCTTTTACAAAAGAATCTGCAAGCATAGTAAACGAATCAATAGAATTAAGGGGTAAGTTATGATACCATATTAAGGCACTCTTGGATAGAGTTTCCCCGAAATTCTTCAGCAGTACGAATTCAATTTCATCACCTTCCAAGTCGTTTCCTTGGTGGCGCCTGTATACGAGGTGACGTGTTCATTCGGATCGGTCGTCCCATTATACTTGGGAATCTCGGGCATATGGAACTTGTTGGGGATTGGCTTCAGAGCCGCACCTAGGGGGAAGGGTATTTGCACGAACCTTTACAATCCAGTCCTTCCAATATCGATGGTGTCACGACCCTAGTTCACCAATTGTGAACCTGTCATGACGGCACCCAGTCTTCACGATTAGGTAATCCTAACACAGTGCAGAATTTAACAGTTTGAAATAAAAACAGTAAAACAAATACTAAATAGAATAGGAAATGTATAACGGTGCCGCTTGGCACATACACTGAATACACATCTTATGAAAATAACATCCCAAAACCAGGAATCCCACGGGCAACGCAGGGTATGAGAACATAAGTACGGCTCTAATATATGGAGTGTCTAACACAACAGAGAAAAATAGGAAATAGTACTGCTAATTGTGGGATAGAATGTCGGAGACTCTCGGGTCTGCGGACGCAGTATATATACTTCAAGTCTCGGATAGCAAGCTCCGGACTCACTGATGATACGCCTGGCAGGATGCACCTAGATCTGCACAACAAAAGCAGAAGAGTAGCATGAGTACACCACAACGGTACTCAGTAAGTGCCAAGCCTAACCTCAGTTGGGTAGTGAAGAGGAAGGTCGAGGCCCTACTAAGATAAACATAAGAATAAATATGAAATGAATACACGGTAGGAAATACAGTAAATCTCGAGTAATCTAGCAAAAACAATAAGTAAAACGGAACAGGCTACAAATGTAAATCTATAAATACAAGAACGATCACTACAGGCTATTTATTATCGTGTATCCTCTGGTATCCCGAGGATCTCCTGTTATCCTCATCATATACACAAGGGATATCCAAGTATCCCGAGTATCTCCTAGTATACTCCATTACATCACGAGGGATCTCCAAGTATCCCGAGGATCTCCTAGTATCCTCCAATTAATCAACCATGTGCCAGGGATCTCTTTGTATCCCACACTTCCAAATCTCAGAACAAAATACGAACACAGGAAATTTACGGGATGCCGTCCCATAGACCCAATCGTAAACACATCACAACAAGTCAATATTTAACAGAAAGGAAGCTAAGTGCGGACAAAAAGTAAAAATCTAGAGTCTAGCATGCTTCACAAAAAGGCAGATATTGCAATTTAGTCAAATAGAGCAAATAAGTTACTAACATGCTTTTCCTAAGCTGAAACAAGTAAAATTGCATTTTAACACTTAAATACTTGAAGAAACACAGTCTAAATAAGCAAGTAAGGTGAATTTTCAAAAGTTAGCACAAGTACACTCCCGTCACCTCACGCACAAGGCATTTAAACTACAATAAAGATATCCTAAGGGGAGAGGTTCCACACACAAAGTTAGACAATCCACTTACCTCGAGCCGATACAAAAATTGCTAAGAAATAATGCCCTTGCCACGAGTATCCGACTCCGAGTGGCCCAAAACTATTCAAATCAATTACATATTGTAAGCAACATCGCAACTAACTAATTCTTCTAATGAAATTAAGGCTAAGGCACAAAAATAGGTAAAATGACCAAAATACCCCTCAGGCCAACACCTTGGAATCAAATAATTTTCACATTATCAGAAACCTCGTATTCTCACAAGTATAACCATATAAATATTTCCCAAATCGGAGGTCAAATGCCCCTTCAAATCCTCATAATTAGGTCTAAGAACTTTACCCCAAATTTCATTCAAAAATCCGAAATTAAAGGTTGAATTCACAATTAGATTAGTGGGTTTTAGTCATAAATGAGTAAGGAATCGCTACCCAATTGTAGCCTCTGGAAAGCCCTCTAAAAATCTCCAAAACCGAGCTCTCTAGCTTGAGTTTTTGTAAAAATGGAAGAACCTTTGTTTTTGAAAAGTTTGTAACTGTTCTGGAGCTTGTTCAATGCGATCGCATGAACACTAATGCGATCGCGTAGAATAAAAATTGAGGTCCTGGAAAATGGTCTATGCGAACACGAGGTGAAGGCTGTGATCACGTAAGAGGGCAAGGTAGAGCTATGCAATTGCGTAAGGACCCCTGCGATCGCATAGAGGAATGAACCCCTGAGCCACCAACTGCATTTGCTCAGTGCGAACACAGAGAGGTATGTGTGATCGCAGAGAAGAAGGAAACAAAACTATGCGATCACGTACAAGAACCTACGATCGCATTTAAGGAAAAGAAGGCCTCCCACAAGAAGTACTACGTGATCGCATGAGCACTTATGCGATCGCAGAGAAGGACTGAACCTGCAACACACAACAGAAATCTGCTACCTTCTAAATTTCGAAATTGCCCTGTTGAGCATCCGAAACACACCCGAGGCCCCCGAGACCTCAACCAAACCTACGTGCATATTCCATAATATCATTCAAACTCGTACCAATTCTTAAACCACCTAAAACAACACCGAAAACTCGAATTAATCAATGATTTTAACTTAAAAACTTCAAAACTTAACCAAACTCACTTTCAATTCAAAACCAAACCAAACCACATCCGATGAGCCTGAAATTTTGCATGCACGTCCCACATGACATGACGGTACTACAATAACTTGTGAAATCCCGTTCTAATCATCGGATAAAAAATTCACTATCGGACCAGAATTTTAGAAATTCTAACTTTCGGAATTTCTAGCCGAAATGAGCTACGGACATCCAAAATACATTTCGAACACGCTCCCAATCTCGAAATCTCCTAACGGAGCTAACAGAACCATTGAATTTACATTCTGAGGTTGTCTTTACACTATTCTGATTATGGACCATTTTCCAACACTTAGGCTTTCATTTAGGGACTAAGTGTCCCAAAGCAATCCAAATTCTATTACCGAATGTTCCGATAAACCAAAATAGCAGAAATGAACTTAGGGGAAGCAGTTAATGGAGAAACGGGGTATAAATTCCAAAGATGACCGGCCGGATCGTCACATCCTCCAACACTTAAACATTTGTTCATCCCTGAACGAGCATAGAGAACATACCTGAAGTAGCAAAAAGATGAGGGTATCGGCTGCGCATATCCTGCTTGGTCTCCCAAGTCGCCTTCTTGGCCGGCTGACCCCGCCACTGAACCTTTATTGAAGCTATATCCTTTGACATGAGCTTTCGGACCTGCCTGTCTAATATTGCCACTAGCTCCTCAACATAGGACAAGTCATTGTCCAAATGGACTAAAGTGAACTCCAACATGTGAGACGGGTCACCGTGATACCTCCGAAGCATCAAAACATGAAATACCGAATGAACCCCGGCCAAACTGGAAGTTAAAGCAAGCTCATAAAAAACCTTCTACACCTGCCTCAAAATCTCAAATGGGCCAATGAACCTCTGGCTCAACTTCCCTTTCTTTCCGAACCTCATGACGCCTTTCATGACGAGACCCGAAGCAAAACCCGCTCATCAACAATAAAGGAAACATCACGAACCTTCTGGTCCGTATAACTATTCTGTTTGGACTGGGACATACGGAGTCTATCCTGAATCACCTTAACCTTCTCGACCGTATCCTGAACCAAATCAGTGCCCGATAGCCTGGCCTCTCCCGGGTCGAACCAACCCACCGGGGATCTGCATCTTCTACCATATTAGGCCTCATACGGCGCCATCTAAATATTGGACTGATAACTGTTGTTGTATGCAAACTCATCCAATGTCAATAACTGATCCCAAGACCCCCTAAACTCAATCACGCACGTACAGAGCATATCGTCAAGAATCTAAATAGTGCGCTCAGACTGTTCTTCCATATGAGGGTGAAAAGCTATACTCATAGTCACCCGAGTACCCAACTAATGCTAGACAGCTCTCCAGAACCATGATGTAAACACTGAACCCCTGTCTGAGATGATAGAAACTGGGATGTCGTGCAGACGGACAATCTCCCTATATAAATCCCCACTAACCGGTCTGTTGTGTAAGGTACACACTAGAATGAAATGAGTGGACTTGGTCAGCCGATCCACAACAACCCAAATAAAATCAAATTTCCTCACCGTTAGAGGAGACCAGCCACAAAATCCATGGCGATCTTCTCCTATTTCCACTCCAAAATCTCCATCTGCTGGAGTTACCCTCCCGATCTCTGGTGCTCAGCCTTTACTTGCTGACAGTTGAGGCATATAACTACAAACTCTACTATGTCCTTCTTTATCCGCCTCCACCCGTAATGCTGCCTCAAATCCTGATACATCTTCGCAACACCGAGATGGTGGAGTACCGCGAGCTATGGGCCTCGGTCAATTTCATCTCCCGAATATCATCAACATCGAGTACACAGATCCAACCCTACATCCTCAAGACCCCGTCATCTCCAATAGTCATATCCCCAGTATCGCCATGCTGAACTGTTTCCCTAAGGACAAGCAAATGAGGGCCATCATACAGTCGCTCCCTGATACGATCAAACAATGAAGACTGGCTGGCTAAAGCCTGAACATCCATCACCATGGGTCTCTCTGAAGCTGTTAAATATGCCAAACTCTCCGCCCGGTGACTCAAGGCATCGGCTACTACATTGGCCTTACCCGGGTGATAAAGAATAGTAATATCATAATCCTTCAATAGCTCCAACCATCTCCTCTGGCGCAAGTTCAGATCCTTCTGCTTGAACAAGCGCTGAAAACTCTGATGATCCGTATAAATTTCACAAGGCACATCATACAAATAATGCCAGATCTTTAAGGCGTGAACAATAGCAGCTAACTCGAGGTCATGGAAAGGATAGTTATTGTCATGTACCTTCAACTATCGCTGTCGCGTAGGTAATCACCCTACCGTTTTTTACCAACACCGCTCCAAGTTCAGCTCGTGAGGCATCACAATAAACCGTATAGGACCCCGAACAAGTAGGCAAAATTAGAATATGGGCTGAAGTCAAAGACGTCTTGAGCTTTTGGAGGCTCGCCTCACATTCATCTGGCCACTGAAAAGGAGCACCCTTCTGGGTCAAGCTAGTCATAGGGGCTGCAATCGATGAGAACCCTTCCACAAAACGACGGTAATACTCGCCAGGCCAAGGGAATTGCGGCTCTCTATAGCTGAGAAGGTCCATGGCCAACTCTTCATGGCCTTCACCTTCTTCAGATCTACCTAAATGCCTTCACTCAATACCACGTGGCTTAGGAATGCCATAGAACTCAATCAAAAACTGACATTTTTAGAACTTTGCATATTATTTGTTTTCCCTCTGGGTCTGAAGCATTGTCCTCAGGTGCTGTTCATGATCTTCCCCACTCTGGGAGTATACAAGAATATCATCTATGAAAATAATGAAAAACGAGTCGAGATAGTTCCTGAATACACTGTGCATCAAATGCATAAAATCTGCTGGGGCGCTGGTCAACCCAAATGACATGACAAAGAACTCGTAATGACCATATCGAGTCTTGAAAGCAGTTTTCGCGATATCCTGCTCCCGAATCTTTAGCTCGTGATAACCAGAGCGCAAATCAATCTTCAAAAACATATGTGCGCCCTGAAGCTGGTGAAATAGATCATCAATACGAGGCAAAGGATATCAGTTCTTCACTGTAACTTTGTTCAACTGATGATACTCGATACACATGCGCATAGAACCATCCCTTTTCTTTAAGAACAAGACAGGAGCACCCCACGATAAAATACTGGGGTGAATAAAACCCTTATCAAGCAATTCGTGTAACTGACCCTTCAACTCCATCTACTCAGGAGGATCCATACGTAAGGAGGAATAGATATGGTTGAGTGCCTTGTAATAAATCAATACCGAAATCAATATCCCGATCGGGTAGCATGCCCGGAAGATCAGCTGGAAACACATCGAGGAAATCCCATACTACTGGGACAGAGTCAGCAGAAGGGGTATCATTACTAACATCTTTTCACATAATCTAAATACGCAGCGCACCCCTTCTCAACCATACGCTGAGCCTTAATAAAGGATATAACTCTACTGGGAGTGTGATCAAAAGTACCACTCCACTCAATACTTGGAATACCTGGCATAACCAACATCACAGTCTTAGCGTGGCAATCAAGAATAGCATACTAGGGCGACAACCATTCCATGTCCAAGATAATATCAAAATCAACCATATCAAGTAATAAAAGATCTGCCCTGGTCTCAAAACCACGAATAGTAACCAAACATGACCGATATACGCGGTCCACAACAAAGGAATCTCCCAGAGGAGTAGAAACATAAACAGGAGAGCTCAAGGTCACTCAGGTTATACCCAAATGCAGAGAAAAATAAGGTGACATGTAAGAATAAGTAGAGCCTGGATCGAATAGTACCGTTGCCTCTCTGTCATAACCAATATAATACCTGTGATAACAGAATCGGAGGCGACAGCCTCGGCACGATCAGGAATAACATAAAATCTAGCCCGGCCCCTCCCTCGAGGGCCTCTATCTCCCCGATCTCTGCCCCTGGATCAAACCTTTACAAGAGTAAGAAGGGGACGGAATAACAGTGGGCTAAAGGTACAATATCAGTAGCAGTAAGTAAAGCAGGTAAGGATCCCAAGCCAATTTAAGCACCACAACACCGCAAAACGGCCACCTGCCTAGAGCGGATAAAGTGCACGGCTAAATCCACTTTAGCTTTAAATACTTGCTGTTATTAAACCTTTAAACATGTGTTATGCCGAACTCCCGGTGTTCACAGGATCATTATCATTTTAGTATTATTACTACTTTCCTAAAATCTTGCCAAAGAAAATTTAGCTAGTCATAGTATTACGTACCTTATTTTGCTCAATTATTTCCTTAGTTGATGCTAGATTTTTGCAAGGATAAGAGTATGTGAGAGAGAGTGTTTTTCAAAGAGGGAGAATTTTATTATACAAGAGTAAGAAGAGCTGATAACTCCTCTCTAAATTACAAACCTTTACATATATAGGCAAGGAATGAATACTACACTATCAAGACCAAAGAAACTCTTCCTAATAAGACTAAAATCTATCCTAAAAATACTACACTTCTTGAAATAATACATGACTAAAAAACAAAACTTTTAATCAATACTAAAAAACAAAACTCTTAATCAAGACTATAAAACAAAATCATTAATCAAAACTAAAAAACAAAACTAAAAAACAAAAACATTGGAAAATGTTAGCCTAAATACTACATTTGTCTTGATACTTGTTTGCAAGACTTATACGAAAGTTTAGTCTCCACTTTTCTTGTCTTCAATTTGCTTGTCTTCTTCTTCTTTTTCTTTTGCCATAGTTGGTGGAAGATAAACCTTGGGAATGTCTTCTTTTTGATTGCAATATTTGCAATGGTGTAGGTTGAATAAATCCTTTAGTTGTTGACATAGTAGATATTTTGTTTTTTCTGTCAGCTGCTTTGGATATGTTCTTAATGCATTAGTTGTTGGTGTAGCTTCCCAATTTGCTAGGGTAGTGATCCATCTTGGTAGTTCTTCTATGTCTTTTGTTGTCTTGGCATTTGAGTAGATAATTGTGCTATTTTTGCTGTTGTAGATCCACTTTCCTCCTTCTTCATAGCTGCTTATTAGCTCTTGAATAATGACTTTGGTCATAATAGCTCTTTTGTTTTGTAGAAATTCTACTATTTCCTGAATGGTTAAATCAGGTTGTTCCATAGGTTCTTCACACATAATTGTTCTTGTTAGTCCTAGCTTCACTGCTGTGATAGAATGATATATTTCTTGTGGTGTAACTTCGCAGGGTGCTGAATAGATCCTAATAAATATTAAGTCTGCTTTAGTAATTCCCAAGTATTTTTTTACTACTTGGTATAGTTCTGGTATATATTGTAGGTTATCTCCATCTTGTGTATACACTGCATGCAATAGTCCATAGTTATACATGGTTTGTACTAATTTTGGATCTGATTTATTTAGGGCAATTAATTTATTATATCCTTTCAGAGGTTTAGTTTGCCATCCAATTAAATTTTCTGGGTTAAAGTCTGGTGATTGTATATTTTTATTTAGGTAATTGGCAACTTGTATAAACTGGTTGAGGTAATTGTATATCCGTTGTACAAATTGGTTTTGTGTAGGTTTTTTGGTAATTTCGCTGTAGGTATTTGTTTGGGGTTTTGGTAGTTGGTAAATAAAGTCTGTCCTTTTTGGAGTAGGTTGTTCTGGTCTAAGTTGGATATTGAAAGGTTTAAGTTTTTTGGCCTGGTGGGTAGTAATTTCTATTCCTTTTCCTTTATCTTTTTTGTCATATTTTTCTTGGCTAATTGTTATTTCTTTAAATTCTTGCAGGTCTATTTCTTCTTTTTTGCTATCTTCCATTTGACTAATTCTGCTTTCCAGCTTTTCAATATTTTTTTCCATACCTTGTAATTTTTGTAATATGTCTTGCAATAGCTTTTGTACTATTTCCCCTTGTTCAGGTTGTACCTGTCAATCATAATAAAATGCTTCTTTATAAGCTCATAGCTATTCCTGTATCATATGTCTAGATAAAAAATCTGCAATAAAATTGTCTTTAGTACTGATTAGTTCAATATCAAAATTAAATAAAGATATTTGACATACTATATTTCTAATATTTCTGGTAGTAATTGATTGATTTTTTAAATCCTTTGTTAACCAAAATTTTACTTGGGTATTATCTGTTCTTAATATAAAATGTGTATGTGCTATATATATTTCATAGTATAATAACGCTTTTAATACGCTCAATAATTCCTTTCTATTTATTTCCCATTTTGTCTCATTTTCTTTGAAAGTTCCTGAGTTGAATGATGTAATATGTTATGTGTTATTTTCCATATTTACATATGTTAACATACTTCCAAAAGCATAATCCGATGCATCTGTATAGATTATCCATTTTATTTTTTCATTTATTTCTGGGATTTGTAATTTGGGTAATTTCTTACAATATTCCTTTACTTTCTTCAGGTTTTCTTTATCCTCTATAGTCCATTCAAATACTGTTGTTTTTGTTTTTAATTTCTTTTGTAGTGGTACTAATTTTTCACTTAAATGAGGTACATAATTTCTAATTTGATTTACTAATCCTAAAAAACTTTGTAACTGTTTCTTTTCTTTCAATTCTTCCATGTGTTCTGCAATCTTTTTTAATATATGTTCTTGCATCTCTACACCATTTCTATCTATCTTTATCCCTAAAAATTCTATTTTATTCCTTAATATTTCTGCTTTCTTTTCACTTAGAGCTATTCCTGCATCTTTTATTATTTTCTTAAATCTTTTTAATAAATTTATATGATCTTCCTTCGTTTTAGTGAATAATAATATGTCATCTATATATACAATAATTCCATCTATATTTCCAAGATATGTATCCATAAATTTTTGAAAATATCCTGGGGAATTTTTAAATCCAAAGGGTAATACATTCCATTCATAAAATCCATTGGGTATTGAGAAGGCTGTTAAATGTCTATATTCTTCTGTTATTTTAATATGATAGAATCCTGATTTACAATCAAATTTACTGAACCATTCATAACCTTTTACTTTATTTAATATTACTGCTTTATTTGGTATTGGATAATTTAATGTTTCTGTCTTTTTATTTAAGTCTTTATAGTCTATTACCATTCTAGATTTTCCTCTTTTTTGTTCACTGTGTTTCATTACTATGAATGCTGGACTACTATGTTTAGATTCACTCGATCTAATAAAATTTCCTTTTAATAATTCTGTTATATGTAATTTAAATTGAACCATATCTTCTTCAGTATATTTCATAGGTTTTTTATAGACTAAATCATCCTCTTTTAGTAATCTAATTGGTATTTGAGTTTTGTGTTTTTGCCAAAATTTTAATGGGTCTTCACTAAATACTTCTTTAAATTCGTTAGTTAATTCTTCTTCAATACTAATCTCACTTATTTGTAATTTATTATTTTTACTTTTACAAGGTAGTGATTGTTTAATTTTACTATCTCCTTTAATCCAAGGTATTAGTTCACTTTTTTTTTCCAAGGTTCTTTTAGCTATTATTTTTTGCTTGCAAGGGGTAGTTAATAATAAATAATTTCTTGTGATTGTAAAGGGTTCATAATTTTTTAAGAATTTTTTATAACCTAATATTATATCATGAAATATTTCCTCACATGGGTATAATTCATTTAGTAGTAGTTCTTTATCCCATATTTGTATTGTTATATTTGTAGCTTTGTGTCGGACTAGATTTCCTTCTTGGTTAAATCCAGCAATTATAATTGGATTTTTTAATTCCTTCCAATATTCTTCTGGTAATACTTTTCTTCTACATATATTAGTTCCAGCTCCTGTATCTATATATGCTGTATAATATCTACTGTTATATCCTTCACATTTTACTTTAATTAAGATATGTATTTCTTCATGACTCATATACTTTCTTTTATTATATTTATAGCATTAATTGTTTCTCTTTTTATATTAATTGTTATTGTATTAACTGTTATTTCTAATTCTGATTCTGTTAGATTCCATGGTTCTACCATATTTAACCATTTAATTCCTAGTATAATTTCTGGTTCATTATCCATTATTTCTAGATTTATGTTGAATAATAATCCTTCTATTTCTATTGGGCTATTTATTTTTCCCATACTTGTTACTTCTTGTTGTGTAATGAAATTAGTATATGTATGATTACTTTCTTCTATTTTGTCAATCTCACTTATTAGTTGTTTAGCTATATAATTTTCTCCTGCATTAGTAGCAATTAAGATTGGTACTAGTATTCTTATTCCATTTCTTATTATTCTTCCTTTTATATAATATTGGTTTTCGTAATATTGGTCCGATATATTTTTCCTAATTCTAGGTATTATGTTTAGATTCCTTCTACTCATACTTCTATTAAGAAGATTTCTTCGTTGCTCTAAATTATAAGTTACTAATTCTAAGTCTTGGTTTTGGTTAGGTAGTATATATAATTGTTCTTTCCTAGGGATTTCTTTTAGGATAGGTTCAAAGATTTTACTTATATGTGTTAATCCTTTTCTTTTATTTTTATTTATTCCTGGTTTATTACTTAGTACGTATAATTGTTTTGCTTTGATAGTTAGTACTTTACTTCCTGGTAGCATTTCTATTCCATTAATTTTCCAATAAATCGTTAATGCTTTGTCTATATTTTGTTCCGTCATGCTTATATTAAAATCAGGTTTAAATAAAAATTTAGCTTTTTGGTATATTAGATTTTCGGTTAGTTGTGTTAATATAGATTGTTCTATAGGATGAGTTATTCTATCATCTGCTAAATATATTTCTATTGGTGTATCTATACCTTCTTTAAAATGTGCATATAACATAATCTGTATTCCTCCAAAATAGCAATATCTTAAATTATGTTTATTTTTAATACTTTTAGTTTCTTCTTCAATTAGATGTTTAGATACTAAAGGTATCATTGTTTTTCCATTTAAATGTTTTATGTCTAATACAAATTCCTTTTTAGTGATTATATAATAATTCTGTTTTTTAATTTTTAATGTTTCATTCCAAAATTGATTTTTAAAAACTAAGTCTGGTGTAAGGTCTAATTCTTCTTTCCTAATTTTCTCATAAATTTTTTTATCAAATATTATCTGTTGTTTCTCATAATATATGTCTTGTGTATAGTTTATTATTATATCTTTGTCACTTGTTTCTCCTATTTTAGTCTGACTTATTTTCTTCTTCACTTGTTATATTTGATTCAATTATTTCATCTTCACTAGAAAAGTTATCCGTATCTATTTCTTGCTTAACTATATCTATATCTATAAATTCATCATTATCTAACTGAATTTCTTTTGTTTGTTTTTGTCTAGGTTCTTTGCATTCTGTGGATATGTGTCCTATTTTTCCACAATTATAACATTTACATTTTTTAGGATTCCTTTTGAAATAATTTCTATATTTTCTTTTATTTATATATCTTCCTTTTTTGTTATTATTTGTAAAATTCCTTAAATTGTAATTTCTTCTAATGTATTTCTTATTTCTTCTCTTGTAGTGTTTTCTTATTTGTCTAGGGTATTTTTTACTACATCCGTATTTACTTGGTTTATCTTTTGCACAACATAATTGTATATCTGATTTTAATAAATTTCTAAGATTTGTTGCTTGAGTACATCTATCATTTATCCAATTTCTTACATATTCTATCCTAGTTCCTAAGGTGTCTATTGATTTAGCTTCTATTTTATAATCTTTAAATGCTAATAAATTAGTTGGATATGGTAATTTATGTAGGAATAAGTCTAAGATCATAGGTTTCTCATTATTATTAAATCTTCCTTTATGAAAATAATTACTAAATTCACATACATATTCTTCATAGTAGCATAAATCACAAATAACTAAATTTAATAGATTATTTCTTGCTTTTTCTATATTTTTACAAATCATTGAATTTTCTGCTCCTAGCGTGCTAAATTCGGCTGTAATTGATATTACAAAATTTTGAAGTATTTTACTCACATCTGTTGTAGGCTGTGCATTAGCATCTGTAGCTGCATGTAATGCTTTTATCATTTCTTCTCCTAAATTTTCATACCATTCTTTAACATTTCCTACTAAGGTGGTTACAATATATTGTCCTACTTTATCTATGGGTAATTTTGTTTCTAAAATTATTTTCTCTATTTTTGCTGACCATTTTTGTATTTCTTTAGTTATATCTTCAGAGCAGTCTAAGTCTAAAAAAGAGTTAGTATTTTCTCATGTAGATGTTTTTACCATTTCTGCTATTCCTCTTATTAATCTTGATCCCCATATTTTATCGTTCCTATGTTGTTTTGAATAATCTGTTTTTTCATAATAACTTCTTTTTTTATAGTCTTTATCTCTTCCTGTTGCGACATTTGTATAAAATCCTTTTCTATTTTCTAGGCCATCTGGTTTAGTCATATTTATATGATTTGTTATTATATCTTCATCTTTAATTGTATCTTTTAAATTATTAGTTTCTATATATAATTTATTTGTTTTCTTTATCAAGTCAGTATATGTATCCGAAGTGCTATCTTCGTATATATTAATATCCGAATCATTTTCCATTTTATTTATTACTTCTACTAATTTCTTATCAGTTTTTTCTTCTTCTGAACTTATATTTGTTGTTGTATCTGAATCTAATCTATTTCTAGATATTTCAGGGTCAGAGTTTATTGTTTGTTTTTTCTTTTTAAATACATGTTTTTCTAATTTTTGTATTCTTTTATCCATTTTATCTAATTTTTCAAAAATATCTTCCATGGTCACCTTTTTCTTTCTCATATTTTTTCTTTTAGTGATTTCATAACTGGTTGTACTACTATCACTATTATTATTATATGATTCGTTATTATTTTCTTCATTATTTTCTCTGGTTAATCTTACTATTTGTTCTAAAGGTGATTCTATAATATTATCTTGTTTTTGCATAAGTCTATAATTATCATTTAGCTTAATAAATATTCTATTCAAATTTGACATTTCTTTTATTTTGTTATTTTCCATATATGTAATTTTTACATATTCTCCTCTTTTCATATTCTTCTTTTATTTTTTCAGTAGTTAATGGTACTTTAATTGGCATCCATCCTAATCCTGGTATATTAACATAGCCAGTTTTATTTATAGGTTCTTTTTCTTTTTTATTATTTTCTTGTAATATTTTTAATTTTATATTTTTAATTTCTGTTTCTATATTTTCTATCCTTTTTCTTATTTCTTTTATCTGTTCTAATGTTACTTTATTTGATTCTAAAATATTATTATTTATTATTTCTATTTTATTATTTATGGCTTCCATTTTAACCATCACTTAGGTAGTCTTCAGTAGATACTGAGGTAGTAGTGTCATCTCTATGTTCCACATTTTCTATAATGTTATATAATATTTCTATATGTTCTTCTACTAATTTATCTTCACCTTTTTCATCCATAGTTAATTTTTCTAGAGTATATTTATAAATAATATCAATGAAAAACTTTATATCTTTTTCTTCTACTGTATGATTTCTAAAATATTTATGGAATATTTCTTTAATCTTATGTTCTTTATTTTTATCCTGTAGGTTTATGAAAGTAAATATACTTTGACAGTATGTAAAATAATCATTAGTTATTCCAATATGTCTAGGTCGGGTTCCTAAATATTTTCTAACTATTTGATGTACACCTAAATATTCTATTCCTAACTTTAAGTGTGTTAAAAATTTTCCAAAGTTATTCTCTAATTGATGCAAATAAGGAGTAGTTGCTAATCCAATCTGGAAAGTAATCGGATATGTTTCCATTAATTTTCTTGTAACATTAGCAAATTCTATGTCTCCAGTATAAACAAGTATTTTATTGTAAGCATACAAACAAGCATTTAAATCCATGTCAAAATAATTAATAAGGCAAAATTAATTCAAATTTTTGACAAGTCCAAATTTTTTAATAAGGCAAGTTTTTAGGACGATAATGATAATACCAATATGATACTGAGGCTCTGATACCAAAAGGGAAGGGGACGGAATAACAGTGGGCTAAAGGTACAATATCAGTAGCAGTAAGTAAAGCAGGTAAGGATCCCAAGCCAATTTAAGCACCACAACACCGCAAAACGGCCACCTGCCTGGAGCGGATAAAGTGCACGGCTAAATCCACTTTAGCTTTAAATACTTGCTGTTATTAAACCTTTAAACATGTGTTATGCCGAACTCCCGGTGTTCACAGGATCATTATCATTTTAGTATTATTACTACTTTCCTAAAATCTTGCCAAAGAAAATTTAGCTAGTCATAGTATTACGTACCTTATTTTGCTCCATTATTTCCTTAGTTGATGCTAGATTTTTGCAAGGATAAGAGTATGTGAGAGAGAGTGTTTTTCAAAGAGGGAGAATTTTATTATACAAGAGTAAGAAGAGCTGATCACTCCTCTCTAAATTACAAACCTTTACATATATAGGCAAGGAATGAATACTACACTATCAAGACCAAAGAAACTCTTCCTAATAAGACTAAAATATATCCTAAAAACACTACACTTCTTGAAATAATACATGACTAAAAAACAAAACTTTTAATCAATACTAAAAAACAAAACTCTTAATCAAGACTATAAAACAAAATCATTAATCAAAACTAAAAAACAAAACTAAAAAACAAAAACATTGGAAAATGTTAGCCTAAATACTACATTTGTCTTGGTACTTGTTTGCAAGACTTATACGAAAGTTTAGTCTTCACTTTTCTTGTCTTCAATTTGCTTGTCTTCTTCTTCTTTTTCTTTTGCCATAGTTGGTGGAAGATAAACCTTGGGAATGTCTTCTTTTTGATTGCAATATTTGCAATGGTGTAGGTTGAATAAATCCTTTAGTTGTTGACATAGTAGATATTTTGTTTTTTCTGTCAGCTGCTTTGGATATGTTCTTAATGCATTAGTTGTTGGTGTAGCTTCCCAATTTGCCAGGTTAGTGATCCATCTTGGTAGTTCTTCTATGTCTTTTGTTGTCTTGGCATTTGAGTAGATAATTGTGCTATTTTTGCTGTTGTAGATCCACTTTCCTCCTTCTTCATAGCTGCTTATTAGCTCTTGAATAATGACTTTGGTCATAATAGCTCTTTTGTTTTGTAGAAATTCTACTATTTCCTAAATGGTTAAATCAGGTTGTTCCATAGGTTCTTCACACATAATTGTTCTTGTTAGTCCTAGCTTCACTGCTGTGATAGAATGATATATTTCTTGTGGTGTAACTTCGCAGGGTGCCGAATAGATCCTAATAAATATTAAGTCTGCTTTAGTAATTCCCAAATATTTTTTTACTACTTGGTATAGTTCTGGTATATATTGTAGGTTATCTCCATCTTGTGTATACACTGCATGCAATAGTCCATAGTTATACATGGTTTGTACTAATTTTATTATACAAGAGTAAGAAGAGCTAAAGTGGATCTAGCCGTGCACTTTATCCGCTCCAGGCAGGTGGCCGTTTTGCGGTGTTGTGGTGCTTAAATTGGCTTGGGATCCTTACCTGCTTTACTTACTGCTACTGAGATTGTACCTTTAGCCCACTGTTATTCCGTCCCCTTCCCTTTTGGTATCAGAGCCTCAGTATCATATTGGTATTATCATTATCGTCCTAAAAACTTGCCTTATTAAAAAATTTGGACTTGTCAAAAATTTGAATTAATTTTGCCTTATTAATTATTTTGACATGGATTTAAATGCTTGTTTGTATGCTTACAATAAAATACTTGTTTATACTGGAGACATAGAATTTGCTAATGTTACAAGAAAATTAATGGAAACATATCCTATTACTTTCCAGATTGGATTAGCAACTACTCCTTATTTGCATCAATTAGAGAATAACTTTGGAAAATTTTTAACACACTTAAAGTTAGGAATAGAATATTTAGGTATACATCAAATAGTTAGAAAATATTTAGGAACCCGACCTAGACATATTGGAATAACTAATGATTATTTTACATACTGTCAAAGTATATTTACTTTCATAAACCTACAGGATAAAAATAAAGAACATAAGATTAAAGAAATATTCCATAAATATTTTAGAAATCATACAGTAGAAGAAAAAGATATAAAGTTTTTCATTGATATTATTTATAAATATACTCTAGAAAAATTAACTATGGATGAAAAAGGTGAAGATAAATTAGTAGAAGAACATATAGAAATATTATATAACATTATAGAAAATGTGGAACATAGAGATGACACTACTACCTCAGTATCTACTGAAGACTACCTAAGTGATGGTTAAAATGGAAGCCATAAATAATAAAATAGAAATAATAAATAATAATATTTTAGAATCAAATAAAGTAACATTAGAACAGATAAAAGAAATAAGAAAAAGGATAGAAAATATAGAAACAGAAATTAAAAATATAAAATTAAGAATATTACAAGAAAATAATAAAAAAGAAAAAGAACCTATAAATAAAACTGGCTATGTTAATATACCAGGATTAGGATGGATGCCAATTAAAGTACCATTAACTACTGAAAAACTAAAAGAAGAATATGAAAAGAGGAGAATATGTAAAAATTACATATATGGAAAATAACAAAATAAAAGAAATGTCAAATTTGAATAGAATATTTATTAAGCTAAATGATAATTATAGACTTATGCAAAAACAAGATAATATTATAGAATCACCTTTAGAACAAATAGTAAGATTAACCAGAGAAAATAATGAAGAAAATAATAACGAATCATATAATAATAATAGTGATAGTAGTACAACCAGTTATGAAATCACTAAAAGAAAAAATATGAGAAAGAAAAAGGTGACCATGGAAGATATTTTTGAAAAATTAGATAAAATGGATAAAAGAATACAAAAATTAGAAAAACATGTATTTAAAAAGAAAAAACAAACAATAAACTCTGACCCTGAAATATCTAGAAATAGATTAGATTCAGATACAACAACAAATATAAGTTCAGAAGAAGAAAAAACTGATAAGAAATTAGTAGAAGTAATAAATAAAATGGAAAATGATTCGGATATTAATATATACGAAGATAGCACTTCGGATACATATACTGACTTGATAAAGAAAACAAATAAATTATATATAGAAACTAATAATTTAAAAGATACAATTAAAGATGAAGATATAATAACAAATCATATAAATATGACTAAACCAGATGGCCTAGAAAATAGAAAAGGATTTTATACAAATGTCGCAACAGGAAGAGATAAAGACTATAAAAAAAGAAGTTATTATGAAAAAATAGATTATTCAAAACAACATAGGAACGATAAAATATGGGGATCAAGATTAATAAGAGGAATAGCAGAAATGGTAAAAACATCTACAGGAGAAAATACTAACTCTTTTTTAGACTTAGACTGCTCTGAAGATATAACTAAAGAAATACAAAAATGGTCAGCAAAAATAGAGAAAATAATTTTAGAAACAAAATTACCCATAGATAAAGTAGGACAATATATTGTAACCACCTTAGTAGGAAATGTTAAAGAATGGTATGAAAATTTAGGAGAAGAAATGATAAAAGCATTACATGCAGCTACAGATGCTAATGCACAGCCTACAACAGATGTGAGTAAAATACTTCAAAAATTTGTAATATCAATTACAGCCGAATTTAGCACGCCAGGAGCAGAAAATTCAATGATTTGTAAAAATATAGAAAAAGCAAGAAATAATCTATTAAATTTAGTTATTTGTGATTTATGCTACTATGAAGAATATGTATGTGAATTTAGTAATTATTTTCATAAAGGAAGATTTAATAATAATGAGAAACCTATGATCTTAGACTTATTCCTACATAAATTACCATATCCAACTAATTTATTAGCATTTAAAGATTATAAAATAGAAGCTAAATCAATAGACACCTTAGGAACTAGGATAGAATATGTAAGAAATTGGATAAATGATAGATGTACTCAAGCAACAAATCTTAGAAATTTATTAAAATCAGATATACAATTATGTTGTGCAAAAGATAAACCAAGTAAATACGGATGTAGTAAAAAATACCCTAGACAAATAAGAAAACACTACAAGAAAAGAAATAAGAAATACATTAGAAGAAATTACAATTTAAGGAATTTTACAAATAATAACAAAAAACGAAGATATATAAATAAAAGAAAATATAGAAATTATTTCAAAAGGAATCCTAAAAAATGTAAATGTTATAATTGTGGAAAAATAGGACACATATCCACAGAATGCAAAGAACCTAGACAAAAACAAACAAAAGAAATTCAGTTAGATAATGATGAATTTATAGATATAGATATAGTTAAGCAAGAAATAGATACGGATAACTTTTCTAGTGAAGATGAAATAATTGAATCAAATATAACAAGTGAAGAAGAAAATGAGTCAGACTAAAATAGGAGAAACAAGTGACAAAGATATAATAATAAACTATACACAAGACATAGATTATGAGAAACAACAGATAATATTTGATAAAAAAATTTATGAGAAAATTAGGAAAGAAGAATTAGACCTTACACCAGACTTAGTTTTTAAAAATTAATTTTGGAATGAAACATTAAAAATTAAAAAACAGAATTATTATATAATCACTAAAAAGGAATTTGTATTAGACATAAAACATTTAAATGGAAAAACAATGATACCTTTAGTATCTAAACATCTAATTGAAGAAGAAACTAAAAGTATTAAAAATAAACATAATTTAAGATATTGCTATTTTGGAGGAATACAGATTATGTTATATGCACATTTTAAAGAAGGTATAGATACACCAATAGAAATATATTTAGCAGATGATAGAATAACTTATCCTATAGAACAATCTATATTAACACAACTAACCGGAAATCTAATATACCAAAAAGCTAAATTTTTATTTAAACCTGATTTTAATATAAGCATGACGGAACAAAATATAGACAAAGCATTAACGATTTATTGGAAAATTAATGGAATAGAAATGCTACCAGGAAGTAAAGTACTAACTATCAAAGCAAAACAAATATACGTACTAAGTAATAAACCAGGAATAAATAAAAATAAAAGAAAAGGATTAACACATATAAGTAAAATCTTTGAACCTATCCTAAAAGAAATCCCTAGGAAAGAACAATTATATATACTACCTAACCAAAACCAAGACTTAGAATTAGTAACTTATAATTTAGAGCAACGAAGAAATCTTCTTAATAGGAGTATGAGTAGAAGGAATCTAAACATAATACCTAGAATTAGGAAAAATATATCGGACCAATATTACGAAAACCAATATTACATAAAAGGAAGAATAATAAGAAATGGAATAAGAATACTAGTACCAATCTTAATTGCTACTAATGCAGGAGAAAATTATATAGCTAAACAACTAATAAGTGAGATTGACAAAATAGAAGAAAGTAATCATACATATACTAATTTCATTACACAACAAGAAGTAACAAGTATGGGAAAAATAAATAGCCCAATAGAAATAGAAGGATTATTATTCAACATAAATCTAGAAATAATGGATAATGAACCAGAAATTATACTAGGAATTAAATGGTTAAATATGGTAGAACCATGGAATCTAACAGAATCAGAATTAGAAATAACAGTTAATACAATAACAATTAATATAAAAAGAGAAACAATTAATGCTATAAATATAATAAAAGAAAGTATATGAGTCATGAAGAAATACATATCTTAATTAAAGTAAAATGTGAAGGATATAACAGTAGATATTATACAGCATATATAGATACAGGAGCTGGAACTAATATATGTAGAAGAAAAGTATTACCAGAAGAATATTGGAAGGAATTAAAAAATCCAATTATAATTGCTGGATTTAACCAAGAAGGAAATCTAGTCCGACACAAAGCTACAAATATAACAATACAAATATGGGATAAAGAACTAGTACTAAATGAATTATACCCATATGAGGAAATATTTCATGATATAATATTAGGTTATAAAAAATTCTTAAAAAATTATGAACCCTTTACAATCACAAGAAATTATTTATTATTAACTACCCCTTGCAAGCAAAAAATAATAGCTAAAAGAACCTTGGAAAAACAAAGTGAACTAATACCTTGGATTAAAGGAGATAGTTGTTTAGCTCTGATACCAAAAGGGAAGGGGACGGAATAACAGTGGGCTAAAGGTACAATATCAGTAGCAGTAAGTAAAGCAGGTAAGGATCCCAAGCCAATTTAAGCACCACAACACCGCAAAACGGCCACCTGCCTGGAGCGGATAAAGTGCACGGCTAAATCCACTTTAGCTTTAAATACTTGCTGTTATTAAACCTTTAAACATGTGTTATGCCGAACTCCCGGTGTTCACAGGATCATTATCATTTTAGTATTATTACTACTTTCCTAAAATCTTGCCAAAGAAAATTTAGCTAGTCATAGTATTACGTACCTTATTTTGCTCCATTATTTCCTTAGTTGATGCTAGATTTTTGCAAGGATAAGAGTATGTGAGAGAGAGTGTTTTTCAAAGAGGGAGAATTTTATTATACAAGAGTAAGAAGAGCTGATCACTCCTCTCTAAATTACAAACCTTTACATATATAGGCAAGGAATGAATACTACACTATCAAGACCAAAGAAACTCTTCCTAATAAGACTAAAATCTATCCTAAAAATACTACACTTCTTGAAATAATACATGACTAAAAAACAAAACTTTTAATCAATACTAAAAAACAAAACTCTTAATCAAGACTATAAAACAAAATCATTAATCAAAACTAAAAAACAAAACTAAAAAACAAAAACATTGGAAAATGTTAGCCTAAATACTACATTTGTCTTGATACTTGTTTGCAAGACTTATACGAAAGTTTAGTCTTCACTTTTCTTGTCTTCAATTTGCTTGTCTTCTTCTTCTTTTTCTTTTGCCATAGTTGGTGGAAGATAAACCTTGGGAATGTCTTCTTTTTGATTGCAATATTTGCAATGGTGTAGGTTGAATAAATCCTTTAGTTGTTGACATAGTAGATATTTTGTTTTTTCTGTCAGCTGCTTTGGATATGTTCTTAATGCATTAGTTGTTGGTGTAGCTTCCCAATTTGCCAGGTTAGTGATCCATCTTGGTAGTTCTTCTATGTCTTTTGTTGTCTTGGCATTTGAGTAGATAATTGTGCTATTTTTGCTGTTGTAGATCCACTTTCCTCCTTCTTCATAGCTGCTTATTAGCTCTTGAATAATGACTTTGGTCATAATAGCTCTTTTGTTTTGTAGAAATTCTACTATTTCCTGAATGGTTAAATCAGGTTGTTCCATAGGTTCTTCACACATAATTGTTCTTGTTAGTCCTAGCTTCACTGCTGTGATAGAATGATATATTTCTTGTGGTGTAACTTCGCAGGGTGCCGAATAGATCCTAATAAATATTAAGTCTGCTTTAGTAATTCCCAAGTATTTTTTTACTACTTGGTATAGTTCTGGTATATATTGTAGGTTATCTCCATCTTGTGTATACACTGCATGCAATAGTCCATAGTTATACATGGTTTGTACTAATTTTGGATCTGATTTATTTAGGGCAATTAATTTATTATATCGTTTCAGAGGTTTAGTTTGCCATCCAATTAAATTTTCTGGGTTAAAGTCTGGTGATTGTATATTTTTATTTAGGTAATTGGCAACTTGTATAAACTGGTTGAGGTAATTGTATATTCGTTGTACAAATTGGTTTTGTGTAGGTTTTTTGGTAATTTCGCTGTAGGTATTTGTTTGGGGTTTTGGTAGTTGGTAAATAAAGTCTGTCCTTTTTGGAGTAGGTTGTTCTGGTCTAAGTTGGATATTGAAAGGTTTATGTTTTTTGGCCTGGTGGGTAGTAATTTCTATTCCTTTTCCTTTATCTTTTTTGTCATATTTTTCTTGGCTAATTGTTATTTCTTTAAATTCTTGCAGGTCTATTTCTTCTTTTTTGCTATCTTCCATTTGACTAATTCTGCTTTCCAGCTTTTCAATATTTTTTTCCATACCTTGTAATTTTTGTAATATGTCTTGCAATAGCTTTTGTACTATTTCCCCTTGTTCAGGTTGTACCTGTCAATCATAATAAAATGCTTCTTTATAAGCTCATAGCTATTCCTGTATCATATGTCTAGATAAAAAATCTGCAATAAAATTGTCTTTAGTACTGATTAGTTCAATATCAAAATTAAATAAAGATATTTGACATACTATATTTCTAATATTTCTGGTAGTAATTGATTGATTTTTTAAATCCTTTGTTAACCAAAATTTTACTTGGGTATTATCTGTTCTTAATATAAAATGTGTATGTGCTATATATATTTCATAGTATAATAACGCTTTTAATACGCTCAATAATTCCTTTCTATTTATTTCCCATTTTGTCTCATTTTCTTTGAAAGTTCCTGAGTTGAATGATGTAATATGTTGTGTGTTATTTTCCATATTTACATATGTTAACATACTTCCAAAAGCATAATCCGATGCATCTGTTAAATTATCCATTTTATTTTTTCATTTATTTCTGGGATTTGTAATTTGGGTAATTTCTTACAATATTCCTTTACTTTCTTCAGGTTTTCTTTATCCTCTATAGTCCATTCAAATACTGTTGTTTTTGTTTTTAATTTCTTTTGTAGTGGTACTAATTTTTCACTTAAATGAGGTACATAATTTCTAATTTGATTTACTAATCCTAAAAAACTTTGTAACTGTTTCTTTTCTTTCAATTCTTCCATGTGTTCTGCAATCTTTTTTAATATATGTTCTTGCATCTCTACACCATTTCTATCTATCTTTATCCCTAAAAATTCTATTTTATTCCTTAATATTTCTGCTTTCTTTTCACTTAGAGCTATTCCTGCATCTTTTATTATTTTCTTAAATCTTTTTAATAAATTTATATGATCTTCCTTCGTTTTAGTGAATAATAATATGTCATCTATATATACAATAATTCCATCTATATTTCCAAGATATGTATCCATAAATTTGTGAAAATATCCTGGGGAATTTTTAAATCCAAAGGGTAATACATTCCATTCATAAAATCCATTGGGTATTGAGAAGGCTGTTAAATGTCTATATTCTTCTATTATTTTAATATGATAGAATCCTGATTTACAATCAAATTTACTGAACCATTCATAACCTTTTACTTTATTTAATATTACTGCTTTATTTGGTATTGGATAATTTAATGTTTCTGTCTTTTTATTTAAGTCTTTATAGTCTATTACCATTCTAGATTTTCCTCTTTTTTGTTCACTGTGTTTCATTACTATGAATGCTGGACTACTATGTTTAGATTCACTCGATCTAATAAAATTTCCTTTTAATAATTCTGTTATATGTAATTTAAATTGAACCATATCTTCTTCAGTATATTTCATAGGTTTTTTTATAGACTAAATCATCCTCTTTTAGTAATCTAATTGGTATTTGAGTTTCGTGTTTTTGCCAAAATTTTAATGGGTCTTCACTAAAATCTTGCCAAAGAAAATTTAGCTAGTCATAGTATTACGTACCTTATTTTGCTCCATTATTTCCTTAGTTGATGCTAGATTTTTGCAAGGATAAGAGTATGTGAGAGAGAGTGTTTTTCAAAGAGGGAGAATTTTATTATACAAGAGTAAGAAGAGTTGATAACTCCTCTCTAAATTACAAACCTTTACATATATAGGCAAGGAATGAATACTACACTATCAAGACCAAAGAAACTCTTCCTAATAAGACTAAAATCTATCCTAAAAATACTACACTTCTTGAAATAATACATGACTAAAAAACAAAACTTTTAATCAATACTAAAAAACAAAACTCTTAATCAAGACTATAAAACAAAATCATTAATCAAAACTAAAAAACAAAAACATTGGAAAATGTTAGCCTAAATACTACATTTGTCTTGATACTTGTTTGCAAGACTTATACGAAAGTTTAGTCTTCACTTTTCTTGTCTTCAATTTGCTTGTCTTCTTCTTCTTTTTCTTTTGCCATAGTTGGTGGAAGATAAACCTTGGGAATGTCTTCTTTTTGATTGCAATATTTGCAATGGTGTAGGTTGAATAAATCCTTTAGTTGTTGACATAGTAGATATTTTGTTTTTTCTGTCAGCTGCTTTGGATATGTTCTTAATGCATTAGTTGTTGGTGTAGCTTCCCAATTTGCCAGGGTAGTGATCCATCTTGGATGTAGTTCTTCTATGTCTTTTGTTGTCTTGGCATTTGAGTAGATAATTGTGCTATTTTTGCTGTTGTAGATCCACTTTCCTCCTTCTTCATAACTGCTTATTAGCTCTTGAATAATGACTTTGGTCATAATAGCTCTTTTGTTTTGTAGAAATTCTACTATTTCCTGAATGGTTAAATCAGGTTGTTCCATAGGTTCTTCACACATAATTGTTCTTGTTAGTCCTAGCTTCACTGCTGTGATAGAATGATATATTTCTTGTGGTGTAACTTCGCAGGGTGCCGAATAGATCCTAATAAATATTAAGTCTGCTTTAGTAATTCCCAAGTATTTTTTTACTACTTGGTATAGTTCTGGTATATATTGTAGGTTATCTCCATCTTGTGTATACACTGCATGCAATAGTCCATAGTTATACATGGTTTGTACTAATTTTGGATCTGATTTATTTAGGGCAATTAATTTATTATATCCTTTCAGAGGTTTAGTTTGCCATCCAATTAAATTTTCTGGGTTAAAGTCTGGTGATTGTATATTTTTATTTAGGTAATTGGCAACTTGTATAAACTGGTTGAGGTAATTGTATATCCGTTGTACAAATTGGTTTTGTGTAGGTTTTTTGGTAATTTCGCTGTAGGTATTTGTTTGGGGTTCTGGTAGTTGGTAAATAAAGTCTGTCCTTTTTGGAGCAGGTGGAGTGGCAGCTGGAGCTGGTACAATGGCCTGAGAATCTCCCTGGGTACGCTGCTGCTGAGACTTTTGTGGAGGTGCACTCCTCCCAAGCCTAGGGAAATCCCTTGCTATATGGCGGGTATCCCGCACTCATAACAAGCTCTGGGAGGGCGCAGTGGTTGTGACTAAATGGGCCCACCCTACTAGATTGACCTCTGGAGGTACCCCACGCAGGAGGCGCATTGGAAATAGAAGGTGCATAATAGAGTTCCTTAGATCTGGGAGGAGCTGGAGTACTGCTGGGTGAAGGAAGAGCTGAGTGAACTGGGTGACCCGTATAGCCCTTACCATGACGTACTGCTTTTGATGTATGGGTACCAGATAAATGACCATACTCTCGAGACCTCTTGGCCTCTCTCTCCTCTCGCTCTCTACATGCATACCTTCTATCCTCCTAGCTATGCTCACTACCTACTGATAGGGTATATCCATCTCCAACTCTAGCGCCATGCTAGACCTGATGGAACGAATAAGACCCTCGATAAAACGGCGAACCCTCTCACGAACAGTAGCCATCAAATCAGGCGCATGCCTGGCCAACCTAGTATAACGGATGGCATACTCAGAGACAGTCATAGGGCCCTGGCGCAAATACTCAAACTCCGCGAGCCATGCATCTCGGAGGCTCTGGGGAACAAACTCCCTCTGAAACATATCTGAATACTGAGTCCAAGTCAGGGAGGCAGCCTCGTACGAACTATCTAACTCAATGTTACGCCACCAGTCATAGGCGACTCCCCGAAACTAGAAAGATGCGAAAGAAACCCCGCTTGAGACAGCAATACCCATGGTGTGAAAGATGCGGTGACAATCCTCCAAAAACCCCAAAGCTTCATCTGTAGATAGTCTGCTAAAAATAGGAGGGTCATACTTCTTGAACCTCTCCAATCTACGCTGCTCATCCTCCGGAGCAGGTGCCCTATCCTCGGGCTGAACTGGTACTGCAGGCTGGACAGAGATAATATATGGAATCTGTCCCATATGCACCCTTTGCTCTAGAGTGCAGGCTGCGGGAGTCTAGGCTCCTCCCCCAGCCTGGGACGTGGCTGCAAAAAGCAGAAGCAACCCTGCCTGTGATAGCATAGTATACATGCTCATAAACTGCGTCAATGCCTCCTGAACAGCTGGAGTAGTGGTGGCTTTGGGCGTGTCAGGTGCCTGAGTCTTGACTGGAACTGCTGGTGGTATCTCGGCGGCTGCTCGCGCAGGTACTCTGGCTGTACCCGTGCACGTCCATGACCCCTGCCCCGACCTCTGCCTCTAGATGCTGCAGGAGGGGGTGCGGGTGCCTGATCGTCCTGGGTCGTGCGTGTCCTAACCATCTGTGAGAGAATAGAAGACAAAAGTTTAGAGTCGATGTCAAAAGTATAGCACGACAAAGAATTCAATAAATTGAAGATTTTTCCTAAACAGTTACATAGCCTCCCGCAGATAAGTACAGACATCTCCGTACCGATCAGTGAGACTCTAAATAACCGGCCTATGTCCGTGACTCCTATGAACCTAGAGCTCTGATACCAACTTTTCACGATCCTAGTTCACCAATTGTGAACTTGTTATGACGGGACCAAGTCTTCGCGACTAGGTAGGCCTAACATAGTGCGGAATTTAACAATTTTAAATAAAAACAGTAAAACAACCATTAATTAGAATAGGAAATGTATAATAGTGCCGCTTGTTAAATACACTGAATACACAACTTCTGAAAATAACATCCCAAAATCAGGAGTCCCATGGGCAATATAGGCCATGAGAATATAACTACGACTCTAATATATGGAGTGTATAATACAACAAAGTAAAATAGGAAACAGTAATGCAAACTGCAGGATAGAATAGACGGAGACTCTCCGGTCTGCAGACGTAGCAGATATACCTCAAGTCTCAGATAGCAAGCTCCGGACTCACTGATCATACGCCTGGACGGATGCACCTGGATTTGCACAACAAAAGTGTGCAGAAGAGTAGCATGAGTACACCACAGTGGTTACTCAGTAAGTGCCAAGCCAAACCTCGGTTGGGTGGTGAAGAGAAAGGTCGAGGCCCTACTGAGATAAACATAAGAATAAATATGAAATTAATAGACGATAGGAAATACAGTAAATCTCGAGTAATCCAGCAAAAACAATAAGTAAAATGGAATAGGCTACAAATGCAAATTTATAAATACAAGAACGATCACTACATGCTATATATTATCAGGCATCTCTTGGTATCCCGAGGATCTCCTGGTATCCTCATCATATGCACAAGGGATCTCCAAGTATCCCGAGGATCTCCTAGTAACCTCCAGTACATCACGAGGGATCTCCAAGTATCCAGATGATATCCTAGTATCCTCCAATTAATCAATCATGTGTCGGGGATCTCTTAGTATCCCGCACTTCCAAATCTCGGAAAAAAATACGAACACGGGAAATTCCTAGGATGCCGTTCCGTAGACCCAATCGTAAACACATCACAATAAATCAATATTTAACAGAAAGGAAGCTAAGTGCGGACAACAAGTAAAAATCTAGAGTCTAGTATGCTTCACAAAAAGGCTGATATTGCAATTTAGTCAAATAGAGCAAATAAGTTACTAACATGCTTTTTCTAATCTGAATTAAGTGAAAATGCACTTTCAATAGTTAAATACGTGAAGAAACACAGTCTAAATAAGCCAAGTAAGGTGAATTTTCAACAATTAGCACAAGTACACGCTCGTCACCTCGTGCACAAGGCATTTAAACAACAATAAAGATATCCTAATGGGAGAGGTCCCCCACACAAAGTTAGACACCACTTACCTCGAACCGGTACAAAAATCGCTAAGAAACAATGCCCTTGCCATGAGTATCCGACTCCAAGTGGCCCAAATCTATTCAAACAAATTGCATATTGTAAATAACATCACAAGTAACTAATTCCACTATTAAAATTAAGGCTAAGGCGCAAAAATAGGTAAAATGGCCAAAATGCCTCTTAAACCAACGTCTCAGAATCGAAAAATTTTCATATTTTCAGAAGCCTCGTACTCTCATGAGTCTAACCATATAAAATCTCCCAAATTGGAGGTCAAATGCACCTTCAAATCCTCACAATTAGTTCTAAGAACTTTACCCCAATATTCATTTAAAAATCTGAAATTAAAGGTTGAATTCATGATTAGATTAGTGGGTTTTAGTCATAAATGATTACAAAATCGTTACCCAATCGTTGCCTCTGAAAAGCCCTCGAAAAATCTGCCAAAATCGAGCTCTCTAGCTTGTGCTTTTGTAAAAATGGATGAACCCTCATTTTTTAAATGTTTATAACTGTTCTAGATTTTGTTCAATGCGATCGCGTAAAGTAAAATTTGAGGGCCTGGAAAATAGTCTATGCGAACGCGAGGTGAAGGTTGCGATTGCGATAGAGGGCAAGGCAGAGCTATGCGATCGCGTAAGGACCCCTGCGATCGCATAGAGGAATGAACCCCTGAGCCACCAGCTGCATTTGCTGAGTGTGAACTCGGAGAGAAAAGTGCGATCACAGAGAAGAAGGAAACAAAACTATGCGATGGTGTACAAGAACCTATGATCGCATTGAAGGAAAAGAAGGCCTCCCATAAGAAGCACTACGCGATCGTATGAGCACTTATGCGATCGCAGAGAAGGACTGGACCTGCAACACACAACAAAAATCTCCTACCTTCTACGTTCCAAAATTGCCCCGTTGAGCATCCGAAATATACCCGAGGATCCCAGAACCTCAACCAAATCTACGAGCATATCCCATAACATCAATCAAACTTGTACCAATCCGTAAACCACCTAAACAATGCCAGAAACTCAAATTAATCAATGATTTGAACATAAAAACTTAACCAAACCCGCTTTCGATTCAAAACCTAAACAAACCACGTCCGATTGACCTGAAATTTTGCACACACATCCCAAATGACATGACGATGCTACAATAACTTATAGAATCCCGTTCCGATCCTCAGATAAAAAATTCACTATCGAACTAGAAACTTCAAAATTCTAACTTTCGGCATTTCTAGCCTAAATGAGCTACGGACATCCAAAATACATTCCGAACACGCTCCCAACACCGAAATCATCTAATGGATCTAACGGAATCATTGGATTTCCATTCCAAGGTCATATTTACACTATTTTGATTACGGACCATTTTCCAATACTTAGGCTCTCATTTAGGGACTAAGTATCCCAAAATACTCCGAATTCTATTATCGAACGTCCCGGCAAACCAAAAAAGTAGAAATGAACTTAGGGGAAACGGTTAATGGGGGAACGAGATATAAATTCCAAATACGACCGGCCGAGTAGTCACAGATGGTGCCCCTGGTATTTGGCCAACCTGGGAGTTGTATTTTTCCACTTTTTTATCGTTATCCTCAATAGTTTTCTCCCCCGACTCGATTCCTTTGGTGAGATCCTCGAGCATCCTAATAGTCGTGGGATCAGTGCCTGAACCATTACCTTTCGATCTTTCTGCCACCGGCTCGGTTCGGCGAGTGATTTCTTGTAACACCTTAAAATTTTAATTACATTTTCATTATTGATTGAGCATTTTTAAAATGAGGAGATATTCTACTTTGCAGTTCCTAAACGTGAAATTGATAATATATGAAAATTTCTTACTTTAGGTTGTGTTAATATTGACAAAGATGCTTCATGGTGTTGCTATGTGTAACACTTAATATTATTTTGATGAATTGCTATTAAATATATTATATAATTAAGTTTGTAGGCTTCCTAACCTTTTGTATTTATCTAAAGGTATAAGTAAGTTGGGCAGCCATATTGTTTCATACTTATCCAAAGTTTAAATATCTTTGGAAGACTTGCCTTTCTATATTCTTGCAACACAAAAAAAAATCATATACCCTCTCTCCTATTTAGCCTTTGAAAACTTTATGAAACCACCATAACTTTCTACTAAATTAACCAGAAAAATTCATTATTGATGAAGATTAAGTTTCTCCTCTCTTTTGTGATAAGTTTCTAAACTCATTTTTTTTCACTAGACAGATATTAGTGTTTTCTACATATCTTTTTGTACAGAGTTCCGGTTTATGTGAACCAGAACTTTCTAAAAAGTTATTTCATAAAAATATAATTCTTATGAAGGAACCAAAATCTAGTTTTGCTGTAATTTACCCGAAAGGGGATAAAAATTACAGAACAGGTGCTGCCCAGATTTTCAGTTTTCAAAATACTCCATGAACTACTGTTAGTAATTTAGCATAACTTTTTGTACAATCTAGATATGAGGGTGATTCAAGATGTTCTAAAATTCAAAGACATATATCTATATCTTCTATACAGACTATATAGTCTAGTTTGTCCGTTTGGATATTCAAAACGGAGCCACAACATGAAATAGTGATACTGTCCAGAATTTCTATTTCAAACATTTTTTGTGCAACTTTAACCAATATCATGTTTAGTTTGACATGCTAAATCACTGAACTTATATAGATATTTGATTATGTATTTAAGATATATAATCCCTTGAAAAAAATCAAAGGGGAAGTGTTTGAGGAAGTGGACGGATTTGGTTTGTGTACGGCGTAGACGATTCGAACGTCCCCAAGTTGTGATTGAACTGTTTTGTGGTAAAACTCCAAGATTTGTGTATAAACTTTATACTTTTTTTGTTTGCTGGAATATTTTTAAATAACCTAATATTTATTTTTCTTGTCTTCAATTTATATTGTTATATTCGTATTATATCAAGTATTGTCATGTATTTGCTAAATCGTCCATCTGTACGGGTTATTTGATCATTTTGCAGTCTTGTTGGGACTATGTCCTTCTTGTAGCTGTGACTTTGTCACTCCTTTTGGCATGCCTCTTGATTTGGATCTTTTTCCATCTTGATTCTTGATTCTCTTGACTATTGGGTTTTGACCTACTTGATTTGGGGCTTCGGTCCATCTTGATACTTGATTATGCTTAGTGTGATGGCATGACATACATATTGGGCAGAAAAAAATAGATATTTGGTAAACTCTCTTGGATTATTAGTATACGCTTTCTCGACTTTTGAACATTGTTATTGATATTTGGGAACACTTCGAAGTTTGATATTTGATATGTTTAATATATTTGTTCACTTATTTTAAATTATCTTAAATTGAACTTATTATGACAGAAAAGGGTAGTTGGAGAATTTTATGACTCCAAGCCCAAAGTTTATACGTCACTAAGCTTTATGCTTAGCTATAGTTGTTTTCTGTCATAGGTAATGTACAGGATGAAATCTGAAGACGGCCATGATGAAGTAGTCTCTTGGGAGCACTTATAGAGATGACATTTACATATGTACATTGGTTTTATTATCAGGGTGCCTTTCCTAACCCACGTGTTACCCCATATTTTTATTACCTATTAACCAAGTGAAATAGCCATGTATAAATTAAACACATCCTTACGAAATTTACATATCATTCATAGTTGTTTAGCGTGGTTCACAAGTCATACTGACCAAAATACATAAGTACATAACCCACTTTTCCTGTCTACGGAGCCTCAAGGATACAAAAGACTGTTATAATACTTGTCGGTAATAAGCTTCCGCATATACCTTACCCAAATACCAAAATAAGATTCTGGAGAGAAAAGTGGTATGATCCATACAGGGCCTCGAGAGGAAGGGGCTTACCAATACAGCTAACGGGAAGTGAAGGAGTGCTACTGACGGTGGGCTGGAGTACCTGCTACAGAACCACCTACAAACATAACACGAATGTAGCGCCCCTGAAAAAGGGACGTCAGTACACTTGAATTGTACTGGTATGTATGAACAAACTTTACCCAAAGTAAAATAAATAAATACACAAATATGGAGCAGTAATAAAATCAACGAATCAGTGGCACATGAAAGGAACAACCACAACCAACAAGTTTCACAATCTCTCATTTTCCCCTTTCAACATCATTTCATCATATCATTGATTTGACAACTTTCACATATTTTCATTTCAATAGTGATTTCGATCACTTTTCATCCCTTATTACCTCAGCCACCCTTATCACCACAATCCACACCTTATTACTTCGTGTTGCGGCGCGTAATCCGATCCTGCCGGACAATCACATTTCACACAAAAACATCAACAATTCACAAAGAATTTTCATAAACATAAATACCATTTCCATCATATATAATAACATGTATACCATTTAGGTCACAACGATAATTTCCCACGACAAGTCACATATGATATTACCACATTTGTTTCAATTGCATTAATTACGGTTTCTTTCCATCATTTGTTACACAGCTCTTATCCCATAAACACATTCACACACACACACTTGGTTTGTCGCCATTTACTTACACCATTATATCGTAAAACTTAACCAACAACATTCAAGGCATATTAGTCACAAGAATTCACAAACAGTCCACACAAGTAACACATACTATTCACTCGTACCCAAACAAGACAACTTTACAAAGGTTAAAATTAGATATACATACTTGGAGTAGAATTCCCCTTTTTAACTTCTACTTTCAATTCACCAAATAGTCTAGCAACGTCAATCTAAGTTTACAAGTGAACAAATATATCTTAGAATTGAAGTTCACAATTACTACCCGAAAGTATTTAGGTTATCAACCCCCCCCCCCCCTTGTACAATTCTTTACTCCTACCCAATTCCTCTTACTAGATTTTATGTTTTGGAAGACATCCATGTGCATTTCCACTTTTGTTTTACAAGAATCAATGCATGAGAATCCCCTCTTTTGATTAAAATTGAAAATACATGAAAAAAGGGTTGGGGATTTTACCCTCTCTCTTATTTTGTTCAGAAAGTATGTTAAAATAAGGGATTGGGATGTTTTATTAAAAGGGGGTCAGGTTTAAAATTTAGAAAAATAGGAACACGAGTCAGGTTTGTGATCGCACTTTGAAATCGCAGAGTGGAAATGCGGTCTACATAATGGACCGCAAAAAGTGCTCCAAAACTCTTAATATATCTGCTTGGGTATGCGACGGGAATACGATCCGCATACCCGTTCTGCGGTCGCATAATGCACCGCAGAACTGACTTCACAAAATCCTCAGAGAAATTATGCGACAACTATGCGATCTTCATATTGATTATGCGATCGCATAATTTATCGGATCTTTAACCTCAATTTTGACTAACACTCTAACTAATTCTGCGACAGAAATGTGGTCCGCATACTTGATTTGTGATCACGTTCTAGACCGCAAAATGGCACTTTTCAAGAAACTTTGGTTCTTGATTTTTAAGTGCAAAACCAGTACAAAGGGTCCGAACCGTTACGAGCTTAACACATATTCGGGACTTAACGCTACGAGCTACTAGATTTTGAGCACAAATTTTCATGGGGACTTACATCCTCCCCCACCTAAAATCATTCGTCCCCGTATAAGGATTTTGAAAATTAATTGGTTTTGAAAAATATGATATGCTAGCTCCCAAATTTTTCACTAACTCCCATTTTTTGAAAATTTTGCCAGAGTTTCCTTTTTAATTTGGACATATCTATATGTCAGAGAGCCCCAAAATATATTTCCAAGCACCATTACACAAATCCTATTACCCCCACAACTGGTATACAATTTATTTTCTCAACACTTGCACATATTCAATCACTTGACATATTTTTGGAACATAGTTTGGTCACTTCAATGAGTCCCACACATTTTAACCACTTCAATACACTATACACATTTCAATTAATCATTACCAATCTATACTATCATAAACCATATATTTATCACAAGAATTCTTAAAAAACTTTCACTCACCAAAAAGGGTTTTCACATCATTCAAATAATCACAATACATAAAATTCTTGCACAACTTGAGGAGTTACAATAGTAAAGCATTTAGGGAAGAAATGGGGTGTCTTTGCACTAAATGGAACACAACATTAGTTCGCTTAGGGACAAGAGTCGCATGATCACTACTAGACTTGTTCAAACAGATGGGGATATTTTTCTTTCATTTCATCTTCCGCTTCCCACGTGGATTCCTCAACTTGTTGATTTCGCCATAGTACTTTAACCGAGGTAATTTCCTTATTTCTCAATTTACGGACTTGCCTATCAAGAATAGCAACCGAAATTTCTTCACACGATAACTCTTCAGTAACCTTGATATCCTCAACTAGCACGATGGTGGATGAATCTCCAACAAATTTATTTAACATAGCCACATGGTACACCAGGTGCACTAAGGACATTTCAGGGGGCAATTCTAGCCTATAAGCCACTCGTCCTATCCTTTGGTTGATCCGATAAGGCCCGACATATCTAGGACTCAGCTTCCCTTTCTTCCCAAATCGCATGACTCCCTTCATTAGTGACACTCTCAAGAACACCCAATCATCCACTTGGAACTCCAATTCTCTTGGAAGAACGTCCGCATAGGATTTCTGGCGACTCTGAGTAGTCTTCATCCTCTCTTGGATGACCTTTAACTTTTTCCATTGCCTGGTGGACGAGATCTGGCCCTATAAATTCTGCTTCATCTACTTCGAACTGTCCGATCGGAGACCTACTATCTCCTCCCGTACAATGCTTCAAATTGGGCTATTTAAATGCTAGCATGAAAGCTGTTATTGTAAGCAAATTCTATAAGAGAAAAGTGATCATCCCAATTACCTTTGAAATCCAAGACACATGCCCGCAACATATCTTCAACCGTCTGAATAGTCCGCTCCACTTGTCCATCAGTCAGGGGATGGAAAGATGTGTTGAGTTTCACTTGAGTACCCAAACCTTGATGAAATGTCTTCCAAAAAATTGATGTGAACTGGGCCCCTCGATCTGAGATAATAGAAAATGGAGAGCCATGAAGCCTTACTATTTCCTTAATATACGACTGAGCATACTGTTCTACAGTATCGAAGGACTTGACTGGCAAGAAATGAGTTGATATGGTGAGTCAATCCAATATTACCCAAATTGAGTCGAACTTGCGCTGAGTAGAGGTACTCCTACCATGAAATCCGTGTTGATCATCTCCCATTTCCACATTGGTATTTCCATAAGCTGGGGTAACCCACGGGGCCGCTGATTCTCAGCTTTTACTTTTAGCAATTTGGACATTTAGATACAAAGTCTGCCACACCCTTCTTCATACCATTCCGCCAATAAATGTCCTTAAGATCATGATACATTTTTGTAGAACCTGGCGCACAAAATACCTGGAATTATGAGCCTCCGCCATTATCCTCTCCCGAAGATTATCCACATCTGGAGCATATCGCCTACCTTGACACCGCAACACACCATCATTACATCCAAGTGAAAATGCCGAAGTCTTGTTATTCAGAACCGCTTCCTTCATCTGTGCCGATACTGGATCAATGAACTGCTTTTCCTTGATTTCCGTTACAAGTGACGATTCTACTCTATTATGCACCACAACTTTCTCCTCATCTGGGGTCAAAATACAAACCCCAAGATTGGCTAATTGATAAACCTCCCAAGATAAGGACCTCGGATCCACTCCCAGATGAGCCAAACTACCCATAGACTTTGGACTGAGAGCATCAGCCACCACACCCGCCTTTCCTAGATGGTAGAAAATGTTCATATCATAGTCTTTGAGAAATTCTAACCACTGTCGTTACCTTAAATTTAACTCCTTCTGTGTGATGACCCGACGAGTCATCTCATGTATTTCCGCTCCATTTTCTCCGTTTTATGCTTCTACATATTTCATCGTATGTGTTGGGTGAATTTGAAGTAATTCTGATAGAGTTTGGTTGGAAGTTAGACAGTTAGTCTCTACAGGGAAAGATTAGTTTGAAATAGTCGACCAGAAGTTGACTTGTGAGTTAGAGGGCTCGGAATGGATTTCTGATGTCTCGGTTAGTTTTGGGGGATGATTTAAGGTATAGGAGAGCAATCAGAAGTAATTTTGGAGGCTCGGTGTAGAATAAAGCTTGAATTGGCTATGTTTGAATTTTGGCGAATTCCATTTGATAGGTGAGATATTGATCCGAGGTTTGGAATGGAATTCCGAGAGTTGTAGAAGCTTCGTTGGGCGATTTGGGATGTGTGTGTAAAATTTCAATAAAATCGGAGGTGTTCAGGTCGAGGTTTTGATCGAATGTGAGTTTTGAAGAATTTGGTAAACTTAGGCTTTGCTTTGGTGAAAATTGAGGATTTTGGTGTTAATGATAGTGTTTTGGTGATTCGAGCAAGTTTGGATAGGGTAAAAGATCATGTCTGTGCTTTTGGTTGAGGTCCCGGGGGCCTTAGCGTGAATTCAGGTGGTTAAACGGAGATTTTGGAGTTTATTACATGAATTAAGTTTGATGGTTCTGTCATTTCCGCATCTGCGGAAAAAGGGACTGAATAGGTGGTTCGCAGATGCGGTTAGGTGGTCGCAAAAGCGGTCCTTTGAGGCCTGGGCAATTTCCTCAGAAGCAGAGGAGTTCTGCAAAAGTGGAGATCGCATATGCGATTCTGGACCCGCAGAAGCGGTCTGAGCATTTTGGGAGAAACCGCAAAAGCGGTTGGGCACCGCAAAAGTGGTGACTGCATGAGCGGTATTGTGAGCGCAAAAGCGAAAAGACCTAGAGATATTTAAAATAAGTCTTCTTCGCAAATTTTGAAAGAACAAACATTTTGGACTTTGAACTAAGAGGGTTTTGAGCAATTTTTGAAGAGGGTTTAAAGGGCTATCATCAGGTATGGACTCTTGGAATTAAATTATGATATTATCGTGTATAAACATGGATTAACAGTGAAAACCCAAGGAATTAAAGGTTAAAATGGAGGTTAGCGTTTGAAACTTAACAGAGCTTAATTTGATGATTTGAGGGGTCAAATGGACTCCGATTTTTGTGAACTTGATATGTATAGACTCGTTGAGAGATAAAGATTGTATTAAAGTAAAAATTTTGGGATTTCGATAAAGGATCCTTGGGCTCGGGTTTTTCAAATTTCGTAGTTTTCGATATTTTTCGAGTCTTATCAATTGGGTTATATTCACTTAGCCTATTGTAATGTATTAGTTGTGGTTTTGGCCAAATTCGATGCGTGAGAAGGTCGATTCGAGAGGCAAGGGCATTGCTAGCTAGTATTCGGCCGGCTAGAGTTGAGTAATGGATGTAGATGCTGCTCTGAGGGTTTGAAACCCCAGACTTTCACATCGTAACACTATATTGAGGTGTGACACGCATTTCACGATGAGTGCGGGGTCGTTTACTGTTGGGGATTGAGACTTAGTCCATCCCGAGTGTTGATTTCCACTATATTGGCGATTGAGACGCATACCTTATCATTGTGAATTAGGCTTATTGCCGTGTTTGGGGCCTTGTGCCGACCTATAGAATTCTTAGGGGATCCTTATATGTTTTCCTCACTTGAATGCATAATATATACTCTCAGTCATGTTTTTCAACTGTTAAAAACAATATAATAACTGTATTTTATACATGAACACAATAGGCTAAGATCCCTATAGTATGTCACGGTCGATTGGCTGTGGACTTATTTGACTGAGATGGGTCGGGGACCCAGTGGTGAGGATGTTCCCTTGATATAGATCGATCGAGCTACATGCCGTAGCAATTATATATATTGATTTGAGGCCGAGAGCCTGTTTTATGCCAATACGTGGCTGATATTGCACTTGGACTGTAGGAACCCCTTCGGAGTCTGTACACACCCCCAGTGAGCGTCCTCGACGTTAAATACATGGAGCCGGCTGCATGCTGCAGCGGGTACTAGTGTGTAGAAATATATGTGTTACATTCTTTCATGCATTATTTCTTATCTGCGGTACTTATTGTATACTGTTTCCACTATTTTGGATGTGAACTGCTAGATATAGAGTACTTTGTGCATTTCCGGTGTTTTCTTATTTTCAGAGTGTAGTTATGTCTATTACTCACTGGGTCGGAGTACTCACTTTACTCCCTGCACCTTGTGTGCAGATCCAGGGCAGTCTCAGGCTGAGTAGATCCAGCTAATCCAGAGTTCTTATATTCGGGAGCATTTGAGGTAGCTGTAGGGCGTTCACAGCCGATGATTCTCCCCTCTATCCCTATCCTTTTATTTCTGCATTTTCAGTTTTAAACAGACATTTAGTAGGATGTTACTCTATATCTAGAGGCTCATGATCGTGACACTGGGTCCTAGTTGGGTTGTATTGGTATTTTGTTAGATTTTTCACACTATTATCAGTATTTCTGACTTTTGACTTAAATGGCTTATCTGTGCCTGTTTAATAAATTGGGGTTATTATTATAAATAGTCGGACAGACCTAGTAGTGTGTTGGGCGCCATCACGACCGGGTTGGTGTCCTAGAACTAAATTCTTATTGTGCGACTTTATTGATCCGAGAACTAAATTATGTTATTCAATTCACTCGCAGATGGTGTGAACCCATGCTACCAGATGTGGTAAACGACCACCTGTACCACCTACTGAGGCCACGAGAGGTCGTGGATGTGGTCGTGGTCGAGGTAGTGGTCAAGGCAAAGCCGAAGGGGTAGCACTTGTTGACCTACCAGTTGCCCCGGCTCAGGAGCAGGCTCCAGCTGTAGAGAATCCAGCAGCACCTCTTCAGGCACCAGTTGTGCCTATTATGATTTCGGGTCTTCAGGAGGCCCTAGCTTAGATTTTATCAGTTTGCACTAGCTTGGCTCTGGCCGTTTCAGCCACTACTGCAACATCTACTTTGCAGGTGGGGGGAGGCAATCAGACCCCCGCTGCTCGCACGCCTGAGCAGGGAGTGCATGGTTTGCAGACACCAGAGGCACCACCAGTTCAGCAGGTTGCCCCAGTTAAGGATGATGTAATTCCAGTTACGCTAGATGATGAGCAGCGTCGTCTTGAGAGGTTCAGTAGGCTCTCACCTACTTTCAGTGGTGTTCTGGGCGAGGATGCCCAGGGATTTGTCGACAAGTGTCGACGTGTGCTACGGACTGCAGGGATCTTGGAGTCGAGCGGGGTATCATTTACTACTTTTCAGTTCTCAGGAGTAGCTTTACTTGGTGGGAGGCATATGAGCGGCGTAGGCCGGTATGTGCAGCGCCTTTGTCCTCGAAGGAGTTATCCACTCTCTTTCTCGAGAAGTGGGTACCGTATTCTCAGATGGAGGAGCTATGGAGACAATTTGAGTTGCTTCATCAGGGAGATATGACTATGTCACAGTATGAGGTGAGGTTTTCAGAGTTGGCTCGGTATGCTCCATGGATGGTCCCGACTGATCGGGAGAGGATTAGGAGGTTTTTGGACGGATTATCTATCCTGTCCGTATTCTAATGACCCGAGAGAGGATTATGAGTCATACCTTTGAGGATGCAGTGGATATTGCTCGCGATATTGAGATGGCTTGCCGTCAGGAGAGAAAGGAGAGGGAGGCCAAGAGGCCTCGAGGATCAGGTAGCTTCAGTGGTGCTCCGTCTAGGGATTGTTGTTCAGAAAGTATGCTAAAATGAGGGATTAGGGTGTTTTATTAAAAGGGGTCAGGTTTAAAATGTAGAAAAATAGGAGCCCGAGTCAGGTTTGCAGTCGCACTTTGCGATCAGAGAGTGGAAATGCGGTCCGCAGAATGGACCGCAAAAGTGCTAAAAACTCTAAATATCTCTGCTTGATTTTGCGACGGAAATACGGTCCGCATACCCGTTCTGCAATCGCATAATGCACCGCAGAACTGACATTCATAAAATCATCAGAGAAATAATGTGACAACTATGTGGTCCGCATATTGATTATGCTATCACATAATTTACAGTATCTTCAACCTCAATTCTAAAACTCTGACTAACTCTGTGGCAGAAATGCGGTTCACATACTTTATTTGCAACTGCATTCTAGACCGCAAAATGGCACTTTTCTGAAAAGCTTTGGTTCTTGATTTTTTAATGCAAAATCAGTAAAAAGGGTCTAAACCGCATTCCCAAAACATATTCGGGACTTAATTCTATGAGCTACTAGATTTTGTGCACAATTTTCACGGGGCCTTACCACAAACTTGCAGTGATGTTGAATGAAAGTATAAATTTGTTAGGAAGTTGTTTTAGTCTGTTGATTGTTTAAAGGGTTACATCACATATGTTGATGTTTTGACATTGCATTTTATTTAAAATAAAAATTGTGAAGTGTATTTTCAAATATATATGGCACTTTGAACCTTTTCGCATGAGCCTATTTCCGCTACTTAATTATTCTGAATATTTTTAACTAATATCTATTTGATATTTTATAAGTAGTAAATTAGATTTGTTTCCTAAGTAGCACCCTCCCAAAGGGGTTGCTACAAGTTTTGGTATCAGAGCCTAGGTTTATGATTCTAAATTTTTGTTGTTGTTGTGATCGTACCTAGTAATTGTTGTTATTCCCTTTCGTGTTACATCAGAGATTATAAATGTTTGCATACTTGTGTAATTTAATTCGTTGTATTGCTTATGTATATGCATCATGTACATGTCCCTAATGCAGTGTGATCTTATCTTTTAAAGGAATTCTAATATGGCCTCCTCTTCGAATATAGCTAGTGAATCCGTTGACGAAAGTCAAGACCATTATAATGCTCCACCTTATCTTCGGGGAGGAGGTTAGGAACCCTTTCCTGACCTAAAATCATCCTTGTGTTAGTAAAAATGAGGTGGGCAGTAATCCAAGAGCAACGGGTCATAATACTCCATCTATGACTCCTCCATTTCAGTAGATCGCTGAGTTCTTTCAACACTTGGCTGGGACAATATCGGAACCTAGTGAAATTAATTTTGAGAATATGAGAAAAATGGGTGGAGATGAATTTGAAGGCACTATTGATCCCACGGTAGCTGAACAATGGCTCGAACGCATGGAGAGGGTCTTTGAACAACTAGAGTGTACTAACACTGCCAAATTTAAGTATGATATCTCTTTTTTACAAAAGATGCCTATGATTGGTGGGTAAGTGCGCCAAATGCAAAAGCGAAACCTCCAATGCTGACATGGAATAACTTTCTGAAATCATTTCGTGAAAAATATGTCCCCCCTGTCTATTGGGATGCTAAAAATAAAGAGCTTTTGAATTTAAGACAAGGGAGTATGTCAATTGCAGAGTATAAATAAAACTTTCTCAGGATTTCTCGCAATGTTGGAGGTATTATTGATGGTGAAAGAGACAAGTGCAGAAGATTTGAAGAAGGTTTGAATGGTTACATTAGAAAATCTGTGAAAATCTTACAACTTGAGAATTTTTCCAAGCTAATTTCAGCTGCACTTACTAGGGAAAGAATTGACAAGGAAGAAGCTAGTAGGAGAGAAAATAGGTTTAGGAAGAGTAATTCATATTATGGCGGTCCATCCAAGAAGAGAAAGTTTGACTATTCCAAGACTGAAAGTGCACATAAATCATCACATCATAAGCAAAATAAGTTAAATTTTTCTACTGCCAGTACTCTAATTTATGGCCAAGGAAAAACTCATACACCTACTTATGCACATTGCGGGAAGAATCATTATGGTGCATGTAGACGAGCTTCTGGTGCATGTTTTAATTTTGGAAGTATGGATCATAAAGTGAAGGATTGTCCTAATCCTAATCCTATTTCTTATACACATACAGAAGGCTCATTTTCACTACTCATTCTCAAGCTAATAGCAGTGCTAGACCTCAAAATATGCAACAGTGGGTTCAAGTGGAGCCAGTCAGGCTAGTGGATCGAGAGCTACTGCACGAGTTTATGCTATGAGACAGAAGAATGACCAGGATGTGGTTGTTGGTAAATTTCACTTATTTGGCATATCTATTGTTACATTATTTGATATTGGATCTTCACACTCTTATGTTTGCTCATCACTTACATTTCTTGATAATGTTAAATCTGTTAGACTTGACTTTGATGTGCTAGTTAAGAGTCCATTAGGTCATCAGGTGGTTGGCAAGGAAGATGATTTGTCAAGGTTGTGATTGCCTATCTTGCTCATATAGTCGATACACGAATAGGGAAACCAAGTCTTAATGACATACCAACCGTGTGCAACTTTACTGATGATCTTCCTGGGTTGCCTCCAGAGATGGAGATTGAATTTCCTATAGATCATGTCCCCGGAACTACTCCTATTTCTATCTCTCCTTATAGAATGGCTCCAGCAGAATTAAAAGAGTTGAAGGCTCAATTGTAGGAACTTCTTGAGAAAGGTTTTATCCATCACAGTATTTCGCCTTGGGGAGCTCCTGTTTTATTTGTGAAAAAGAAAGATGGCACTCTTAGGCTTTGCATTGATTACCGACGGCTGAACAAGGTAACAATCAAGAACAAATACGTACTACTTAGAATCGATGACTTATTTGACCAATTGAAAAGTGACAACTTATTCTCAAAAATTGACTTGAGGTCTGGATATCACCAATTGTGCGTGAGGGAGCAAGATGTTCCTAAAACTGCTTTTAGGACCAGGTATGGCCATTATGAATTTTTGGTAATGCCATTTGGTTCGACAAATGCTCCTGCTCTATTTATGGATCTAATGAACCGTATATTCAAATCATCAATTTGTTGTGGTGTTTATTGATGATATTTTAGTCTATTCCAAGGACAGAGAAGATCATGATAAGCATATCCGAATTGTCATGCAAATTCTGAAAGAGCGGCAACTTTACACTAAGCTTTCCAAATGTGAATTTTGGATGATTGAAGTGACTTTTTTAGGTCATAGTGTATCATCTGAAGGTTGGTCCTAGTAAGATTCAATCTATCATTGATTGGAAACTCTCTAAAACTCCAACTGAAATAAGAAGTTTCTTGGGTTTAGCAGGATACTATATGAGGTTTGTGAAGGGCTTTTCTATTATAGCTTCTCCTTTGACCAAAATTTTGGGGAAAGATACCAAATTGGTATGGGATGACAAGTGTCAAGAGAGCTTTGAAAAGCTCAAATCCTTGTTGACACAAGCTCCAATACTTTCTTTGCCAGCTGAAGGGAAAGATTATGTGGTATTTAGTGATGCATCTCACTGTGGCTTGGGTTGTGTTTTGATGCAAGAAGGGAAAGTAATTGCCTATGCGTCTCGAAAGTTGACATCACATGAGTTAAATTATCCCATTCATGATCTTGAACTTGCAGCCATTACTTTTGCCTTAAAAATTTGGAGGCATTATTTGTATGGAGAGAAGTGTCACATATTTACTGATCACAAGAGTTTAAAGTACTTGTGTTCAACTTGAGACTACGTAGATGGCTTGAACTCATCAAAGATTATTATTGCACGATTTATTATCATCCTGGTAAAGCCAATGTGGTTGTAGATGCATTGAGTGGCAATTCCCATGCAAGTTTAACTCTAAGTCCTTTGCCTTTACTTCTTGAATTAACAGCCATGAGTGTTTTCCTTTCATTTAATTCTATTGGTGCTATCATTGCTAATTTACAAGTCAAGTCAGTATTATTTGAGCAGGTCCATGAAGCGTAGAAGTTAGATGAGAAACTTGTGAAACGGGTTGAAGAAGTCCAAAATGGAAGAGAATCGGATTTTTTATTAAAGAAAGATGGTACCTTATTTTATAAAAAATAGGGTGTGTGTTCCTAATGATGATGAATTGAGGAAGGATATCTTAAAGCACATAGTTCACCTTATGCAATGCATCCTGGAGGTACTAAAATGTATCAGACCATCAAGGAGCACTACTGGTTGAGTGATATGAAGAAAGACATTGCAGATTTTATTTCTAAATGCTTGGTATATCAACAAATAAAAGTTGGACATCAAGTCTCGGCTGGTTTACTGCAACCCTTGTCAATACCTGAATGGAAATGGAAAAGGTAATGATTGACTTTGTTTCTGGACTTCCACACACTCAAAGAAATCATGATGCAATTTGGGCCATTGTAGATAGACTAACTAAGAGTGCTCATTTCTTGGCAATCAGAATGGACTACTCACTGGAGCGTTTGGCAGAATTACACGTTAATGAGATTGTGAAGCTGCATGGAATCCTTTTCTATTGTGTCTAACAGAGATCCAAGGTTTTCATCCAGATTTTGGTCTAGCTTGCAAGAAGCGTTGGGTTCCAGGTTGAATTTTAGTACCACTTTCCATCCATAAACAGACGGTCAGTCTAAGAGGGTAATGCAAATTTGGAGGATATGCTTCGAGCCTGCATTATCGAGTTTAAGGGTAGTTAGGACATACACTTAGCCCTGATAGAATTTTCTTACAATAATAGCTACCAATCAAGTGTAGACATGCCTCCTTATGAAGCTTTATATGGGAGAAAATGTAAAACGCCTCTTTGTTGGAATGAGGTTGGTGAAAGAAATTTGGTGGGTCCGAAAATTATGCAACAAACTGAAGATAAGGTGAAAATCATCAAGGATCATTTGAAAATTTCTTCAGATAGAGAAAAGTCCTATGTTGATCTTAAAAGGCGTGAAATTGAGCATCAAGTGGGCGATAAGGTATTATTAAAAGTGTCTCCATGGAAGAAGATTTTGAGATTTGGCTAAAAGGGTAAACTTAGTCCTCGATTTATTGGACCTTATGAAATACTTTAGGGAATTGGTCTAGTTGCATATAAGCTAGATTTTCCACCTGAATTAGGAAAGATCCACAATGTTTTTCATGTTTCTATGCTTCAATGATACCGCTCAGATCCATCTGATGTTCTTCCTATTGAGTCTATTGAGATTAATCCTGATTTGACTTATGAAGAAGAGCCAATCCAAATCTTAGCTCCTGAGATAAAAGAGCTTAGAAGTAAGAGAATCTGCTTGGCTAAGGTTCTTTGGAAAAATCATTCAGGCGAGAAGCTACCTAGGAGCAAGAAGAGGATATGCGAGTTTAATATCCACATTTGCTTCGGAACTAACACAAGGTAAATTTCGGGATAAAATTTATTTAAGGGGGAGAGAGTTGTAAAACCTTAAAATTTTAATTATATTTGCATTCTTGATTGAGAATTTTTATAATGAGAAGATATTTTACTTTGCACTTCCTAAACGTGAAATTTCAATATATGAAAATTTCTTACTTTGTGTTAATATTGACAAACATGCTCCATGGTGTTGCTATGTGTAATACTTAATATTATTTTGATGAATTGCTATTAAATAAGTTATATAATTAAGTTTTTGGTCTTCCAACCTTATGTATTTATTTGAAGATATTAGTAAGTTAGTCAGCCAAATTTTTTCATACTTATCCAAAGTATATATATCTTTAGAAGACTTGCCTTTCTATATTCTTGCAAGACATAAAATAAAATCATATATCCTCTATCCTTCTTAGCCTTTGAAGATTTCATGAAAACACCATAAAATTGTACTAAATCAACCATCAAAATTCATTTTTGGTGAAGATTAAGTTGCTTCTCTCTTTTATGGTAAGTTTCTAAACTCTTTTTTTGCACTAGACAGATATTAGTATTTTCTACATATCGTTTTGTACAAAGCTCTGATTTAAGTGATCTAGAACTTTCTGGAAAGGTATTTCATAGGTCTATAATTCTTATGAAGGAACTGAAATATAGTTTTACTTTTATATACCTAAAAAGGGATAAAAAATTACAGGGCAGGTGCTGCCCAGATTTTCAGTTTTCGAAATACTCCATGTGCTACTGTTAGTAATTTTACCATAACTTCTGTAAAAAGTAGATATTAGGGTGATTCAAGATGTTCTGAAATGCTAAGACATAGATCTATAACTTTTGTGAAGACTATACAGTCTAGTTTGTTCGTTTAGATAGTCAAAACTGAGCCACAATACGAAATAGTGATACTGTCCAGAATTTCTATTTCAAACATTTTTGGGTAACTTTAACCAGTATCATGTTTAGTTTAACATGTTAAACCACTGAACTTATTTAGATATTTGATTATGAATTTAAGGTATATAAACCCTTAAAAATCAAAGGGGAAATGTTTGAGGAGTGGACGAATTTGGTTTGTATACGGCGTAGTTGATTCGAACGTCCCCAAGTTATGATTGAACTGTTTTGTGGTAAAACACCAAGGTTTGTGTATAAAATTTATACTCTTTTTTCTTGCTGGAATATTTTGAAATAACCTAATATTTATTTTTCTTGTCTTCAATTTATATTGTTATATTCGTATTATATCAAGTATTGTCATAATTGCTAAATCGCCCATTTGTACGGATTATTTGATCATTTCATTCTTGTTGGGACTATGTCCTTCTTGTGGCAGTGACTTTGTCACTCCTCTTGGTATACCTTTTGATTTGGATCTTTTACCATCTTGACTTTAGATTTATAGTTCGTCTTAAATTATGAAACTTGTCTGCGTTAAGTGCGAACTAGGAAGCCATTTTTAATATGGTTCTTGATTCTCTTGACTATTGAGTTTTGACCCTACTCGATTTGGGGCTTCGGTCCTCTTGATATTTGAGTATGCTTAGTGTGATGGCATGACGTACATATTGGACGGGAAAAAATGGATATTTGGTAAACTCTCTTGGATTGATAGTACGCTTTCTCGACTCTTGGACATTGTTATTGATATTTGGAAACACTTCAAAGTTTGATATTTGATATATTTAATATATTTATTCACTTATTTTAAATTACATTAAATTGATCTAATTATGACAGAAAAGGGGAATTGGAGAATTTAGTGACTCCAAGCCTAAAGTTTATACGCCACTAAGCTTTATGATAGTTGTTTTCTATCGTAGGTAATGTACATGATGAAATCTAAAGACAACCATTATGAAGTAGTCTTTTGGGATCACGTATGGAGATGACATTTACATATGTACATTGGTTTTGCATAGTTTAGGGACATGTACATGATATATATATATATATATATATATATATATATATATATATATATATATATATATATATATATATATATTTATGTGTGTGTGTGTGTGTTATTTGGAGGTGAAAAGGACTTTGGATTTTAAGACCAAAATCTTGTAACTTAAATTTGGTAACTTGTTTTGTTGTTTTAGAGTGTGTTAATAACTCAAGTTTTGTAATGTGCTGAATTTACACTTTGTCTTGTAAGTACGTATAACACAAACTTGCAGTGATAATGAATGAAAGTATAAATTTGTTAGGAAGTTGCTTAAATCTGTTGATTGTTCAAGGAGGGTTATATCACATATGTTGATGTTTTGCCATTGTATTTCATTTAAAATAAAAATTATGAAGTGTGATATATATATATATATATATATAAATACACACAATAACAACAACAACCCAGTAAAATCCCGCAAGTGGGTTATGAAGAGGGCAGTGTGTACGCAGAACTTGCCCTTACCCCAAAGAGGGAGAGGTTGTTTCCGAAAGACCGTCGGCTCAAGATAATAAAGAGACAAAAGAAAAATACGAAAGAATAGAGTATTAGATTCACCATGGAAATTATATATGTGCTTTGAACCTTTTTCGCATGGGCCTATTTCTGCTACTTAATTATTTTGAATATTTTTTAACTAATATCTATTTGATATTTTATAAGTAGTAAATTGGATTTGTTTCCTAAGTAGCACTCTCCCAAAAGGGTTGCTACATTTCTGGTTCGACCATACTTAGAGTTTTATGTTGGCTTTGAAGCTGAGCAATAGTAACATGTTGAGCCTATAGCATTTCGAATATTACCTGATGACTAACTCCTCCATCTCCTTTATCCTGTATTCCTTGGCCACTAGATCGGGCTTCCCTATATATACTTCCTTCGGGATCTGCATCTAAGCCCTCATTAGCAATGTGTGAACTAATGTTGACCGGTTCTACAATTATCCTTTCTCAGGGTTAATCAGTGGTACACTGGCTCCTGGTGCAACTACATTGTTGTTTCCCCGTGAAATCCAAGACTATCATCACCATGTACGGATGTGTTTTATGAGTTTGACATGTTTTAACTCGAGAATAAAAATTCTTGACAAGAACAAGTGTGAAAATAATGTGTGTTATCGGAATTAGTACTGAAATAATCACTATTATCTTTAGCCCCACGGTGGGCGCCAAACTGTTTATCCTAAAATCTGAGTAATAATTAAATTTGTATTGAGGTCTTAAAGATATATGATTTAGTTCAATATTAAATAATAATTAAGGAATCAAACGTATAAATTAGAGAAATAAGTTGAATCAAACCAGTGTGCAATCCAGTCTTGACCTCGAGCTAAGGTGGCCTTGAGGTAGGTCAATAAGCATAATAAAGTAAGAACAATAAAGTTAAAGGACAATTTGGACGAGTAATGAGCAAGAAAATAAAGAATGTATATTCCTTTGCCAATGCTTCATGGTCTTTGTAAATGATTGGGGTCCCCTTTATATGGTAGGGGAATTCTCAATAAAGTACAATTCTAATTGTAACAGGGAATCTTATTATACAACTGCCTAACCGCCTTGTACAAATCCATTCCGGAATTTATACCATAATGCCAGGGCCACTGCGGGAATCTTGCTCTTTCAGTTATGGGACCATAACAGTATTATCTTGAGGTCGGTCATACTTGGCATCGGTGTTCATCGAGCACTTTCGATCTTCGAAGCTTGTACTTTGCCATCGGGCTCGCGCCTGGTCTATTTGGATCTCGCTCTTGAAGTGACTCTCGAGCCCACGAAATCGGATAGCTCCGATTTCTACCGTATACAATTTTATTGTGTGCCTCACACGTCTAACATTAGTTGTGTGACACTCCTTTCGCCTCATAAATTTGTAAACCCAAATCATACATTTTTGGGTCCACAAAATTACGATACAAAAGACCTTATACAACTAGTCTTGATTGCACGAGTCACAAAATAAAAGGTTTCGATCTCAGCAGAGATCGTTCACTCTTTTATGTACTCCATTAGTTTACTTAAAGAACAACATTGCATCAGCGGCAAGTGGAGAGACAATTGTGCAAGTTGAAGTTCCATTAATTAATTATGCATAAAAAATAGATTCAACCTATGTGCAAACTTGGATACTCGATCTTAGTGTACATGTATGTGGACACTACATGTAATAAATAAGTAAAATAAAGGAAACTAAGCCTTGTGCAACTGGTGTATGCTATTTGCTGATGACATAATCTTGATAGATGAGACAAGAGATGGTGTTAACGAGAGGCTTGAGGTATGGAGACAGACTCTCGAATCTAAGGGTTTAAAACTAAGCAAGTCTAAGACAGAATACCTGGAGAGCAAGTTTAGCGTCGAGCCGAGCGAAATAGGCGGGGACGTGAAGAGTGAATCTCAGGCCATAACAAGAGGGACAGTTTCAGATATCTTCGATCGGTGATTCAGGGGGACGGAGAGATAGATGGTGATGTCAATCACCGCATAGGGGCGGGGTGGTCGAAGTGGAGGCTTGTATCATGAGTCTTGTGTGATAAGAAAGTGCCACAGAAACTCAAAGGGAAGTTTTATAGAGCTGTGGTTAGACCTGCCATGTTGTATGGGACGGAGTGCTGGCCGGTGAAGAACTGTCATGTTCAAAGGATGAAGGTTGCGGAGATGAGGATGCGTAGGTGGATGTGCGGGTTCACAAGTTTAGATAAAATTAGGAATGAAGTTATTCGGGAGAAGGTGGGGGTGGCCCCAGTGGATGAGAATATGCGAGAAGTGAGGCTTAGGTGGTTCGGGCATGTGCGGAGGAGAGAAGCCCTGATGCCCCGGTGAGGAGTTATGAGCGGCTAGAGGTGGTCGATGTGAGACGAGGCAGAGGGAGGCCTAAGAGGTACTGGGGAGAGGTAATTAGGCAGGACATGGCTAGTATGCGGATTTCTTAGGACATGACCCTTGATAGGAAAATCTGGAGTCTAGTATCAGGGTTGTAGAATAGGGGCTTCTGGATTTTTCGTACTCATTTTCCGGGGTTAGCTGGGGCTTGGTAGGGCTCTCCATAGATGCTTTGTGTATTGGTTTGTGTCCTCATATGGTAGTTACTGATGATATTATTGCATGCCATTTTATTTATGTTACTTATGGTACTTATGTTTAGATAATTATTTATGCGATTTTTGGTGGAGTTACTAATGTTGTTTTTGTTTTTGTTTTCCTTCCCTTCCATGCGCCGAGGGTTGATTGGAAACAGCCTCTCTACTCCCTCGGGTAGGGGTAAGGCATGTCTACATATTACCCTCCCCAGACCCCCCATTGTGGGAATATACTGGGTTGTTGGTGTTGTAAGCTTCTGCAACTGCTAAAAACAGGGGCGGATTTATCTTAGCACAAGCGGTGTCACGTGACACCGCTTCTTCAAATATTTTTACTAATTATTTGTATATAATTCAAATGAAGAACCGAAAAACAGATAAAAATAAATAGAGTGACACTACTTGGCACAAAAAGCTTTGTAGCCTAAACGGTTAGAGGCTGAGGAATCGTATGTGAGGGCGTGCGTTCGAACATTCCTAGGCTCATTTTATGTTTTAATACTTTCATGTCTCATTTAAAAAGTATCCTAAGCGGATGACATTGCTGCTTCTGTTGTATTTTTTTATTGGTATTTTTAAAAATATAATATTATATTTATTTATTTATTTAATTATATCTAATAATGACACCGATTACAAAAATTCCTAAGTATACCACTTAGAGGTGTTCAAAACCGATCCGAAACTGAAAACCGAACCGAACCGAAGCTTAATGGCTTAATGGTAACGGCTTAACGAACGGAGAACGGATTGAATTTTTTTTATTAACGGCTTAGCAGTTTGGGGGCGGATTATTCAATTTTCTTAACGGGTAATCCGTTAAGCCATTAAGAATATAAATATATATAATTTATTTTTACTTACATAATTATATATATGAAATATAAAAATAAAAAACCTTAAAATGAATAAGTATAAGTATATAAAACTATAATACAAATAAATTAGAAAAACAAAACCCCCCACCGTCACTTCTGTACTCTATAATCTATACAGATAGCAAATAAAAGTTATTTGGTGTGCTACGTCCTAGTTGGTGACCTCTTAAGAAGTTCATCAATATACTGATCAACAAATTGTCAAAGATATGAGCTTGATATTTCAGTATAGTGTGCGGACAGAATACATTTGAGCCCTTAGGTATTAAACCTATAAACCGCCCATTAACCGCCCGATAAGAGCTAACCCGATACCAATCCGCCCGATATCTTATCGGGTGGCTAACGGATGAATACATTTAAAAACCGATAAGCCAAACCGTTAAAGTAAAAAGCCGCCCAATCCGCCCAATGAACACCCCTAATACCACTAGCTAAAAGTATCGAGTGTCAATAAGTTCTCGATTTGTTTTGTCGTTAGAGCAACACTTCGACATCGAAACTTGAACAAACCAAAGTCCAAAAGTGTAAAAAGAAGGAAAATAAATCAGACATAAGATCTCACAGATACGTAGAGTGTTTATGAAATTGAGGTGCGTGATCCAATCCACTAAAACACAGGTCATTTTATAAATAGAGAGATTTTACACTTCTATTTAAGGTGAATGTCTTTAATTAGAGAGATTCTAGAGTCCTATTATTGGTAGCTAGATCATCCCACTCCCTATAAATAAAGGGGTCTTCTACCATTGTAATACATCCCTAACAATCTCTAAGTATCAATAAGAATACTTCTCTCTCTCTATTCTCTCTATTGCTCTTGTTCTTGCATTATTGTTCTTATCTTTATATTATTTCATAACACGTTATCAGCACGAGACTCTACCGTCTCAAGAACCATTCTCGAAAAATCTAAGGTATTTCCCTCTTCCTAATTTAATTTTCGATTATGTCTGACATTACGAAAAGAAAGTTCGTTGCCCTTGAAATTTCGGGCAAGAACTATATGACATAGGTGTTGGATGCTGAAATCCACTTAGATGCTATGGGTCTCGGAGACACCATTAAAGATAGAGAAAAAGCATCCACCCAAGACTGTGCGAAGGCCTTGATTTTCTTGCGCCATCACCTTGATGAAGGTTTGAAGATTGAATATCTCACCGTCAAGGATCCACTCATCTTGTGGAACGGCTTAAAGGAGAGATATGACAACCTGAAGTTGGTCACTCTGCCACAAGCACGATATGATTGGGCTCATCTGAGGCTCCAGGACTTTAAGTCCGTTTCTGAATATAATTCTGCAATGTTCAGAATTACTTCTAAATTGAAGCTATGTGGAGATAAAATCTCCGATTATGATATGCTTGAGAAAACGTTTACAACGTTTCATGCCTCCAATATGGTACTGCAACAACAGTATAGAGAGAAAGGCTTTACAAAGTACTCTGAAATGATTTCTCTTCTACTAGTGGCTGAGCGAAATAATGACCTGCTCATGAGAAATCACGAAAATCGACCCACTGGGTCTACACCACTGCCTGAAGCAGATAAGGTGCACTCTCATTATGCCAAACATGAAAAGGGCCATGGTCATGGTCGTAAACGGGGTCATAGCCAGGGACGTAGACAAGGAAGAAATTCCAATGAAGTCCGTCAACCCCCAAGGAGAGATAACCGCCGAAAGCAGAAACGGGGTCATGAAGATCCTAAGGCAAATGGTTCAGAAACTATATGTTATCGTTGCGGTGGGAAAGGGCACTGGTCAAAGACTTTCCGTATACCAAGACACTTGGTTGACCTTTATCAAGCATCTCGAAAGAGAAAAGGCCCTGAAACAAATTTTGTCTATGACGACAATTTCGACATCGCCCACCTGGATGTGGCAGACTTCTTTGAGCAACCCGAGGGGAAAATAGATCACCTAATCGGTGATGGGTCCGTGATGAAAGAAGATGGAGTTATTTGATTTTGTTCTACTTATTTGTATTAGTTAGTGAATAAACTAATAGTCATTAGTATTAGCTCGTATTAGTTAGTTCATGATGCAATGTTAGCAGTAGTTCTTTAAAATGTCTTCAATATGCTCAAATATCAATAATATTTTTATTTTCCAGTAGGGGCAATCGACTAGCCTGAAAAACTAGTCGATTATCTAATATTTTCGCATTAAAGCTGAAAAACAATTGATCGACAATCGATTGTCTATGTCTAACAATCGATTGTCGTTAGACAGTGTAATCTGGATTTTTTCAAAAATCATCCACAATCGATTGTCTATGTCTAACAATCGATTGTCGTTAGACAGTGTAATCTGGAATTTTTCAAAAATCATCCACAATCAATTGTCTATGTCTAACAATCGATTGTCGTTAGACAGTGTAATCTGGAATTTTTCAAAAATCATCCACAATCGATTGTCTATGTCTAACAATCGATTGTCGTTAGACAGTGTAATCTGGAATTTTTCAAAATAGTCAACAATCGATTGTCTATGCTTAACAATCGATTGTCTTAAGACAGTATGCTCTGGAATTTTTCGAAATAAGCCGACAATCGATTGTATACGTTTAACAATCGATTGTCTTAAGACAGTGTGATCTGAAGTTTTTCAAAATAGCAAATAATCGATTGTGTGTGTTTAACAATCGATTGTCAATGTTCAACAATCGATTGTTTGTGTTTAACAGTCGATTGTTTGAAGAAAAATGCTTAAACTGAAAATTTTCAAGCTGCATAGTAATCGATTATGGATAACATATCTGATTTTGTTAGTCAACTGTTAGCAGCAGATTTTGAAAATATTATGTGACACAAACGAATTGAACTTGTTTTTTCTTATGTTCGTGTATCTCTTTTGTATGTCAAACTATGGGATAGCAAATATGGATATCTCACAAAGCGAACTTGGATCAACGTCCAACTGTAAAAGTATTTGCCTAGTTGATTCATGTACTACACATACAATACTCAAAGAAAAGAAATATTACTCTCAACTAAATATGTGTAAGGCAAACGTTACTACGATCTCTGGAAGTAGTAAATTGATTGAAGGCTCCGGAAGAGCAATTGTAACTCTGCCCAAAGGCACGACGTTAATCATAGAGAATGCAATGTTCTCCTCCAAGTCTAAGAGAAACTTGTTGAGTTTTAAAGATGTACGCCGGAATGGCTATCATATTGAGACAATGGATGAAGATAATCTTGAATATCTCGTCATCACAAAGAATGTCTCCGGCCAAAAGAGGGTTATTGAGAAATTCCCGTCTTTATCTTGTGGCCTGTATTGGACAAAAATTAGTGCAATTGAGGCACATTCAACAGTAAACCAAAGGGTTACTGATTCCAATACCTTTGTACTTTGGCATGATCGATTGGGACACCCAGGATCGATCATGATGAGACGGATTATAGAAAGCTCATATGGGCATCCGTTAAAGAATTTCAAAATTCTTTCGAATAATGAATATCCTTGCACTTCGTGTTATCAAGGCAAGTTGATTATCAGGCCATCACCAACAAAGGTTGGGACTGAGTCACCCACGTTTCTGGAACGTATACAAGGGGACATTTGTGGACCTATTCACCCACCTAGTGGGTCGTTTTAGGTATTTCATGGTCTTGATAGACGCATCCTGTAGATGGTCTCATGTGTGCCTGTTGTCATCACGCAACCTTGCGTTTGCGAAATTAATGGCACAAATAGTTCGACTACGAGCACAATTTCCAGATAATCCAATCAAGTCCATTAGACTAGATAATGCTGCTGAGTTTACATCCCAAGCATTTAATGATTATTGCTTATCAATCGGGATAAAAGTTGAACATTCTGTAGCTCATGTTCACACTCAAAACGGTCTTGCAGAATCGTTAATTAAACGCCTGCAGTTGATTGCAAGGCCATTACTTATGAGAACGAGGCTGCCCACTTCGGTATGGGGTCACGCCATCTTACATGCAGCAATACTAATTCGTCTCAGACCGACGAATTACCACAAGTATTCCCCGTTGCAATTGGTTTTGGGTCATGAACCCAATATATCCCATTTAAGAATTTTTGGATGCGCAGTATATGTGCCTATAGCACCGCCATCCCGCACCAAAATGGGTCCGCAAAGAAGGTTAGGAATAAATGTTGGGTTTGAATCGCCCTCCATCATTCGCTACCTCGAAACATTGACAGGCGACGTATTTACTGCACGATTTGCAGACTGTCGATTCGATGAGACACTTTTCCCAAAATTAGGGGGAGAAGTTGGTGAAACCAAAAGGGAAATTTTGTGGAAAAATGCATCATTATCTCATCTTGGTCCACATACCTCTATTTGTGAAAGAGAGGTACAAAAGATTATCCATTTGCAAAGAATAGCAAATCAAATGCCTGACGCATTTACGGACTTGAAGAGGATAACGAAATCCCACATTCCCGCGGAAAATGTTCCAATCCGTATTGATGTCCCTGTTGGACAATCATCTAGTGTCATATCCAATGAGTCAAATGCATGCCTGAAGCGTGGCAGACCATTAGGTTCCAAAGATCGAAATCCTAGAAAGAGGAAAAAGAATGATCAAAATGACACCACGAAAGAATCAAACGATTTAACAAATTCTGAGATTCATGAAGAATCCATTGAGCCCGAGACTCTGGAAAATACGGAACTATCTCTAAATCCAATTAATATTGAGGCAAATATTAATCGAGTGGATATTTTGGTGGATAATGCCTTTGCTTATAATGTAGCATCTAGCATTATGCAAGAATGTGAGGATCTCGAACCTCAATCTGTTGAAGAATGTCGAAAAAGACAGGATTGGCCAAAGTGGCAAGAAGCAATTCAATCAGAATTGAATTCGCTGGCAAAACGTGAAGTTTTTGGCCCTATAGTTGAAACACCTAATGGTGTTAAGCCTGTCGGCTATAAATGGGTCTTTGTACGCAAAAGAAATGAGAAAAACGAGGTACAAAGATATAAGGCACGCCTTGTTGCACAAGGTTTTTCTCAAAGGCCTGGTGTCGATTATGAAGAGACATATTCGCCTGTAATGGATGCGATAACCTTTCGTTATCTCATAAGTTTTGCTGTCCATGAAAAGCTTGACATGCACTTAATGGATGTGGTTACTGCCTATCTTTATGGCTCACTTGATAATGAGATATACATGAAAATTCCCGATGGACTCAAGATGCCAAACGCGCATAATTCAAAATCTCGGGAAATGTTCTCAATTAAATTGCAAAGATCCTTGTATGGTCTAAAGCAATCTGGACGAATGTGGTATAATCGTCTTAGTGAGTACTTGTTAAAAGAAGGCTATATAAATGACGCCATTTGCCCGTGTGTTTTTATAAAGAAAACAACATCGGAATTTGTTGTACTTGCCGTATATGTCGATGACATAAACCTTATTGGAACCCCTATAGAACTCCAAAAGGCAATTGATTATCTAAAGGATGAATTCGAGATGAAAGATCTCGGAAAGACTAAACTATGTCTTGGTTTGCAAATTGAATATTTGGCAAACGGAATTTTTGTTCATCAATCTACCTATACAGAAAAGGTACTGAAACGGTTTTACATGGATGAAGCACATCCTTTAAGTACACCGATGGTTGTTCGATCACTTGATGTGAACAAAGATCCATTCCGACCACAAGAAAGGAATGAAGAGTTACTTGGTCCTAAAGTACCATATCTTAGCGCAATTGGCGCACTAATGTATCTTGCAAATACTACAAGACCTGACATATCCTTTTCAGTTAATGTCTTAGCAAGATTTAGCTCGGCTCCTACGAGGAGACATTGGAATGGGATCAAACACATATTGCGATACCTAAAGGGAACTACCGATATGGGCTTATTTTATGGCAAGAATTGCAGCCCGGATCTTGTTGGTTATGCTGATGCTGGATATTTGTCCGACCCACACAAGGCTCGATCTCAAACAGGTTATGTGTTTACCTGTGGAGAAACCGCCATATCTTGGCGATCGACTAAGCAATCAATTGTGGCTACTTCATCTAATCATGCCGAGATAATTGCTATTCATGAAGCAAGTCGGGAGTGTGTGTGGTTGAGGTCTATAATACATCATATCCAAGACAAATGTGGTTTGAAGTGTGATAAACTACCCACAACTTTGTATGAAGACAATGCAGCATGCATAGCTCAATTGAAGGGAGGATTCATAAAAGGAGATAGAACGAAGCATATTTCACCAAAGTTATTCTTCACACATGATCTTCAAAAGAATGGTGATATCAATGTTCAACAGATTCGTTCAAGCGACAATATGGCTGATTTGTTCACAAAATCTCTACCAAAGTCAACCTTCAAGAAGCTAGTTCACAAGATCGGGATGCGAAGACTTAAGGACATAAATTGATGTTCTTATCAGGGGGAGTTAATGCGCGTTGCACTCTTTTTCCCTTACAAGGTTTTGTCCACCGGGTTTTCCTTGCGAGGTTTTTAACGAGGCAACCAATAGGCGCATATTCAAATATGTGTACTCTTTTTCCTTACTTTAATTTTTCCCATTGGGTTTTGTTTTAAGGTTTTAACGAGGCACATCATTGAATAGACATTCAAGGGGGAATGTTATAAATAGAGAGATTTTATACTTCTATTTAAGGTGAATGTCTTTAATTAGAGAGATTCTAGAGTCCTATTATTGGTAGCTAGATCATCCCACTCCCAATAAATAAAGGGGTCTTCTACCATTGTAATACATCCCCAACAATCTCTAAGTATCAATAAGAATAATTCTCTCTCTCTCTATTCTCTCTATTGCTCTTGTTCTTGCATTATTGTTCTTATCTTTATATTATTTCATAACAGGTAAACTTAAATTCTATATTTATTTTAATAAATTTATTAAATATATATAAATTATTAATTTAAAAATTAATATTTAAACAAATATTTCAAACTTATAAATTTCAAATTCTTACTCCGCCTCTGATTTAATCCATCATGAAGACATAAAAGGATAACAAAAGATCTTGAATCACATAAAGAATCATACCATATTTTTTGGGGGGCCAAGCATCAGTTGCTTTAACGACAAGGTATGCAAAACTTTAATAATTTTTAACCAATTTAGAGATCCCAACAACCTCGAGTGTAGCTACTTGAATAAAATAAGGAGACGTATAGAGACATATCCTATCTACAAGAATCAATTTGTCTTGCATACTATAACTTGTAGTTTTGGTCTACTTTTGTAAATGGGATAACACACTAGAGACAAGCAGCTGTCAATTACTACAATCAAACATTAAATACCTTTTACAAGTTACTACGGGAAGATCGAAGTTCTCACTTGGAGCCTTGTGAGTTGTGACCTTATATAAGGCGTTAGTATTTAGATTGAATAATTAACCTATGTATTCGCACACCAAACACTTAATTTAAAATTGCCAATAAATATACAATATATATATATATATATATATATATATATATATATATATATATATATATATATATATATATATATATATATAAATCAATTAATTAACTGATAATGTATATATATATGGTAAGAAAAAAGTAAACAATAAATTCGATCGGCCATTCATGTAAATTTTTATTTTGGATTTGCAGTCTGTTGTTAGGGGAACATTTGCATCTATACCCGCTTTTTAGATCATGTTTTAACTTGTGTTCCTCTTTGCAAAAAAATAAAAAATTAAAAGCATACCCACTTTTTCGCATAATTTCAGCATAAAGGGCTCAAGTAACAAAGTCAATTATGCAAAACATCAGCATTCTAATAGACATGCCAGAAGTAGCAAGTGTGCTGAACCAAGTGGCTGAAACATTTATTTGTAATTGTTGAACTTAAGCATAGTAGCTGAAGTTTTGTTCTTTATTTGCTGAAGTTTTGTTTGTAATTGCTCTAAATAAGTTGAAGCTTTTTTTGTCCTGGATCCATTAATTTTGTCATTAAGCCAGCAGAAGATGCTGAAAGTTATTTAGTTCATTTATAAAAACTTCAGCACTAAATAAACTGAAGTTTTTTTTGTCCTAGATAAGCTTTTTCAAAAATTTCAGCAGAAGATGCTGAAGTTATTTAGTTCATTTGGAAAAATTTCGGCACTAAATAAGCTGAAGTTTTTTTTTGTCCTGGATTCATTAGTTTTGTTGGAAAGCTTTTTCAAAAACTTCAGCAGAATATGCTGAAGTTACTTAATTCATTTGTAAAAATTTCAGCACTATATAAGCTGAAGTTTTTGAAAAAGCTTTCTAACATACTAGATAAATAATCAAATTGCCAACAGTATCTAAATCATAAATTTTTGAATCAATAAAAGTGAAAATAATATAATTATCATAAAAAGAATCACTATGTGTGACCTTAAACTTCCCGTACGTGAAAATATTAACAAATTATTGCCTACTAACTTATATAATTATTTATAATTTATTTTAAAATAATATGATAAATCTACTTATGGCAATCATCCCTTGAACTGAAGTTTCGTAGCAGCAGCAACATCGGTAGAAGAAAGAAGAAGAAGAAGAAGAAAAAAAGAAAACGAAGGAGGAGAAGGAGGAGGAGAAAGGGGACTGAAGTTATTTAAAAAGTAGGCACAAGCTAAAATTTAAAATATTATATATATATATATATATATATATATATATATATATATATATAAATTAAATGAGGACGACCAAATATGACACCCGTACAATTTTATATTGTTAGGCTATTTTGGGCTCGACCGAAGAGCCCATCAGGCAACCAAACCTTAGACACTTTGACTTATAGCTGGTTACCAAATAGAACCAGGCAAACGAAAATGAGTGAGATCTCTTTTTCCATTTTTCTTATTTTCTTTTTCAGTTTTTTTGTGTATCGGGCAATAACGAAAGTCATTTAAAAATAAATTATGTTTTACGATAAAGTTATTTTCTGGTGTTTAGTTGCCTGGAAAAATATTTTTTATCAAAAAAAAAAAAGTGATTACCTCATCTATTGGCATACGTCATTTTTCTTATAACAATTTTAAATTGACTTCATGCTACTTGTTCTTACTAGTGTTCCATCGGACTAAAATGATGAGAAATTAAACGAGTATTGTCAGAAATTAAATGAGTATGGTGAGAAATTATTCTTCAATTCATTACGTTTCAGTTCCGATCTGACATGCAATAAATGAGCCCGATTTCACCATATACAATTAGTTTAATACTAGTGTTAGTAAGAATAAATAATATAAAGTCAAAATTTAAGATTATTGTAAGAAAAATGTCGTAATCACTTTGTTCTTTTTGATTAAAATTAAAATATTTTCCAAGGCAACCAAACACCAGAAAATAATTTCATCTTAAAAAATATTTTATTTTAAAATGAGTTTCGTTATTACCCAATACACAAAAAAACTGGAAAAGGAAAATTTAAAAAAAATTTAACCCAAATAATTGTTTATCCAATCGTTTAATATAACTGATTTAAACCTGTAAGATATAACGGTTATTTATGTAATATGATGCATTAATAAAACATGTGTACAATATATAAGAAATATCTTTTGAACCTTATGGTCTATAAGCATGTAATCTCATTCTTATAAGAAAGTATCATCAAAATTAAGACAGAAATATTAGAACTACAGTTTTCAGAGCAGGTAAGATTGTTGATTTAAGATGCTCTTGGGTGTGTGGAAGTTGGGACAATGCGAATTGTCATCCTGGCGAGATTTCTTATTAATTGTAATGGTTTTTTTATTCAAATGTAAGCTAATTGTCAGTAGTTTTGTTTTCTCCACACGAATCAAAACCACAAAGTAGAATTCTGCTACTATTATTTCATGATTCGATTTTGTCACGTTGCCAGTGAGTATAAACCCCAGTAGTTTGTCAGGGTTGAAGATTGGCATATAAGTGCTGTCCCACATGGGAACATTAACTTATCTCACTGCTGCTCCCTACTTTGTCGGGGTTGATGTTTGGCGGAGGAGCTTTCCCATCGGTGCTTAACTTAACTATCTGCTGTTTATATAGCCGTTTACTACATCCGAAGGGCACGACCTTACTTGAACAGGATCTGTTCTATAGGCTCGTACCACTGTATCCTTGAGTTCTAAGGAGACAGAAAACGAAGTCTGGTTGATGAGGCATGTCTATGGGACCAGAGCGTGATTAACGGCCTTCCATGGTTCACTTGCTCGGCTCTGTTCGACAGGTCTGGGATGGTCTCATAGTTTTCTGACAGGCTCCTAATCTTCTTGTTTCCTTTTACCAAAATGATGTGCGCATATGAAGGTCTGAAAGATGGGATCGTTTAACCATTGCTCTTGTTCACGGATGCTACACTTAACGCTAGACCACTTTAACAAAATTGGCAGTGCCTTTTCCCACAAACCCTCTTTTGATGGTGTTTGAAGACGTTGTTTGATTGTTTCATCCCAGCTCTGAAACGGCAGCCTTATTGTTTATTTCCTACTATATACTGAACTGGTTCCAATCAAAGTAATAAGCAAAGAGAGTGTTTATCGACAGAAGACAAACATCTGTGATAGAGTATTTATAGTGTAAAGCATAAGATGGAGAAGTTTTATTACACTTTTGAATTTATAAAAATTTGGGTCCAGAAAACTGTAAGACAAAAAAATACCTCATATGAGACGTAAAATAAAATTTTCCCATAAGATGGCACGTTTGGACATGATTTGATTAAATTGTTTTTTAATATTACAAAAACCTTTAAAGTTGGTGTTGAAGTTTTGCACTATCTGCTTCCCATTCCGGTCGAATTTTAGGCTACTCGTAGAAATCAAAAATACAGAGAGAAGACTTGGTCTTTGATGTTACAATTAGTCACGTAACAGTATTTTGTACATGAAAGGCGGACTAGAAATTATACTTGCCTTGTACCTTCATCCAAAAAATAAAATTTGCGTTGTGCATTCTTGTTATCTTTGAACTCTCGAATAAAGTAGTATTTCACCGCAGTTTCTTTGAACTAAGCATTTAGCATCCAGTCAAAGCGTCAAACATATGTAAATCGAGTAGTGATAATATGCAAAGGTAATAGAAAACCATATCTATCTCGTTGCTGCAAGCCGTTACGTTATTACTTCCAAGCCCCTTTATTTGACAAAAGCGGGCAGAAACTTCTAAGCTTTATGATAGACATAGGGAGAGGCGAGCTATCGCGCCTGGGAGAAGCAGTGGGTGTCACTCATCGGCTAGCGTTTCACTGCTCTCATTGATAGCATTCATGAGGTTGCCAGAGAAGTCACCTGTCACTTCAGTCCTATCTCCTTGGTTACCTGCCATGTAAGTTTCCGTACGTGCAGAGAAAGAGAAAATCTTGCGGTTTGTTAGGTTAGTAACTCACGTAAGTTGTAGTTCTAAAGGAAATCAAAAAATTAGCTAAAAAGTCCCCGCAGATGACGTCAAACTGTTTGACCCAAAATATTGATCTTGGTTCAACCAATTAGATTTAAATAAAAAAGAGTCAATTTTAGCTAATAATAATATCTAAAAGATAAGATTATCGATTTTATAATAGATAATATGTATATTTGACCAAATGGTAATGAATATGAGCATTAATAATGGTACTCAATGATCCAAAAAGATAGAAGATAGTATTAAGTAATAATAAATAGCAATGAATGACACTTATGTATATAAAAACGTGTGAGTCATCCGAAAAATGGTGGGATCCGTGGATATTTTCCATGAAAATGAAGAATGATTGATGAGCCTTAGAACACTCAAGCTGTTCTTGGATCAAATGGAAAAGCTAGACAAGAATCTTAGTAAAAAAGGTTGTTTATGTATGCTTGCAGTATGGTCAGATTCTTTCTATAAAGTGTTTTCTTACAAGTGAATATATCATGTCCCTTATCATTGTGTGTCTATCTATTTATAGGGAACTTATGCCGAGAAACCCTAATAGTATAGGTGCAAAAAATATTGTTTACCGTATAAATGGTAACAACAATTAAATTTGTAAATGAGATTCTAAAAATACGTGATCTATTTTTATACTAGTTGTTAGATCAGATGATACTAAGAATATAAATTTAACGATAAGATACGAGCTAAAACGGGGCAGTAATTTAACCGAGAGATTTGCTATCCGGGCTTCTAACTGGTCGATGGAGGATCTCGGGGTCGATATATGGCTCGAGTTCGAGGTATCGGGGGTAGTCGGGAATGGAATAACAGTTAAGATATGATCAAAAAAGTCTCTTTATGGCCAATACATGCAATAAATGGGGAACAAGTAAGAAAGCGATAAATGCCAAGGTGGCCTCGGGCCAAATTACAGAGAAGAAAGAGAGAGAAATGTTATTGAACTTGAGGAGAGATAGTTGGAGCAACATCAGTCCTTTGTAAGGTAGTGTGAGTTCCTTTTATATAGGAACGGAACCTAGCTATAGTACATGGGCATTAATTGAAAGTATAGAGATGTCATGGCTAGACGCGATGCTTCGACGTAGGCTCTGGATAGGCCGGCCCTCTCAGATTTAGCCGTGTGCCTAGGGAACTTCCCCTGATGTTCTAGCCTCACCCTTCGTCTTCTTCGAGTCGGCCCCGATGAGCTCCAAGGGAGGGAACCCGGTCGTGGCTACATGTCCTCGGGGTCTCGAGGCATTCCCCTGAAGTGGCTTGATAGCGAGAAATCAAGTCCTCTGATTTTTCTGCTTACATATAGTCTTTGCATTTCACAGAACAAAGCGATGGAATATGATTCTGATACTTGACTCCTCGAGCTTCTTATGGCAATGTCACTCAATGATGCAACCTGTGGCGAGAGCTTTTGTGACAACCGGGGTGCCTTGTGGACTTGTGCATTTTGACATCTTTTAACACGTTGTCGATTCCCGTTCTCCAAGGTGAGTATACTGCCATCAATTCAATTCTTCAAGAACGCAGTAATTGCATCCGCCGTTCAATCTTCCAAAGTCTTGATGACCGTGTTATTATCCCCTATAAATGGGGGTGCCTTGGCGTTGATTTTTCTATCCCAGTATCTCCGTTGGCTTATTCGCCCATTTCTTCTTATCATCTTCCTCCATCTTCAAACATCACGTTTGGGTATCGCGGCCTCAAGGCTGTTCGGCAGAGCTCCCGTAGGATGCGTTGTGGCCTCTTTCCGGAGCTTCTCTTTATTGAGTACGATCATGCTCTCCTGCTATTTTATTGTCGCTGGCCCGAGACGATGACAAATGGGGAGTCGGTCTTCGCCTTTTGTAGATAGTTATTCGGACTATGCACCGCTGCTCACTCTCCTGCCTGGGCCTGGTGTGACAATTCATTCCTTGGGTTTCTCTTTTTCCAAAGGATAAAGTTGGACCCCCCAGGGGATTGAGCTGGGAACCCAGGGGAGGATGCGGTCGAAGGAACCGCCCTCGAGGATGCGTGCTCGAGGATGTTGATACCAGAGATGGATTTTCAAGGATGGATCGGGCTCTTCAGGTTTCATCACATGTACATCCTTCGGTTCCTTCGTTAGTATAGAGATCCTCTGTAGGCTTTGTAATTATATGTAAGGACCCCTCGAGGGCCGTTGTACATGGTATTTTATGAATATGAATATACTTCCTTAACTTCTATTTTCGATTCTTTCCTTATTATTGCATGCTCTCTATCTTCTCATGGTAAAGGTAAGGGTATGGAAATACTAGCCTCCCTAGATTTTGCTTGTGGGATTATATTGAATTTCTTCTTGTTGTTGTTGTAAGCAAAACTTTAGGAGAACTTGCTGTTAGATTTTTAAGATATTTAATTAATATATTAAATACTTAAAAGATGGTGAATAGAAATGGAGGGAAATAAAATTTTTGAGTGAAATTTCAAGTTCTTCCCCCTCCCCCTGCATATGGACATTGTACCATATTGGAAGAGGAAGAGACTTTTTTATGGGTTTATAAGCAATTGCTCTTCTTCTAGCTCTTAAAGAGTTGAGAAGAAAGCAAGCCTCGCGTCGTCGTCGTCGTCGCTCTCTCGTCTTTGGCTCCGGCTTTGGATTCAGATTTAGATTTGGTCAAATGATCGATTGATTAATTAACTTTTTGGACCAAATTTATTTGGTAATAAATATTAACAAAAATATGTTATTAAATATTTATTAATAATAGAATATTAATTATAAATCCAATCCGTATTTCTATTTTTGTATAAAAAAAAAACTACCCATCAATTTTTCCTCTTTATTTTCCCTCTTTATTGTTGAGTAAATTTTCATTTATGTTATGGCCGTTTTGAAGAAACAACAATTCTGAAAAGTTGTACCTCTTCAGATTCCAGCCCAAATTTTGGGCTATAAATATAATAATATTCAGCTCAGAATTTCACTATGAATTTTTTGAGTTTCTTCTCCATCTTCTGCATACTTTTAGCATAAAACAAAGCAAAAGGTAAGTGCGATTTTCTACTTATCTTTGTGTTCGCTGAAACACTGGCATTTGGAGTACCACTTCACCAGTGTGTAATTCGTTCTATCCTAGGAGGAAATAATCCATAACCTTGGGTTCTAGAAGAGGATTAAATTCCATAAGGAGACATTGTGAATTCAGTGGGTTCGAATTGTTTATGACAATTTCTGTTTATGTCATTTCTGTTTATCATAATTTCTGCCTATATCAGTTTATATTTTCAGAATTATTTTACAAATACAGTTTAATAACAAATTTAAGGAATTTAATTTATTTTTCTGTATTTGTATTATTGTTTCTGGAGAGTAAAACCTTTTGTGCTTTTGTACTTTACTAAAATCTACATGATTTTAACGTTGGTGTCACTCTTTTACAGAAATGACTAATAGAAATGAGAATCAAGTTGTTCCTATGGTGACTTCTAATGCTTCAACGAGCCGAACAGCGGCAGCATTGGCACCGGCGAAGAAACTCGGAAAATTTTTCGAGATTGATTTCAAGCGCTGGCAGCAAAAGATGTTCTTCTATTTGACTACTTTAAGTCTTCAGAAGTTCATCAAGGAAGATGTTCCTGTGCTGGCCGATGAAATTTCTGATAATGAACGCTTTCTCGTGACTGAGGCGTGGAAGCATTCGGATTTCTTGTGCAAGAATTACATTCTTAGCGGGTTGGAGGATGCGTTGTATAATGTCTTCAGTGGCATGGAAACGCCAAAAGAACTATGGAATGCGCTTGAAAAGAAATACAAAACTAAAGATGCCGGGTTGAAAAAGTTCGTGGCTGCAAAGTTTATGGACTATAAAATGGTAGATCTCATTGTTAGATTGAGAATTGAAGAGGACAACAAAGTTGCTGAAAAAAGAGGCCTTGGAAGTTCAACAATAATGGGAGCAAATATTGTTGAAGATAATAAGAAGAGGAAGAAGGCTTCTGTTCCAAAATACAAACCAAGTAAGAAGCGGTTCAGTGAAAACTGCTACAACTGCAAAAAAATCCGGACACAAATCTACGGATTGCCATGCTCCCAAAAAAGACAAGAAGAAGGGTCAAGCAAACATGGTAGAAAAGCAAGATGATGTTGATGACTTATGCGACATGCTTTCTGAATGCAACTTGGTGGGCAATCCTAAAGAGTAGTAGATTGATTCTGGAGCCACTCGCATGTTTGTGCTGTCAAGGAAGCTTTTTTTACTTATGCTCCTATTGGACCCGACGAGACAATTTTCATGGGAAATGCTGCAAAGGCCAAGATTGAAGGATGTGGGAAGATTTTTCTCAAAATAACTTCCGGCAAAGTGGTGACTTTGAACAACGTCCTTCTTGTTCCCGAGATTAGGAAGAATTTAGTATTTAGTGGACTTCTTGTTAAGAATGGTTTTAAATATGTTTTTGTTTCCGTTAAGATTGTAATAAGTAAGAATGAAATGTTTGTAGGAAAATGTTACCTCACTCAGAGCCTTTTCAAGCTGAATGTAATGGTTGTGGAGAATAATAATAAAATTTCAGCTTCGTCTTACTTGTTTGAGTCAAATGAATTATGGCATATACGTTTGAGTCATGTTAATTATAAAACCTTACGGAAAATGATTAATTTGGAAGTATTGCCTAAATTTGAATGTCACAAATCAAAATGTCAAGTATGTGTGGAATCCAAGTATGTTAAACATCATTATAAGTCATTTGAAAGGAATTCAAATCCTTTTGACTTAATTCACATAGATATTTGTGACATGAAGTCAATACCATCTTGCGATGGAAAGAAGTATTTCATAACTTGACGATAGTACTAGATATTGCTATGTTTACTTACTTAACAGTAAAGATGAAGCAACAGACGCATTCAAGCAATACAAAAATGAAGTTGAAATACAACTTAACAAGAAAATGAAAATGATAAGAAGTGATAGGGGTGGTGAATATGAATATCCTTTTGAACAAATATGTTTAGAATATGGAATTATTCATTAAACAACGGACCCTTACACGCCCCAATCCAATGGAATTGCAGAAAGAAAGAATTGTTCATTAAAGGAGATGATGAATACATTATTGACAAGTTCTGGTTTACCACAGAACTTGTGTGGGGAAGCCTTTCTTAGGGCTATTCGAATACTAAATAGTTTACCCCTTAGTAAAACACAATCAATTTCATATGAAAAATAGAAAGGAAGGAAGCTCAACTTGAATTATTTTAAAGTGAGGGGGGTGTTTGGCAAAAGTGCAAGCTCCTAAACTCAAAAGGGTAAAAATAGGACTGAAAACTGTTGATTATGTTTTCATAGGATATGCAAGTAATAGTAAAGCATATCTATTTCTGGTCCATAAATCAGAAAATCCTGATGTTCATAGTAATACAGTTATAGAATCAGGTAGTATTGAGTTCTTTGAAAATATATATCCGTATAAAAAGGAATGTGAGTCGGTTGGTGAAGGATCTAAATGACCTCGGGAAGAAACAAAAGAAAGTACACTTAACCAAGAGGATCCAAGACGTAGTAAACGTCAAAGAACGCCTACTTCATTTGGACCAGATTTTGTGACTTTCTTATTGGAAAATGAGCCTCAAACATTTAAAAAAGCTATGTCTTCTTCGAAATTATTTTTATGGAAAGAGGCAGTCAGTAGTGAAATAGAACCCATATTGAACAACCATACATGGGAATTGGTTGATCTTTCTCCCGGAAATAAACCGTTGGGTTCTAAATAGATCTTTAAGAGGAAAATGAAAGATGATGGCACTATTGACAAATATAAGGCAATACTTGTGGTCAAAGGGTATAGAAAACGAGAAGGTATTGACTATTTTGATACATACTCTCCAGTTACAAGAGTTACGTCTATACGAACATTAGTAGCGTTAGCTGCATTATATGATCTTGAAATTCATCAAATGGATGTTAAGATGGCCTTCCTAAATGGAGAGTTGGCGGAAGAAATTTACATGGAATAACCTGAAGGGTAAAGTAAAGAAGTTATGTAGACTTGTTAAGTACCTTTACGGACTGGACTAAAACAAGCACCCAAACAATGGCATGCAAAATTTGATAAAATAATGTTGTCAAATGGGTTTAAGATAAATGAATGTGATAAATGTGTGTATATTAAAAATGTTCCAAATCACAGAGTAATTGTTTGCTTATATATGGATTATATGCTCATAATGAGTAATGACATTGCCAACATAAATGCTACTAAATGTATGCTAACTAGCAAGTTTGATATGAAAGACTTGGAAGTTGCTGATTTAATTCTGGAAATTAAGATCCATAAGACTTCTCAAGGTCTAGCATTGTCACAATCTCATTATATTAAGACAGTACTTGAAAAATTCAAGCACTTGGGCTTTAAAGTTGCAAAGACTCCAATTGACATGAATCTTGCATTAGCAAAGAACAAAGGCCAAAGCATATCACAATTGGATTATGCTCGTGTGTTGGAATGCTTAATGTGCATCGCGAATTGTACACGACCAGATATAGCTTGTGCTATATGTAAATTGAGTCGATATATGATCAATCCAGGTCAATCTCATTGGATGGCCATGAAACACGTTTTGGGGTATTTAGTACATACTCAGGACTTTGCTTTGCACTACAGTAAATATCATGCAGCCATTGAGGGATACTGTAATGCAAATTGGATCACCAGATCAACTGATTCTAAGTTCACAAGTGGATATGTATTCACTATTGGTGGAGGAGCGGTATCTTGAAAGTCGTCCAAATAAACTTGTATTGCCCGCTCTACAATGGAGGCTGTGTTAATAGCCTTGGATAAAGCCGGTGAAGAAGCTGAATGGCTCCGAAATTTCTTGGAGATATTCCATTTTGGCCCAAACCGTTGGCACCAATATGCATACATTAAGATAGTCAAGCGGTAATTGGAAGGTCTGTGAGCGTTATGTATAACGGTAAATCTCGTCATATATGACTAAGAAATAAAACCGTTAGACAATTACTCTCTAGAGAAATTATCACGATTGACTATGTAAAGTCAAGTGATAATGTATCGGATCCACTTACGAAAGGCCTAACTAGAGAGGTAGTTGAGAAGTCATCAAGGGGAATGGGACTGTGGCCGAGAACAAGTCATAGTGGCGGTAACTCTACCTAGAAGACTGGAGATCACAAGATCTAGGTTCAAGGAGATCAAACAAAGTCATTTTTGACGGTTCAACATTGTCAACTAAACTTTTGGTCCATTCTCATAATGAGACAATGTTCAATACAAAGGATAAAACATTTAGGCTTTTTAATGATTTCTAAATTTGTTATGGGATATATAAAATAGTGTATTTACGGGATGACACATTTAGGAATCACCTATGCAAGTGTGAAGTGTTAGCCGCTTCAAGGAGAACATTGTAACGCCAGTTCTCTACGTACTTATGAAACCAGGCGGTGTTCACGGCTTAAACGAACACAACAATGAGAACCAAAGACGGTTAAGGGTTGATTGTGTGACTTTTGGTTGTCTTGGTATACACAAAAGTTTGACGGTTCAAAGATATCAAATCTACCGATTGATCGAGTATATCCGGCATAAGTTCACTACGGAAAGTTCAAAAGGGAAACCTACTTATCCAGATACAATTAATCCTTACTTGCGAATCATACAGTTTTTCATGCATACTTCCGTGATATAGCCATTCGCCATTCATGTAGGGGATTGTTGTTTTCTTAAGGTATTTAATTAATTTATTAAATACTTAAAAGATGGTGAATGGGAAATGGAGGAAAATGAAATTTTTGAGTGAAATTTCAAGTTCCCCCTTGGCATATGGACATTGTCCCATATTGGAAGAGTAAGAGATTTTTATGGGTTTATAAGCAATTACTCTTTTTCTAGCTCTTAAGGAGTTGAGAAGAAAGCAAGCCTCGCGTCGTCGTCGCTCACTAAGGGTGGCTAATGGGTCTACCGGTCCGGGCGGGGTCGGATTTTTTCCGACCCGTCCGGGTTCCGGTCCGGGCCGGGCCGGGTCGAATAGTAACGGGTTGCTAAGGGGCCGGGTTGGTTCGGGTTATAATTGAACCATACGGGTTACGGGTTGAAAGGGGCCGGGCCGGGCCGGGTTTAGTATATTTTCAACTTCTTTTTAAATTAAGTATAACTATTAAGTTATAATTATGTTAATACTTTGTAATCATTGAATGAAATCATAAATACAAGTAAGATGGGAAAAATTTGCACTTATTGCAAGTGCTACTTTATTTCTCAATTTCAAATTAATAAGTAGAAAATAAAATGTTTACATTTTTTCTAACAAGTAAACTAGTGAAGTAGTAATTTCAAATATTTTGCATCGCCTTAGCAAGTTCATCATAATCAATATGAACTGATTGACCTTCTTCTGGGGAGTTAAATTCGGATGGGTTTCCATGGGTTAATATATCTCCAATTTCTTCGTCTTCTGGGCTATCAACATCTTCCTTTCCTTGATTTCTTCGTTCCGATCTAATCCAATCTCTTAAACATACTAAAACTTCCAAAGCATTGCTTCCCAATGAGTGGCGGGTGTCTCCAAGTTGTTGCCTTGCTTGGCTAAATGCACTCTCCGATGCAACGGTAGAAATTGGCACATTCAGCAAGTCACGAGCCATAGCGAAAAGAACAGGAAATTGCTTTGCATTTTCATGCCACCATCCCAACGGTGAAAAGTCCTTTGTGCGAGGCTCCTTTTGCTTCTGCAAGTAGAATTGAAGCTCATCAATATTCCTGCTACTGGTTTGAGTGTTAGAAAATGTAGAAAAAATATTAAAACTATCAAGGCCTTCATCATCCACATTAGAAGAACTGCTACATTGCATAGCGGGATTAACATTGTCAGAAGCACGAGCAGTATTATCACATTCATTTGCATAATAATTATATAGTTGTTGCAAATATTCATTTAGTTTGTTCATAGAATTATATAAATTTGGGGTTTCAGATTCTCCAATCTCCATACAAGTATATAAAGCATTCATTAATTGGTGACAATCAGACATTTTAATAGAAGGATTTAAAACTGCACCAATTAAGTAAACTGGAGGAATTGGAAAGAAATATTTTTTGAATTTCGCTTGCATACTTACAATAATATCCATATATTTTTCTTTCTTCTTAAATTCATATAGTAGCAAAGAAATTTCAGCTATATGTACTAAAGCCGTAGTAACAGTTGGGTAATATGCGCCAGAAAACACAACAGTAGCAGTATAAAATTTATGTAAAAATTTAACAACATCATTAATGACATCCCAAGTATCACTTGTTAACATACGTCTAGGATCAGTACAATGTGCATTAGCAACTTCAGTAATAGGAAATCTATATTTGTAGCAACATTTTAAAAATATATATGTATAATTCCATCTAGTAACAACTTCGTCTGGCATGAATCTAGGTGTAAGGTTATACTGCATACACTTTGTTTTAAATTCTTTTATTCTAGATTGTCTATTATTTCCCCGAATAACACCAACTGGTCTTCTAACATGAGTAATGTCAACTGAAAATAAATCAAGGCCACTTTTAACAATTAAATTATAAACATGACATGCACACCTAACATGAAAAATATCGTCAAGAGGTGGTTGCAAATGCAATTTTGAAATTGAAACTGCAGCATTATTGTTTGAAACATTATCAAAAGACATACACAAAACTTTTTGGATTAGATTATAAAATTCAACAACATCAACAATTGTACTACTTATAAACGTAGCAGTATGACTCTGATCTTCATCATATTTAAAAGCGATAATACGTTTTTGCATACAAGTATTATCATCTATCCAATGGCATGTAATTGTCAAATAATCATTTCCATTAACAGCATGACCAATATCAGAAGTTAGACATACTCTAGAAGGAAGGTGACTAAACAAATAACGTATGTATATTTGATATTGTCCATGAAGTCTAAAGATATCTGCTCTACAAGTACTTCTAGGGACACCTTTAAATAAAGGATTGTAAATCCTTTGAATATACGTAATAAGATACGATGAAGAAGCAAAAGAAAAAGGTAAACAACCCAAAGTAATCATTTTTGCTAGTTCCTCCCGATCCCTCATTTTATTATATTTTAATAGACCTCCAGTAGTAGGGTTAAGAGTTGTTTGACTTCCATCCCAATTAACTCCCCATTCTATAGGATGGATACCCGACATATGTCTAGTAAGTGTCCCAGTCCCCCCTAAATTACCTCCGGTCAAATGTTTAAAAGTTTCATTACATAGTATGCACTTAACTCTATCAGTACCTTCTATTATTTCAAAAAATTTCCAAACCGGACTTCTTTTTTTACGAGTAGAAGTTGGAGCAACTGGTGGTCATCTACCCCTTGTAGCACTAGCAACTCCAACTCCAATACTACCAGCATTTCCACTACTAGGTGTAGGTGGTATCTCATCTTCTATTCCAATTTCATTATCTTCTATTCAATAATCTTCTTGTAATTGTTCATAATCAATCTCTACATCTTGCAAATTAGGCGATGATTCAGAAACATGTGTTATTGGGTCATTACTATTACTACCAGAAGCTACAGGACTACCTCTTTTTTTACTTTCACCCCTACCAGTAACTTTTTTACACGCTCTTTTAGCAGCATTAAACACATTGTAAAAATTAAAATATAATCAAATATGCAATTAAAATATTAAATAAGAGAAAGAGTTGGAGGGAGTGCACCGAATTTGACAATAAATTGAGCACTTGATTATGCAAATCCGGTGTTACCACGAACAAACTTCAAGCAAGTATTTCAATTTTGAACTTCAAGCTTCAAATTCCGAATGACAAATTGCGATAAATTAAATTCGGAAAAAGAGTAACAAATAAAATATGTAATCTTGCAAATTGAACGGAAGAGACAGATTGATAATTTGAGAATTGAGGTTGAGATAAGATTTTTGAGTGAAGAAATGAAGAAGAGATGAGGGTATTTATAGATTTTAAGAAGGGTTAATATTGTAATTTAATAAATACAAAAAAAAAAAATAAAAAATGGCCATTTTTGCAAGAAATCCGTTGGCCAACGGATCTGTAGCCGTTGCCAACGGAAATGTGGGCCCCATCAATTCAAAATTTAAAAAAAAAAAAGTTACCGTTGAACCGGGCCGGTCCGGTCCGGGCTGTACTGGTTCACAGTACTGTTCACGTACCGGGCCAGTCCGGTCCGGTTCTGAATAAAAAAAATTTTTAACGGACCAACCCCCTACCCCCTTTGAACCCAGCCTAGCCCGGCCCCCCTACCGGTCCGGTCCGGTCCGGTCCCGGGTTGTACCGGTCCGGGCCAGCCCCGGATCAACCCGGCCCGGTTGATGGGTCTATCGCTCGCTCGGCTCGGCTTCGAATTTGCATTTGGATTTGGTCAAATTATCGATTGATTGATTTTTTTTTTGAACCAATTTTATTAATAGTAAAATATTAACAGAAATGTATTATTAAATATTTGTTAATAATAGAATATTAATATTAAATCCAATCTATTTTTATGTTTTTGTAACAAAAAAAAATTAACTACCCATCAATTTTTCCTCTTTATTGTTGAGTAAATATCCATTTATGTTATGGCCGTTTTGCAGAAATAGTCATTCTGAAGAATTGCACCTCCTAAAATTTCAGCCAAAATTTTGGCTATAAATACAAAATTATTCTGCTCAGAATTTCACTACGAATTTCTGAGTTTCTTCTCCTTCTTCTGTATACTTTTAGCATAAAACAAAGCAAAAAGTAAGTGTGATTTGCTACTGATCTTTGTGTCCGCTGAAACACTGGCGTTTGGAGTACCACTACACCGGTGTGTAATTCATTCTATCTTGGGAGGAAATAATCCATAACCTTGGATGTTAGAAGGGGATTAAATTCCTTAAGGAGACACCTTAATTCAGTGGGTTTGAATTGTTTATGATCATTTCTGTTTATATCATTCTATTTATCATAATTTCTATTTATATTAATTTATATTTCCAAAATTATTTTACAAATACAGATTAATAACCACTTATTTTTCAATCGTCATCATGAAATTATTGTTGGATGAGTACAGTATCGAATGACACGTATTTACTATCTTCAGCATTATAATGTGTTCTATCTAATTCCAACTAACCCTCTTATATATAATCACTATCAACTAATCAGTTATTAGGTCCCAAAATATGCTCTTGATGACGTAACTTAATTAAGTTTCTTTCTTAAATTTCAGTTTCGTCAAAACAATACTACTAATTGTAGCTAAGAAAACATTCTACCGATTTAAAATAATTCGTTTTGGCCTCTTTCTAAACTTGATAGTCTGTTGTAGTATTAAAGATTTATAAATGTCCCACTTTGTTGTAGCATCCAGATATGAAGGTGTGTAGTTGTGTGCAATGGTCTTCGCTCATAGCTACAGGAATCATTTTGGTGATGATATTAAAGATTTGTGGTGGATCAGTGGCTTACAAATATAGCAATTATGAGTACATAGTGCTAATTGCTCCATATACCCAATTATTAAGCATTATACATAAGCTTCAACAAACACAATTATTAAGCCACCACTTTACTCCCTCCTAAATTAACCAAGGGAGCATTTGTTAGAGCCCGATATAAAATTTAAGTTTAATGAGTTCAATTTTTAAAAGTTTTTATTTTTATAATCATATTTTTATACATAAATATATGTTATGCGTCAAGTATTAGGTTCATACGAGCCAGGTACGTACTCCAAAGCTAAATCCGCTACTTTCTCTGCGCTATTTTCTACGGTTCTTCACTTTTTTTATCCATTAGTTTATTTACAGAACAACATTCCATCAACGGCAAGTGGAGAGACAATTGTGCAAGTTGAAGTTCCATTAAATAATTATGCATAAAAATAGGTTCAACCTAAGAGCAAACATGGATATTCGATCTTAGTGTACATGTATGTGGTCATTAAGGGTTTGATTCGAGTACGATTTATAATGGGATAAGTTATGTTAGGATAAATTATATTAGAGTTAGTTATACTGGGATTAGTTATCCTGCTATTATTTCTTATTCATTATTTGATATATTGTATTAAAAATGATACTTGCATAAATTTTAAGAAGAAGGTATAAGTTATTCTGGCGCTAATTACAAGGTATAAGTTATCCTGTTACTAATTTTAATTCCGAAATAACTTATACCAAATTTGCTAACCAAACAAAGTATTAAGATGATATTAAATTTTTATACTAGTAATATATCTACTTATACCTCATACCAAACGATCCATAAGCGTAAATAACTAAATTAAAGGAAATCAAGACTTCTGCAAACTACTAAAAGTATCAAGTGCCAATAAACAGGGGCGACCCTTCCATAAAGCAAGTAAAGAAATTATTTTAGGCCCCATTTTTTCTATACATAATAGGCTATATATAAATTTTAAAAGAAGTTATGTGAAGTGAAAAAGGATTTGCAACTGCTATAATTTTTGCCAAGAAAATTGCATTTGAAATGACTATCGAATTTGAATTTATAAGAAACATGCGATATATAGGAAGAAACAATTTGAGAAGAATGTTGATAATGAAATCTCAAAATCTCTCGAAGAGTTCTATGCTCCCTCAGTCCATAATAAGCTGCCTTTTGACCTTTGGCGCAACCCTTAAGAAAATACTGACTCTTAGAGCAAAAAAATATTTTTACTAAATTATCCTTAATTAAAATTTACATGTTGTTAACTTGACACATTGACATATGTAAATAAGGGCAAAGTTTGAAAAAAATATAAGTTAATTCCTTCTCGATTATATAAAAGGACACTTATTTTGGATTAAAATAAAAGCAAAAAAATCACTTATTATGGACCGAAGAGAATAGCATATAAGGTTATTTTTTCACTTCAAAATAGATTTGAACAATATATGAAAATATTTTTGATTTTCTATTTAGCAGTAAACAACTGAGATCACTAGATGATGAAAATTTAGAAAAATATTGCCTTGATCTTGAATGTTTCATAAAGCATAATGATCAACCCGATATTGATAGTTTAAATTTATTTTCTGAATTAAAAGTGTTAAGGAAAATAGTACAATTAGAAGATAACAGTTTAATTAATTTACTCAATTAAATGAAAAGATCTGAATCTTTTCAAATGCCTATATTGTTTATAGGATAATATTAATAACTCCTATTACCATTGCTTCAACGGAAAGAAGTGTTTCAAAATTAAAATTGATAAAACCTTACCGATGATCAATAATGTCCCAAGAAAGATTAAATGAATTAGCTATATTATCAATTGAGAAAGACTTATTATGAAAAATTGATTATAAAAAAATATTAATAATTGTGCAACTAAAAAAGCTAGAAAAAAAACTTTAAATAAAAATATTTTTTTAATAAAAAATTTTAGGCCTTTATGTGCTTTAGACCATGAGATTCGTCCGACCGTCCCCGGTCAATAAGTTCTCAATTAGCTTCGTTGCTAACTTGCCATACCAACACTTCGAAATCGAAACTTGAACAAACCAAAGTACAAAAGTGTAAACAGAAGGAAAATAAATTAGACATAAGATCTCACAGATACTTACAGTGTGCATCAAATTGAGGTGCGTGATCCAATATTCCAATCCAAGGGCAGAGCTAAAACACATGTTAGAGGTTTAGTCGAACTTAATATTTATCTTAAAAAAATTATTAAATATGTATAAATTATTAATTTAAAATTCACTAACTTAAACAAATTAAAATCCCAAATTCATAAACTTCAAATTTTAACTCCACCTCTAATCCAATCCACCATAAAAGACATAGAAGGATAAGAAAAGATCTTGAATCACATAAAGAATCATACCATTTTTTTTTTTGGGGGGGGGGGGGGGGGGGGGGGGCATCAATTGCTTTAACGACAAGGTATGCAGGACTTTAGTAATTTTTAATCAATTTAGAGATCCCAACAACCTCGAGTGTAGCTACTTGAATAAAATAAGGAGACGTATAGAGACATATCCTATCTACAAGAATCAATTTGTCTTGCATACTATAACTTGTAGTTTTGGTCTACTTTTGTAAATGGGATAACACACTAGAGACAAGCAGCTGTCAATTACTACAATCAAACATTAAATACCTTTTACAAGTTACTATGGGAAGATCAAAGTTCTCACTTGGAGAAGCTGCAACTCGAGATCTTTTATAATGTGCTAGTAGTTAGATAGAAGAATTAACCTAAATATTCCCATACCCAACCACTTAATTTTAAAATAAGTGATATTATAAAAAATGTGTTCATCTATATATATATATATATATATATATATATATATATATATATATATATATATATATATATATATATATAATCAATTGATAATCTATCTATACTGACTAAAATAAATAAACAATAAATTTGATCGGCCATTTATGTAAATTTCCTTTTTGATTTGCGGTCTGTAGTTGGGCCATTTGGGCTCGCCAGACAGCCAAACCTTAGGGGCATTTATATTTAACTTGTGTCTGCTTTGCAAAAAAAATTGCAAGTGTACCCGTTTTTTTACATAACTTTAGCCCACGGGGCAGAAGTTTTTCTTTTGTCCTGGAAAACTTCAGCTAAAGTTTTTGTTCTTTTTATAGTTTCTAGAGCTTAAGTTTTCCGGTTACAAAAGAGCTTAAGTTTTCCAATTATAAATAAGTTTGTGTTGTAACTAGAAAACTTCAGCTCTAATTGTGTTGTAACTGGAAAAAGCTGAAGTTTCTATTTCTAAGGGGAGGAGAAAGGGAAGCTGAAATTTTTTAAAAGTGGGTACCGATGCAAACAAAAAGATAAAGCGACTACAAATTAAAAAGGGGCGCCCGTGCAATTTTTACAAACTTAGACACTTGACTTGTAGCTCGGTTACCAAATATAACCAGGCAAACGAAAATGGATGGATTGTTGCGAACAATAAAAGAAGAAGAGTATTGCAGTGAAAAGTAGGGAGAGAGGGAATTCTTATTGATATCGGGACGAATTACAATGGATTAAAACCCTCTATTTATAGGGAGATGGTGACTTAGCCACCAAGTAATAAACCCTAGAATCTTTCTAAATATAGACATTCACCATAAATAGAATTTTATTTATAACACTCCCCCTTGAATGTCTATTCAACAGATAATGTGCCTCGTTAAAACCTTAACTAAAATAAAACCCAATGGGAAAAAAATTCTAGGGAAGGAAAAAGAGTACACATATCTAATAATACGCCTTTTGGTTGCCTCGTTAAAAACCTTTCAAGGAAAACCCAGTGGGACAAAACCTTCTAAGGGAAAAAGAGTGCAACACGCGTTAACTCCCCTTATGAGAGCATCAATTCACATCCTTAAGCTTTCACATTCCAATCTTGTGCACCATCTTTCAAAAGATCTTTGGTAGAGATTTGATAAACAAATCAGCCATATTAACTTGAATAAATATGTTGCACCTTGAAATCATCATACTTGATAGATATGTAATATATTTATAAAGTATTATGGAATGGCCTTTTCAATATCTCCATAGAGATTCTCGCTATCATATTATCATGCTTATAGTTATAGCAAGATATATTTGTGCATAAATTGCATTAAGGAAGTGGTACCTCAAGATTAAGAATCGTAGATGCTTCAAACAACTTAAATTCTTCATGGATTGTCATATAAGTCATATAATAGACTTTAGATGCATATCAAGTTCTCATGTCGGACATATAAGATATCGAAAATTGATTGCACATACCATTGACTTATACATTCAATTATTTGAACTACACGTCCAAAACTATATGTCTTTCATATGGAATCAATTCTACTTGAATTGTATCTCTTCCGTTTGGCGAATACTTTTGTGTCTATATCCCGATAGATTAAGATCCTCATCTACACTTAGCGTTATGATAGATGTCGTCGACGAACATTTTATATCGTTTCTAATATTATTTCATAAAGACATAACATATAGATCTCTTCTTTTATATATTCAGGTACTTGAATCTCCCATGAGATTTTATGAAGTGTTATGTCATGTGATCTTCTAGATCACTTGCCTACTTTATTATGATCATTTGCTCATCTTCTTTATCAAGAAGTTTATTTTGAAACCGATTTGTCTATATGCTTTAAGCGTACCATAGACTTTGTCCTTCTAGGACTTAATATGAGCACTTGCAATGAGAATATAGTTACTTTCTTTGGGTCAGTAAATGCGTATGACATACTTTGCAATATATTGCAGATGAATTATCTTTTTATGAACTTCAATTTCATATTACCGTATTCGAGGATCTAGATATACAAATGATAATTCATTCCACGTAACTTTTTCTCAACCGTTTATCTTGTCTCCTCCTCATATTAGAAAAACTAACTTTTTCCCTCAACTTTGAGAATCCATCTTTGTGTGTTATGGTGTTAATCAATATACACCGCACATCAATAATAATAAGATGAAATTATTTGGTTCCTGACCCTGAATCATTTGTTAGGGGAGAATATAATACACTCTCGTATATAACGTATATCAAACTGATATAGATAACATTGTTCTCATAAACAATAGTTTAGCTATTAAGTGGAGGCACTCAATAAATTATTTTGTTAAACCAGATGTGATATGAACCAACTTATCGAGATAAATTGTCTTGGACAGAAAATCTGAAATTATTCTCTAAGTTAAATTATTGAGCAAATTACCTCGCAAACACCAAGTTGCGGGTTAATAATAATCGCATGCGTAACCATCTCATAGATTCATCCCATGTGGTATACATGGCAGGTGAATGTGCCAATATTCACCTTTTGATATTTCCAGCATTCATGGGATTCAATCCCAATTTAGTTGGTCTATTAATTAATAAGAACAAGCACCGTAAGAGAATTCATAAAGAACTTTTTAGTTCTTTAATATTTACCCATATGAACTCTCTTTTATTTTTGCGCATCATACTTAAATTGATATGGCTAAATCAATTATGCCAACTGAATAAATTATCAATATTTATAAACCTCAGATTTACATCATGGCATGTGCAATTATAAATAAACTCTAAGTTTATTATGATATGGATTTTTAAACATCCACTTTATTGTGATATTCTTTTATTTGTGAAGTACAAACTGAAGAATAAAGGGGGTATTTCACATACATATTACCCCGCTACAAGTTGTAGTAATAGAAGATATTAAACCTTTCCTTTATTTATAGTCTCAATATAATCAACCGTTTCGCGTGTACTTTGGAAACCGAATAAGTTTCCTTGAGACTTACTACAACACAATATCTTATTGGTAATCAATTGTGTTTCTCCAAAATAGAAATAATTGGCTCTTCTAGAGCTCTCAATTAATTTTGTACTACCATATATTCATCAACATCCATGTGATGAATATCTCTTTTAAACTTATACCATTGTGTTCATGACCAAATTATATGCAAGATCTGTTTCTTACATTACCATTGTCTTTTAATAATCACATCGCCAAAATATTTTGGTGTACAATAGGTACGTGACCAATGACCATTCATGCAATAATAATGACATTATTTTCTTATGTCATCTCAAACCTCCTTCTAGAGGTGAGTGTGGTATATTCACTACCACTTGCACGTCCATATTCTTCCAAGAATGAATATGTATTCATAAATTAGATGTTGTCACATTCACATCATGAATGGACCATAATCATCTATATGTGCTTTATAAATCTCATGTCAAATCGATGACAAATATTACTTTTATAAAGTGAAAGATTATTTTGAGAATCCTTATTATTCTCATTATCGCAATGATGATGATTATAATTTCGTCTATTGTCACGTCCACATCCATTGGTACCTTCACGGTAATAATTTTTCTTCTTTCAGACTTATCACAAACTGCTATCACATTTCTAAAGGGAATGAGAATTGAGCAAATTCAATGGGACGAGTTTTCAATTCTTTGCCCATAATCATACATGAATTTAATCATGGCAAGGCATAGAAATTTTACCACTTCATGTGGGTGTAATTTCTTACAAAGTCCAATAGAGTTATAATCAAACTTTGTTGTCTTTGGTTGTATATAAAATCAAATTATAGAATCTTAAGAATTTGAAAGAGAAGAGTAAAATACTTACCTTAAATCTAGAATTTTAATCATGAAGGAAGTTCATGGAACAATTGACAATTATTATGCTCAATCCCAAAGCTTCTACTCAATTGGTTAGAGTCTCTTGCTGATAACATGTTACGAACAATAAAAGAAGACGAGTATTGCAGTGAAAAGTAGGGAGAGAGAGAATTCTTATAGATATCGGGATGAATTATAATGGTATATAACCCTATATTTATAGGGAGATTGTGACTTAGCCACCAAGTAATAAACCCTAGAACCTCTCTAAATATAGACATTCCCCATAAATAGAACAACAACAACCTAGTATAATCCCACTTAGTGGGGTATGGGGAGGGTAGAATGTACGCAGACCTTACCCCTACCCTTGGGTAGAGAGGTTGTTTCCAAATAGATCCCCGGCATCCTTCCCTCCAAGAACTTCTCACCTTGCTCTTGGGGAGACTCAAACTCATAACCTCTCGTTTGAAAGCGGGGGTTGCTTACCATCAGAGCAACCCCTCTTGTCATTCCCCATAAATAGAATTCTATTTATAACATGGATCTCTTTTTCTATTTATCTTATTTCTTTTTTAGTTTTTGATGTGCCTAATAATAAGGAAAGTCATTTTGAAATAAAATATTTTTCACGACCAAATTATTTTGTGGTGTTTGATTACCTTGAAAAATATTTTCTCTCAAAAAGAATAGAGTGAATTTATCTCATCTATTGATGGAAGTCATTTTTCTTACAACATTCTTGATTTTTTACTTCATATTACTTGTCCTTACTAACACTAGAATTAAATTTATATTAAATCATCGTTGATCTTTATATGGTTCAGCTCACCTCAAAAAAGGAACATAGATTTCAGATAAAAAAAGAATTGCTTTTGATTATTATACTAGTTTCATTTTATACAATGGTGTTTAATCGAAGCAAGATGTAAGAAAATAATACATTTGATGCACTAATTAAACATGTGTACAATATATAAGAAAAACCTTTGAACGTTATGGCCTTACACAAGTAATAATATTCTTATAAGAAGTGTCTTCAAAACTAAGATAGAAATATTAGAACTACAGAGTTTACAAAGGAGTACAGAAAAAAGTGTCAATCTATTTTGAACAAATATAAACAGATTTGTATCAAAAATTCTTCATTCCATGTTTACCTTAATTATGTTTATTTTTCTGATTCTGGACAAGTGTAGAAAGGCTCAAATAAGGGTAATTAATTTGTCTTGTAAACATGATGGGTGTCAATCTTCTCGAGGATCTTCTCCGGTGGACTGCCGGAGAAGGGAAATAGACTTTCTGTCCGACGAGTTGAATATTGAAATATTGGCAAAGTTCAAAGAAATCACCAGCAGGTAAGATCGTTGATTCAAGATACTCTAGGGTCCGTGGAAGTTGTATAATGCGAAAATATCATGTAGGCGAGAATTTTTTTTTTTGGTTTAAAATAATTGTAATGGTTTTTTATTCAAAGTTTAATCTACTACTATTATTTTAGGATTCTATTTTGGTCACGTTTGCCCGAGAGCGGAAAACCCAGTAGTTTGTCAAGGTTGAAGATTGGCATAAGATCTGTACCACATTGCCGCATTAAATTATTAGTTTGCTGTTTATATAGACATTCACTACATCCGAAGGGCACGACCTTACTTGAACAGGATCTGTTCTATAGGCTCGTACCACTGTATCCTTGAGTTCTAAGGAGACAGAAAACCAAGTCTGGTTGATGAGGCATTGCTATGAGACCAGAGCGTGATTAACAGCCTTCCATTGTCACTTCTTGTGTTGGCCTTGGAGCAGTAGAGGATCGTTCTTGGCGCTGTTCGCAGGCGTGGGATGGTCTCATAGCTGTCTGACAGGCTTCATTTTTTGTTTTGTTTACCATGTTCAAATATGTGGGTGAAACTCAAGGTGTGAAAGCTGGGATTATTTAACCATTGATTTATTTCTGATTAATTAGCAGGCTATGCCCTCCCAGTTAAAGATTGTGACTTTTGTTTCATGGATGCTACACCAGTTTACCAAAATTGGCAATGCCTTTACGAAATAACTCTCCTTATAATTGTTTGAATTGGCAACCTTATTGTTTGTTTCCTAGTACACAGAAGTGGTTTTAAATATACTAAGTATTTAGTAATAAGCAACAAGATTGTTTATTGACAGAAAAGTGATCAAGTTCTTGTTTAGAGCAAAATCAGTGATAGGGCTGGGCTGCTAGCAAAATGGGGTGTCACCTCTCTGAGGATTTGAAATGAAATGCGTGAGAGCAGCTGAAGATACAGCATCTCTAAAAACTTATTACAGGCCTCAAATGCCAACAACTTAAGGGGACTGTTCCAGCTTCCTGTTGTATTCCTCTCTGAGAAGAATATATATCCTCAATTTGGCTGTCTTTCCGGAGCGCCTCTGCCACATATATCTTAAAGTCGGCCTCAGCGCTGTATGCTTCCTTATTTGGTCGCCATCATTTTAGGCTACTTTTTAGTGACTATATTTCCTGAGTGCAATTTTGGAAAGCAAAACTAATAATCCATGTCTATCACTTTGTTGTGAGCCATTACGTTATTGCTTTCCAGCCCCTTCATTGGGCAAAGAATGGCAAAACTTCCTAAGCTTTATCATCAAATAAGCATTGCTTTGCACCTTAACTAATTTGGTATATCATACCTTGGCAATGATACAAAGAATCTATCCACATGCCTAACCATAGACGAAAAGAAACTAACAGCACAAACTGCACTTTTATTAGCGAGTTAGTGAGAGCCAAGCATCATCACAGAACAAGTGGGAGAAACTGCCAAAAATTGGATAATGGCATATGAAACCTCAACATTTTACTGGCAATACTGGGAAAAATTATCCCTTCTCGAGAATGCATTGAAATTACAAAATACACACACAGAAGTGAAGCACTAATTCACAACTCAAATATCTTCATCCTTACAGCTTTGAAGCGGCAGCCTTGTCTAAAAACCAGACCAATTCTCCTTCAGGTGAAACCATCTGCGCGGGAAGCAAATCAGAACTTTTACTATCACCTAGAGATTTATGCACTACATCTGCCTTCCCAACACCTGCTACAACAAGAGCAATATTTGCCGATGAGTTTATTACAGGAAATGTAAATGTAATCCTTTCCGGTGAAGGTTTTGGAGATTCCGTGATGAACGTGACCCACTTCTCTTTCTCATGGACAAGAGGATGCCCGGGAAATAAGGAAGCTGCGTGCCCATGGGTATCCATACCCAACAGCATCACATCAAATTTTGGAAATCCACTAGCGTCAGATATGTCTACAATCTTAGTCTTAACCAGTGTCTTAGATAAGTCTCATAATCATCTGTCGCACCCTCTGCTGATAATGCATCGTTTATGGCATACACATTGCCACTAGGAATAGGTATCTGCCCAAGAGAACAAGAAGTGAGGCTAAAAGCATAGTAAATAGAATTAAGATGTGAAATGAGAAAAGTGATGAAATGAGTTTAAAAGTTAAGTAGGTAGAAGTAAGATGTAAAAGGAAAATAGTGATGAAGTAACAACTCATTCCTCATTCTCATTCTTAATAAGATCAGACAGCTTAGGCAGTTTTGCATGTGATGCAAGTAATATGAACAATTTGTAATCTAAAAGATGCCCTCAGCAGCCATGCAGCTCCAAAGGCTTATAAGAATTTGGTGATTTAGTCTGTAATCATCTTCATTTCAAATAATCTGTAGCTCTGGAGCTGCTGGGACTGCCAGATAAGATGGCACAGCTCAGAGCAAGCCCATTTAACTTGCTAGAGTTACCCGAAGAACCTTCACTAAAAGTCAAAGCTGACTAACGGGCTGAACGGGCCGGTTTCTGGTCAAAAAAATTTGACCCGTCCGGTTACCGGGCCGGTTCGGGCCGGTTCGGAACAGTGACGGGTTTTAAGGGGCTGGGTTGTTCCGGGTTTAAATTGAACTATACGGGTTACGGGTTGAAAAGGACCGGGGTGGGTTTAGTATATTTTCAATTTTTTATGAAATTAAGTATAACTATTAAGTTATTGTTAAGAATAGAATTCTATTTAGAGTGAATGTCTATCTTGTAGAGAGTTTTACTTTGAGACTAAGTCATTTTTCCTTCTATAAATAGAGGGGTATTACCCCATTGTAAATCACCCCCAAAATTCAATAAGAATTTTCTCTCTCTTTCTCTGCAATATTGCTCTTGTTCTTTTATTGTTTTATAACACGTTATCAGCACGAAGCTCTACTATCTCAAGAATCTCTTTGAGAAAATTAAGGTATTTTTTCTCCTCCTAATTTTGTTTTAATTATGTCTGACATTATGAAAAGAAAGTTCGTTGCCCTTGAAATTTCGGGCAAGAACTACATGACATGGGTGTTGGATGCTGAAATCCATTTGGATGCAATGGGTCTTGGAGACGCCATTAAAGACAGAAATAATGCATCCACCCAAGACTGTGCTAAGGCCTTGATCTTCTTGCGCCATCACCTTGATGAAGGTTTGAAAATTGAATATCTCACAGTCAAAGATCCACTTATCTTGTGGAATGGCTTAAAGGAGAGATATGACAACCTAAAGTTGGTCACTCTGCCACAAGCACGATATGATTGGGCTCATCTGAGGCTCCAAAACTTTAAGTCTGTTTCTGAATATAATTCTGCAATCTTTAGAATTACTTCTAAATTGAAACTCTGTGGAGATACTATAACTGATTATGATATGCTTGAAAAAACGTTTACAACGTTTCATGCCTCCAGTATGGTTCTGCAACTACAGTACAGAGAGAAAGATTTCAAAAAGTACTCTGAGCTGATTTCTCTTCTCCTTGTGGCTGAGCGAAACAGTGACCTGCTCATGAGAAATCACGAAAATCGACCCACTGGGTCTACACCATTGCCTGAAGTAGATAAGGTGTATTCCCATTATGCTAAGCGTGAAAAAGGCTATGGCTTTAATCATGGTCGTGGTCGTGGTCGTGGTCGTGTTCGGGGTCATGGCCGTGGACGTGGACAAGGAAGAAATTTTCCTGGTGTTAGTCACCCCCCAAAGAGATATAACCACCAAAAGCGGAAATGGAATTATGAGAATCCAAAAGCAAATAGTTCAAAAACTATATGTTATCGTTGCGGTGGAAAAGGGCACTGGGCAAAAATTTGCCGTGTACCAAGACATTTGGTTGAGCTTTATCAAGCATCTCTAAAGAGTAAAGGCCCTGAAACCAATTTTGTCTCTGACAATAATTTTGACATCACCCACTTGGATGCGGCAGACTTCTTTGAGCACCCTGAGGGGAAAATAGATCACTTGATCGGTGATGGATCCATGGTTAAAGAAGATTGAGCAGTCTGATATTTTTATTTTTACTTATTCGTAGTAGTTAATGAATAAACAATTATCATAGTTTACATAAGTTATCTATTATAGTGATATGGTTCAAATTTTATATAACTTTAGATTACACATTCATCTTATGCTTTATTCGTAATGATTTTTCAGTAAGTTAATCGATTAACATAACAGATAATCGATTAACCAATATATTCTATTAAACTGGACCTTTTCCGCAAGGCATGTTAGTCGACTATCCGATTTAGTTAATCGACTAACCTAATGACCGTTACCTAAGTTAATCGATTATCACTTTAGTTAATCGATTAACCTTATATCCGTTGCCTGTTCATCGACTAGTTTTTTTTTTTAAACGTTGAAACAGGTTAGTCGATTATCTATTTGGTTAATCAACTAACCTCAGCAGATTTTGAAAATATTGTTTAATTATTAAGCAACGGATACAAGAGTATTAAAAGGAGAATAACTATGATAAAAAAATACTAATATTTTTCGTATATTTCTTTTGTATGTCAAACCATGGGAAGCAAATATGGATATCTCACAAAGCAAACTTGGATCAACGTCCAATGGTAAAAATATTTGTTTAATTGATTCATGTACCACACATACGATATTCAAAGAGAAGAAATATTTCTCTCATTTAAGTATGTGTAAGGCAGATGTTACTACAATTTCTGGTAGTAGTAAATTGATTGAAGGCTCCGGAAGAGCAACTATAACTCTGCCTAAAGGAACAATATTTATCATAGAGAATGCAATGTTCTCTTCCAAGTCCAAGAGGAACTTGTTGAGTTTTAAAGATATCCGTCAAAATGGATATCATATTGAGACAATAGATGAGAATAATCTTGAATACCTCATCATTACAAAGAATGTCTCTGGCCAAAAGAGGGTTATTGGAAAGTTCTCATCTTTATCTTGTGGCCTGTATTGGACAAAAATTAGTGCAATTAAGGCACATTCCACAGTAAACCAAAAGGTTACTGATTCCAATACTTTTGTACTTTGGCATGATCGATTGGGACATCCTGGATCAATTATGATGAGACGGATTATAGAAAACTCATATGGGCATCCATTAAAGAATTTAAAGATTCTTTTAAATAATGAATTTTCTTGCACTTCTTGTTATCAAGGCAAGTTACTACGTTTTTGGAATGTATACAAGGGGATATTTGTGGACCTATTCACCCATCTAGTGGGTCCTTTAGATATTTTATGGTCTTAATAGACGCATCCTCTAGATGGTCTCATGTGTGCCTATTGTCATCACGCAACCTTGCGTTTGCAAAATTAATGGCACAAATAATTCGATTACGAGCACAATTTCCTGATAATCCAATTAAGTCTATTAAACTAGATAATGCTGCTGAGTTTTCATCCCAAGCATTTAATGATTATTGCTTATCAATTGGGATAAAAGTGGAACATCCTGTAGCTCATGTTCACACTCAAAATGATCTTGCAGAATCTTTAATTAAACGTCTGCAGTTGATTGCAAGACCATTACTCATGAAAACGAGGTTGCCCACTTCAGTTTGGGGTCACGCCATTTTGCATGCAGCAATGCTAGTTCGTCTCAGACCGACGAATTATCACAAATATTCCGCGTTGCAATTAGTTTTGGGTCATGAACCTAATATATCCCATTTAAGAAATTTTGGATGCGCAGTATATGTGCCTGTAGCACCGCCATACCGCACCAAAATGGGTCCGCAAAGAAGGTTAGGAATATATGTTGGGTTTGAATCGCCCTCCATTATTCGCTACCTCGAAACGTTGACAGGGGATTTGTTCACTGCACGATTTGCAGACTGTCGATTCGATGAGACACTTTTCCCAAAATTAGGGGGAGAAGTTGGCGAAACCAAACGGGAAATTTTGTGGAAAAATCCATCATTATCTCATCTTGACCCACATACCTCTATTTGTGAAAAAGAGGTGCAAAATATTATCCATTTGCAAAGAATAGCAAATCAAATGCCTGACGCATTCACGGACTTGAAAAGGATAACAAGATCTCACATCCCCACAGAGAATGTTCCAATCCGTATTGATGTCCCTATTGGACAATCTTCTAGTGTCATATCTAATGAGCCGAAAGCACGCCTAAAACGTGGCAGGCCATTAGGTTCCAAAGATCGAAATCCTAGAAAAAGGAAAGCAAATGATCAAAATGACACTACGAAAGAATCTCATGAGGAAATTCACGATTTAATAAATTCTGAGATTCATGAAGTATCCATTGAGCCCGAGACTCAGGAAAATAAGGAACTATCAATAAATCCAATCGATATTGAGACAAATTTTAATCGAGTGGATATAGTGGTGGATTATGTCTTTGCATATAATGTTGCATCTAGCATTATGCAAGAAAGTGAGGATCTTGAACCTCAATCTGTTGGAGAATGTCGACAAAGACTTGATTGGCCAAAATGGCAAGAAGCAATCCAATCACAATTGAATTCACTTGCAAAACGTGAAGTTTTTGGGCCTATAGTTGAAACACCTAATGGTGTTAAGCCTGTTGGCTATAGATGGGTCTTTGTACGCAAGAGAAGTGAGAAAAACAAGGTACAAAGATATAAGGCACGCCTTGTTGCACAAGGATTTTCTCAAAGGCCTGGTGTCGATTATGAAGAGACATATTCACCCGTAATAGATGCTATAACTTTCCGTTATCTCATTAGTTTGTTGTCCTTGAAAAGCTTGACATGCATTCAATGGATGTGGTTACTGCCTATCTTTATGGCTCACTTGATAATGAGATATACATGAAAATTCCCGATGGATTCAAAATGCCAAACACTCATAATTCAAAGTCCCGGAAAATGTTTTCAATCAAATTGCAAAGATCTTTGTATGGTCTAAAGCAATTAGGACGAATGTGGTATAATCGTCTGAGTATTTATTAAAGGAAGGCTATATAAATGATGCCATTCGCCCATGTGTTTTTATAAAGAAAACAACATCGAAAGTTGTTGTACTTGCCGTATATGTCGATGACATAAACCTTATTGGAACTCCCATAGAACTCCAAAAGGCAATTGATTATTTAAAGAAGGAATTCGAGATGAAAGATCTCGGAAAGACAAAATTATGTCTTGGTTTGCAAATTGAATATTTGGCAAACGGAATTTTTGTTCATCAATCTGCCTATATAGAAAAGGTATTGAAACGGTTTTACATGGATGGAGCATATCCTTTAAGTACTCCGATGGTTGTTCGATCACTTGATGTGAATAAGGATCCATTCCGACCGCAAGAAAAGAATGAAGAGCTACTTGGTCCTGAAGTACCATATCTTAGTGCAACTGGCGCAATAATGTATCTTGCAAATACTACAAGGCCTGACATAACTTTTTCAGTTAATGTCTTAGCAAGATATAGCTCTGCTCCCACAAGGAGACATTGGAATGGAATCAAACATATATTGCGGTATCTAAAAGGGACTACCGATATGGGCTTATTTTATAGCAATAATTGCAGTCCTGATCTTGTTGGTTATGTTGATGCTGGATATTTATCTGACCCACACAAGGCTCGATCTCAAACAGGTTATGTGTTTATCTGTGGAGGCACTGCCATATCTTGGCGATCGACTAAGCAATCAATTGTGGCTACTTCATCTAATCATGCTGAGATAATCGCTATTCATGAAGCAAGTCCAGAGTGTGTGTGGTTGAGGTCTATAATACATCATATTCAAGACAAATGTGGTTTGAAATGTGACAAACTACCCACGATTTTGTATGAAGACAATGCAGCATGCATAGCCCAATTGAAGGGAGGATTCATAAAAGGAGACAGAACAAAGTATATTTCACCAAAGTTATTTTTCACACATGATCTTCAAAAGAATGGTGATATCAATGTGCAACAGATTCGTTCAAGTGATAATATGGCTGATTTGTTCACAAAATCTCTACCAACGTCAACCTTCAAGAACCTGGTACACAAGATTGGAATGCGAAGGCTCAAGGATGTGAATTGATGCTCTTTTCAGGGAGAGTTAATGCGTTGCACTCTTTTTCCCTTACAAGGTTTTGTCCCACTGGGTTTTCCTTGCAAGGTTTTTAACGAGGCAACCAATAGGCGCATTTCTAAACATGTGTACTCTTTTTCCTTTTCTAGAATTTTTTTCCATTGGGTTTTGTTTTAGTTAAGGTTTTAACGAGGCACATTACTTATTAAGTAGACATTCAAGGGGGAGTGTTAAGAATAGAATTCTATTTAGAGTGAATGTCTATCTTATAGAGAGTTTTACTTTGAGGCTAAGTCATTTTTCCTCCTATAAATAGAGGGGTATTACCCCATTGTAAATCACCCCCAAAATTCAATAAGAATTTTCTCTCTCTTTCTCTGCATTATTGCTCTTGTTCTTTTATTGTTTTATAACAGTTATATTTATATTAATACTTTGTAATAATCGAATGAATACAAGTAAGATGGGAAAAATTGCACTTATTGCAAGTGCTAGTTTATTTCTCAATTTCAAATTAATAAATGGAAAATGAAATGTTTACATATTTTTCTAACAAGTAAACTAGTGAAGTAGTAATTTCAAATGTTTTGCATCGCCTTAGCAAGTTCATCATAATCAATATCTCCAAGTTAAAGTTCTTCGTCTTCTGGGCTATGAACTGTGAACATCTTCCTTTCCTTGATTTCTTCGTTCCGATCTATCTAATCCAATCTCTGAAACATACTAAAACTTACAAATCATTGCTTCCCAACTGAAAGTCTGAAAATAAATCAAGGCCACTTTTAAAAATTATTGACCCATTCTATGGGATGGACAGCTCTCATATGTCTTGTAAGTGTTCCAGTCCCTCCTAAATTTCCTTCGATCAAATGTTGAAAAGTTTCGTTACAAAATTTGCACTTAACACTATTAGTACCTTCTATTATTTCAAAAAAATTCCATACCGGACTTCTTCTTTTACGATTAGAAGTCGGGTCATTACTATTACTACCAGAAGCTACAGGACTAGCATCATTAAACATATTGTAAAAATGAAAATATAAGCTTAAATTAAATATGCAATTAAAATATTAAATAAGAGAAAGAGTTGGAGGGAGTGCACCGAATTCGACAATAATTTGAGCACTTGATCAAATATGAAATCTTGCATATTGAAGGGAAGAGAGATAGATTGATAATTTGAGAATTAAGTTGGCCAACGGTAATGCGGGCCCCACATATTCAAAAATCAAAAATAAAATAAAAAAAATAATAAATTTTACCGTTGAACCGGGCCGGTCCGGGCCAACCGGTGCAAGGCACTGTAGACACTACCGGGTCCGGTCCGGGCCGGTTTCAATTTTCAAAATCCTAACCGGCCTAACCCCCTCCCCCACCCCAACCCAGCCCACCCGGCCCCCTATAATCCGGACCGGACCGGTCCCGGTTTGTACCGGTCCGGTCCCGGGTCAACCTGGCCCGTTTGACGGGCTTACTAAAAGTGTATGGTCCAAGATTGATGATATATTTCAAACCCGCTTAAATCATACTAAGCTGGAGTTAATAAAAGCCAACATAAGTTCAATCTCCTTATCAGCAACTCTACATGGTATTGAGCACGGGCAATTTTACTCGTTGAACTTCCAAACATATCAATTTTGCTTAAGCTGTTCAATTACTCTTCAGCTGATCCTGTAGATTTTACCCCCACTAAACTACTCTAGGAACAGAAATCTCAAAGCATTGCCATTTAGTTTAAAGTAGGTAAGGTTACAATGGTAATGTTTGAAGTATTTTGCTAATACAACATTATTTCTCATATTAAGTTCCACATAAAAGAGGGAAAAAGAAGAGGGACGTCAGATATTGTTTAGAAGTCATTAATAGAAGGGCTTCAAGGGTTGACAAGTTCTTTATACCAGGAATTTATGGATACGCTGCACAAGCAAAAGGTAAAATTTAATGTTGTATATTCTTGCTTCTCTTCTTTTTGTACAGCATACAGTTTTTTTTTTCACATTCTTTATATGTTGCCCTTTTACATGAATCACATATGTTAATGCATTTAAAAGTTACTTGACATAGCCAGCTCATCCAAACAATCGGGTTTATGATGTCTACGGACTTTTTTTTGAAATGGAGATATCTACTGACTTGTTTACCTTTTGTTTTTCTTTTGGGGTGCATTATGAAGAGGGGATTTAAATGATCCCCCCCCCCCCCCCACACACACACACACAAACAAAAAAAACCCCCCCAAAAAAAAGGAGAAAACCCATGTAGGTAAATTTGCTTTTTTTTGGTTCATTGTAAAGAGCTATTCAACTTACCAACGAAAAAAATAAAAAATAAAGAAACGATTCAAATGACAGCTCCCACCCCCTTAACATGTAAAAAAATCCAAAGATATTTGGTGATGATAGAAGTTTAAAGCTATGATCTTGTTAAACAGTGTTGATTAATGGTCAATTTTGCACAATTACTTTGCACATGATTAATCAAGAGCCCCAAAAATAGTGTCAAGTTGCAAGGAGCAAAAGTCAAATGGTCACATCCCAAGGGGGTGAATAGGGATTTCAGTAACAGGCCAAAGACTTTTCCCCTACACAGCAACGCGAAGTTCAGCTTTCCCATAATTTACCAGAATTCTTTTGGCAAGCAATCATTTTGCCCTGTATGATATTTTTCTTAAGACTGAAAGTAACAATAGAAATAGTGTAATTCTCAAATGTAAACGTGAGCAAGTAGCCTACACCTCCACCCCCTGTCCGAAACAATAGAAGGAGAAAGGGGAAAACTGTCTTTGTTTATGCATTTCAATCTTTAACAAATACCAGCAACAAACTATGTGACCACATGTTTTATCCAACAAGATCTGCAGCCTTTGCTATATCCAAGAACAAACTGACGCTAGTTGCAGCTTGGCATAAGGACATTTACTCTCTTTGGACTTCTGGCATATCAAAAGTCGGTGGATCATTGAACTGAATCTTGAGAGGTGCTTCGCAGTAAGTTTCTACCTCAGACAGCTCTAGAAACTCACATGATCTTAGTACTAACATGTTAGGTCAGCATTTATGATTTGATCTTCTAAGCCCTTCTTAAAAGAAAGTTCTTTGATCTACTAAGCAGAGACAACACAGAAAATGCATTAACAACGAGATATTTGTTGGCAAATATAAGGGAAAGATTCCTTTTCCATAAAAAAAGAAAAAAAGAAAATACAGGGGAAAAGGTAAATAAATATTATTATTAAGGAGATATATGAATGGCTTAAGTCATGCCTATAATCGTGCTCGGTACTATCCTAAGAAACTATTTCCAAAGTGTGTTTTTCCCCAATTAAACAAGTCTTCCTCTAACAGAGGGAACATGAATAACAAAATTTAAATAACAACAAACATTATGAACAACAAAGATAAAACAACTAGGTGTTTGTAGGGAAATTGACTGCAAAGGAAATAAAGCTCGAGGGAGTATGTACTATGATGAGGTCATAATTAGCAATTGTTGGTTTGTTGTGATAAAGCCATAAGGAAAACCAATTTTTGGTGCATTAACACGGATTAAAAATTGGGGTATGATTAGCTATATATAGGATGAGAATAGGCCTCTAATCATGACAAGTTTCATGCCATTTATCCATAACTTCTCATGTATGGAGCCACTTAGCTAATTCACTTAACTATTTGTCTTTAGACTCTCATGCATGAAGCTATTTAGCTAATCTACTTAGTCATATGTCCATAAACTCTTATGCATGAAGCCACTTTGCTAAAATATTGTTGATATATTACCAACAATCCCCAACATATTTCAAAAAGATTAAAGAGTACATCTTGCTAGATTTGTGCGGTCCAAGTTCAATCAGCTTGGTATTTTTTGGACTATGAACCAAACTTATACCGGTAAAATTTGACTCACAGAATTACTAGTGAAATATGATATTTATATGAACCAATAATTCTTATTGCAAGGAAATAATTTCATTAATAACATTTGACCCCTCACGATCAAGTTGTTCAACATAGTTTTGCACAAACATGCCATGCACATGCTTAGTTATTCATGAGAACTCTAGAGTTTTGGGCAAAATCTTATAGGAGTGGCAGTATTTCACTCTCATATAGGTGAAGTCATCGACGTGTACACTACTTAAAATACAAATCCAGCAAGTTCAGCTCTATTTTTCTTGAAGAATCTTTTGAAATATGTGTGACGATTGTTAAAAATAATAATATTTTAGCTAAGTAGCTAGTTTCATGCATGAGAATTTATGGACAAGTGGCTAATTAGATTAGCTAAATGGGCTCATGCATAAGAGTTTATGGAAAGATGCATACATGAAAAGTTATGGATAAATGTCATGACACTTGTCATGATTAGAGGCCTATTCTCATCCTATAAGTAACTTATATACACTAATTTTTGAATCCATCCGAACAACACCAAAATTGGCCTTCTTTATGGCTTCATACTTACTGGGTGATTCTTATTGTTGTTGTATATAATTACTATTTTTCTCTCTTTTCTCTGTAGTTAATTTCCCTACAAACATCAAGTTGCTGTCTTTTCTTCTTTTTCATTCATAATTCGTTGATCGTTATTTAAAAATTGTTGATTGTGTTCCCTCTATTCATTATTAATATATCGGTTAAGGGTCAAAACTGCCCTCAACGTATTGATGCCGGAACAAAATTGCCCTTCGTTAACCTTTTGCGAAGAAAATGCCCCCACCGTTACATTTGTGGCACACTTCTGCCCCCACCGTTACATGTGTGGCACACTTCTGCCCCCAAAATCTAACATTTCATTTTTAATTTTTTTTAATGCCACGTGTCACGTTTTGATTGGCCATTAAATATCTCACCCAAAACCCGACCCAACCCGACCTACCCGACCCAAAAAAATGGAAAATTGGGACATATAAAGAACGGAAAAAGGGTCAAAACTGCCCTCAACGTATTGACTCCGAAACAAAATTGCCCGCCGTTAACCTTTCTGAAAGTATGTGTGTATATATATATATACACAAAGAAAAAAAATTTATACCAAAAATTATATATTTTTCGGCTATTTTTTTGACAACCAGCGACGTCAACTGAGTAGGGAAATAGGGCTTGATCCTAAGCAGATCAAGTTTTGGTTTCAAAACAAAAGGACTCAAACAAAGGTAATTTAATTTAGTCTATTTTTAATGACTGATTTAATTATTAAATAATTAGTTATAATTAATTGACACCTTGACTATTGATCATCGATAGTAAATTAATTGAAGTATGTGAAAATCTAATAGAAAGCGACTTTGTTATAAGAAATAAATATGGATTAAAATTGAGAAAACCCATTAATTATAAGTAGGGCCGGCTCTAGGATGAGGCCATTAAAATCCTTACGTTTAAGGTTTATTATTAAAGTTTAACTTTAGGCCGCGAATTTCATTCATCGCCCTTAATTAAAAAGTAATATAATAGAATCTGGTCAAATCAGCCGAAATACATAATCCTATTAAATGGATTTTTTTTTCTATTTTTGCTAGATTTTTGGAAGTTAAATAATTTCCAGTTGAAGCCACAAAAAATCTGGTTTTACAGCTAGTGACTAATGATTATTCCTTTCTGGAATCACTGACGAATTACAGAAATCTACAGGGCTAAAAATAAACAGTTAAGGGTCAAAACTGCCCTCAACGTATTGACTCCGGAACAAAATTGCCCTCCGTTAACCTTTTTTGGGTCGGGTAGGTCGGGTTGGGTCGGAATTTGGGTGAGAAATGATTTTGGGTCAAGTTTATTTAATGGCCAATCAAAACGTGACACGTGGCATAAAAAAAATTAAAAATGAAATGTTAGATTTTGGGGGCAGAAATGTGCCACAAATGTAACGGCGGGGGCAGAAGTGTGCCACAAATGTAACGGTGGGGACAGAAGTGTGCCACAAATGTAACGGTGGGGGCATTTTCTTCGCGAAAGGTTAACGGAGGGCAATTTTGTTCCGGCGTCAATACGTTGAGGGCAGTTTTGACCCTTAACCGTTAATTTATTTGGTAGGATGATAATATGAGTTGAGCATAAATGAGGAAGTGAGGATTCATATTGCCGACCCCAACTTGTTTCGGACTAAGGCATAAGAGTTGTTTATGTTCCCTCTAATAGAGGAAGGCTTTAATTCTGGAAAACTTTCACATTACTAATATAGTTTCTTAGGACAGTACATAGCACGATTCAAGTCATTCATGTGTCTGCTAAATAACTACTGTTTATTCCCTCAGTCCCATTTTATGTGGCACACTTTTCTTTTTAGTTAGTCTCAAAAAATGACACTTTTACATATTTAAAAAACATTTTAACCTTTCTTTAAACTCTGTGTCCAATCAAATGTATCACATAAATTGAGACGGAGGAAGTATTTACCTTTTACCGTATATTTTCACACTTCATTTTAACAGGGACCACCAGATCATTTTAATCCTAGCTGATAGCAGAATTATCTTATTAGTGTCTTAAGCCAAGGCATCGTACATTATGTGTTTAAACTACGGGCACAACTTGCATTCTCTAATACCACTGGCCTCAACTCCTAACAGAATTACTTTCGCATCTGATTTTCCATATGTTTCATCCGGAGTTGATGAATGGAAAGCTTAATAACTACAGGTTTACTCTCCATCAATACTCAGATAAAACCATAAAGTGCATTTCATCTCTGTTCAAATTACCTTACATTCTTTGTGTAGAAACTCAAACAATTAATACAGCTCGTTGTTCAAATGTAAGGAACCATTTGCACAATAAACCAATCATTTACCGTCTTGATAGGCCAACCCAAAGAAAGAAGTGTGCATATATATATACACTACGAAAATTTGTTTTAACAAAAAATTGAAGATATCACACACTGTGGCAGAGGTAGAATCAATACATAGTAGAAAGACACAAATACCTTGATAGAAAAGCATCATAAGCAAGCAAATAATTGCTATCAGGATGATCCTTTGGGACCACTCTCTCATCCACCCAGAAAACGTGCCATTTCGACCAGTCTATTGAATCAATATATGGTGGTTCCACCAATTTCCTGCACAATTGCAACAAACACAAGCATTCGATTAACTTAAAACACCAAAACCATCCCAAAAAGACTGACACGAAGAGAATAAACAATTACCTAAGAGACTTGATAAGTGAACCGCCGGAAACAACAACAGAAAAAGAACCTCTCTTTGCAAAACTTCTCTGATAAATCAGCTGTGCACTTCGCTAGAGAAACGGCAAGTTCCTCTTCAGAATCAAACACTTCAACTTTCCCTTTACTTTTCCCTGTCACAGTCTCAGCCACTGATGATATAGTTCTAAACTGAGATTTCGAGGAGTTTGTACTCAATACTGAGATTCTCCAATGTGAGCGCGAGCAATAAAGTGACTTGCCAATAATAGATGCAGAGGTCAACGGCAGAGATCGGCGGAGAGGAGAGAATCGGGCAGGGGAGATGCGCAAGTTAGCAGAGAGAGCGCGAGAAGAAGAAGCTAAGCGCAGTGTGCACTCTGTCATCATATATAGGAATGGGGAGTGCGAAAGACTGGTCCACCGGCGATTGAGCTTAACGTGCTGGAGCTTTTAGGGTAGGTGAGTAAGTGGGGCGTGGCATTCGATGAAAGGACAGGGATCACTAACTGGCACGTGTGCTACTGTCGTTTAACTTAGTTAGGGTTGGTATCCAAAAAAATTTCATCCTTGGTAAAAAAATTACATAGAGAGAGTAGTATTCTTATTGATATTTTGGGATGGTTTACAATAGAATAGAACCCCTGTATTTATAGGGAGGTGGTGGCTTAGCCACCAAGTAGTAAACCCTAGAATCTCTCTAAATATAGACATTCACCTTAAATAGAGTTCTATTTATAACACTCCCCCTTGAATGTCTATTCAATAATGTGCCTCGTTAAAACCTTAACTAAAACAAAACCCAATGGGAAAAAATTAAAGAAAAGGAAAAAGAGTACACATGTTTGAATATGCGCCTATTGGTTGCCTCGTTAAAAACCTTTCAAGGAAAACCCAGTGGGACAAAACCTTGTAAGGGAAAAAGAGTGCAACGCGGATTAACTCCCCCTGATAAGAACATCAATTCATATCCTTAAGTCTTCGCATTCCGATCTTGTGAACCAGCTTCTTGAAGGTTGACGTTGGTAGAGATTTTGTGAACAAATCAGCCATATTATCGCTTGAACGAATCTGTTGCACATTGATATCACCATTCTTTTGAAGATCATGTGTGAAAAATAACTTTGGTGAAATATGCTTTGTTCTATCTCCTTTTATGAATCCTCCTTTCAATTGAGCTATACATGCTGCATTGTCTTCATACAAAGTCGTGGGTAGTTTATTACACTTCAAACCACATTTGTCTTGAATATGATGTATTATAGACTTCAACCACACACACTCCCGACTTGCTTCATGAATAGCGATTATCTCGGCATGATTAGATGAAGTAGCCACAATTGATTGCTTAGTCGATCGCCAAGATATGGCGGTGCCTCCACAGGTAAACACATAACCTGTTTGAGATCGAGCCTTGTGTGGGTCGGATAAATATCTAGCATCAGCATAACCAACAAGATCAGGACTGCAATTATTGCCATAAAATAAGCCCATATCCGTGGTCCATTTTAGGTACCGCAATATATGTTTGATCCCATTACAATGTATCCTTGTAGGAGCCGAGCTAAATCTTGCTAAGACATTAACTGAAAAGGATATGTCAGGCCTTGTAGTATTTGCAAGATACATTAGTGCGCCAATTGCACTAAGATAAGGTACTTCAGGACCAAGTAGCTCTTCATTCCTTTCTTGCGGTCGGAATGGATCTTTATTCACATCAAGTGATCGAACAACCACCGGTGTACTTAAGGGATGTGCTCCATCCATGTAAAACCGTTTCAGTACCTTTTCTATATAGGTAGATTGATGAACAAAAATTCCGTTTGCTAAATATTCAATTTGCAAACCAAGACATAATTTTGTCTTTCCGAGATCTTTCATCTCGAATTCATCCTTTAGATAATCAATTGACTTTTGGAGTTCTATGGGGGTTCCAATAAGGTTTATGTCATCGACATATACGGCAAGTACAATAAATTCCGATGTTGTTTTCTTTATAAAAACACACGGGCAAATGGCGTCATTTATATAGCCTTCTTTTAACAAATACTCACTAAGACGATTATACCACATTCGTCCTGATTGCTTTAGACCATACAAGGATCTTTGCAATTTGATTGAAAACATTTCCCGGGACTTTGAATTATGAGCGTTTGGCATTTTGAGTCCCTTGGGAGTTTTCATGTATATCTCATTATCAAGTGAGCCAAAAAGATAGGCAGTAACCACATCCATTAAATGCATGTCAAGCTTTTCAAGGACAGCAAAACTAATGAGATAACGAAAAGTTATGGCATCCATTACAGGCGAATATGTCTCTTCATAATCGACACCAGGCCTTCGAGAAAATCCTTGTGCAACAAGGCGTGCCTTATATCTTTGTACCTCGTTTTTCTCATTTCTCTTGCGTACAAAGACCCATTTATAGCCAACAGGCTTAACACCATTAGGTGTTTCAACTATAGGGCAACTTCATGTTTTGCCAGCGAATTCAATTATGATTGAATTGCTTCTTGCCATTTTGGCCAATCATGTCTTTTTCGACATTCTCCAACAGATTGAGGTTCAAGATCCTCATTTTCTTGCATAATGCTAGATGCGACATTAAAAGCAAAGACATTATCCACCACTATATCCACTCGATCAAAATTTGCCTCAATATTGATTGGATTTATGGATAGTTCCGTATTTTCCAGAGTCTCGGGCTCAATGGATTCTTCATGAATCTCAGAATTTGTTAAATCATGAATTTCCTCATGAGATTCTTTCGTAGTGTCATTTTTATCATTTGCTTTCCTCTTTCTAGGATTTCGATCTTTAGAACCTAATGGCCTGCCACGCTACAGGCGTTCATTCGACTCATTGGTTATGCCACTAGATGATTGTCCAACAGGGACATCAATACGGATTGGAACATTTTTCGCGGGGATGTGGGATTTCGTTATCCTTTTCAAGTCCGTAAATGCGTCAGGCACTTGATTTGCTATTCTTTGCAAATGGATAATCTTTTGTACCTCTCTTTCACAAATAGAGGTATGTGGATCAAGATGAGATAATGATGCATTTTTCCACTAAATTTCCCGTTTGGTTTCACCAACTTCTCCCCCTAATTTTGGGAAAAGTGTCTCATCGAATTGACCGTCTGCAAATCGTGCAGTGAACAAATCCCCTGTCAATGTTTCGAGGTAGCGAATAATGGAGGGCGATTCAAACCCAACATATATTCCTAACCTTCTTTGCGGACCCAATTTTGTGCGGTATGGCGGTGCTATAGACACATATACTGCGCATCCAAAGATTCTTAAATGGAATATATTGGGTTCATGACCCAAAACCAATTGCAACGGGGAATATTTGTGATAATTCGTCGGTCTGAGACGAATTAGCATTGCTGCATGCAAAATGGCGTGATCCCGTACCGAAGTGGGCAGCCTCGTTTTCATGAGTAATGGCCTTGCAATCAACTGCATGCGTTTAATTAACGATTCTGCAAGACCGTTTTGAGTGTGAACATGAGCTACCCAATTGATAGGCAATAATCATTAAATGCTTGGGATGAAAACTCAGCAGCATTATCCAGTCTAATAGACTTGATTGGATTATCAGGAAATTGTGCTCGTAGTCGAATTATTTGTGCCATTAATTTCGCAAGCGCAAGGTTGCGTGATGACAACAGGCACACATGAGACCATCTACAGGATGCGTCTATCAAGACCATAAAATACCTAAAGGACCCACTGGGTGGGTGAATAGGTCCACAAATGTCCCCTTGTATACGTTCCAAAAATGTGGGTGACTCAGTCCCAACCTTTGTTGGTGATGGTCTGATAATCAACTTGCCTTGATAACAAGAAGTGCAAGGATATTCATTATTTGAAAGAATTTTGAAATTCTTTAACGGGTGCCCATATGAGCTTTCTATAATCCTTCTCATCATGATTGATCCAGGGTGTCTCAATCGATCATGCCAAAGTACAAAAGTATTGGAATCAGTAACCTTTTGGTTTACTGTTGAATGTGCCTCAATTGCACTAATTTTTGTCCAATACAGGCCACAAGATAAAGACGGGAATTTCTCAATAACCCTCTTTTGGCCAGAGACATTCTTTGTAATGATGAGATATTCAAGATTATTCTCATCTATTGTCTCAATATGATAGCCATTCCGGCGTATATCTTTAAAACTCAACAAGTTTCTCTTAGACTTGGAGGAGAACATCGCATTCTCTATGATAAACATTGTTCCTCTAGGCAGAGTTATAGTTGCTCTTCCGGAGCCTTCAATCAATTTACTACTACTAGAGATTGTAGTAACATTTGCCTTACACATACTTAGTTGAGAGAAATATTTCTTTTCTTTGAGTATCGTATGTGTAGTACATGAATCAACTAAACAAATATTTGATCCAAGTTACCTTTGTGAGATATCCATATTTTGCTTTCCCATGGTTTGACATACAAAAGAAATACACGAACATGAGAATAAACAAATTCGATCCGTTTGTCTCAATGTAATCGATTGTTAAACACACATAATCGATTATATCTTAAATATAATCGATTGTTAAACATACATAATCGATTATTTGCTATTTTGAAAACTTCAGATCACACTGTCTTAATATAATCGATTGTTAAACACACATAATCGATTATGTCTTAATATAATCGATTGTTAAACATACATAATCGATTATTTGCTATTTTGAAAAACTTCAGATCACACTGTCTTAATATAATCGATTGTTAAACATACATAATCGATTATGTCTTAATATAATCGATTGTTAAACATACATAATCGATTATTTGCTATTTTGAAAAACTTCAGATCATACTGTCTTAATATAATCGATTGCTAAACATACATAATCGATTGTTTTGCAGTTTTAATGCGAAATATAAGATAATCGACTAACTGTTAGGTTATTCGATTAACTCTACTGAAAAATAAAAATATCTTTGAAATTTCAGCATATTGAAACATTCTAAAGAACTAATACTAACATTATATCATAAACTAACTAATACGAGCTGATACTAATGACTATTAGTTTATTCACTAATTAATACAAATAAAATCAAACAATTCCATCATCCTTCATCACATATCCATCACCGATTAGGTGGTTTATTTTCCCATCGGGTTGCTCAAAGAAATCTGCCACATCCAAGTGGGTGATGTCAAAATTATCGTCAGAGACAAAATTTGTTTCAGGGCCTTTACTCTTTCGAGATGCTTGATAAAGGTCAACCAAATGTCTTGGTATACGGCAAGCTTTTGACCAGTGCCCTTTTCCACCGCAACGATAACATATAGTTTCTGAACTATTTGCCTTAGTATCCTCATAATCCCGTTTCTTCTTTCGGCGGTTATCTCTCCTCGGGGGTGACGGACATCATGGAGATTTCTTCCTTGTCTACGTCCACGGCTATAACCCCGATTACGACCACGACCATGATTAGATCCATGGCTCTTTTCATGATTGGCATAATGAGAATACACCTTATCTGCTTCAGGCAATGGTGTAGATCCGGTGGGTCGATTTTCGTGATTTCTCATGAGCAGGTCATTGTTTCGCTCAGCCACAAGTAGGAGAGAAATCAGTTCAGAGTACTTTTTGAAGCCTTTCTCTCTGTACTGTTATTGCAGTACCATATTGGAGGCATGAAACGTTGTAAACGTTTTCTCAAGCATATTATAATCAGAGATATTATCTCCGCAGAGCTTCAACTTAGAAGTAATTCTGAACATTGCAGAATTATATTCAGAAACAGACTTAAAGTCTTGGAGCCTCAGATGAGCCCAATCATATCGTGCTTGTGGCAGAGTGACCAACTTCAGGTTGTCATATCTCTCCTTTAAGCCGTTCCACAAGATGAGTGGATCTTTGACTGTGAGATATTCAATTTTCAAACCTTCATCAAGGTGATGTCGCAAGAAAATCAAGGCCTTAGCACAGTCTTGGGTGGATGCTTTATCTCTGTCTTTATTGGCGTCTCCAAGACCCATAACATCTAAGTGGATTTCAGCATCCAACACCCATGTCATATAGTTCTTGCCCGAAATTTCAAGGGCAACGAACTTTCTTTTTATAATATCAGACATAATTAAAATCAAATTCGGAAAAAGGGAAATACCTTAATTTTCTCAAGAGGATTCTTGAGACGGTAGAGTCTCGTGCTGATAACGTGTTATGAAATAATATAAGAACAAGAACAATAGAGAGAAAAGTAGAGAGAGGAGTATTCTTATTGATACTTTGGGATGGTTTACAATAGAATAGAATCCCTATATTTATAGGGAGGAGGTGGCTTAGCCACCAAATAGTAAACCCTAGAATCTCTCTAAATATAGACATTCACCTTAAATAGAGTTCTATTTATAACAACTGCATCATTTTCCTATTCCTACCATTAATAAGCGACAATGAGAGGTGCCTCCGGTTGGATATAGAGCTGCATCCGGATATTTTCGGGTCAAGAAGGGTATATTTGTAACAACAATAGAACAAAAGATTTCTATTGGTTGACGAAAGGGTTTAAGTGGAATTTAAGGCTGGGCACACTGTTAGGACACAACGCAGCATCCTACCTTTTCTCAGTACGGTGTGTGCTTAGCCATCCATCCCTATGCGTTTGTGGTTATTGTGGACTCTCGCCTCACTCTGTTTCAAATCTTCCTCCTGCTGTTCTCCGAAGGTGAGATTTAGTACTGCTGAAATTTTCTATATTGACTGCTATGTTTTACTCTTTTTAGTCCCTGCTCCGTGTTTCTATATTTGCAGGTTAACAGTGCCCTGGTAAGAAATTGCAACTCTTTTCATTCTCAAAAAGTCTTCACCACAAGTCTTTAGCTCGGAGAAGTGTGTTTATTTTTATAGGCAAAATGTTCCATGCATCACAAGTTATTGAAATTTCATGGCATATTGATGATGTATTGTTGAGAGAACTGTCAAGTTATAGATCGTGTTTGGATTGACAAAATTAAGGTAAATTTTGCTACATCCATATCAAACACCGCCTAGGTGCACTTGAAGGTAATATTAGCTTGGATCAGGCCATTCTTGAAAAAAATTTAATATGCTTTAGCTAATAATCAGTTCTTCCTGGAGTATTATGTGAAATTTTCTTTGGCATTATCATCGTGTAATTAAAAAAAGTTTTACATGCCATTTGAGATTATAGCACTGGAAGTGCTCGGTATAACAATAACATAGTTTTCTTCTATCACTTTCTAGAAACAGACGCAAAACATGGGTAATACGTAGTATTTCACTGTTGAGCTTTGTTTCAATGGTCTTTTCCATTTCGTACATATATTCGACGAAGTCTATATTGGTGGAATTATTTAATTTCAAAAGTTTCATTTATCGGAAATCATTTGACGTACTTTTTGCATTATCATCGTGTAACTAGAAAGCTTTATCTGCCATTCAATAAACTTTCGTGACATTAATTTTTGGGCGCTAGCCCAGGTAAATAAGTATAAGTTTCAACAACAACAACGGCCCAATATAGTTTTACAAGGGAGGTCTGGGGAGGATAATATGTGTGCAGACCTTACTCCTGCCCCGAAGGGCAGAGAGTTTGTTTCCAGGAGACCTTCAACTCAAGAAAACAACAAGAGACGATATATTAGTACGATCAATTGACTCATAATAAAATAATATAAAATAACATAAACTACAAAATAACAATAATATATAAGAAATGTAGGATAAGTATAAGGTTCACCCGTGCACATAATTATTCTGTTATTATCTCCTGCCCGTTTAACTACTCGAGGCATTTTTGCTGATGGGCCCTTGAATTATAGCAGGAGCAAGCTCAATTGCCATATTTAGGCGCCAGTAGTATTAGTCACTGGTCATTGGCATCAAGAGAAAAAAAATATTATCACGAGACATATAAATTTCTTAAGCTGTGATAATCCAATAGTAAAAGTTTTCTTTCCAAATGCAGGTGGGTAAGAACAACAAGGATATTAAATTTGAAATTTTGCAAAAGATATGACTTCCACTTATTGATCCCGGCTCAGAAAAGTGACCGATCAGGACAGGGCCCTAGTGATAAATGAAAGAAAGGAGAGTCTGATACTGATGAGATTGCTGAAACAATATGTCAAATATATGTGAAACACGTTTTCATGATGACTACTTTTTGAGGTGTGACGATCTATTGCACAATTGCTTCTCAATGCAGGTGGTTGAGAATAGCAAGGGTATAGATTTTGTTGTTGAAGAAGAGGAGCCAAAAATATATCACACAGATTCAGAGGGAGAATTTTTGGAGAAAATAACATAAACAGTGATGTCTGCGCACCAAGATTATATTTACTATCAAGGAGGAATTAAAGGAAATCATGGAATCTGAATATTAGAAATCCAGAGATGATAGGAGTTGAAGTAGGAGGCTGAGTGGCCTGTTTCAGAAACCAAAGATTCCATTCTTGACAATAACAACAGGCAAGTAGCCTGAGTTGTTGCTCAATCGTAATTGATCTTTTGTAATTTTTTGATGTTGAAGGCACATAGCTTGAGTCCCAGTTCAACTCATAGTTAAACTTGTTGGGTGAGGGCATGTAGCTTGAGTCCCAGTTCAACTCATAGTTGAACTTGTTGGGTGAGGGCATGTAGCTTGAGTCCCAGTTCAACTCATAGTTGAACTTGTTGGGTGAGGGCATGTAGCCTGCGTTGTTGTTCAACCGTAATCGAACCTTTGTAATTTTTTAATGTCGAAGGCACATAGCCTGAGTCCCAGTTAAACTCATAGTTGAACTTGTTGGGCGAGGGCACGTAGCCTGAGTTGTTGTTCAATCGTAGTTGAACCTTTGTAATTTGTTGATGTCGAAGGCACATTAGCTTGAGTCCCAGTTCAACTCATAGTTGAACTTGTTGGGCGAGGTCACGTAGCCTGAGTTGTTGCTCAACCGTAGTTGAACCTTTGTAATTTTGTGATGTCGAAGGCACATAGTCTGAGTCCCAGTTCAACTCATGGTTGAACTTGTTGGGCGAGGTCACGTAACCTGAGTTGTTTTTCAACCGTAGTTGAACCTTTTGTACTTCTTAATTGTGAAGGCACTTGGCATGAGTCCCGGTTCAACACGTGGTTGAACTTTTTGCTCTCCCACATAACTCGCTTCGTGTTGGGCGTTGGGATTTGATTCTGGTTTAGGATCTTTCATAACTCGTGCTTGTAGCCTTTTTGACTGGTTCGCATAGGTTACCCGTTTACAGATCTCGATTCGAGATGGTTTTGTGTTTTTTTCCTTTTTGGCAGGATTTCGTGTAAAAAGGGGGGGGGGGGGGGGGGGCGAGGTACCTTATGCGCATTTTTCCCATGGGGATGGGGGATCTACTTCTTCTTCTTCTTCTTCTTCTTCCCCTTGCTCGGAGACGCGGGATGTGGAAGCAAGCTCGTCTTGAGGCTTTTGAATTCCTTTTATCCGACGCGCCGCTTTGGCTTGTTCGAGCTGGGTTGTTTTCTTTCCTTTTTTGGTTCAAGGATAAACTACGCAATTATGCTATGAAATCCCCACAGACTGAGCCTAATTGTTTAGCTCAAAGTTCTCATATACTTAATTAGCATAAATCAATTAAAATCAATGGAGGACCAATGATCGTAATAAACCAAAAGACCAAACGAATAAACGTAAGACACAATAGTTATTGGTTAAGGGGGGGAGGGCAGAGATCTTTATTAATGATATCGATTTGGTCTGCCTCTCCATGAAGAGGCTCAGAGCATTACAATGATATATATTCTCATTCTCTTCTTTTAGAAGTGGAGGTGAAGAAGAAGCAGCAGCCCCCTTTTTAGGGTTCTCTCTCTTAATATTTATAGTTGTGAATCTTGCCAGCTGGCGAGGTACGGCTGTGGTCGCGTTGAAGGGATGTCCGTAAACAATGAATAGGACGTGGTCTCGTTAATTAGGTCGAGTAACCTCGGAATACTTTTGTCAATGAATGATTATACATTTTATTAGCCATAACAAATTTAGGAGCCAATTAAAGAAAGAATCTAATTTTAACCCATACATATAACAACACAGCTTGCACTAGTTCCCTGGAGCACGAACCCAATTTTACCTGACTCACCTATATATTCATACTTTACTATTTCATAAATGAATTTTATGCTCTAGAATTTTCGTAGTGCTCATAATGCTGATTTTCGTTGTAACTTTCGTTCCTTACTGGATTATCATGCTCCAGCTTTAATAATTTGAAACATACATGCAAAATCATACTAACCTACGTGATAGCTTTGGCTTTACCAACCTCGATGTGTCGAGCGGGTGGTATTGCCATGATGTGGCATGATCATTTTCTGAATGTTGAAAACTTAGCTATGACAGAGCATGAGATACACGTCATGATTCAGATACTCCCTGCCCCAAAAAAATGGCATTTTGTTTTTGAATTTTATGCTAATCCTTATTATGTAAATCGTCAATTATTATCGCAAAATCTTATGTGTCCTTGTTATCAGTATAAGGTCCGTGGATTACTGAAGGTGACTTTAATAAAATATTGCATTCTACTGAGAAAATTGGCGGATGCTCTATCAATAATTCTCGTTCGAATAAATTTGCAGACTATATCAATTACTCTAAATATGGTTGACTTTGATTATAAAGGTAGTAAATACACACGTACAAGTAAATTGAAAGACGTTATGGCTATCATATTTTAGAACGGTTGGATAGACTGATTGCAAATTACGAATGAGTTTCTTTATTTTCTGAGGCTATTGTGTGATATTTACCACGTACACACTCAGACCATCCTTATTACTTATACTCTAATCATCACGCAACCCTCAATCCAACATCTTTCATTTTGAAACTATCTGGACATCCCATTCTAAATTTATCCAGGCAAAATACATAATTCACTTAGTGACTGATCTAGGAATTTAAGTTTGTAGGAGCTGAACTTTTTCTGTACATAAAATAATGGGTGCTTTTGTAAACTTTTATACGTTTTCTTAAATTTTCTATATAACTATACATACTCTGCGTCGAGGTTAATGGGTGCTCGAGCACCCAAATCTAATGTGTAGATCCGCCACTGAATTCACCCATCAAACTTTGGACCAAATTTACCTATTGAATACGGGTTTTATCTTACACACCAAACTTTTTAAAAGTGTGTCAATTACACACCACTTTCATGCTGGACCAGTTTTACAAAATGTGTGTGTATCACGCACCAATATGCTCGTGACATGTGTCATTAATTTTAAAAAATAAAAACACACTTAAATTTACATATATACCCCCATCTTCATCTTCCCTACCTTGACATTATTTCTTGAGAAACATTTCCAGTAAGACCCAAAAAAACAATAACAACAAAGGCATAAAACAAAATGCTCAACCATAGTTAGCACAATAACACTAGTTCCAACACTCAAATTGATAAACACAAATAATATATTCAAAGAATTTCACCGGCCAAAATTTTACTTGAAATTCCATCTCTGACCATCCTTTTTTTTTTTCTGGCATTATCTTTTCCTTTTCACAAAACTTGAAATGATGAGCCAAAAGAAAATAACGAATAGGAAAACTTTCAGATATTTATTTGGCACAATTAAAAGAACCACAAAGACCACTTTATCAATGAAATTCCAAAATAAAAAATAGACCCTGCGTAATTTCTTTTGCAATTCTTCCCTTTTCACTGATGGGATCTTGGGCAACCAAAAGACACACGGGGTAGAGGATTGGGGGTTGAGGCGGGGAAGAAGACAAGAGCAGAGGGGGGTATTTTTTCTTTCTTTTTATATTTATTTGTTAACTAGTGTAAAAAGAAAAAAAAATAGACACGTCTGAATTGAAATTTTTAGTATTTACGTGCCTGTTTGATGTGAAGAACACGCGGGTGCCACTTAGCTAAAGTGGTGTGTAATTGATACATTTTTAAAAGATTTAATGTGTAAAATAAAACCCGTATAGAACATGAGTGTAACAGAGATTTGGTCCAAAGTTTGATGAGTAGATTATATATTTTATCAATTTATCCATGTAATCCGTCATAGTTGGCACCCCCCCAAAAAAAATCATCCTTTTTAGAAGCCATAGACCACTTTCAACGCAATATACTACATTGGAACAAAAAATCTCTTTTGGTAATATATTTCATCGGAAAAAAACGTTTACTTGCTCGATTATTAGGAATTCAATCCTCCCCCAACTTCCCAATCATCTATGTTTTACATGACAGGAAGATTCCCTCCTAAAAGAACACAAGGTATTTCATTTTTATTATGGAACTTAAATTCCGTGTTCAATGGTTGCAAGAAGGGAACACAAATACAAAAAAGTTTATCTATCCATTTTACAATGTCATAGACGAAATCGTATTACTGCCTTAAAAGACAGGTGGGTAATTGGTATGAAGAGGATAATCAAATACGAGACATAATCTTTAACTATTTCAACACTCTTTATACCACTAATTTTACTCAATCTCAGTTACATCGCACTCGGCAAAGCTCCTCCCTTATCACGCCCACCGAAAGCTCCGATCTTCTTAAACCTGTAACTGACTCCAAAATTATTTCAGTTGTTAAGTCCTTTAAAAAAATTTTAGCACCTAGTTCAGATGGGCTATATCCCTTCTTTTATCAACATTATTGGGGAAATGTGGGACTTAAAGTGTAACGATCAAATTGGTCATTTTTATTTCTAGAACTTGTTCCCCTAAATAAGTTTTCCATTATGTGTTTTTACTGTTTTACGACTTGCAGGAATAGTCAGTTCGAGATTTGGAAGAGTTCAGGTTAAAATCGGAACACTTGGGTCCTTAAGGTTCGCTAAAAAGACTAAGTTTGACTTCGGTCAACGTTTTGAGAAAATAACCTCGGAATAGGATTTGATGGTTCTAATAGGTTTGTATGATGAATTCGGACTTGGGGTGTGCTCGGACGACGTCTTGGATGACCCGAAAGCATTTCGGCGCCTAATAGTGAAAGTTGGCTCTTTGAAGGTTTTGAAGTTCTTTGAATTTGGTTTGGAGTTGGTTTTGGTATTATCGAGGTCCAATTGGGATTTTGAGATCAAAAATAGTTCCGTAGCATCAGTTAAGACTTGCACGCAAAATTTGACATCATTCTGAGTACTTTAGGTACGTCTCGGCACGTTGGAAGTAAATTGAAAAACTTGAAATTCATACTTTTTTATTCAATTGGTTTGGGGTGTGGTTCTATGTTTTGATGTTGTTTTGTGCATTTCGAGAGTTTGAGCGAGTACGTTTTATGATTCTAAACTTGTTGGTGCATTCGGGCGGGGCCTCCGGACGTTAAACGGACGAGGCTCAGATCAAGTTTGGACTTGAAGGGAAAATGTTTCAGCTTCTGGTGTAAATGCACCTTCGATTGGTCAATCGCAGGTGCGAGCCACGAGCCACAGAAGCAGACCATTAAAGGGAGGCCAGTGACCGCAGAAGTGGGACAGAGACCGCATTTGCGAAGGCGCAGGTGCGAAGGTAGCTATCACAGGAGCGGAATGCTTCGCAGGTGCACGTTTTTTTGCCGCTAATGCGAGTCCGCAGGCGCGATCGCCAGAGCGCAGATGCGAGAGGAGGCAGCCTAGCCTTGGTCTGCACCTGCATGATCTAGTCTGCTGAAGCGGAACTGCAGGTGCGATTGTGGCACCGTAGGTGCAAAAATTATAGAAGGCAGACCGCTTTATTTAATATGGGACTTAGGCATTTTTATTCATTTCTTACACTTCTTGGGAGCGATTTTGAAGCTGGTTAGAGATGGATTTTTATCAACTAATTGAGGTATGTAATGTCTATCAAATTTGAGTTAAATACATAGTTATGGGTGAATAATAATATGTAATTTAGTGACAAATCATTGGTTAGATGAAAAACCTAGTTTTTTTGGTAAAATGGGATTTAACCCCAAAAATGGTTATGGAATTTAGTGAAAATTATATATTTGAGTTCATAATATTATGTGCAATAACTTTCTTCAAAAAATTTCAGAATCCGGATACGTGGCCCAGGGATAAATTTTAGGAATCCTATAATTGGGGTTGGGTAATCACTTTGATAGTTGGAAATATGAACTTAATAACATGTATTGATTAATTTATAGACCTTTTGACTAGTTTTGAATTTTTCAGCACCGAGTTGAGACGTTAGAGTGACTTTGAGGTCGAAAAGTAAGCTTTGAGATGATGTAAGTCTTTTTTCTAACCTTGTAAGAGGGAATTAGTCCCATAGGTGAATTGATTAATATGTGTTCCTATTTGTGGAGGCTATGTAAGCACGAGGTGACAAAAGTTCGTACGTAGCTACTAATTATGCTATTATTCGAATAATCTAGGACCCATACCATGTTATACTTACGATGTTTTCACCCTACTTGTTAACTTAATTGCTTAAGTCATAGTGGAACTTGATAAAAAAATTGAAAAAAGTTAAATATCACTTACTTGAAGTTATGGATGTGTCACTTGGCTATTATTGAGAATTGTTGTTTCTTTAAATATTAGCCTCTTAATAAATCTTGAACCGGTTGTTATAACATATTTTCTCTTTTCGTGGAGTGGGCCGAACGACTCGGCAGCAGATACATGCATTTATGGTTCGTGCCATTTATCCCTCGGTAATGTATAGATTAAATACTTTTTTGTTGGATTGAGCCGTATGGCCTCAACATAAATTGTGTGTTAAAAATATTTGGAACCAATTATAATTGATATTGCTTCATTGGATTGAGATATAAAATATTAAATTATGGGGATAAATTTGAGATTTACCATTTGTGAAAGGAATATTTATTATTTTATGTTATTGAGCGTTCAGCTATAACTATGTAGTCTATGATTAGTTATAACTTTGACATTTTATTGTTATCCCATAGTAAGTGTCGAATTTGATTCCTCGTTACTATTTCTTCGAAGTTAGACTGGATACTTACTGGGTACATGTGATTTATGTGTTCACGCTACACTTCTGCTCTAAATATGCAGGAGGTAGATGCATCTATGTATCAGTCTAGCGTGCATCCCTGACTGCTACTACGAGACTTCGCGGTAAGCTACCTTCTGAACCCATTCTGCAGCAGCTGAAGTCTTTCTTTTGCTTGTGTTTTTCTGTCTATTTCATTTGAAATAGTAGTGTAGTATTCTTTTGTATATTCTACTAGTTGCTCATATACTTGTGACACCAGGTCTTGGTGATCCATGCTAGTAGACACTTGATGGTTTTTGGGTTATTTTAGTTATCTTGCATGCTTTAAAAATCTTGATCTTTCATTTTTATTAAATTCTTACTTTATATTTATGCAAAACTAAAAATCAACTATTTTAAATCTTTAAAATAAAGGATCATATAGTTAGTTCACTGTAGGCTTGCCCAATAGTAACAATGGGCACTATTACGACCTATATGATAAATTGGGTCGTAACAACATGGTAGTAAAGCGTTAGGTTCACGTAGGTCTCACAAATTATGAGCATGCCTATTAGAGTCTTGTGGATCGGTGTGAAGACGTCTGTACTTATCTTCGAGAGGCTATAGGGTGTTAGGAAACTACTCTTTATTCATCTCCCATCGTACATTGGATGTTATACTAGGTGTCTTTATCTTATTCTCACAGAGATGATGAGAACGTTCACGGTGGATATTCCAGACCCGGGAGGAGCTTCTCCCCCTATTGTTAGAGGCCGAGGTAGAGGTCGGGGGAGGCATCAGCCCCAGGTAGGGAGCGAGGAATTCCAAGAGTTGCCCCAGCCATACCACTACCGGATCTAGTAGAGGATCCCACTATTGAGGAGTAGGGAGCCTGCAACAGAGCCAACCCTAGTAGATTTCATGTCAGCACTGGACTTTCTGGAAATTATGGGTTGCGGCTGATGGATACTTTGCCCCTGGGTGGTTTATTTCCAGCAGACCCAGCCACATCTCAGGCGGGAGGGGGATCACAGACCCATACTGCTCAGGCTCCGGGACATGCAACTGTCGTATACTAGACCCCATGTGCACTACCCATGAGAGGAGCCTGACCAGTTGCAACAGCCATACCTGAGCCTAGACCAGCTGCGGCCAGCGAGCCGCAGAAACTATTAGATAGATGGACCATGCTTCACCCTCCCGTCTTCGGAGGTGAGAGACATGAGGACCCCCTGGACTTCATTAATAGGTGCAGGGACAAACTGCATAACATGAGTATATCAGAGTCCCATGGGGTAGATTTCACTACTTTCCAGCTGGAGGGCAGGGCCCGTAGATAGTAGCAGTCACATATTCTCGGTAGGCCACCAGGTTCTCCTCCCATGACTCGGGATCAGTTCATATGCCTTTTCTTGGATGGTTATATTGCACCCTCCCATAGGAAAGCGTTGTGGTTTCAGTTTGAGCAGCTCCAGTAAGGTCAGTTGTTAGTGTCACGACCCAAACTGAAGGGCCGCGACGGGCACCCAATACCTTACTCAACCGTGTAATAACATAATGTATCTTTTCATGTCATTCTATCATGAATAACTGAGCTGGAGAGGCTCCCGTGAAATAGGTAGAATACAACAGGTAATGTCAACTTATACATAAGACATATGAGCCTCTAAGACCAAAATAACCACTTGAACACTGAACATAGGCCGACAAGGCCATATGATTTTTTACGTATATGACATCTGTCTACAAGCCTTTAAGAATGCATAATTTTCATAAAGGTCGGGAGAGAGTCCCTCCATACCAAACAATACACATCTAACTTATACTAATCAAACAAGAAACTTCGAAGCAAATGGAGCGCACAAATATCTTTCACTTAGCTTATGGCCTACTTGGAGGGCTCTCGACCTATCTATCGAGACCTGCGGGCATGAAACGTAGCGTCCCCAGGAAAAAAAGGGATGTCAGTACGAATAATATACTAAGTATGTAAGGCATATAAATAAGTACATAACAAACATGGAGGAAATATAGAGTAAATGACTACGCATGTAAGTCCGAATAACTTTGTAAATCATGAAATAATTATAGTGTCATGCATATGTGTATGAATGTCATGTCAAGCATAGGTGCATGTTTCAAATATCATCAGCCTCTGAGAGCGTCCCATCATATCATCTCGACCATTGTGGAAAAAATCATCAACGTATACCAGCTGATCAGGTGGTGGTGTGTATATAACTCCATAACCTTTCCCATATCTCATGTACATATATATACATATATATACACGTATGTAACGTCATTTGGTCATGAGTCAATGTACATGAATGCAATGCATGAAAAATACGTCAATAAAATCTTTCGGAATATCATAAGACCATTTTACCTTTGAGTAATATCATAAAGTAAACTCTTTTCAACTTTCGTATTTTTTTAAGACCCATGAATAGATGATAGAATATTATGACACATAAAAAATCAAGAACATAGCTGTCTCTAATACTTCTATAAATAAAGTCATTTATGAAATTTATGTATTTGCTCGTTCGTTTGTGTCGTATAGATCATGCCAAAAGACAGAAGGGATAGCCTCAACATACCTGGACCGATTCTCTTGGCAATTCCTCTAACACACATCTTTTGCGAAAAATACATATCAACGAATGGAAGTAGGGAAAAATCCATACGTTATTCTTGAAAAAAATTGCACCGTACTTCTTTAGAACCACAAAACTTTCATTGCCAAGGAGCTAGTAATTTCCGTAAGAAATTTGTTGAAGCTGGATGTAATGTCTGCTTTGATGTTTGAATTGGGAATAGATGATATGATTTTGATGAGGGCAAAATGAAGTTATATTAAGTCTGCTGATTTTGAATTCAAGTTTGCCAAGTTTTTTATACGTAAGAATCTTACTTTAAACGCCACCTTTCAACCAAAAATGGTTAGTCGCTTAATTTGAGTGGGCGGAGGGGCTTCCTTGTTACCACTTACTCCTTATCGTATATATCCCTAATTAATTAGGTAATGTCCTGTTACTCGATAATTAATCAATTACTCGTATAATTAAATATTATCTTAACTTAATTAAAATACTATCTCTTTTAACATACCTTGTAAATCTTATGATCATGCAATACCTTGAATGATACAAGTCCATAAATATCAGGTATTTTAGCTCGGGCGGTACTTTACTCCAAAATGCCAAACTTTGACGAAAGTTCATTTTCTTTGACTTGCTTCCCCTTTCACCTTCACGAATTTACTCATTACTTGTGAAATAACATAATCCTTATAATTTTCAAATAATTTTTACTTGGACTGATGTCAGTTATCTTACGACAAATTCAACGTACAATACTACAAGGTGCAACTTTGTCGTATTTTAATATTGCGAAGCGTAATATCATCATAATTTAACACTGCAATGCGTAACATCATAATATAATACTGCAGGTCGTAACATCATCGTAATATTGCAGGGTGTAACATCATTCCCTCCATTTGGAACATTCGTCCTCGAATGTTGACCGATGCTCTTATTATTTTTATAACTTATAGCTCTTGTGAATACCTTAATACTCTCCTTGTATTTAAATAGCTTCTCTGTGAATAAATCTAAAGTCTAGGGTATCCCTGTTGGACAATACGCTTTACGCTAGAGGGGGGGGGGGTGAATAGCGTTTTAAAAATATTAAGCGTTTTAGTGCGGAATTTAAAAACTTTGCAGAAATTAAAACAAGTGCAATAGAATAAACTTACACAATGATGTATCCTGGTTGGCCACAAACGTGGTTAGTCCAGTCCCCGAGAGACTCTCTCGAGATTTCCACTAAACTTGTCAAGCTTACGGGTGCTTAACAAACCGTTACAGCTGAGGACACAAGCCTCACCCAGGTGCTCGGGGATCACAATCCCAAAGACTTCAATTGCTCGGGGATACCAATCCCAAAGACTTCAACTGCTCGGGGATAACAATCCCAAAGACTTCAACTGCTCGGGGATAACAATCCCAAAGACTTCAACCGAGGAATCACAAGTTCCTCAACAAACGAGAATCGCAATTCTCTTACAAACACAAAACACACTCACTTTACAAAGCACTCCTTAATGAGTAGATATGAGTAGAAATAGTACGCTCAAGATCACAACAACTTAGCTCAATAGAATGGCTCTTCAAAAAGCTTTATGGATGAATGGAAAATGATGATCAATGTAAGAAAGCTTTTAGCAATGAAAATACTCAAAGTGTATATGTTGTTGTTGTGAAAACACTGAGTTGAAGCTGTATTTATAGGTGAAAAACTCAGTCTTACCGTTGTCTAATTGCCAATTAAGGATTGCTGAAATTACTCAGTGACAATCGATTGTCAAGACTAAACAATCGATTGTTTGCCTATCAGATTAAAAATTCAATCCCAGATTTTACGTCAACAATCGATTACTTCAAATCAATAATCGATTATTTATAACGTTAAGAAATCCTTTCCAATTTTTGGCATAAAACATCGATTGTCCGAAAATCAACAATCGATTATTTTAACAACGTTCAGAAAATCTTTTCCAGATTTTACGCAAAACATCGATTGTTAAATATCAACAATCGATTACCTGAAGGTAATTGAAAATATATGACAACGGTCAGCTTCAACAATCGATTATCAAATGGAATAATCGATTATTAATTAATTTCAAAACTCTCTGTCTCATATATAATCGATTATCAAAAGCCACACTCGATTATCATTTTATTTAAAATCACTGGGAGACATTTTTCTCATTCTAATCGATTACCATTAGTTCATAATCGATTTTTATGAGTTTTGAAAACTTTGCCTCAGTTAACAATCGATTATCATAAGTACACAATCGATTGTTATGCAGTTTGCAAAAACCTGATGTTAACTGACTTACTCACAATCGATTATCATTAATTCACAATCGATTGTCATGCAGTCTTGGCTTAGAGATACTCGATTATCATAAATACATAATCGATTATCTTAGCCCAGATTTTTTTTGAGGCATGCTTGGAAAATATTTTAACAAATGTAAATATGCATAGTTTAAAATCATTTGACACTTAATTTAAATATGCATGATTTTGGAAAAATAATTTTAGTAGAGAAGCCATGTTATGAGCCAAGTTGAGGAATCAAGATCACAATTAATATTGACTCAATTATAACATTTCTAAACTTTGTCTTGAGCTTCTTGTAATGCATCCATTTTGTGCTTGTCCTTGAGTACTGCTATATATCGCTTTTTGCTTTGTTTGACATTCATCAAAACCTACAAAAGAACACACGTTTAGTATATTGCATTTGAAACGTGTTTCCAACAATCCCCCCCCCCCCCCCAGTCTTTTTGCTCATATCATGACTTGTGATCGAAATCTTTCTAATCTCGCAACTGCTGCTACCTCCTATCATGCAGCCTGTATGCCCCTGGCTTTGTGCGCTTATGCTATTCATTTTTCCTTTTTCCTTTTAGCTTTTAGTTAATCTCTAAGCCTTACTTTGTAAACATATATAAGGCGGATGCCTCTTTGGGCATCTATAAGTGTATTGAAGTTCTTCACTCGACACTTTGTAGAACTTGAGAATATGGCTATCTTATTTCATAGATCTGATTATCCATTCGTATGGCTTTACTGCATCTACATGGGTCATACTATGCCAAAACTTTTTTTAGTTCAATTTATCGTTATTGAGGTATACATACCAGACTCTTAGTTACTTTTGTTGCCTATCCTTTAGGTATAAATATCAGTCGTTTAATGCTCCTTCATTACCGTTCGTCTTAAGAAGGATGGCATAATCTCATATCATACTTTATAACTTGTATTTGTTCGTTATTGATTCACCTCAATATTGATCTACAGTCCTCCACTGATAACTTGAAACTTCTTACGTAATTCCTTTCCACTAGGGGCTTACGTTACATTGAGGAATATTTGAAGTGATTTTCATAATCGTATTTAATAGTGTCTCTATGTAATTCACCTTATGGGGGGTATCCTAATCTCGTGCCGTAAGTGAAATTTTTTCCTCTTCTCTTCTTTTTTTTCAAAGTTATTATTCAAACGAAGGTCCAAATGTCATTCTTTATCTACCACAATTACACCCTTATCTCTCTCAAGTGATATTAGTCTTAGACTCCTTTGAGTTCATTCAGGATATACTGAGCTTTCTATGACTTAGAGAAATCATTAGCTCACTTGCTTTCATGGGTTTAATCCTGAGGACTTATCCTTCTCATCACCTTCTCACTCGCCCTTTCGTATCCTTACTCTTGCCTTCTTAAAACCTTGTTGCTTTGCCATACTTAAGCTCGTGACCTATCCATATTTATTCATATTACTCCCAACCTTCCTTCATCTTGCTTGTATCATAGGTTTACTTATGTCACTATGGAACATCAAGAGAGACATCACATCGTCTCCAATTCTTATTTATTGTCTTAGTTAGCCTCCTCGATACCTAGAAATCATAGGCTATGAGATATGCCATTGACGATGCCTCTATCATTCCTGGGTATTGAATCCGCGCACTTCTAGCCTTTTATCCGAAGTATGGACTATTTACAACTTTCTACATTTGAGTATCTCATATGTTGTTCACCTATACGTTACTTACTTAAAATCTCGCATCATATCTTCTATCTGTTTTCCATATATGTGTGATTCACACTATAACTTGAAGCTTTATTATAATACTACAATCTGGTGGAAGCTTCATACTGACTTCTTATGAGGTTGTTACTTTTTTTAATGGCTTTTATCATAGAGTCGTTATAGACAATGGTTGTTGTACTATCTCTCTTGTACCTATGATTTTAAGGAAGATCCTCCAATGTTCTTGATCACGATGTTTCTATTTTTTTGGGCCCAATAATCAAATTTCTGATTTACTTGTGTGATGTAACTCTTTAGTTTCCTCCTTTTTTTTGATCGGTCTTTACGTCGGCTTAAGCTATCTTCCAATCTGTGGTTCCTATATTAGTTATTTTGTTTAGCCTTTCATGTGCATAGAGTAATTTGCATGATACAATCCTTTAATAATTTAGTCCTTCGTTTATTACTTGGGCTCAATTATTTCTTTTAACGTATACCAGAATCTTCTATAGCTGTATATGATGCATGTATAAAACTCCGAACTCTTAAGTGCATTCATAATGTAACCAACTCTGGATCATTGCTCGAATAATTTCATTTGTTCCATCTTAGCTTTCTTTCAACGTAAGATATTACTTTTTCTGATTGTTTTGCCCCCTTATTGCATCCATACTTAGCTTATCTTAGTGCTCACACATGCCAGAGTTTCTGTGCAACTCATATGATCTCAAATATTACTTTTGATTTTACTTCCCGTTCATTAGCCACGGTAGGTGCCACTTTCCTTTGGATTGCTTATAATGTTGTTGTGAGACTCTTGCTACATGACTATTTCCTCTTTAGGTCGTTGTGCTTAAGTTGGAGGCTTCTTCATTATTTCCTCAGCCAGTCTTTTACTGTAGTACTTAGGGAGAACACTTGACTCTTGTAAGGCTGGGAGTTTGTTACGTCGTATACTCGACGAACCTTTTAATATCCTTCCTTGCCTATAATTATCCGTAGTTATTTACCTCCATGCTTTTATACTTGTAGGGCTGCTTCTGAACTGATATTTTGACTATCTTCCAAGTGGTACTCTATTTTATTTTTGTAACACATATGGTACCTTTAACTATCCCAACTCCTATCTGATTATTTCTCAAGGGTTACAATGTCATAACTGCAAGGATAAATTCCTTGTGTTGGGCTTACCTATGTTTGTCTCGCACGATCTGTTGATTTTTCTGCAACCTTTTTTCTAGTCATAATTAGGCTCTTTCTGGATCAACTATTAACTACTCGTTTGCTCATTATCATATCAATATTCTGCATAATCTTTCTTGGCTTATTTCCTTGTCTTAACTTACCTCTCGCAATGGCTCCTTATTTATCAATAACATCTCGGGGCAGGAACCCTTACCTCTTTTAATTGATGTCGTGCTTGTATACTGTTTTGGAATCGTAGCATATCTATAGGAGTCGGATGAGTGCAATCTCATTCCTTCTCATTTTTATAACATTCTTCCTTTACCATTTTGTAGTTACTAGAACCACTTAATTCTAACTTAATGCTACATCACTCCATATTTCCTCGTTTAGAGGAGTACTAAGAGTTGGAGCCACGACGAATCTACCTATAAATGTTTTACCTTTTCTATATTTGGCGTCCTTTTACATCATCAATGACCCTTACTTGCCTTGCGGTAATCCTTCTATACAAAGGATAACAAAATTTCTTATTCGCGATGGTGATACTTAGTGCAGATGGCACATACAATCCCTTAAGCTTAACTTTGCTCACATTGCTTGCTTTAGGTAGCGTCTTCCTGAATGACCATTTTGTGAATTTCTCATGAATCTCCTTTTGTTGTCCATTCTATTATTACTGGAACGCAATCTGAAATTCTCATGATGATGACTATTATCAAATTACTCAACCCCTAATTCATGTTTGGTTTATCTTGTTCACCAACCCGTATTGATTTCTATTACTTTGGGGTTTAACTCTGTCTTCTGGTAGTCACGTTGGAGTCACAAACTTATTTCTTGAAATTACTATATGACTTTATGGCCTATACTCTTTTGTTGTCTCAAGGCCTGTCATCTTTCGTCGTTTCCTTCACTTGATTGTAGACTCTGTAATAATGTCATCATTTTCATTTTCTTTTTCTAATGTTTCCATCCAGGTATCACATCTTACTTATAATGCTTCACTAACTCTTTTCTTAATTCCCGCTAATATCTATGTCTATTACATTATTCTGAAAACTCGAATAAGACATTCTTTCTCTTTTAGCTCCCCTTACTCTATCCATTGGCTCTTTTGTGACGACCCAAAGGGTCATCACCTGTTTTCTTACCCATTCCATGCTTCCGAGGTCTTGAAAACCGCATTTTTAGTTGCCTCAATTTATGTACGTAGTCCGGGCGCGTAGCCGGAAAGCTTATATATGAAATTCTGTGAAAAATACTAAGTTTGATATCAAAATGAGTAAATTTGACTCTGGTCAATATATTTGGTAAACGGATCCAGACCCATGTTGATAGTCCCGGAGGGTCCGTAGGAGAATATGGGACTTGGGTGTATGCCTGGAATCGAATTTCGAGGTCCCAAGCATGAGAAATGAAATTTTGAGTAAAATTGTTTTTCTAAAATTTATAAAGAAAATTGAAATGAAAATTGCTTAGAACATGTTGGTATCGGGCCCGTATTTTAGTTTTGGTGGCCGGTACAACTCTTAAATATGGTTTAAGATATTTCTGTGAAGTTTGGTTGAAATTAACCGTCGTTTGACGTGTTTTAGACTTAAAACTCTAAATTTGAAAGTTTACGAAGTGTAAAGAAAAACTAGTGATTATGAGGTTTGATTCTTTGTTTTTTATATTATTTTGGTGATTTGATCACATTATTAAGTTTGTAGGATGTAGTTGAGTTAGTGTATGTGTTTGTTTAGGAGCCCCGAGGGCTCGGGAGTATTTCGGACATTTTTTGGACTTAGGAAAATTGCAGAAATTGGCTTCAGCAGTTGCAGGTCCCTTTGTTCTTCGCGTTCGCGATGCCTCCTTCGCGTTTGTGAAGTTCTACGTTTTTCCTTCATCGATTTCGCATCAATTCCCTCGCATTCACTTATTTTTATTTGACCCTGAGGGCTTAGCCCTAAATTCATATATTTGACGTCGTTTGCCAGATTCCTTCACTGCGTTCACATGATAGCCCATGCGTTCGCATAGAACAAATTTCTGGACCCCAGCCTTTTACTCTATGTGTTCGCATTCCTAAGCTCGCGAATGCGACAATCTGTCAAGTCTAGCTTTCGCGAACACGACCTTCCTTCCGTGAACGTGAAGGGGAATTTTGCCCAGTTATATTTTAAATTTACAGAACATAGTAGTTACAAGATTTTCATAAACACTCACGAACTCCTTCTTCTACAAGGTCCGTAGGAATCCATTGGAGCTCCCTTTCACAAACACTTCATAGGTTAGTAAATTTCAACTCGTTTTTATTCATTTTTCATCAATACCTATTGAATTCCTAAGACTAAATTAAGTAATTTAGGGTACAAATTGAAGAAACTGGGTAGAGTCGGGCTTTTTACTTTTTCTTGATTTAGACCTTGTTTTGGGGTCAAATTTAGAAACAAATTATACATTCGGGCTCGTGGAGGAATGGGTGATATGAATTTGGTCCGAATCTCGTGTTTTGATCAAGCGAGCCTGGGGTCGATTTTTGGGATTTTGGGAAGAAAGCTTGGAAATCTATACTTAGGCATTGGGTTTAATTTGTTTAGCATATATTGATATTATGAAGTTATTATTGTATAGATTTGATTGAGTTGGAGCCGAATTCAAGAGGGAGAGCGGTTGTTATGGATTGATTTGCCAGTGGAAGTTGAGGTAAGTGTTTGGTCTAACCTTAGCTCGAGGGAATAGGAGTTGAACCTTATTTGCAACTTGCTAATTGTCGAGTACGATGTATAGGCATGGTGACGAGTATCTCCACATTGGTGTCTAGCAGGACTGTGAGTCCTTATATTGCGAATATTTTGGGTTTTTTTTAACTTCCATGCTTAATTGACGATTTCTATATGTTGTAAAGAGTATGTGAAAGGAATTGTGATCTTTAAACTTCGTGGAGCTTTGGATCGAGTTGAAATACAAATTGTGAAGGTATATGAGATAAATAAATCTTTGGAGAATTGACTCAATGATAATGTGAACTATGAGATGAAAGTGAAAGAAAGAGAAATAGTTATTGGTTTATTCCCTTGTCGAGTTGTTTTGTTGTTTTGTTGATTTTCTCCCTTACCGTTATATGGAAACCTATTGATATTCTTTTCTTGGCAGGATTTAACTGTTTAATTGCATTCCCTTGCCGGGATTTCTATCATTATTTGTTTATTTCCTTGCCCTTTAATTGTGAATGTTGTTTGGGTGAGGAAGAGTGATAAAGCACAAAAGGTGATGTCGTGCATTGTTTAATATTGTGAGGAAGGAGTGTAAAGCACGAAGGGTGATGTCGTGCCGTATGATATACCATTCCAAACTGATATTCATTGATTATACTGTAACGAAAGAGCGTAAAAGCACCAACGGTGATGACGTGCACATGGTTATTGATACGATTGATTTGGTGAGGACGAGAGTAAAACCACGAAGGATGATACCGTGCAAGTTTGTGATTTCTGATTCTTATTGATATTCTGTCCTTGTTGTTTCTTTCTTTATTTCAGATTACTTATTTGAAATTGTTATCTCCCCACAACATGTTCTCATTCTTTTAATGTTTGATTACTTCATGTATTTCTTTTCTGTTGTATATATATATATATATATATATATATATATATATATATATATATATATATATATATAAATATACACATACATACATTCAAACTGTTGGAAACACGTTCTCAAGGCATTATACTAAACGTGTGTTCATATTTGTAGGTTTTGATGAATGACAAACTATGCGCAAATTGACACATGACGAGGTCCAAGCACAAGCGCAAAATTGATATATAACGAGATTCAAGCACAAGACAAAGATCGAGATTAAGTTTTATATGAGTCGGTATTTAATTGTGATCTTGATCCGACAACTTAAACTCAAGACTTGGCTTCTCTCGTAAAAATATTTTTAACAAATCATGCATATTTAATTTAGAGCAAAATGATTTTAAATAATGCATATTTACTTTAGTCAAAATGATTTTTAAACATGCCTCTAAAATCTGGACTAAGATAATCGATTATGTGCTTATGATAATCGATTATGTTTAAGTCAGCTGCTTGACAATCGATTGTGAACTCATGACAATCGATTGTGTTAAGGCAGTGAGCATAAGATTTTTCAAATTTGCATGACAATCGATTGTGAACCTTATGACAATCGATTGTGATGAGTCAGTGTCCATCAAAGTTTTTCAAAGCTCAAAATAATCGATTGTGAAGCTAATGACAATCGATTGTGAAGAGACATGTCCATCAGATTTTTCAAAGTCACAAAATAATCGATTGTGAACCTATAACAATCGATTGTCAAGAGGCAGTGTCTAAATTGATTTTTCAAGACTGATATATAATCGATTGTTAACTTAATATAATCGATTGTATAACTGACCATTGCCAAAATGTTTTCAAATACCGTCAGGTAATCGATTATTAGTTTCCTATAATCGATTGATTTAATTAAAATCTGGAAAGGAATTTTTGAGCGTTGCTAGGTAATCGATTATTGATTTCTTATAATCGATTGTTTTAATCAAAATCTGGAAAGGATTTTTTGAACGTTGCTGAGTAATCGATTGTAGATTTCTAACAATCGATTGTTTTAAGTAAAATCTGGAAATGATTTTTTGAACGTTGCCAGTAATCGATTGTGAGTCTTAAACAATCGATTGCTATGCGTAAAATCTGGGATTGATTTTTGGAAGAACTGGCAATCAATCGATTGTGGTAATTTGACTATCGATTGTCACAGAGTAAAATCAGCAATTCTTAATTGGCAATTAGGCAACGGTAATACAAGGTTTTGCAACTATAAATACAGCTTCAAATCAGTCTTTTAAGCACAACAACACACAACAACTGATCATACAATTGCTAAAGCTTGCATACTTTATTGCTTATCATTTTATATTCATTACATAAGCTTTTGAGAGCCAAATTCTTGTCGAAAGTTGTTGCGATCTTGAGCATTTTCTTTTTACTCATATCTACTCTTAAAGGAGTGTCTTGTTTGAGTGCTAAGTGTTTTTGTACACTTGAAGGGAAGTGTTAGTCCCTTGTGTTGTAAGAAGGAACTTGTGTTTCCTTGGTTGAAGTCTTGGAGTGTTGTATCTCCGAGCAAATGTTGTTGAGGCTTGTGTCCTCAAGATGTAACGGTTTATTGAGCACCCGTAAGCTTAACAAGTTAGTGGAAATCTCGAGAGAGTCTCTCGGGGACTGGACTAGCCACGGGTTGTGGTGAACCAGGATACATCGGTGCGTTTGTTCTAATTTATTTACTTATCGCACTTATTTATTTCCTGCAATTTTTAAATTCCGCAAGTTTACGCTAATTTTTATTATAACGCTATTCACCCCCCCCTCTAGCGTTAAGCGTATTATCTAACAATTGGTATCAGAGCCCAACTCTCTGAAGACTTAACCGTTTGAGAGAAACATCCATGGCTTCTACTCGTGATTCTTTTGCAGGAATAGGTGAAGGACAATGCTCCACCCGACCACCGCTATTCGATGGTACAAATTATACATACTGGAAAGAGAGGATGAGAATATTTGTACAATCAAATAGTTTTCATCTTTGGAAGGTCATAATGAATGGAGAACAAATTCCAACCAAGAAGGTTGAAAATGAATGGGTCCCAAAGTCCGAAGATGAATACGATGCGGATGATATCCGAAAGGTGCAAAATAATGCTAAAGCTATTAATTTATTATATTGTGCTGTAAATGCTGATGATTACAGGAAGATATCTTGTTGCACAACGGCGAAGCAAATGTGGGACAAGCTGGAAATTACATATAAAGGTACGGACCAGGTAAGGGAAGCCAAAATTGATTTCCTAACCCATGCATATGAATTATTTCACATGAAGGAAGGCGAAAAGGTCGATGAGATGTTTGAACGATTTTCAAAAATCGTAAATGATTTACATGCTCTTAAGAAGACCTTCACGGATAAGGAACTTGTCCGAAAAATTCTCCGAAGTCTCACTCCGGAATGGCGATCCAAGGCCGACGCGATTCAAGAATCCATTGGCATTTCAAATGTCACCATCGACGCATTAAGAGGTAATCTTAAAATTATGAATCTACTATACTTAACCCTCTTGTTGATGATCAAAGGAAGCAAAGAATCGCTCTCAAGGCAAGCACAAGCCAACCTCAAAATGATGAGGACGGAGACAACGAGTTCGGACTCGTTATCAAGAGATTTCAAAAATATATGCGAAAAGAGTATGAACGAAAGGGCAAAAAGCAAGGAGATCAAATAAAGTGCTATGAGTGCGGAGAAACCGGGCACATTAAATCAAATTGCCCAAATGCTAAAAAGCAGAAGAAACCCTTCAAGAAGCAACGAGCATACATATCTTGGGGAGGCGACTTCGGTGACGAGTCAAGTGAGGAAGAAGAAGACGAAGCCGCAAATCTTTGTCTTATGGCACAAGAAGACAACAAAGAAGAGGTATGTCAAATTTCTTCCTAAAATTTCTTTTCCCTTGAAGAAATGCAAAATGCTTATGATGAGTTGTATAGCGAATTTATTAAAGCTTCAAAAACTGTTAAGAGTATAAAAGAAAATGCTTCTTTAAAAGAAAAAGATTTTCAAAAACAACTCTCTTTTAAAGAAAAGGAATTGGAAAAACTGATTTTAGAAAATGAGAACTTCAAAGAGGAAAAAAATTTTTTGGCAAGAGAAGCGCCGACAAGCCCGAGAGTTCTAGAAATTGTACTTCTTGCATGCATCTCAAAAATGAAGTAGAAAGGCTTAAGGGCACCTTAGATAAGTTTAATTCTTCTCATAAAAATTTGAATGAAGTGCTTGTTAATTTGAAGTCGACCAAGCATGGCATAGGTTTTAGAAACGAGCCTAAAGAGAAAGTTGAAGCCAACCGCCAACCACCTAAGGCTCAACCTAGGATGAATAAAACAAATGTTCATCCTAGATACAACAAACCTAGAAATGGTTTTCATCAATCGCAACCTAGAAATAATCATGCTAGAAATAATGCACATTCTAGGCCAAACACTAGAAGGAATTTTGAACCTTTTAGAACACCTAGAAATGACTTCCAACCTAGAAACAACTATTCTAGAAATGATGCATATCCTAGAACAAATGGTAGGAGAAATGATTTTCATGATTTGTGCAATAGTTATATTGTCAAGAATAGAGTAAATGAATTTCGCCCGTCCAATTACTATCAACCTAGAAGGATGCATAATCCTAACGTGACTTGTCATTATTGTAGACGAATTAGACATATTGCTCCTACTTGTTTTACACGACATAGACATAACACTCAATCACATCACTATGATTTGCCTAACCCCCAAGGACCCAAAATGGCATGGGTACCTAAAACTCATTAATCTGTTTTGTAGGTATGTTTGAAAGGATCAAGTGTACTATGGTACCTTGATAGTGGATGCTCCAAGCACATGACGGGAGACGAATCCAAATTCCTTCAACAAGAACACAAGGAAGGGGGAAGTGTTATTTTTGGTGATAACAACAAAGGAAAGATTATCGGCATCGGATCGGTCGGTAAGGATGAAATTTCTTCCATTAAGCATATATTACTTGTGAAAGGTATAAAACATAATATCTTGAGCATAAGTCAATTATGTGACAAGGGAAATCTTGTTTTATTTGATTCAGATGAATGCTTAGTTTTTAGACGTAGCGATTTTAAAATTATCCTTCGTGGTTTTAGAATGGATAACATTTATATGGTTGATCTTGCAAATTCTTCACCCGAATATGTGAATTGTTTAATGAGCAAAGAGGATGATTCTTGGTTAGGCATCGTAAAGTAGCTCACATCAACATGCATCTTTTGAACAAATTGGTTTCACAAAATTTAGTTGTTGGTCTTCCAAATTTGAAATTTGAAAATGACTCTATTTGTGATTCTTGTCAAAAAGGGAAGCAAATAAAAGCATCTTTTAAATCGAAAAATATTGTTTCAACTACTAGACCATTACAATTGCTTCACATGGATTTGTTTGGACCATCTCGCATTGAAAGTCTTGGTAGAAATCGTTATGCTTTTGTTATTGTTGATGATTATTCCAGATTTACTTGGACTTTATTTCTTGCCCATAAAAGTGATGCTTTTCAGAATTTTAAATATTTTCTTAAACGTGTTCAAAATGAAAAGGAAACAACCGTCACTTCAATTAGAAGTGATCATGGGGGAGAGTTTGATCACAATCTCTTTGCGGAATTTTGTGACGAACTCGGTATCGAGCATACCTTTTCCGCTCCACGAACACCACAACAAAATGGGGTGGTGGAAAGGAAAAATAGGTGTCTCGAAGAGATGGCTAGAACCATGCTCGAAGAGGCTAAGATTCCCAAACATTTTTGGGCGGATGCCGTGAGTACCGCATGCTATGTTTTAAATAGAGTAGTCATAAGGCCAATACTCATGAAAACCCCTTATGAACTCTACAAGGGAAGGAAACCAAATATCTCCCATTTTAGAGTATTCGGTTGTAAATATTTTATTCATAACAATGGAAAAGATCAATTGGGAAAAGTCGATGCCAAATACGATGAGGGAATATTTATTGGGTATTCTTCACGTAGTAAAGCATATAGGGTATTTAATAATAGAACCCAAACCATGGAGGAATCCCCTCATATTGTGTTTTCCGAAAATAATGCTCGCTTGGCGAGAAAGGATTCTTGTTCTGATCTTGCAGGTATTCTAAATAGTTTAAAAGACAAAGTACAAGAGGAAACTCCTAAGAAAATTCAAGATGAAATCTTGGAACAATCAACGGAGGAAACGCCACAATTGGAGAAAGAAACGAAAATGCCTAACGAGTGGAGGACAATCAAAGATCACCCTCTCGAACAGGTAATTGGCAACGTCGGAGAAAAGGTAAGTACCCGAAACTCCCTTAAGAACACCTTAGGACATACTGCTTTTGTTTCTCAAATTGAACCAACAACCATCTCCGAAGCAATTGGGGATGAATTTTGGACCTTGGCAATGCAAGAGGAGCTTAACCAATTCAAACGGAATGACGTTTGGGATTTGGTGCCAAGACCCGAAAATCATACCATAATTGGTACGAAATGGGCTTTTCGAAACAAACTAGATGAAAATGGTGTAATCACTAGAAACAAAGCTAGGCTTGTAGCAAAAGGCTATAATCAAGAAGAGGGTATTGACTATGAAGAAACATATGCTCCCGTAGCTAGATTAGAAGTTATTCGTTTATTGCTTGCTTTTACCTCTTCTATGAATTTCAATTTATATCAAATGGATGTGAAAAGTGCTTTTCTAAATGGTGTTATTCAAGAAGAAGTTTATGTTGAACAACCCCCCGGTTTTGAAGATTTTAAATCTCCTGATCATATTTTCAAACTCAAAAAGGCTCTTTATGGTTTAAAACAAGCTCCCCGAGCTTGGTATGAAAGATTGAGTAAATTTCTATTGGAAAATGATTTCATTAGGGGGAAAGATGACACCACTCTTTTTGTTAAGCATAAAAACAATAATATTTTATTAGTTCAAATCTATGTGGATGATATTATATTTGGTGCTACTAACAATGTTTTGTGCAAGGAATTTTCCGATTTAATGACAAGCAAATTTGAGATGTCTATGATGGGTGAGTTAACATTCTTTTTGGGATTACAAGTAAAGCAAATGAAAGAAGGTACGTTCATTTGCCAAGCGAAATATTGCAAAGAATTGCTGAAACAATTTGAAATGACCAATGCAAAAGCAATGGCAACCCCCATGAGCACATCCGATCATCTAGACAAAGATGAGAAAGGTAAGGAAGTCGACATAAAAAAGTATCGAGGTATGATTGGCTCTCTCCTTTATCTTACTGCTAGTCGTCCGGACATCATGTTTAGCGTGTGCTTATGCGCTCGTTATCAATCGTGTCCGAAGGAGTCTCACCTAACTGCGGTGAAACGGATATTGAAGTATCTTGTTGGTACTGTAAATGTGGGTCTATGGTACCCCAAAGGTTCTTCATGCCAACTTGTTGGCTATTCCGATTCTGATTTTGCTGGATGCAAATTGGACCGCAAGAGCACTAGTGGCACTTGCCATTTGCTCGGTAGCTCTCTCGTTTCTTGGTTTAGCAAGAAACAAGTAAGTGTTGCGTTGTCCACAACCGAGGCTGAATATGTAGCCGCGGGGAGTTGTTGCGCTCAAATCCTTTGGATGAAACAACAACTCTTGGACTATGGCCTAAGTCTTGATCATATCCCTCTTAGATGTTATAATACTAGTGCCATATGCTTGACGAAGAACCCCGTTCTTCATTCGCGAACAAAACACATTGAAATTAGACATCATTTTATAAGAGATCACGTTCTCAAGGGCGATGTCGAAATATAATTTGTTGAAACCAAAGATCAATTGGGCGACATCTTTACAAAGCCCTTAGAGAAAGAGTCCTTCTTCCGAATTCGTAGTGAACTCGGGATCCTTGAATCCACGTTGATCTAAGTCATGCATTGCATTTTCCCTTTCACATGTTTTCTAACTTGAGCGTCGGAGACGTCTAACGTATTTTTGCAGGTATCGCCCTAAAGGCAGGGGGAATTATAAAGCTTGACGCACAGAACAATCGATTTCTCATTTATATAATCGATTATCCAGTATCAATAATCGATTGTCTTGACATTATTTGCGTTATTATGTCTGAAATTGCAGATTTAATAAATAAACAAGTTTTTTTAATTATTCTATATTTCTTTTGCTAATGGCAAAAGGGGGAAGATAACGGGTATGCACTCTCAATACTTATCGGCATAAATTGAGGGGGAATTCATATATTGAGGGGGAACAAATTGCATATCTATATACTTGTTGCATATCTTTACTTGTCTTGAATCGTCATTATGAACTGCCTAATATGCATATCCCGCTTAAAGTATGCCATTATCAAAAAGGGGGAAATTGTTGGAAACACGTTCTCAAGGCATTATACTAAATGTGTGTTCATATTTGTAGGTTTTGATGAATGACAAACTATGCGCAAATTGACACATGACGAGGTCCAAGCACAAGCACAAAATTGATATATAATGAGATTCAAGCACAAGACAAAGATCGAGATTAAGTTTTATATGAGTCGGTATTTAATTGTGATCTTGATCCGACAACTTAAACTCAAGACTTGGCTTCTCTCGTAAAAATATTTTTAACAAATCATGCATATTTAATTTAGAGCAAAATGATTTTAAATAATGCATATTTACTTTAGTCAAAATGATTTTTAAACATGCCTCTAAAATCTGGACTAAGATAATCGATTATGTACTTATGATAATCGATTATGTTTAAGTCAGCTGCTTGACAATCGATTGTGTTAAGGCAGTGAGCATCAGATTTTTCAAATCTACATGACAACCGATTGTGAACCTTATGACAATCGATTGTGATGAGGCAGTGTCCATCAAAGTTTTTCAAAGCTCAAAATAATCGATTGTGAAGCTAATGAAGAGACAGTGTCCATCAGATTTTTCAAAGTCACAAAATAATCAATTGTGAACCTATAACAATCGATTATCAAGAGGCAGTGTCTAAATTGATTTTTCAAGACTGATATATAATCGATTATATAACTGACCGTTGCCAAAATGTTTTCAAATACCGTCAGGTAATCGATTATTGATTTCCTATAATCGATTGTTTTAATTAAAATCTGGAAAGGATTTTTTGAACGTTGCTAGGTAATCGTTATTGATTTCTTATAATCGATTGTTTTAATCAAAATCTGGAAAGGATTTTTTGAACGTTGCTGAGTAATCGATTGTAGATTTCTAACAATCGATTGTTTTAAGTAAAATCTGGAAATGACTTTTTGAACGTTGCCAGTAATCGATTGTGAGTCTTAAACAATCGATTGTTATGCGTAAAATCTGGGATTGATTTTTGGAAGAACTGGCAAACAATCGATTGTGGTAATTTGACAATCGATTGTCACAGAGTAAAATAAGTAATTCTTAATTGGCAATTAGGCAGTGGTAATACAAGGTTTTGCAACTATAAATATAGCTTCAAATCAGTCTTTTAAGCACAACAACACACAACAACTGATCATACAATTGCTAAAGCTTTCATACTTTATTGCTTATCATTTTATATTCATTACATAAGCTTTTGAGAGCCAAATTCTTGTCGAAAGTTGTTGCGATCTTGAGCATATTCTTTTTACTTATATCTACTCTTAAAGAAGTGTCTTGTTTGAGTGCTAAGTGTTTGTACACTTGAAGGGAAGTGTTAGTCCCTTGTGTTGTAAGAAGGAACTTGTGTTTCCTTGGTTGAAGTCTTGGAGTGTTGTATCTCCGAGCAAATGTTGTTGAGGCTTGTTTCCTCAAGTTGTAATGGTTTATTGAGCACCCGTAAGCTTAACAAGTTAGTGGAAATCTCGAGAGAGTCTCTCGGGGACTGGAGACCAACGGTTTATTTAAGACTTCCGCTTATTATTTAATTTCGTTGATTTTATATTATTGACGATAATTGTTAAAAGGGATTATGTTATTAATGAAAAAGTAATTAAGTTTGGCTTGCCTAGCTCCCATCAGTTGGCGTCATCAAGACTCCCGAGGGTGGAAAATTCGGATCGTGACATCTTTGAATTGCCTAACATTCTCTCCCTACTAGGTACGGGAGCCATACTAAGGTAATGTTTATCCCTTCAAGGCTTCCAGTGCCTATCTTTGTAGTACTCATATATACTTATTCTATTTTAGAGTGAACCATCTGGGTGTCTCAATAGGATAACTATTAGAACATTTCAATATCCTTTGAAAATGTCAACTATCGCAAGCAATGCAACCATTATTTTGGGTTACTCTAATCCCGGTCGGTTCCTGATATTCGTCGTTCTCTTATCTATTTTTTTAGCTCCAATGGAGAATGATTGAGACTGGTACGACCAATTATACATACCACAATTATTGTTGAATATAACTCAAAAAATTTATATTTCTCTGCCTAAATTATAAACACTGTTAACCTTCACTAGTTGGGCGCCTCGTGCTCTTCTTCATCTTGATTCTTTTGCTTGTTGAAACTTGTATTTATCTTTAGAATCTCTCATTGTCTTTCACCATTAAGGTGGAAGGTATTCTTGCCTTAAGACTTCTTATCAGGAAGCTTACACCTTTCACTACACCCATGATCTGCCAAAGACCTTATATTTACTTATCATAGGCATCATATATAAATTTAATTCCTCTAACTCAGCTCTTCCATAACTATCTTTCTTTCCAACCTTCTTTCTGGATGTAGGTATCATCTTATTATGAATAAATAGAATTTTAGAATTTGAATTCTTATAAGTGAGCTCTACCACACGATCTAGAGAAAGAAGATAGAGTGACAGTCCTAAATGCTCTGTAGCCTCTTAAACAAGACTCTACTAGACACGTCTTGTAGACTTCCTAAGACAAAACCTGGCTCTGATACCACTTTATTCACGACCCAAACCAATGGGTCACGATGGGCACCTGATACCTTACTCAACTGAGTACTAACATAACATATCTTTTCATGTCATACTATCATGAATAACTGGGTCGAAGAGGCTGCCGTCAAATAGGTTGAGTACGACATGTAATGTCAACTTATACATAAGATATATGGGCCTCGAAGACCAAAATAACTACTTGAACACTGAATATAGGCCGACAGGCCATACGATCTTTTACGAACATGACATCTGTCTACAAGCCTTTAAGAATACATAATTTTCATAAAGGTTGGGACACAGTCCTGCCATACCAAACAATACAATTCTAACTGATACTAACCAAACAAAAAACTCTGAAGCAAATGGAGTGCACCAACATCTTCCGCTGAGCTGATAACTTAATTGGACGTCTCTCGACCTGTCTATGGGGACCTGCGGGCATGAAACACAGTGTCCCCAAGCAAAAAGGGACGTCAGTATGAATAATGTACTAAGTATGTAAGGTATTAAAATAAGTTCATAACATGCATGGAGGAAATATAGAGTAAATGACTATCATGTCGCGCATATGCGTATGAATGTCATGTCGTGCATATGTACATGTTTCATAGAATCATCAGCTTCTGAGGGCGTCCCATCATATCATCTCGGCCACTGTGAGAAAAATAATCAATGTATACCACTGATCATGTGGTGGTGCGTATATAACGTCATAACCTTTCCCATATCTCATATATATATATATATATATATATATATATATATCCATGCATATATGCGTATATAATGCCATCTGGTTATGAATCAATGTAAATGAACGCAATGCATGAAAAGTAAGTTAATAAAATCTTTGGAAATATCATAAGACCATTTTACCTTTGAGTGATATCATAAAATAAACTCTTTTCAACTTTCGTATTTTTTTGAGACCCACGAACAGATGATAGAATATTATGGTACATGGAAGTTGAAGAACATAGATATCTCTCATACTTCTTTGAATAGAGTCATTTATGGAATTTGTGCATTTGATCGTTTGGTTTGTATCGTATAGATCATGCCAAAAGAAAGAAGGGATAGCCTCAACATACCTGGACCGATTCTCTTGAAAATTCCTCTAACACACATCTTTTGCGAAGAATACATAACGATTGATCGAAGTAAGAAAAAATCCATATAATATTCTTGAGAAATATTATATTGTACTTCTTTAGAACCGCAAAACTTTCATTGCCAAGGAGCTAGTAATTTCTGGGAGAAATTTGTTGAAGATGGATGTAACATATGCGTTGAAGTTTGAATTGGGAATATGTGATATGATTTTGATGATGCCAAAATGAAGTTATCTTAAGTCTTTGTTGATTTTGAGTTCAAGTTTGCCAAGTTTCTTACACGTAAGAATCTTACTTTAAATGTCACTTTTCAACCAAAAATGGTTAGTCACTTAATTTGGGGGGAGGGGGGGGGGGGCGGGCACGTCACCACTTTGTCCTTATCATATATATCCTTAATTAATTAAGTAATATTCTGTTACCCGTTAATTAATCAATTATCCGCATAATTAAACAGTATCTCAACTTATTTAAAATACTACTCTCTTTTAACTTACCTTGTAAACCTTATGGTCATGTAGTAGCTTGTATGGCACTAGTCCATAAGTACCGCGTATTTTATCTCTTGCCATATTTTACCTTAAAATGCCAAGCTTTGACGAAAATTCATTTTGTTTGACTTGTTTCCCCTTTCACCTTCAAGAATTTACTCATTACTTGTGAAATAGAATAATCCTTATTATCTCCAAATAATCTTCTAGTTGGATTGGTGTCAATTACCTTACGACAAATTCAACATACAATACAACAAGGTGCAACATTATCGTAACTTAATACTTCTAAGCGTAACATTATCATAATATAATAATGCAAGGCGTAACATCGTTGTAATATAATATTGCATATTGTAACATCATCGTAATATTTCCGGGTGTAATAGTCGGTTACTGATTATGAGGTGAGATTCTCTTAGTTGCCTTGCCTGCACTTATGATATCGTCTACTGATGCGGAGAGACTATGGAGGTTTTTTGCAGGGTTGCACTCAGGTATTCAGGACACTATGGCCTGGGAGGTTGAGATGTGGACTTCTTATCAACTAGTGGTGGAGATAGCTCGGAGGATTTAGGGTTACCGTCAGAGAGATAGAGAGCAGATATAGTGCGACAAGCGGGTCCGTTATTCTTGAGTGTTTAGAGGTGCCCCGATTGGGGACATAGGTTATTTGGGAAAGGTTAGCCTAGCAGGCCTACATATCCAACACTGCCGCTTCCTCAGGGTGCTCCAGTTTAATCGTATTTCACTGTCATGCCAGAGAGTTCTTACCGCCCTCCAGCTATTTAGGGTTCTTCTAGTGGGTATTTAGGCCATCAGGGTTAGGCTTCAGGTCAGCAGATCATCGTATCGAGAGGTTATTTTGAGTACGGAGATCTCAATCATATGCGAAAGTTCTACCCTAGCTTCAGGGCAAGGCAGTGCAGTAGGGCCAGCAGACCATGATTTGTGCACCGGCTATCCGACTGCCTAGAGGTGGAGGGCAGGCGGGTAGGGTACATCCTAGAAGTAAAGGCTAGACAGGTGGAGGCCAGCTAACTGCAGTCCAGCCAGTTGGCGATCCAGCTAGGTTTATGCTTTTTCGGCTAGCTCAGATGCAGTAGCCTCAGATACCATGATCACAAGTATTATATCTATCTGCGGCAGGGATGCTTCGGTATTATTTGATCTAGGGTCTACCTATTCATATGTGTCATCTTTGTTTGCTCATTTCCTGGATGTTCCTCATGAGTCCTTAGGCACTCATGTTTATATGTCCACTCCTACGGGCGATTCTATTATTGTAGATTAGATCTATCGATCTTGTGTGGTCGCATTCTATGGTTACAATAATAGATGAAATCTTTTATTGCTCGATATGACCGACTTTGGGGTCATCCTGGGCATGGAATGGTTATCCATGTACCATACCATCCTTGATTGCCCTGCCAAGGTTGTTACCTTGGTGATGCCAGAGTTGCCTAGATTGTAGTGGAAGGGTTCATCTGTCAGTGCATCTAGCTGGGTTATATCTTTTATGAAGGCTCGACATATGGTCGAGAAGGGTTGTTTGGCTTATCTAGCTTATGTTCGGGATACTATTGCAGTGTCTCTGGCGATTGATTCAGTGCCCATAGTCTAGAAGTTCTCGAATGTGTTTCCTTCTGATCTCCTAGGCATGCCACCAGATCTTGATATCGATTTTTGTATTGATTTGGCTCCAGATACCTAGCCTATATCTATCCCACCGTACATATGGCTTCAAAGATTTGAAGGAACAACTTGAGGAGTTGCTAGCGAATGGGTTTTTTAGACCAAGTATGTCACTTTGGGGGTGCACCAATATTATTTGTGAATAATAAAGATGGGACTACGCAGATGTTCATTGATTACCGCTAATTGAACATAGTTACCATTAAAAACAAGTACCCCTTACCACACATTGATAATTTGTTTGACCAGTTGCATAGTGCTAGGGTGTTCTGTAAGATTTACTCGAGAACAGGGTACCATCAGTTAAAGATTCGGGACTCGGATGTCTCGAAGACTGCTTTCCGGACTGCATATGAACATTACGAGTTTCTAGTGATGTTCTTCGATTTGACTAACGTCCCAATGACGTTTATGTATTTGATGAAAAATGTGTTCAGGACATACATTGATTCGTTCTTCATTATCTTCATTGATGACATTTTGATCTACTCGCACAACATGGAAGAGCACGAGCAACATTTGAGAGTGGTGCTTCAAACATTGCGGGAATAGAAGCTATATGGTAAGTTCTCCAAGTGTGAGTTTTGGCTAGATTCTGTAGCATTCTTGAGGCATGTTGTATCAAGCAAGGGTATTAAGGTGAATCCCAAGAAGAGTGAGGCATTTTAGAGTTAACCTCGTCCCACTTTGGTGATTGAGATCAGGAGCTTCTCGGGCTTAGCAGGTTATTATCGCCGGTTTGTGGAGGCCTTCTCATCTATTGCAGCACCTTTGACTAGATTGACCGAGAAGGGTGCCCCATTCCGTGGGTCTGATGATTATGAGACAAGTTTTCAGAAGCTCAAGACAACTTTGACAATGGTACCCATTCTAGTGTTTCCTTCCGGTTCGGGGATGTATACTGTGTATTGCAATGCTTCACACGTTGGCTTAGATTGTGTATTGATATAGGAGGGGCAAGTTATTGCATATGCTTCATGCCATCTGAAGACCCATGGGAAGAATTACCTTGTCCACGATCTAAAGTTAGCCGCGATTGTTCATGCTCTTAAGATCTGGAGGTATTATCTTTATGAGGTGTCCTGTGAGGTTAACACTGATCATCGTAACTTCGAGCATTTGTTCAAGCAAAAGGATCTCAATTTGAGGTAGCGCAGATAGCTTGAGTTACTGAAAGATTATGGTATCACCATACTCTATCACCCGGGCAAAGAAAATGCAGTTGTGGATGCCTTGAGCAAAAAGGCAGAGAGTATAGATAGCTTGGCATTTATTTCAATAGAGGAGAGGCCATTATCTTTGGACATTTGGTCCATTAGCTCACACACTTGTGAGGTTGTATATTTCAGAGCCAACCCGAGTTTTTTCATGTGTCATTGCCCAGTGTTCACTATTGGAGCAGATCAAGGCCCGACAGTTTGTTGGTTCGCATTTGTCGGATCTTAGAGAGACTGTACTACATGGTGGTACCAAGGAGGTTACTAATTGGCGAGGATGGTATTCTGTGACTCCAGGGTTGTCTTTGTGTTCCTAATGTCTATGGCTTGAGGGAGAGGATTCCAGAGGAGGCCCACAGTTCTTGGTATTCCATTATCCAGGTGCTACGAAGATGTATCGCAACATGAGGTAGCATTATTGGTGGCGATGAATGAATAAAGACATAGTTGAGTATGTAGCCAGGTGCCTAAATTGCCAGCAGGTTAAGTATGAGCATGAGAGGCCAAGTGGCCTGCTCCAGCAGATGACTATAATGGAGTGGAAATGGGAGCGAATTACTATGGAATTCGTAGTTAGGTTGCCGCGGAACTTGCAGAAGTTGGATGCATATTGGGTCATTCTCGACAGAATAACCAAGTCCGCACACTTCATTTCGATTGTGACTATGTATACCTTATAGAGGTTGTCCCAGATTTATATTCAGGAGATAGTTCGGTTGCATGGTCTGCCTGTTTCCATCATATCAGATAGAGGCCCTCAATTCACTTTGCATTTCTAAAGAGTGGTACAGAGTGAGTTGGGGACCCACATAGAGAACAGCATAACATTTCATCCATAGACCGACGGGCAGTCAGAGCATACGGTTCAGATCTTGGAGGACATGCTTAGAGCATGCGTGATTGACTTTGGAGGGAAGTGGAGTCGATTCTTGCCTTTTGGTGAGTTTGCTTACAACAACAGTTATCAGTCCAGCATTGAGATGGCTCCATTGAGGCTCTATATGGTCAACGATGTTGTTGTCCCATCGGGTGGTTTGAGCCCTGTGAAGCTAAGTTATATGGTACTGATTTGGTGAAGGATGCCTTGGAAAAGGTAAGTGATTCAGGAGAGATTTCGCAAAGCACAATCCAGATAGACGAGTTACACGGATCAGAAGGCGCGAGATTTATCATTTATGGTGGTCAAGAAGGTTCTCTTAAAAGTCTCGCCAATGAAGGGAATCATGAGGTTCGAGAATAAAGGCAAGTTGAGCCAAGGTTTATAGGCCCATTTAAGGTGTTGTGACGAGTTGGGGAGGTTGATTATGAGCTTGCTTTGCCTCCTAGTCTATCGGGATTTCATCCAGTATTCCACGTGTCTATGCTCTGGAGGTATCATTCCGGCTTATCACATGTGTTAGACTTCAACAACATTCAGTTAGATGAGAGTATGGGTTATGAGGAGGAGCTACATGCCATTGTGATAGGCGAGTTCGCTTATTGAGATCTAAGAGGATTTCCATGGTAAAGGTTTAGTTGAGGGGTCAAATAGTCGATGAGGCAACTTTGGAGTCCGAGGAGGACATGCAGAGTGGATATCCACACTTATTCAGTACTCCAGGTATGATTCTAGATTCATTCGAGGATGAACATTTGTTTAAGAGGTGGAGAATGTAACGACCCGATCGGTTGTTTTGCTTTCTAGAACCTTGTTCCTCTAAATAAGGCTCCTTGTATGTGCTTTTACTCTTTTTTGACTTGCGGGGATGGTTAGTTTGAGATTTTGAAGAGTTCGGGTTGAAATCGGAACACTTGATTCCTTAAAGTTGGCTAAAAAGGCTAAGTTTGACTTCAATCAACGTTTTAAGAAAACGAGCTTGGAATCAGAATTTGATGGTTTTAATAGGTTCGTATGATAATTTTGGACTTGGCATGTTTGGATCGGGTTTTGGATAACCTGTTAGCGTTTCGGCGCCTAATAGTGAAATTTGGCTCTATGAAGGTTTAAAGTTCTTTAAATTTGGTTTGGAGTAGGTTTTGGTTTTATCGAGGTCTAATTGGGATTTTGAGATCGAAAATAGTTTCATAACATGATCTAATACTTGCACACAAAATTTGACGTCATTTCGAGTAGTTTAGGTACGTTTCGGTGTGTTGGAAGAAAATTGAAAAACTTGAAGTTCATTTTTTTTATTCAATTGGTTTGGGGTGTAATTCTTAGTTTTGATGTTGTTTTTTGCATTTCGAGAGTTTTAACGAGTCCTATTTATAATTCCAAACGTGTTAGTACATTCGGGCAGGGCCCCGAGCGTTAAACGGATGAGGCTCGGATATTTGGACTTGAAGGAAAATGCTAAACCTTCAGCCTCTGGTGTAAATGCACCTGTGCTTGGCGAGCCGCAGGTCGAGCCACGAGCCGGAGAAGCGGACCAGCAAAGGGAGGCCAGTGACCCTACCTGCAAAGGCGCAGATGTGAAGGTAGCCATCACAGGAGTGGATAGCTTCGCATGTGCGCACATTTTGCTGCCGGTACGGGTCCGCAGACACGATTGCCTGAGCGCAAAAGCAAGAGGAGACAACCTGACCTTGGTCCGCACCTGCATGATTTGGTCTGCTGAAGCGAAATGGTATCACCACAAGTGCGATGCCTCCTTATTTAATACGGGACTTGGGCGTTTTTTCTCATTTCTTACACTACTTGGGGGCGATTTTGGAGCTGGTTAGAGAAGGGTTTTCATCAACTAATTGAGATAAGTAATTTCTACCGAACGTGAGTTACATACATAGTTTACGAGTAGATTATAAAATGTAAATTAGTGAAAAATCATGGGTTAGATGAAAAACCTAGAGTTTTGGTAAGAAATAGGATTTAACCTCGAAAATGGTTATGGAATTTAGTCAAAATCATATATTTGAGTTCATGAGGTTATGCGTAATAACTTTCTTTAACATTTCTAGAATCCGGGTATGTGGGTTCGGGGGTGAATTTTAGGAATCCTACAGTTGGGGTTGGATAATCACTTTGATAGTTGGAATATGAACTTTTGAACATTTATTGATTAATTTATATACCATTTGACAAGTTTGGATTTTTTTTGTACCGAGTTAGGGCTTTAGAGTGAATTTGAGGCCGAAAAGTAAGCTTTGAGACGAGGTAAGTCTATTTTCTAACCTTATAAGAGGGAATTAACTCATATATGAATTGATTAATATGTGCTACTATTTGTGGGGGCTATGTACGCACTAGGTGACGAGATTCCGTACGTAGCTACAAATTATTCTATTGTCCAGGTAGTCTAGGACCCATGCCATGCTATACTTACGATGTTTGCACCCTACTTATTAACTTAATTGCCTAAATCATATTAGAACTTGATAAATATTAATTTGTTTAGTAAAGTACCTAGTTCTCTACGAGATTATGCTAAGAATGCTAGTAAAACTGCAAGTAAATAAGGCAGAGAATTTTTACGTGGAAAAATCCCACATAAGGGGATCAAAGAATCATGACTTACACCTGGAGGCTTTCAACTTCACTAACTTATAAAACTTATTACAAGCCACTTTGTAATGACTCTAATACAGAGATTTACTCAATTAAATTGTGGTACTCTTACCACAAGCCACTTTGTGACCCCCTAGTTAGAAAGACTTTTACTAACTTGTGATGCTCTCACCACAAGACACTTATTCACTCTACAGTTACATAGGCTTTTGCTTATGACTAAACCTATTCACAACATAAACTCAAGGAGTTTACAGATTTACAAGAGGGTTCTTAATGAATGCTTCTTGCTAAGAAATTTAGGAGATACAATAAGTACAATCTGAAAGTTACAACTCAACTAGGGCAACAACAAGCTAACTTTCGAAATTGGCTCGTAGTTGCGTTCAACTTTGTTCTTCAAGCTCGAGAGGATTGATTTCTCTGTTTTTGCAAAAGGCTTGAATGAGAAACTGAAACATATAAGTGATATTTTTGTATAAACTCATTGTTGGTACACCTTGATCACATCACTTGAAATAATGTGAGCACTTTAGTTGGTCAGAGAATGAGTGGCCGCTGTAAATAGTGCACTGTGGCAGAAACAATGCAGGCAGTCACTTCGTTTCCGGCTGTGTCCAATTGACTTTGTAATGCTATGAGGAAACCATAAGGGTATCAGGTCCTTGTTTGGGTTCCTAGCTCCTGAAGCTGTAGCAATTCACCTTTAGTTGGAATCCGTTAAGCTTGCAGTATAGTCCAAGTAGGTCATGTTCCCTATCTGGTTGTTAACAGTAAGTTTGTTAGATCATCAAAATGTACGGCAAGAACAATTAAAACCTATCAATTACTTATTTTTGATGATAACAAACTTAATATTTATAGAGTGGATTTAGAGCAGTAAGAACCAGATTAAGTAACAGGAGAACACATGCACCCTGACTCTATGCCCTTTCGAACACTTGTGTTCTCCTTGAGTTGATGGTCATATTATATTATTATTTCCCCCTTTTTGGCATCATTAAAAAACACAAATAGAAGAACAACACAAAGAAATCCATCTAAGCTAACTCATGCCAAAACAAAACAAAAAAACTTAACAAATATTTCCAGAAATTGGTCACTGAAGGGGTACTTGGGGGAACTAGGAGTAAAGGGTTTGGAAGCTGCAGCAAGTGTTTGGAGAACAAGGTCTATTTGGGCATTTCCCGACTTTTGCTCATTGAGCAGTTCTGCTTTCAGGTTCTCTACTTGCACCCTAAGATCAACATTCTCCTTTGACAAACGAGCTACTTCATCATTTGACATTGGAACCCCTTGGGCTTTCCGATTTTCCAGTATAGCATTCCTAGACTTCAACCGACGAATTTCCTCAGCTGCATTATTCTGAGCATTAATAAGCTGTGAGATGGTTTATATACTTCCTACCCCCTTCTTTTCTATGCACTCATATTTTCCAAAGTTGTCTGTAGAAAGTCTGGTTCCTAGTCCCCATCTTGCTTGTCCCTAGTGGTACTTCAAAAAATTGAAACACTTGAGTAAGCAGGAACCTGTAGGGAAGGCCATGATTACCATCCTTGATGGTGGCAACCTTCTACATATGTTCAATCATAATAGCAGACAGACTAACAGGAGTAAATCTGTCCAATTGCTCCATTAGGAACAAGTTAAACTTAGAAGTCACTGACCTCTGCTCAGCTCAAGGCAAAAGAACATTGTTAACCAATTCAAACAATAGCTGGTAGACAAGGGGTAGCACTTTCTTATGGATCTGGTCCGCTTATTGTTTGCATTGTCTTTTACCACGACATTTCTGAAGTTAAACTGACACTCATCCTTTACACTGTACACACCAGCTGTAGGAACTTTAAGAAACTCTCAAAGCAAATTTACATTGAACTCGATGTCCACTCCATTGACCAATAAACAAATGTGGTCAGTCTCAACGGGAAGAGGCTAGCAAAGAAGCTTTGTACCTCATCCTCATATACCTTAGGTGCATCTATTTGGAATAGATGCGTACATCAATGAAACTCGACCATTTCTAGAATTTGGTCCATGCCAGCCATCTCAAAGAATGATGGGCCAAACATACGACCCATCAGAACTTTTTGATGCCTCAATTGTTCAAAGCCAAGGCTCACTTCACTTCTCATTCTCTTCACAGAACCAGGGTCTTCAAAAATTTCATACTTGCATTTGCCGGACTTCCCATCACTTAATTTTACTTTTCCCTTGGATTTGACTAATACATCCTCATCATACATCGAGAACTCACTAACCGCCTCCTTCAACTCGGACCTAGAGGTTGACCCATTCTCTATTGAAGTAGGCTTCTTCTTTTTCAAAGACCATCTAACCAGTGAACCAAGTTCATCTAGGGTTTCCTCTTCCACCTCTACTACGGGGATCGCCTCATCACTTAAAGGTACACTATATTTCACCAACTTTTTCTTTTCTTCTTATTACTTTTCTTGCTATTTTGAAGGGCAGAATCATAGGCCACCTTAGCTTGAAGCCTAGCAGTAGGTCATTTGGTTTCAGGCTTAGGAGTGGACACAACTCTATGCTTAAATATGAACACATCAAGAGCCACATTATCTAGGTCCTCCTCATCTCTGGATATCATTTCAGGTACTTGTATTTCTAAGGGCACATCGAATGCTGTAACAGAAATGTCGTGAAAATGAGAGCCCTAACCTGGGTCCTCCGAAAAGGGACCAAGTTCCTCATGTGAAGGCCCAGAAGTATATGCTGGTGCATCCCCTTCAATAGTTACAATGGCCCATTCGTCCTCGATACCGCGTACCTCATATTTCTGAGAGATAATCTCATGTAGTACACTATTAGCAAACACCACAAAGACAGTTACAGCATTTTTCTCTTCTTTAAATGGTACTACTGCCACCACGGAATCGGTAGCTACGATGGAAGAACTCTCAGTGACCTTAGGGTTTTGACCATGTTCTCCACTTGGTCTTTGAGTGGTGGGAGCCTCAGAAAATGGAGAGAATGGAGCAACAATTTTAGACATTTCTGAAATAGAGAGAGACGGGGAAACCGTGACAGGTGTGACTTCAGTAGGATGAGTAAGATTGGGTCAGGAAGGCTTAGTAGGATCAAAAGTCTCCATAGGTTTATCAGTAGTAGGTAAGACTGAGGCAGGGAGGTCGAAGTTTGTCTCATCCATTGAAAAGGTGGTGCAAATATGCTTTTGGGAAGTTCTAATGGAGGACTTATGGTTAGGGAGAATTAGAAAAAGGGTTTTTATGAGGAGAGTATAATTATGAAGAGAGAGGAATATGCACTGGTTCCGAAATGGCGGTTGGACGTGGAGAAGTGCAATGTTTCAGAGGGAGATTGTACGATTTGAAGTGAAGAGACGGGACAACAGGATCTTAAAATTTGAATGACATGGCAGTTGTGTTTTGTACCCTTATTAAGACGTGTATTAAAGAATGCATAGAACTATTGACCTTTGGTACAAGAACCAGGTTCTTGACCTTTTATTTGAAAGAATCAATCCTCTTTTATCATTCATGCACTGCACCTACAACTTCTATACTCGTCATGCGTGTTTACCTACAACGGTAATGAGTTAGACATGGCCAGAAAACACTTTTAGCCAGTTATTTCTTAAAAGTGATTTTCATAGCCAGATAAAGAGGAATCAGGTTCTCAATTGGGCTTTAAAAGCCCCAACTTTACTCTATTTATTTCAAATTGTTCCCTACTTAGTACCTTGGTGAAAATGTCTGCAATTTGATCTTCTATCCTGCAGAACTTCATACATACCAGCCCTTTCTCCACAATGTCCCTCAGAAAGTGATGCCTCACATCAATATATTTTGTCCTTTTGTGTTGAACTGGATTCTTTGCCATATTGAGTGCACCAGTGTTGTCATATAGAAGGGGCACACTCTCAGTGAGTACTCCAAAGTCCTCCAGTTGCTACTTGATCCATAAAAGTTGAGCACAATAGGATGATGCGGCTACATATTCAGCTTTAGCTATTGAAAGAGCCACTGAATTTTGCTTCCTTGTGCCCCAAGAGATAAGACATGAAACTAAGACGTGAGCCATTCCAGAAGTAATTTTCCTATCCACAAGATAACCTACATTATCTACATCAGCATAACCAATGAGATTAAAACTGTCACCTGAGGGATAATACAACACCAGTCCCATATTCCTTTGAGATATCTCAGTATTCTTTTGGCAGCCTTCAAGTGATATTCCTTGGGATTTGGTTGAAACCTTGCACACAGCCCTACGCTAAGACAATATTAGGTTTGCTGGTAGTGAGATAGAGGAGATACCCAATAATGCCTCTATACATAGTTTGATTCACAGGAGATCCAGTTTCATCCATGTCTAGTCGAGTGGCAGTAGCAATGGGAGTGTCTATCACCTTTGATACTTCCATGTCAAACCTCTTCAAAAGCTCCCTGATGTATTTTTGCTGACAAATGGATATACCTTTTGGGGACTGTTTTACTTGAAGACCCAAGAAGAAGTTCAATTCCCTCATCATGATCATTTCAAATTCACTTCTCGTGAGTTTTGCAAATTTTTCACATAGAGAATCAATTGTTGCTCCAAAAATGATATCATCAACATAGACCTGAAAAATGAGCAGGTTCCTTCCGCGTTTATTTAAGAAAAGAGTATTGTCAATTTTCCCTCTTTTAAATCCATTTTCCAAGAGGATCTTTGACATCCTTTTATACCAAGCCCGAGGAGCATGCTTCAGTCTGTATAGAGCTTTGTCCAGTTAAAACATATTTATGGTGCTCATGACATTCAAACCCTGAAGGTTGCTTTACATTGACTTCTTCCTTAAGAAATTCCATTCAAAAATGCACTCTTGACATCCATTTGGAACAAGGTGAATTCCATATGATATGCAAAAATGATTAGGATTCTAATAGCTTCCATGAGAGCCACTAGAGCAATGTTTCATCATAGTCAATCCCTTCCTCCTGATTGTAGCCTTGAACCACTAGCCTGACCTTGTTCCTTGTGGTAATTCCATGTTCGTCGAGCTTGTTTCTAAATACCCACCTGGTTCCTATGATAGTTCAATCTGAGGGTCTAGGTACTAGGTGCCACACGTTATATCTCTCAAACTGATGTACCTCGTATTGTATAGGTGTAATCCAATCTGTATATTTCAAGGCTTCCTTGATATTCTTGGTTCTATCTGGGAGAGAAAAGCTGAGAAGACAAGTGAATTTTTGGCTCTTGACCTGGTTTGTACTTGGGAATCTAGAGGAGTAATAATGTTGTCCATCAGATGAGAGCTTTGGTGTCTCCAGTTAGACGTCTGAGGTTCATTCTGAGAGGAGGATGGTATGTTTGGCTAGTTTTCCTCTGTATTCTTTTAGGTGCTAGTAGAGTTCCCTGAACTGCATCAACCACTCTTTCTTCAGCTTCAGTGGTTGTAATTGAAATTCTTGGTTCTATTGAAGATGAGGTTGTATTGTCTTCATTTAGCTCCTTTACTTGACTCATCATATCTACCTTTCCGTTTTCCATGTTAATGGCTTCACCATGGACTAGTAAGGGTTCTCCATCTTGATCTTCCTCAGCACGCTTCTCACAGGATGGATAGACTTATCAAGAATAACATAGACACTTTCCTCAACACATTAAGTCCGCTTATTATATATCTTATAAGCCTTGCTTTGAGAAAGTAGCCCAAAAATATCCCTTCATCGCTCTTGGCATCGAATTTATCAAGCTGATCCTTTCCGTTGTTGAGAACATAGCATTCGCACCCAAATGTTCTTAGGTGAGTCGGCTTGGGTTTCCTTCCATTCAAAAATTCATAGGGGGTTTTATTCCGAAGAGATCTAATCGTGCACATGTTCACCAAGTAGCAGACAGTGTTGACAACTTCAGCCCAGAAGTTCTTTGCAATTCTATTGTCGATTAACATTGTTTGATCCATCTCTTCCAGAGTTCTGTTCTTTCTTTCTACCACTCCATTTTGCTGGGGAGTTTTGGGAGCCTAGAAGTTGTGAGTGATGCATTTTCATTGCAGAATTCATCAAATTTGACATTGTCAAATTCTGTCCCATGATCTGATCTAATGCATGCAACTCTAGACTCCATCTTCACCTGGATTTTCTTCGCAAAAGCCCCAAACACCTCACCAGTTTCATCTTTGGTTCTAAGAAATAGAGTCCATTTGAATCTGGAGTAGTCATCCACTATCACAAAAATGTATCTTTTTCCTCCTCTATTTTGCACTCTCATAGGTCTACATAGATTCATATGCACAAGCTCTAGTGACTTTGAGGTGCTCACATCTCTTTTATACTTGAAGGAGGACTTCACATTTTTTCCTCTAGCATAGGCATCACAGACCTTTTGCATCTTGAATTTTGACATAGGCAGACCATAGACCAGGACATTCTGAATTAATTTGTTTAGAAGAGAGAAACTTGCATGGACCAGTCTTCTATGCCGGAGTTCAGCGTCATCATCAACAACTTTCAGACAATTCAGATCACCATTCTATAAGGACTCAAAATAAGCATCGTAGATGTTCTTGTATCTTTTGTCCGCAAGTACTACTTCCCTAGTCACAAGATTAGTGACTGTACATATTTTGGACAAGAACTCCATCTTATTTCCTTTATCATAGAGTTGAGAGACACGCTAGAGACTGTACTTAAGGCCATTAACATAGCACACATTTTTAATAGAAGGAGTGAGTGACTTCCCGACTTTAATAACTCCAAGAATATACCCCCTTTTTCCATTGCCAAAGGATACACTCCCTCCTTGCAGGGCTTTTAGTAAAAGAAAGTCCATGGTGTTCCCAGTCATATGCTTTGAACACCCACTATCCATGAACCATTGTTGACCGCTTCCTTTCACTGTTACATGCACAAGAAATTAAGAGTTAGTTTTAGGAACCCAAGCAATTTTGGGTCCCTTTTAGTAGACAAGAGGATGAATCAGAGTTTTCTTAGTCCATGCAGGTAATGTGCATTTCTTGTGAGTGGAACCTGGTCCCTCTTTTGTAGTCACCTTTTCAGTAAACACTTTATTTTTCTGAATAGATTGATTCCTAGCCTGGAAATCCTTTTTGAAGTGCCCGTTGTTCCCACATTGGGTACAAGGTCAAGTTATCACATACATTGACGTACTTGATGTGAGGGTTGTGAGGAGTTTTCTCCCCTTGGAACCCTATTCCCTGCCTGTTTTCACAATCATTAGTATATAGGCAGTGGTAGCTTCTGAGGACCAGGTCCACTTTATGGACTTTTCAAGATCATTCTTTATTCTTTCTAGATCAGTTTGGATTGCTCGTTTTTGTCAATTTTAGCACACATCCTATTTCTTATAGGTTTCACCTCATTTTCAAGCCTAATGTGTTTCTCACTGGCTATCTTCTTTCTCTTTCCAGAATTTTCAGGTTTTGACTTAGTCCATGGTTTCACTACTGTTTCCCTTAGGTCTGTAATTTCTGCCAAAAGATCATCCTTTTCTTTTCTGAAGATTTCAACAGTTTTCTTGTGGTCAATAGCTATAGCCACTAAGTCGTCTCTAGTTTTTCAATATTCTCATATTTTTAAGGTCAAGGAATCCCTATCCTCCACAAGACTATGAATCATTAATTAATGCAATTAGTTAAAGACATGAGTTTTTTTGGAGAATAGGATTTTAGATTTCTCTGAACATCCCTGAAATTTATCGCTTTGTTTCCATCGTCTTCATAATCATCATTTGATTGAGCCATTAAATAAAAAGTTGAGTCATATTCAATCTTCTCACCTTCAACTACCATCCTGAAACTATCACCAGTATTAGGTTCATCTTCAAACTCACTAGAGGAATTCCCCCATGTTGCAAGAGTGTGTCTAATCATATTGTCAATTGATTTTTTTCTCTTGAAGTCCTTGAAAGGCACATGGTTCATCTGAGTTGTTTTCTCATGGTAGTTCTTGGAGAATTCTTTCTTCAAGAGAGGACAATCTTTCATGAAGTGTCCAGGATCTCTACACTTGTAACAAAGATCATAGTTCTTTAATCTGTTAGAACTGTTACTTTTTAGCATTTCTCCATTTTTTTGACCATCTTCTGAAACCTTTTAGTTAAGTAAGCCATGTCACTGTCTTCCTTACTTGAATCATTGTTATCAGCTTTAAGTACCAGGTTCTTTTCCTTCTTTGATTCTCTTCTTTCACTGTTTATCTTCATCTTTGTAGTCTTCAAATTTCTGATCAGCTCTTCTATGGTCAGCTCCTATAAGTCCTTTGATTCAGTAATAGAATTCACTTTGCTTTTCAAGGGCTTGGCAGAATGCTGAGAATTTTCCTCATTAGCTTGTTTCTAGGAATAGTTTCACCAAGTGAGTGTAACTCATTTATGATGAAACTGAATCTTGTGTGCATATCTTGAATGAATTCATCGTCCCTTATTTTGAAGAGTTCATACTCAGTAGTGGGTTAGAATATTTTACTTGTGTGGTTCCCTCATGAGCTGTTTGCAAAGCTTCCCATATCTCATTGGCGGTGTCGCAAGTGGAGGTTCTATTGTACTCTTCAGGTCCTATTCCACATACTAGAATTTTCTTGGCACGAAAATTCTTCTCCAGAGCTTTCTTATCTTCTTCAATGTACACTTTCTTGGTTTTTGCCATTGAAAATGGAAGTTCCTCCAGTACCTTGGTTGGAATATAAGGACCATCTCATATGATATCTCATAACTCAGAATTTTTAGCCATGATAAAATTGTGCATTCTTCTTTTCCACCACCTATTGTATTGTCCATTGAACCTGGGTGGTCGGTATGTAGATTGACCTTCTTCAAAATTTGGTGGAGAAGCTATGAGGATCATTCCTATGTGTTAGCCTGATAGGAGGAACCAACTCAAATACCAATTGTTAGTTTGTGTGAGTCCACCAAACAGTAGAATACAAGGTCTACGAGATTCTACTGAGAATATTAATAAAACTGCAAGTAAATAAGGCAAAGGACGTTTACGTGGAAAAATTCCACATAAGGGGATAAAAAAATCAAGACCTATACCTATTGCCTTTCAACATCACTAAATTATAAAAACTTATTACAAGACACCTTGTAATGACTCCATTACAAAGAATTTACTCAACTAACTTGTGATACTCATACCACAAGCCACTTTCTGAGTCCCTAGTTACAAAAACCTTTAACAACTTGTGATGCTCTCCGCACAAGCCACTTTGTCACTCTACAGTTACAAAGTCTTTTGCTTATGACTAAACCTAGTTGTTAGGATTTATGCCCGTCACTAGAGGGGGGTGTATAGTGCGGCACAAGAATATTGATAAATATTACGGAATTAAAATTGCAGGAGTAAAGTAAATGCGGTAATTAAAATATTAAGGAAAGAACACACCGAATTTATACGGGTTCACCATAACGTGTGGTTAGTCCAGTCCCCGAGAGACTCTCTCGAGTTTCCACTAACTCCGTTAAGCTTACGGGTGCCTAACAAACCGTTACACTTACTCGTAGATGTACACTCTACAAGACTTCAACTTGCTCGAGGATACCTCACCTCAAGACTTCACCTTGCTCGTGGATACCGCACCACAAGACTTCACACACTAAGATTGAGGGTACTTAGCAAACCCGACAATCAATGAGAAGATATGGTATTCTCAAACACCTTTCTCTTTTACAACAAGAACTCTCTAATAAGAGTAGATAAAGAGATACAAAATAAGCTCTATGAACAACTCAAAGTTGTCTCTCAAATGGCTCAACAAAAGCTCTATAATGATGCACAAATAGTATCAATGTGTATATGAATAATAAGAGGTGTTGTGTATGTCAAATCAGCTCAAAAGACCTCTATTTATAGGTGTTATAAGTTGTATGTCCGTTGCTAAATTGGCAATCAATTATGCTGATTTTATGCCAAATAATCGATTATCAGATTTGGATAATCGATTATCAGCTTACCGTTACAAAATCGGAAGCTGATTCTGCTCTAGAATAATCGATTACTGATATTGCATAATTGATTATTTTTTTTAGCGTTCAAAAACTTTGGCAACTGTCAGAGAATAATCGATTATGCTCTTTTAGATAATCGATTATGCTGCCTTGCGAAATTTTCAGTTTAATCTGGAAATTCAGCATAATCGATTATCAACATATGGATAATCAATTATCTGGCTATGCTGTCCAAAATTGAAAACTTACTTCAAAAAACATTTTGGTTAAAAAAGAAAACGTTAAAATCATTTTGTTTGAAGTATTTGAAATATGTTTATGATAAATATGATTTGATAAAATAATTTTATGCATATTTATGATGACCTATGTTGAGCCAAAAGACGAGATAACTTAAACGTTGCTCTTACATTGGTTCTACCTAATGACCTACGCCTTTGGTCTTCGGTCTTGAACTTTTGAGCTAGTCTTTGGCTTGTCTATGCAATCCATTCATCAATATGCTTCTCGGCATTCAATCTTGATTGTTTATCATATAATAACGTTGTTTGACACTTGACTTCATTGTTTGTCATTCATCAAAACCTATACCTGAAAATCATGCTAATACAACCAAAGCACACATATCATGGATAGAATGATTTTCTACACTAGTCACAACATAAACTCAAGAAGTTTACAAATTTACAAGAGGATTCCTAACCAATGCTTCTTGTTAAGCAAATTAGGAGATACAATAAGTACAATCGCCAAGTTACAACACAACTAGGACAACAACAAGCTAACTTTAGAAACTGGTCTGTAGTTGCGTTCAACTTTGTTCTTCAAGCTCGTGAGAATTGATTTCTCTGTTTTTGCAAAAGTCTTGAATGAGAAACTGAAACATTCAAGTGATGTTTTTGTATAAACTCATTGTTGGTACACCTTGATCACGTCACTTGAAATGATATGAGCACTTTAGTTAGTCAGAGAATGACTGAGTGCTGGAAACAGGGTAGTTCAACAGAAATAGTGTAGGCAATCACTTTGTTTCTAGCTGTGTGCAATTGACTTTGTACTGCTATGGGAAAACTACAAAGGTGTCAGGTCCTTGTTTGGGTTCCTAACTCTTGAAGCTGTAGCACTTCACCTTTAGTTGGAATTCGTTAAGCTTGCAGTATAGTCCAAGTAGGTCAGGTTCTCTATTTAGTTCTTAACAGTAAGTTTGTTTGATCATTCAAACATAAGGCAAGAACATTTAAAACCTATCAATAAGGGAATTGAAAAAGGTTAAATGTTACTTGAAGTTGTGGAAGAGTTACTTGACTGTTATCGAGAATTAGTATTTCTTTAAATATTAGCCTCTTAATAAATCTTGAATCAGCTGTTATAAAGTATTTTCTCTTTTCGTGGAACATGCCGAACGCCTCAGTAGCAAATAGATGCATTTATGGTTCGTCCCATTTGACCCTCGGTGGTGTATAGTTTAAATATTTTTATGTTGGATCGGACTGTACAATCACAACATAAATTGCACTTTATAAATCTTTGGAACTAATTATAATTGATATTGCTTCATTGGCTTGAGCTATAAATTGTTAAATGATGGGAATAAATTGGGATTTACTATAAGTGAATAATTGTTTATTATTTCCTTTTATTGAGCTTGTAACTATAATTATGTAATCCGTGCTTAGTTATAATTTTGACATTTTATTATTAGCCCATAGTAAGTGTCAAAGTCGACCCCTCGTTACTATTTCTTCGAAACTAGACTGGATACTTACTGGGTACATGTGATTTATGTATTCATGCTACACTTCTGCACTAAATGTGCAGGAGGTAGGTGCATCTAGATATCAGCCTAGCGGTCATCCTTGACTATTACTACGAGACTTCGCAGTGAGCTGCCTTCTAAGCACGTTCTGCAGCAGCCAAAGTCTTTCTTTTGCTTGTATTTTCTGTCTATTTCATTACAAACAGTAGTGTAGTATTTTTTTTGTATATTCTACTAGTTGCTCATACGTTTGTGACATGAGGTTTTGGTCATTCATGCTAGTAAACACTTGATGGTTTTTGGGTTATTTTACTTATCTTGCATGCTTTAAAAATCTTTTTATCAAATTCTTACTTCTTAAATATGCACACCTAAAAATCAACTGTTTTAAATCTTTAAAAGAAAGGATCACAGAGATAGTTCATTGTAGACTTACCTAATAGTAACATTGGGCGCCATCACGATTTATAGGAGAAATTGGGTCGTGACGTAAAGTGACTCCTTTCTGTAGATAAATTTTTACTGATTACGAAATTCCAGTCATTATACACAAAACTTACCTTTGCCTAATTCCAAAAGTGCAACACGCCTCTATGATTTTCCAATTTTGACCTATTGGCCTTTGTAATATTATTTATAAAATTATCACGAAAGTAACTATTCATAGGTTAAAACCCTTCATGGCAAAAATTATCAGCCCTACCCAATCCAGTTTCCAACAAAATCATAGAGCGACGGATAACACAATTATAATACAAGAAATACTCTCTCTAACTTCAAGCGTAAAACAGAAAAAACTAGTTACATGCTTCTAAAGCTTGATCTCGAATAAGCTTTTAACCGAATAGAATGACTTTTTGTAAGACAAGCCCTTCAGTATTTTTATTTTCCTCCCCCTCTTACTAAACTAATCATGTCTTGTGTTATTATTACATATCTCTCGATCCTCATTACTGGTTCCCCTACTCTGTTTTCACCCCTACACGTGCAATTCATCAAGGAGATCTCCTCTCCGCGTCCTTATTTATACTATGTATGGAATTACTTACTAAAAAAATTGATATGGAACTCGATTACCAACTTTTGCAAACTATTCGGTTAACTCGGCATGGACCTCAAATATCGCATATGTTCTTCGCAGATTATATAATATTCTTACATCCACAACCTCATCCACCAGTTGTCATGCCATAATAGGCGTCCTTGGTGAATTTAATCATTCCTCTAGTCAAAAGATTAATTTTTAAAAATCAAAAAGATTCTTCTCCAAAAAGTTGTATCCCTCAAGATAAAATCTTTATTCTCATTGCACTACCTATACATGAAGGTACTTCTTTTGAGAAATACCTACGTTTTACTATCTTCACTGCATGGCCGTCAAAACGTGATTTTCAATTCCTTCTTGATAATTTTAAAAATAAACTACCTGGATAGAAAACAAGCTTTCTTAGTCTGACAGGACACACCACTCTTATTAACTCTATCCTTAATAGTCTCCCAAATTATGTAATTCAATATATTGAACTCCATCACTATATAATACTTTAATTAGAATGCTACCGTTGAAACTTTTTTTGGGGGACAACTTCCACTAAAAAAAAAATTCATCTCCTTAGATGAAGCAAAATTAACACCCCGAAAGAACATGGTGGATTGGGTATATAATAACTCCACCTTAAAAAATCAGAATCTAATAGCCAGCCAAGCTTAGCAACTACTCCAACACACCTCTTCTCTAAGGGCCGCCACTTTACTTCATAAATACTTGTACCATCGAGGGAAACCAAAATACTAGTGGATCCTTCATTTGGAATAACTTTGTGTTTGGATGGCTACTACGCCAACAACAACAACAACAATAACTATCCAATATATTCCCATCAGGTGGAGTCTGGGGAGAGTAATATGTAGACGAGCCTTACCCCTGCCCGAAAGGGCAGAGAGGCTGTTTCCAATCGACCCTCGGCGCATAGGATAAAATGAAAAGTTGCATTAAAACAAAGACAAAATTAGAAACAAAGGCAAGACAAAACAAAATAATAAAGCATAAGTAATCCCGCAGAAATAACGTAAATAATTATGTAAACATAAGAAACATAAATACAGTCGCATGCAATAATAACAAGCAGAAACTACCATACTAACAGCCATAAGGGGACATAAGCTAAAACACTAATCATCTATAAGTGACCCTACTATCCCACACCCAACTCCGGAAGAGGCGTACGAAGAACTCTATGAGCCCCTAGTCTACAACCCTGATTCTAGACCTTCAGACTCCCCTATCAAGGGTCATGACCCTACTACGCCAACAAGGTATAAAATGGATTGTAGGTAATGCTACTCTTACTAATTTTTAGACAGATTCTGGTTACGCTACAATACACCACTGCACTACTCGATTGGGCCATTACCACATCAAGCCTCTACAACTACTGTCTCAACCCAACCTATCTCTCCCGGGGCCATTGAGACTTCACACACCTTCATTTTGAATTACCATCTCCAACCTACAAAATATTTTAAATGTCCATATCCCTTCCAACGCACCTACTCCTAAATTTTTTGATTGGGCTCTTAAGGCGCATGGGACATTCACCACTAAATCACTCTACCACCATCTACTCCTACTAGGTCCTGTTCACTCCTTCAAGTGGATTTGGAAACTCCAAATACCTCTGAAAATAAAATATTTTCTATGGGTCAGTTGCCATCATCGACTACCCACGCCAACGGATTATCATTATTTAGGCATACTTGTCATGGATACTTGTGCCCAGTGCTTAGGTAATCCCAAAATCATAATCCATCTCCTCCTAGAATGCACAATATCCATTAGAGGTGTCAACCGGGCCGGGTTGACCCGGACCGGCACGGTCAAACCCGGCCCAGACCGGACCGGTTTATAGCGGGGGGGGGGGGGGGGGGGGGGGTAGGGGGGGGAAAGGGGTTAGGACGTTAGGCGATTCCGTCCAATTGACCCGGACCGGACCGGCCCGGGAAGGAAAATTCCGGGCGAACCGGTCAACCCGGACCGGTCCCCAACGGTAAAATTTTTTTTTTTTTTTTTAAAAAAAATTTCTGAAAACATGGGGCCCACTTGACCGTTGGCAACGGTCCAGCACCGTTGCCCAACGGGACTTTTTGCATTTTTGGCCAATTTTGAGTTTTTTTTTTGTTTTTTTTTAAATTACATTATTAACCCTTCTTAAAATCTATAAATACCCTCCCCTCTTCTTCATTTCCTCACTCAAAATTATCTATCTCTCTCTCAATTCTCAAATTAGCAAATATCAATCACTCTCTTCTCTTCAATTTTCAAGAATTCATATTCTACTTTCATAATTTTATTGTCTTTATTTTCCCGAATTTAATTTATCGTAATTTCTTATTTGGAAATCGGCATTCGAAGCTTGATTCTTGAAGTTCAAGTGTTCAACATTGAAATACTTGCTTGACGTTTGTTCGTGGTAACACCGGATTTGCGTAATCAAGTGCTCAATTTATTGTCGAATTCGGTGCACTCTCTCCAACTCTTTCTCTTATTTAATATTTTAATTGCATATTTGATTTTAGCTTATATATTAATTTTTCCAATATGTTGAATGCTGCTAAAAGAGCGTGTAGAAAAGTTACTGGTAGGAGTGGAAGTGGAAGTGGAAGTAGTAAAAAAAGTCCTATAGCTTCTGGTAGTAATAGTAATAATGAACCAATAACACATGTTTCTGAATCATCGCCTAATTTCTTTGCTACTATATGAATTTAAGAAGAAAGATAGATATACGGATGCTGTTGCAAGTATGCAAGCAAAATTCAAAAAATATTTCTTTCCAATTCCTCCTGTTTACTTAATTGGTGCAGTTTTAAATCCTTCAATTAAAATGTCTGATTGTCAACAATTAATGAATGCTTTATACACTTATATGGAGATTGGGCCCACTGAAAGCCCAAATTTGTATGAATCTATGAACCAACTAAATGAACATTTACAATATCTATATACTTATTATGCAACTCAATGTGATAATGCTCGTGCTTCAACTGCTGCAAATCCCACTATGCAATGTAGCACTTCTAATGTAGTCGAAGATGATGATGAAGGCATTGATAGTTTTAATATTTTTTCAACTTTTTCTAACACTCAAAGTAGTAGCAGGAATATAGATGAACTTCAATTTTACTTGCAGAAGCAAAAGGAGCCTCGCACCAAGGAATTTTCACCGTTAGGCTGGTGGCATGAAAATTCAAAGCAATTTCCCGTTCTTTTCGCTATGGCGCGGGATGTCCTGAATGTCCCAATTTCCACTGTTGCATCCGAGAGTGCATTTAGCCAAGCAAGACAACAACTTGGAGACACACGGCACTCATTGGGAAGCAATGCTTTGGAAGTCTTAGTGTGTCTAAGAGATTGGATAAGATCTGAACGAAGAAATCAAGGAAAGGAAGATCTTGATAGCCCGGAAGACGAAGAACTTGGAGATATATTAACGCACGAAAACCCATCCGAATTTAACTCTCCAGAAGAAGGTCATTCGGTTCATATTAATTTTGAAGAACTTTCTATTGCAATGCAAACCATTTGATGTAAATTGTAAACTAATTATGATACATTTTAGTTTTGAAATTTTGAATTTAAGAAATAAAGTAGCACTTGCAATAAGTGCAATTTTTTCCCCATCTTTTGTTGTGTTCATTCAATTATTACAAAGTATTAATATAACTTAATATTTATACTATACGTAATTCCAAAAAAAAAAAAACCCGGCCCGGCCCGACCCGGATCAACCCAGCCCGTTAACAACCCACCTCTAATTGAACCCGGATCGGACCGGCCGGACCCGGACGGGTCAGAAAAATTGGACCCGGACCCGGACCCGGCCCGGCCCACCCGTTGGTCACCTATAATTTCCATACAACTCTAGTCCAGTCTTAATATGCTCACGGTAATTGCTAGACTTGTTAATCTTGCACGGTAATTGCTAGACTTGTTAATCTTGCGGACCCCCAATCTAGTGGATAAAACAAATCATTTTATACAATGGCGTTCCCAATTCTCTCAATATACCAAATTCCATGCTCATACCTTTCTGCTTCTGGCATATGTGGCTAGCTAGAAATGAAAAAAACATTCATGCACATACATCATCTCTCTCCTCAACTCATATTTTTTAATAGGGCGACACCGTGCTATTATACTACTGTACCACCATCGGCTCTACAAAATCGTATACCTCTACCTCTTAATTGGAACCCCGGTACCACAATTTTAAACTAAACACTGATAGTTCAGTTAGATTGAACACATGTCAGGGCAGAATTGAAGGGGTAGTACGCGATTCGACAGGTACCCGACTCAAGGGATTTTTGGGTCACCACATATCATATGAGAGTGTTAAAATTGAATTATTTGCGGTATGTCACGATTAGCAATTGGCCTACACTCATGGATACAAACCACTCTAAGTGAACCTGGACGCACATGCAGTCAATACTATATTACATGCATCACATTCTTTATATGCTAATCTTATACATGATTCAGTCGTACTTTACACTTGCTGGGAGCAAAATCAAGTAGCTGATATACTAGCAAAAACTGGAAGCCATATGGATAGTTCCGCAGGTACCGTCGTTTTTTGACAACCAGCACAATTGGCTTGCAAAGCTTTGGAAGACGACCAAGCAAGCAAACTTTTTGTCAGAAAAGTAGAACCACCAACTCTTCTGCTCTCAAACTGTTTGCAAAGTCCTCCTAGACAATCTTTTTGTTTTGCCCAAGATATGGGATCCACTTGTAGTAGTAGTTTTTCCCATGTCCCCCACTCTTGTCACGACCCAACACGAGGTCCCTCTACTAGGACTATATCTATGTTTCCATATGCCCCTTGTACTATTCCACAACAACAAGAACAAAAATCCAATGTAATTCCACATATGGAGTACCCAGGATGATAGAGAGGCTGTTTTCGAAAGACCCTCAGAACAAAGAGATAAAAAAGAGGCAATGGAACAGTAACAATAGCGTACGCCAGGTAGACAATGCCATCAATATAAGAATAAAATAAATAAATAAAAAAAGTAGTATTGATATTTAGAACAATGGAAAGTTACTAGGCAATCGGAGCAGAAAAATAGTACGAACACAATAAGTACTGCTATCAAACTAATGCAAGACACTAACAACTAGCCTAATACCCTCAACAAGGAAGAAAAACGCTCAAATACTTATTAACCTACGACCTTAATACTTGCCCTCCAAACCTTCCTATCTAAGGGCATGTCCTTGGTGCGCTAGAGTCGCGCCATGTCCTGCCTGATCACCTCTCCCAAATTTTTCTTGCGTAGCCCTCTACCTCTTCTCATACCTGGAAAGGCCAATCGCTCGCACCTCCCAACCGGGGCGTCATGGCTTCTCCTCTGCACATGCCTGAACCAACTAAGCCTCACTTCCCTCATCTTGTCATCCATCGGCGCCACCCCCACCTTTGTCCGAATATCTTCATTTCTAATCTTATCCAACCTAGTATGGCCACATATATTTCCCAACATCCTTATTTCTGCTACTTTCATCTTCTGGATATGAGAATTCTTGACTGGCCAAAACTGTGCCCCATACAACATGGCGGGTCTCACCACCCTATAAAACTTGCTTTTAAGTTTTAGTGGCACCTTTTTGTCACACAAGATACCATATGCCAACCTTCATTTCATCCCTCATGCCTCCATACGGTGTGTGATATCCTCATCGATCTTCCCGTTTCCCCTAGATAATTGACCCAAGATACTTAAAACTCCCTTTCATGAGGATGGCTAGTGAATTAAGCCTCACGCCTTTGTCCGTTTCCCCCGCGCGTCACTGAACTTGCACTACAAGTATTATATCTTAGTTCTCCTCAACGTGAATCCTTTAGACTTTAGGATCTGTCTCCAAACCTCCAGCCTCTTGTCAACACCGCCTCGCTTCTCCTCAATCAGGACTTATCATCAACAAATAACGTATATTATGGCACATCTTCTTGAATATGGTGCGTCAGAGCGTCTATCGTCACGGCAAATAGGAAAAGGCTGAGCAGATTCCTACTGTAATTCCATAACCACAGGAAAATGATCCGAATCACCTTCTATTGTGCTAATTCGAGTCTTAACTCCATCATAGATACCCTTAATCATCTTGATGTATGCTTCCAAAACACCTTTAACCTGCAAACACATTAAAGACCCTCTCTCGAGACATGTTCTTGTACTATTCCACCTTAAAATAACATAAATAGCTATCCGAAAGAAAAAAAATTATTCCGCAGCCTAATTTGTCACATTCAATTGCACAGTGAGGTGAATACAATTTCAAGATCCATACGGGCAGTAAAGTAAATGGAATTTAAAGTTTTTACACTTAGATTTAACACACGTCTACGACGTCGTTTCCCTCAAGGAGAAAACTTCTAAACCCTAAAAATCACCAATATAAGCTTCCTGAAAGAAAAAGAGCCTACAACGGAAGTTCCCCGTATCGGAGAGATAAGATGCAGATCTTCGTGAAAACCCTAACTGGGAAGACCATCACCCTTGAAGTCGAATCGAGCGATACCATCGACAATGTCAAGGCCAAGATTCAGGACAAGGAAGGTAATTCACCTGTTAAAGTTTCTATTTTTTCAAGTATAATTGGTTCTCATATTTGAGCTCTGGAAATCAAATGGTGGCCAATTGAAATTAAATGAATTTAGCAGTAATGGGTATCTCTTATATGAATTCTTGGGCTCGTTTCTAGGTATTCCACCGGACCAGCAGCGATTGATCTTTGCTGGTAAACAGCTTGAAGATGGGCGTACACTGGCTGATTACAGTATCCAGAAAGGTTTGTGTTGGATGAAAAGTGTGCAATATAAACGATTTTTTTGTTGGCTCGATTTTAGTCAATTTTGTTTTTGGGTAAAACAGAGTCGACTCTGCATCTTGTGTTGAGGCTCCGTGGAGGGATCATTGAACCGTCTCTTATGGCATTGGCCAGGAAATACAACCAGGATAAGATGATTTGCCGCAAGTAAGTTCTCGAGCAACATGGCTTTGAGCTTAATTTACTTACCTCGATCATTTGTTGAACTCTACATGTCAGAAATTGGAAGTGTTACAGTATATATGTTAGTTCTTTACGTTCCTTTAGAGCCCGGTGAAAGTAAATTGTTGTCAGAAAATGTAATATTTTACTTAAACATCAACTCTTTAAGATGGCCAGTAAGCTTAGATGGCATTTGTGCGTCACTGTCCTAACTTGCTCCTGATGGTGAATACAAACATCTATCACGGGGATGAAATGGAATGACGTTGAAAGATGGTGGTTTTGAAGTTGTTGGTGGGGTTTAGTCCACAAAAAAAAACCTCTGTGGTGCAACTGCACCTTGAACACGAAACTAACAATGCTAAAGCTGTTTTTGCTCTAATGCTAGCTTGCAAACTTTGGATCTTTGTGCTTAGCTAAAGGAAAAGTTAAGGTTCCTGCAGCGTATCTGATGTATAAAAACTACCAAATATTATCTACCTATGAACCTGTCTTTCTAGATCTTCCGCTATAGCTGTTCTACTACATACATTTATGTTTTACCATTTCCATAGATATGACATGGAATTAGCATGAGAAGGCAGTTGCTAGAATATGGTGTAATTTTGTTTTGAAATGGTAATATGGTGTACTGAAAATTTGATGTTGCTCAATAAAATGTTGACAGCCTAGTTCTCACTTTTTTCATTGTTATATCATTTGAGTGCTCAATGATTATTGCACCAAGCAATAAATTTTGAGTGCTCGCCTAGGTCCTTCCCATCTAGTGCTTATCATAGTTGTAGTGGTGAAAAGGAACTGTGCATGTGGAGTTGTGTTTTTATGCCATCCATGTATAAAAAAATCTGGTGTATGCTCATGTTTTCGCTACAGGTGCTATGCCCGTCTGCATCCTCGTGCCGTAAACTGCAGGAAGAAGAAATGTGGCCATAGCAACCAGGTATCTTCTCGAGTTTCTGCAACATTTTCTGTCATGTATGATGTTCAACTCGAGTCTCTATACACTTAGTGCTTTCTTTTGTTACTTGCTTTGCAGTTGAGGCCAAAGAAGAAGATCAAGTAAACAGGCGGTTGCATTTGCTGTCTAGATGCTATGCCAATTGAATGATTTTGTAGTTTGGTGGGTTTCTATTGTTGTCTGTTTAACTGCAGCACATTTGTTTCAACTTCAGTTCCATTTAGTGCTCATTTTTGAGTTTGGTATGATTATGAGCTGTGTTTTAATTCTTCATCTTCTGGGCTTCCGTTCTTCCCAGCAGTATCTAGACTACTTGAGGAAATGTTTATGCGTGTGTTGCGATCCAACACCCAGTCAGTATCTAAAGTTTTTATTTCCGTGGATAGCAAATACATTACCGGTAAACAAAGCTACCTTTCTCATATTTTGGGAAAATGCCTCTAGAGCAAATGAATATATGAAATCGATCCATATGTGTATCCTTTAAATCAGATTGCTGCCTTCTCTTAGTATATCGTCCTAAATGTATCCATTATGTGGAGAAATTGTCACTTTGTCTGAAATACATTTTGGATCATCTTGCGTGGAGAATCAAGAGCAGCGTATTCTAATTGTAGCAATTCATCAGAAGTGAGTTGCCAACCAAGAGCTCCTAGATTTTCTTCAGCTTGTTTGACAGACTTGACTCCAGGGATAGGAATTGTACCCTTGGATATACACCAGTTGATAGCTATCTGCAGTGCAACTTTACGTTAATTGCCTCCAAAGGGAGTAACTACCAACATGCAATGATAATATCTGAGCATCGAGTTTGTGAATAATATGAATGGATTAGGCCAAGCATAGCAGTCATCATTCAGCCAAGGGATCTCCTGCAGGAGGGTTCAAAACTAATGTATGTACTCCATATAAAAAACGTCATAGATAAACTAGAGATAGTCGTTATGTCCATTAACATTTTTGCCTATTCGCTAAAGACGTCTAGCAATATGATATCCTTGCTGCTGCTGCTACTACTATAACAACAACCCAAAAAAGAAAAGACGAATAAACAGGGGAAGCAAACGAAAGAGAAGAACCTTGAATTCAGCTGTTAATGAGTATTGTCTATGAACATTTAAAACCCGGTGTGGGTAAGTATTTACCTTCTCAATTTCCAGTTCATTTTTTGTTTTTGTTTTTGCTTTATTTAAAAAGACTAACGGCTTGGACCATATTTTCCCACTAGTTTTTTTGGGTTGCTCGTCTGGTTACCGGTTCGTTTAAGGGAAACATATGTTGAATATATCTCCACCAAGAAGTCAGCCTGATTTGAAACCTCTCATCCTTCACATCCTTCAATGAGAACTCCCAAATGAGGAAAAAGTACTCGAGAAAGTAAAATAAAGAAAGAACAATTCCTTGGAGTAGATGATGTTAATTGATAATTGACAGAAGTTGCTGCAAAGTGTTATAGCATTTGAAAGAGAGCTGATGAAGGCGTACTTGATTAGTACAAAAGAAAGGCTGGGTATTTCCTTTTGACAGTTATCTTTGAACTTAAGAATTGTGAGCGAGGAAACAGACTGAAACTGTTAAGATCTATGCCATGGATTCTGGAGTAAAGAGAAATAGTAGATTCTTTCTAAACTTTATGGACTAAGGGTTATAGCTGTGACAAACAATGCGAGAATGAAAATGACCTAAAGTACATACCAACTGTATTTTGCAGGTACAACATCAGTAATGTCAAGGCCAGATTAAAGGGAATAAATTTTAGTGAAGCCAAACTATACTTTCAAAAGGCTGATAAAGATCCTACTAAATTAACATCTTGAATTGACTAAACCCTGCACGAGAGCAAAGAGTTCTTAGATTGCTATTCGGGCGCTTAAAATCCAAGAAATAGAGGCTACCAAGATGTAAGATACGTCCAACGGAATGCTTTTTGCTATTTCAGAAACCAATACTATATGAAAGGCCTATTAGATGAGAATACTGAACCAGCAGTGGGATGTGATGGCCTGCTTGTTTGTGTTAAAAGAGCTGAATAAAAAGTTCTCGTAATACTGATGGAAGAGCATTCCACTAAAATTTCAAAAAGTTTTTACCTGTGGTATTGTTTTCCGACGTCGTTGAGCTATTTCTTTCAGTGAGGTAAGTAATGGCTCTAATCCAGGTAGAATTTGTCTAAAGAGTAGTCCCCTACAAGTGATGTTTTACGTTGAGAAAAGTATCAAATAGTAGCTTGAGCTATACCTGCTCATTTACTAGTTAGAAAAATTAAAACATGAGAAGAAATTGAGGATGCGTACCTTGGCCCGGGCGGAAGATTTGAGGGCGTATATTTCCCTGTGAGCATACCAAGACCAAGAGGACTGTATGCTATGACCCGTATGCCTAGAGAATCACATACATTTTTCATCTCCATTTGATCATTTCCCATACTCAGCAATGAAAATTGTACCTGATGTTGGAGAGGTCACAGGATTAAGATTGTGGCACTAAAGCAGGCCACAATTAGGAGCAATTTAACTACGATCTGGTTATATGAATTTATGACTACTACAATGCTTCAACATTAGGGGTGTGTTTGGTATGAAGGAAAATATTTTCCGGAAAATGTTTTTCAATTTTCCCATATTTGGTTGGTTTAAATATTTTGGATGACAGTGATTCTCTCTCAAATTTTTTGGATAACAGTGATATCAAGGCTAGCTTGCGCGACCATGATGAATCTACCGGATACCAGATACCCGCTGCCTCCCAGTCTCCCACTAGCTAAGTCTGTCCCATTAGAGCTGACTGTCTTCATTTTCTTTAGACTTCCCAGAAGTAATACATTGTGTTGTCACTTCTTTTTAACAATAGAACATTCCAGACTGTGTATATCTAACTTGAGCATTGTACGTGTAACAAAGTATTTGCTTCTGAAAACAAAGGTAACTACATACTTCATAGTAAAGTAGGAAGAAGACTCAGCACCTGGGCTGAGCGCAAAGGAACTCCTCGGTCATCAAGATATTTGTGTATTTTCAGTAGCTGCTTTGGTCCATAGTTGCTCACCCCAACTGCACGAACTAAACCCTGCACAAGAGAAAGTTTGTGCGATGATATGAATCAATCAAGTTTCGAGCCGAGGGTCTATCGAAGACACACGCTCTACCTTCACAAGGTAAGGGTAGGGTCTGCGTACACACTACTTGTTCGAAGACAACTTCTCTACCTTCACAAGGTAGGGGTAAGATCTGCATACACGTTCTAGTTGCAGTAATGTTGATTATTTATTCGGCGTTAAAGACATTCGGAATTTCATCTCTAATGACAACTTTTTAGTTAGTGATAGGAATGGGACAGTTATTCCATCTATTTTGATATTGAAAATCAGATTTTTGAGATTGACAACGATCATTCTTTTGTGAGTGAACTAGAAAGTTCTTTTTATAGTTATCGAAACTCGAATTATCTGAATAATGGATTTAGGGGCGAAGATCCCTACTATAATTCTTACATGTATGATTGTGGGATTATTACTCGGTTTGTTGTTGTTGTAATATAAATCAATCATGTATTTTACCCTTAGGTGATAATGAAGACCAGGCTTAGCGAAAGTACATTCGGAGTTGCTTTTAAGAGTGACAGTGTAGCACCAAAATATTGACTCCCCTCACACTTAATGGTCAAACAACACACATGATTCCACATAAATACGCTGAGTTATTAGTAACCTTCTCGTACATGGCAACTAAACCATCCCAAAGAGCTTTTTCCTGCAGAGGTGCATAATTTGCAGTTGACCAGTGCAATTGTCCTATTCCAATTTGCTCAATTTGCATCCTATCCAGAGAAGACCTGACAAAAGATTCTATATCTTGTTGGTTATGTTCAAACAGCTAAATTACGAGGCTAACGTCTTCTGCAGTACTCTTAAAAGTTTGTTATACCAGATAAAGGAGAGTAGATAATGTAATTTAGTGCACTTCCAAGTCCAACAAACATGTATTTGTGATCGAATGAAAATATAGACATATTTTCCCTATAAAACTGGAGTTTTGATATTCTGATTATCAGTAAGTGCAGAAAAAATGAGGATGAGCAATACTTGCAAGCATTCACAAATTGTCCAGGTGTTAGGCGCCATGGGTATGCTGCAAACTTTGTGGCAATCACAATGTCATTCTTTACTTGCTTGTCTCCTGAAAACATGATAAATCAAGAACTTATAAAACAAAAGAGAATGTCCAGTGTCCAATAGATACTGAGTAGCCTTGACAAATGTACAGAGCATCAAATTCTCAGAGACCAGTCCAACCGATGTGGCGCACACTGCAGATGAGAATATATATTTCCCCTTTTATGCTTTTCTTCCTATTTCACTTAGAGTGGAGCCTTTACAGGTATGATAAGACTCGAGGTTTGAGAATGTTACATATTTACATAATTGATGAGAACAGCAAACAATTCTTCAAAACAATAAAGAAAATTAAACAAGAAAGTTGGAGCTAAACTAAATTCAATGCTGCTCTATGTTTCCACAAATGTGAAACAACTAAGAATTTCACCATGAAGCATACGTGTCCTAAGATAGGATCATATGAATTCCCAATGTAATTCAACTTTTAGTCCCTGAAGGGAATGATTCATAAGTATCTGATTGGCTATTCAAACTTTCTATAAATTACAACAAGTAGAATATACGCAGACTTTACCCGATCATAGGGGAGGCTGTTTCCGAGAGACACTCACCTCAAGAAAAACTTTCTATAAATTAGTCTATGAAATGCTCAAAAGAGGACAAAGCAATGTCACCTGGAAACTCGCGAATGAATTGTCCAAGAAGCTTCTCACTTTGTCCATTTAACCTTCCAGTCCCATAAGAATCAGCTGTATCAAAGAGGTTAATGCCATTCTCCACTGCAAGATTGAAAGTCCGCTGAAGTTCAGAGTCCATAGAATCTTGATAACCCCAGAGAAGTTGATTTCCCCATGCCCAAGTACCAAACCCCATTGGAGATACAGTCAAAGGTCCCATCTTTACCTATTAATTCAACTCAATTAGCCTTGATTTTCCCAATTCACGAAAATAGCAAAAGGAGACGAAATAGTACATCGAAGAAAGTACCTTTTGCCATGGCCAGAAACGGGGAATTTTGAGGGATTTGAAAACAGAGGAGGATGGACCAGCATCATTTGTGGGACTACTACATCTGAAGTAAGTAATGGATTTTGATCCTGGAAGCGAGAGAGCCATTGCTTCTGTGAGCTTACGGTGAGAGGTGAGAAAGGAGATAACTGATGAGAGGTTGTTCGACCGTTAGATGCATTTGGATAAACCGAGAATTTTAAGCTGAAAAACGCTATAGATAATTAAATCCAAAATAAGGAACAAAAATTGACGGCTGTGGGATTTGAACCCACGCCCTTTCGGACCAGAGCCTAAATCTGGCGCCTTAGACCACTCGGCCAAACCGTCGTTATGTTGTCTGGTGTCTTCCGAATTAATTAATTAAAGGTAATGTTAGTGCTGAAACCATACGTCTTCCGTTGAGAATTTACCCAATAGGTGACTCTAGCTTCCAAGAATTTGTTGATTACTTACCTGCCTTTCTAATTTAAGTAGATTCTATATATGTCGCAACGCAATTTGCAATATTTTAATCCCCTCTCTTAGACAAAACTGAATCTCTGTCGTTCCTCCTTTTTAGTTACTTACCTAATGGAGGGATGACGGGGAAAAACGCTACACTGAAAAGAGAAGGAGGAATTTCTAATGATGGTGAGCCTAACCAGTAAATACCCAGCAGCAGTCATTTTCCTTCAATTTTCTATTCCTTGTTTTACATTTTGGTCAGAGTGAACGTTGTTGTATTTGTATTGGAAAAAAATCGAGTTTTTATTAAATGTGACGTGGCATGACACGTGGATTGGTCAAACAGTCAAAGAGCAATAAATGATTAAAAGGCACGAAAGACAACAGGCACGGTGGGAGAAAAGAAAATAGACACGAGAGGGAATCTTAAATACGATTCTCGTGTCTATCCAAGTCATTCAATATCAACGGATAAAAAGGGCATTGAAGACATGATCCTGACGACATAAACTAGTCTACATTCATTATTAAATACCTGATACGTTAGTTATTCGGTATTTAATAGCAATTATTATGTAACGTATCATTAAATGCTCTTTATTATTTAGATTAATCCGTTACTCCTTGTCAACTATAAAAGGAGGAAATTTTGTCATTTGTAAGGACACAGAACATTCTTGAGATCATAGTGAAATACAACTTTCTTATTGTTTTATTCTTATTCTTTGAAAGACAATTATATTTCGGTCTCTTTGATTATCAGTAACCCGATTTCTTCTCTCTAAAATTCAAGTTTTGACCAAATTGTATTTTTTGGTTAAACAAATTGGTTTTGTTGCCGGGAATCTGATAATCCGATCTTTCTAAATTAACATTCAACCTGTTGCTAGTATGTCGAACAACAATGACAACAACAACCAGGCAAATCTGAACCATCAAATTGATGATGAAGAACTCAACAACGCTAACCTTTAAGCTTCTCCACGTGCATCTCGTGAAGGAACTCCAAACGATATGTCTGAACATGATGACGGAGGAGCTGAAACAAGAGATGAATTGTTAAAGAAAATAATCGACTCACGAATTGACAAAGCCTTGCAAGCCCTAGTTAATCAATTGCCTGCTGCACCAGCAACACCAAACAACAACACGTTGAAAAACCCTCGCTCTGGTCTAGTTGATTCTGGCAATAGAGCAATTCCTAATGACTTACAAGATGGAGAACCAGGTAATACAGGTAATTTTTATCTTCAACATTTGGTACTAACCTTGCAGAAACAACTCAAGGAGCAAAACGAGCGTATCGAGCAAATCCTAGAGTTCCACCTGTGATAAAAGGAGTGGATATGGATAAATACTCGCAAGAACCATGGAAACCAAGTGCTGCTCCTTTACCAATACCAAAGAAATTCAAAATGCCTGATATCCCAAAATATGATGGAACAACGGACCCTCGTGATCACGTAACTGCATTTACAACAGGAGTGAAAGGCAACGATTTGACCAAACAAGAGATTGAATCACTGTTGGTTAAAAAGTTTGGAGAAACACTAACCAAGGGAGCATTAACATGGTATTCTCTTTTACCTGAAAATTCTATAAATTCTTTTGCTCAGATTCTTTCATAAAAGCAGACTCGGGAGCTCAAAATGTGGAGATGAGAATGGAGGATATCTTCAAAATCAAACAAGGGAACACTAAATTGCTCAGAGATTTCGTTGATAGATTCCAACGTGAAAGAATGATGCTGCCCCGTGTACCGGATAATTGGGCTGCAATAGCTTTTGCTAGCAATTTGAATGACAAAAGTTCAGAAGCCACGAGAATTCTCAAAGAAAGCCTTCTTGAATTTCCCGCAACTACTTGGAATAATGTTTATAACAGATACAGTACGAAGCTCAGAATTAAAGAAGATACTATATCTCAACCTCAACGAGAAGATAGAAGCAGATCAAGAAGATCTGAAGCCGATAAAAGGTCTGGTAAGAACATGTATAATCCATATATGGGACCTGCATGAAAAGACTCACGTTCTAGGCAAAACAATCAACATTATGATCAGAGGTCGAGAGATAGGGGAACCCGATCTTCATCCAGGTTCAAAGGTGATCGAAACAACCAAGAGTCACAGGATGATGATAGAAATTTAATGGCATGATTTGTTGGTCATAGTTTCTACGTAACTAATTCCGAGCTCGTAGTTGTTCTAAGGAGTATGGGGGATAAGGTACGGTGTCCAAAAGAGATGTGGTCGAATCCAAACAGATGTAACCCAGACCATTGGTGTGAATTTCACAACGACCATGGGCATAAAACTTCAGAATGCAGGTTTTTACAAAGTGAAGTGGATCATTTGTTGAAAGAAGGCTACCTCACGGAGCTGCTCAGTGAAAAGGGAAAGCAAGCCTACATGAAAAATAGGCAGGAGCCACTAAAACCACCTTCACCTAAGAGGATAGTAAATGTCATCAGTAGAGGAGAAGATATTTATGGAGTAACATATATGGCTTCGAACAAAGTTCCCAAACTGACGATCACACACGGCAAGCGAGTATGGCAAACCTTAGAGCATGAGAGTATAAGCTTCGATGATGCAGATACGAAATCAGTGACTAAACCACATAATAACACTCTGTTAATATCTATAATTATATATGACACTGATGTAAAAAGAGTTTTGATTGATCTAGGTAGCTCTGTAAATATTATTCTACTAAGAGTGCTGCGGAAAATGCAAGCTGAAGACAAGATGATAACAAAAGCGCATGCTTTGTCAGGCTTCAACAATTCAAGCGTGGTAACAAAAGGTGAGGTAATACTGACAACTTATGCTGCAGGTGTTGTTAAAGAAACTAAGTTTCAGGCAGTGGATTTGGAAATAACATACAATGTAATCATGGGGAGACCTTGGATCCATGATATGGGTGCTATTCCATAAACCTTACATCAAGTCATTAAATTTCCATCACCTTGGGGAATATGTCAAATTCGAGGGGATCAACAAATAGCCAAGAGTATCAACGCAATAACAGATACGAGCACCGCAAGTAAAGAGAAATAGCAATTATCGGAAACAGTTGAAGGTGTCAACAACCAAACTTCAACTGAAACAAATGATTTAGATTCGAGGCCTGATGTAATTCAATAACCTGAAGAAAACGAGAACATCTAAACGACAATAGAAGAACTCGAGGCTGTGGTGTTATTTGAACAATGGCCAGAGAAAAAAGTTTACGTAGGAGCCAATCTAAATCCCGGCGTGCGAGGTAAGTTAATTGAATTTTTAAAAGCTAACGTAGATTGTTTTGCCTGGTCCCATACTGGTATGACAGGTATTCCACCGGATGTGATGACCCATAAGCTTACGAATACCCATCTTTCACCCCAATTAAGCAAAAGAAAAGAAAGCAAGGAGCTTTCAGAAATCAAGTAATTCGAGATGAGGTCCAGAAGTTATTGAAAATATGGTCAATTCGTGAGATAAAATATCCTAATTGGTTAGCTAATACGTTGGTCGTACCTAAGAAGAATGGTAAGTGGCGAGTTCGTATAGATTACGCTGATCTAAACAAAGCTTGCCCAAAAGATTCTTTTTCTTTAGCTCATATAGATCAATTAATTGATGCAACTGCAGGTCATGACCTTTTAAGTTTTTAAGATGCATATTCAGGGTACAACCAAATTAAAATGGACCCCGGTGATGAAGAAAAGACTTCTTTCATCATAGACCGGGGGACTTACTGTTACAAAGTAATGCCATTCGGTCTAAAAAATGCTGGAGCAACCTATCAAAGGTTAGTTACCAAAGTGTTTCAAGAACATTTGGGAAAAACAATGGAGGTATATATAGACGACATGCTCGTCAAAACCCAGCATTCCCAAGACCATATTTCTCATTTAACTGTTACCTTTGAAATCTTGCGAAAGTTTAATATGAAGCTCAATCCTGAAAAATGTGCATTTGGAGTTGCTTATGGTAAATTTTTAGGTTTTCTTGTCTCTAACCGTGGAATTGAAGTGAATCCTTTCGAGATTAAAGCAATTGAAGATATACCTGATGTCCTTACTAGTAAAAAGGAAGTTCATAGGTTAACAGGAAGGATAGTGGCCTTAGGGAGGTTTATTTCAAAATCATTAGAAAAATGCTTCAAATTTTTCTCTACGCTAAAAAAGCAAGACCATTTTGAGTGGAATGAAGATTGTCAACGAGCAATGAGGGACTTGAATGTTTATTTATCAAATTCTCCTTTACTGGCTAAACCTAAATAAGGTGAAAAGTTACTCATCTATCTAGCAGTATCAGAAGTAGCGATAAGTGCCGTTTTAGTACGAGAAGATCAAGGTAAGCAATCTCCGATTTATTATGTAAGTAAAACTTTATTAGATGCAGAGACAATGTATCCCAAACTAGAAAAATTAGCATTAGCTCTTATCATGGCATCTAGAACACTACGACCTTATTTTCAAATGCCATCGTATTGTTGTTGTTACTGCTTTTCCTTTAAGAAACATATTGCATAAAAATGAACTATCAGGAAGATTAGCAAAATGGGATATAATACTAAGTGAGTGTGAAATAATTTACCAACCTCAATCTGCTATTAAATCTCAAGTACTCGCCGATTTCGTAGCTGATTTTAGTCAAAGCATACATCTAGAAGCAGAAAAAGAATTACAAGTTTTAATGGAGCTAATCCGGGCACTTGGCTATTATTTACTGATGGTTCATCTAATGTACAAGGGGCAGGTTTAGGAATTGTTCTTATACCACCTACGGGTGAAACAATTAGACAAGCCATAAAATGTCACCCTGTAACTAATAACGAAGCAGAGTATGAAGCTGTGATTGCAGGTTTGGAGCTAGAATTAGAACTCGGTATCATGAAAATTGTAATCAAAAGTGATTCACAGCTTGTAGTCAATCAAATACTAGGGACTTACGTAGCTAGAGAAACTCGAATGCAAGAATATCTCGGAAAGGTATAGGAGTTAATAAGACTGTTTCAAACTTGGAAAGTGATGCAAATCCGAAGAGAAGAGAATTTAGAAGCAGACTCCTTAGCGAACCTCGCATCTACAGCAAATATAGCGAAAAATGCGAATGCCTCAATTTTACATTTGTTCCATTCTGTTCTTGACCCTGATAAAAATAAGGTAAATTTTAATCACTTAACTTGGGATTGGAGAAACGAAATCGTGTCTTTTTTTGTAGCAAGGAATCGTATTTGAATACAAGGTGAAGGCTCATGCACTAAGAAAGAAAGCCGCTCGTTACTGCTTATATGAAGGAAACCTTTACCGTAAAGTGTTTGGTGGACCATTAGCCAGGTGTCTCAGACATTCTCAAATAGAATATGTGATGAGAAGTACATGAGGGGCATTGTTGAAATCACGTAGGAGGCATCACTTGTTAAAACATTGATTCGAACGGGATATTACTGGCCTAAAATGGAAGAAGAAGCGAATGATTTCATATCTAAATGTGATAAATGTCAAAGGTACGCAAATAACATGCATAGACCAGCAGAGTTATTACATCATGTCATAGCTATGTGGCCCTTCATGAAATGGAGAATGGACATCGTAGGACCATTACCTCAGGCAAAAGGTCAGGTAAAGTTTCTACTCGTACTTACTGATTATTTCACTAAATAGGTAGAAGCATGAGCATTTAAACAGGTACGAGAGTAAGAAGTTAAGGACTTCATTTGGAGAATTATAATTTGTCACTTTGAGGTTCCAAAGGAGATAGTGTGTGATAATGGACCACAATTTATAGGAGCTCAAATCACAGAATTCTTTCAAAGTTGGCAAATCGAAGGAATTACGTCGACACCGTATCATCCAGTAGGTAATGGGCAAGCAGAGTCTACAAACAAAATAATTATCAACAACCTAAATAAAAGTTTACAAGAATCAAAAGGAAATTGGCTTGAAGTATTACCGACGGTATTATGGGCATATCGAACGACAACAAAAACAAGTACAGGAGAAACACCATTTCGATGGTCTATGGTGCGGAAGCTTTGATACCAGTTGAGATAGGTGAACCCAGTATACGACATATGCAAATAGAGGAAAACTCGAACAATGAAGAGTTATGAGTAGATCTTGATTTACTTGAAGGGAGAAGAGAAGCTGCTTGATAAAGATGGCGACTCAAAAGCAAGTAATTGAGCGATATTACAATACGAAAGCACGCCTCAAATTTTTTAAAGTTGGGGACTTTGTGTTGAAAAAGTTTTTTCAATCTACAAAGTCAGCTAATTCAGGAAGGCTAAGTCCAACATGGGAAGGACCTTATCGAATTCGTGAAATTGCGGGCAAAGGAGCATACAAGCTAGAGACAATGGAAGGCAAGGTTTTACCTTCACATTGGAATGCTGTTCATTTAAAGAGGTATTACTTCTAAGGAAAGTACCCACGGTCAGGTATCGCCAAGTTAAAATTTTTTCTTTTGAATTGTTAAAATTATACTAAAGATTTTAGATGCTGGGCAAAAACCCTAACTCGTGCCACATGATGAGTCACGGCCTGCACGGCAAATTGGAATACTATTAAATTCCTAGCCTAGGGTTACATTAATCTGATGAAAATACACACGAGTTAGGCAGTCTTCATCTACAATCGCACCTCCGAGTCCCGCATATTTTTCTGTTTCAGGAAAAGGACCAAAAATTGGGAGCAAATACACAAGTGTTCGAGGCTTCATACTTCATCGCTCAAACACTTGGGGGACTGTACTGTATATACATGAGTATGTGCAGAAATAGATACGAGAGAGTAAAATTCAAGATTTACAAATAAAATCAAGTTACGAGAATTCCAGTATCAATCTAAAAACACTTATCATAGTGTTCTTTCCTTTTTAGAACAATAATATCATTGCTTAAACCCTACCTAAATATGTAAAGGCAGGTATATGATTATGTATCAGAACAGGTTATGAAAAAACCTTGTATATTTTGTAAATCTGTTAAAAGAAAACAGTTGCGAGAAAGTCATAGATGTACTTCAAAACATGTAATTCTCAAGAAACTTATCAAAGTTCATAAATAAAAACTTTACAAAAGTTGTTTTATGTAAAACATGTATGTTCCTATTTAATTCATCGTATGATAACACCATTATGAAGTTGAGACGTCTTCTTCATTAAGTGTCGATAAATAAAAGGGCCATCTTTTATTTTTCCTCATGTTAGTAACACATGAGAAGAATTATGAAAGCATTTTCTCAAATGGATAAAAGATGATAACTTATTCTCTAAGTCCTAAAAAGAAAAATAGGCAGGAGTAAGGTAAAATTATTCCGCAAATAGACAAGGATAAAATGAAGAAGTATTATACAAACTTCTCAACATAAAAAGCTAAAGGAAAAACTTAGATATTACAATACATTTGTTTTTCTAAAACAGATGCCCCATTATAGAAACTGGGGACTTCATTAATTACATCATAAAAAACAAACAAAAGCGGTAAGGTTAAACATTCCCATTGGTCACTGAGGAGATTGGAACGGTAGAAGTCGCCGCCTTACTAGGCTCGGTAGGAACTTCTAAAGAAGCAGCAATAGAGGAAGTCTCAGCTAAAATTGAAGTACTAACATTTTCGGGAGAAGCAGTAGACACGGGGATTTTCATTCCTAAAGGCTGTGTTGTAGGTAAATTACCCTCGGTCACTGGAACTGTAACTTCAATAACTTCAGCTATTGATTCTAAGTTCAAAGGCTCTTCGACACCAGGAGTTTCCACAGTTGGAGAAGATATGTCAATTACCTGATCAGGAGAAGGAGTTTCAGTAGGTTGCTCATTCTTCTCAATCATGTCTAAAACTTTGGCTAACTCAGATTGCAAGTCAAACTTTTCCTGAGAAGCTTCCATTAAAGCATCACGACGAGATTTCAAGAAGGCCCAGTTAACCTCATAATTGAAATTCTCAACCAAGGAATTGTAATCCCTCTCAAGGTTTTCATAATCTCTTCCCCAAGTAGCTAAAGTGTTCTTCATTATTTCTTGCTCAGTTAAGTGGAAATCAAGGGAAGATTGAAGGTTGACACGAGAACTCTCCAACATACGAATCTTATCGGAGGAAATTCTCAAATCATTCTGAGCACAAGATAAGTTCTTTGCTAATTCCTTTGCATATTCCTTCTTTTTCTCCAAAAGAGCCTTGAACTCATTAACCTCATCATTAGATTTAGATAAAGAGCCTTCCAAAATCTCTTTATCCTTTTTACGTTGACCACATGAAGCATTAGCAACTCCCAACTCTGAAGATAAGCTATGATTCTGTTGCTCCAAAATGAACTTTGTTTTCTTGTAACTCTTCTATAAGCCCTTGAGCACTCTCATATTGCTCCTTCCAATATGCTGCTTCAAGTAATGCATCCTCAACTATTTTTCTAGCTTCGGAGATAGCCTTTGTAGACTCACGATTATTTTTCTCCAATAAAGAAATTCGCCCCATTAGCTCAGTCCCAATGAGATTTGCCTATAATAATGAAACATGAAATTCAGAACTCATAATATAAAAAAAGGAAAATATTTTTCAAGGTCAAGAAAATTACCTTTAAAGTTGAATGAACTATGTCATTCATCAAGGTGTAGCAGCTGTGGCTTTGCGTCTTATTCTTCTCAATATCCCCAATAAGGGGCTCGAGCCACGTATCTGCACCTCCAGATTTTCTTAAAAGGCTTTGAGCAGCGAAAACTTTAAGAGTAACACTTCTCATAGCCACGCCTTTGCTACTAGAGCTAACCTCTACTAGAAGGGCAGATGAAGAGGGAACAACAAAAGGGGGCGTAGTAGAAAAAGTAAATACTATAAGGGTCGTTGAAGTTGAAGCAGGAAGGGAAGGAGAAGCTATAGAAACTGATTCAGGATGGTGAAGGAAAGGAAGCAATTATTGGTGATGAAATACTTACAATTGGCAAAGGAATGGAAGGAGAAGGAACAAAAGAAGAAAGAGGAGCTTCATCAAAAGCAGGTCCGAGCTCGCCACTCCAAAAACCACTATCCAAGGGAGGTTGAGTTGGTACATTCGTGGCTTTTGGCACGGTCTCCTCATCGGATTGGATTAGAACAGGTTCGGTAATGGAAGTAATTGTAGAAGAAGTGACTGCAGCAGAAGTACGAGCAGGATAATCTTCAATTTCTTCATCCAAAACAACACGTCTCCTAGATCTTGGTCTAGATACCAAAGAGGTATTATCTTCATCTTCATTTTCAGCTTCCATTACCAAAGCTTTTCTTTTGGCTAAAAGTGCTTTAGCCTTATCAAAACCAAGGGCAGAGTTGGCAGTTGTACGCATGGCTATAGAAACCTCTGCTGTCATTCCTTTTATTCCAAATACTGATAAAAAGAAGGATTTGAGTTCATCATCAAAATTTAGTATACGTATCTAGAAAGTATACATGAAAATAAATATATACCGTGTGTTTTCACTGTCCACCCGTGTAAGGAAGAGATTGATTTCCAAGTCCTATCTTCCTTAGGATTAACCTTCAAAATCGAGTCTACCCAACCACGAAAATTGGGAACGGGTTCCACATCTACCATGGTTGCTACAAAAAACCAAAAAGGGGATAAATTTAAAGAGAAAATCAAAATCTCATAAAATAGGCACGGGAAAAGTAAAACAGAAACTTACGTGCAAAATTCCACATCACGGGGAAGAAAACGTTTGATTTTCCCAATAAATCCACTATGCGAACATCAATGTAACGAAGGTACCACCTACGGTCTTTATCGTCATCGGCGTTTACCAAAACTCTTTTACTCCTTGCAGTTAGAGTAAAAACCCCACGGCGTAACAAACTAGGGTGGTATAGGTGGATGAGATGGGGGAAGGTGAAAGTAACTTTTGCCCTATTAGACAAAAATCTTAAACAAGCTACAACCCTCCAAACTAAAGGTCCAATCTGGGCTAAGCAAATGTTGAAAAATCTATAAAAATCGATGATAACTGGGTCTATAGCAGGTTTAAACCCTAAAGTGAAGGGGTAGGTGTAAATATATGAATACCCATTTCTGTAGGATGAAAATTCTTTGGCTTATGGAAGCAATTGATAAACGAACGACGCCCTCTTTCTAGTTGCAATCTTTCCTAACAAAAAGCGAGGATATTGAGTTCTTTTATAAGAGAGGGATAAGCATCAGTCTTTTCCAATTTTTCAATTTGCTTTTGAAGGGACGCTCTGTCACTTGCAAAAGAAAAATCACTTGGTATAATTTCTTCAACTGTGGGCTCTAGAGAAGGTTGTGAAATTTCTTTACCTTTTGAAGATGGAGTTTTAGAAGAGGAACCTTTAATTCTAGAACCAGTTGAGCCTCCACGTGTAGATCCCATATTTCAGAGTCTTCCTCCTCTACCTCTTGAATGTTTGATAGGAGCAAGTGCATTAGGGAATTGATCGAGAAGTAAAACCTTTATGGGGTTAGGGTTTGGAGATGCCATTGCAAGTTAGTTTTGAAGAAAGTAGAAGCAAGAAAGGAAATTCGAATGATAAATGGAAGTTGATGAAGAAGAGGACAAAGAAAGTATGAATTAGAAGTTTATATGGGAACAACCGTTAAAATTAAGGGGAACAATGATGGAAAGCCTATATTAAAGATAACCATCACTTCGTAAACAGAGGAAGTTGAACAGACCTAGAAAAGTGGGAACAAAATTGCAGATTCAACCAGAAGATGACACGTGTGCAGAGCATTAAATGAGAAAGACAGATGAGACGTCGATACTGACACAAGCATTAATTGTGACAAAAATTCTTTTTCAGGATCTACTTCCCAATTATTTAATTAATAAATAAATGAGAAGTGGGGGGACTATCTGTATTGGAAAAAAAATGAGTTTTTATTAAATGTAACGTGGCATGACACGTGGATTGGTCAAACAGTCAAAGAGCAATAAATGATTAAAAGGCACGAAAGACAACAAGCACAGTGGGAGAAAAGAAAATAGACACGAGAGGGAATCTTAAATACGATTCTCGTGTCTACCCAAGTCATTCAATATCAACGGATAAAAGGGCATTGAAGACACAAACCTGACGACATTCATTATTAAATACCTGATATGTTAGTTATTCGGTATTTAATAGCAATTATTATGTAACGTATCATTAAATGCTCTTTATTATTTAGATTAATCCGTTACTCTTTGTCAACTATAAAAGGAGGAAATTTTGTCACACTTTTGAGATTATAGTGAAATACAACTTTCTTATTGTTTTATTCTTATTCTTTGAAAACTAATTATATTTCGGTCTCTTTAATTATTCGTAACCCGATTTCTTCTCTCTAAAATTCAAGCTTTGACCAAATTACATTTTTTGATTAAACACTATTAACCTCACTTGTTCCAGAACTGAAGTTCTATGCAACCAATTAAAATCACTTGCTGCAGCTTCAGACTAATAGAGGTACATCTGTAATACATGTCTCTACTCTGGTGATTTTATATGGCAAGCACTTTAGGAATTTCATTTACATAACTTGGTATCAAAATCTAGCATGATGGACAATTTGAAGACCGAGTATGTCTTTTGTCTGATTATGGTCATACACAACAAGAAAAAGGGAGTGTTTTTGTTTTGTTTATTGTTAAACTCTTTTCCTCTCTCTCATTGCATGTATTTTGTTTTTCAGCAACAATTATTCTAAGCTTTTTTATGAACAACAAAAAGGTTTTGTAGAAAACTAAATCATGTATCTTGTTTCACGCACATTGATTCTCAATCAAAGCCTCTGCTGTTTGTTCTACTACTACTCTCAATTCTCAAAGACTAGAATAATTTTTATCAAGCTAAACTCTGATTCATGGGCAGAATAGAAAAGAATAAAGCGGAAAGCTGGGATATAGATTCCCCCTCCTATTCTCCTACTACACTGATTCTATTAATGGTGAAAAGGGAGCTCTTTAAGGAAATTTCTGTACAATTGTGAGGCTTAGAAGTCCCACAACTCGGAATTGTTACATGATTGGTTAAAGCTGCTACCTAAGCCAACACACCACTGTTCTAAGGAATTGTCTCCTAATTCCTCCAGGTTCCAAAACTCTGCTTCTTCTTTGGGAGTGAAGTATTTATCTTTTTCTTCTGCTGTATCATCATCCTGATCTTCCTTTATCCTCTTGTGGTCAAATCTTGCATTTGAGCAACCTGGACTATCTTTCAACTCTAAGTCTGTTCCTCCATTTTCTGAGCTTGTGTACATTTCATTGTCTTTCAAATCTTCGCTTCTGCTGCCTCTTGCAACATTGTTTTCTAGCTGATCATTTAATATCCCCAACTGGTTGAAAAAAATAATCTTTATTAGCTTCTATAAGTTGGATTTCACTGTTAGAAAAGAGGACAAAAAACAAAATGAAAAAGAATACCTGAATGAGCAGTCTCTCCTTTTCAGTCTTCAAGGATTGAAATTGCATGTTTAAATGGTCAAATTTTGCTTTGAGTACTATATATTCGTGCTCTAATTGCTTTGATTTCCATCTAGCCCTTTTATTCTGAAACCAAATAGCTACTTGGCGCGGCTGCAGCCCAAGTTCTTTAGCCATCTGCAGCTTCTTTCTTGGCTCAAGCTTTGTCTCTAGTCTAAACATGGACTCAAGCAACTTGACTTGTTCATCAGTAAACCTCTTACCATTTTCAGTACTCTTCTTCTTTAAGGAGTTGGGACTCTTAGATTTTTCCAGTTCTTGAGATTCTTCTGGTTCCATTACTTTGTTGAGTAAGTCAGAGAAAGGTGTTCTTTTGTCAATTATATATTCAACTGCATATATGGAGAATGTTATATTAGCAGGGCAGCTATATATATGTTTAAAACTTGTTGTATATGTGTCTTGATCTAATATATAGTAACCTATATGAGAAGTATCTCCTGTGGTTGCTTTCAGGTGATTGGGACTTTTGGTTTGCTGGTTGATTCAAGCCTATTGTTTGAGCTGTCGTGTATCTTTTTCCAACCTATCTCTTCTGGATATTTTTTTGATATCTTTTTAATTCTCAGGGATACCTTCCAGGTTTTTGTTTTTTGTTTTCAAAGTGGGTAACTTATTGTCTTTATATTTCCCCATCAGCCTTTGGCAATTCCTTTAAGTATAAGCTCGTTGCACTGATATTTTAATTTTTAAGTTACAATTTATCATCATACTTCAAGATATCAGCTTGATATTTAAACAGTGTAGGAGCATTGGTATGGGATATGGATAACTATGACAACCCTGATTCTTGCATGTAATCCCTGTACACAAAAGGGAAATTCAGATCCTATTTTTAAAGCCATATACATGTGTGATATAAATATGAGTTGTGCACTTAAAGGGTATGACAGAGCCCAGAGGTAAAGTTATTGTACTCGTAATAAAATAAAATAAATATTATATACACACATTTAATGAACTTTTTGCTACAAATATTACATTTAAATACAAGTAAGTGGGTTCCGTTGAACCCGTACCTAATAGGGCTAGCTCCGTCTCTTTCCGGTATGATGGTGTGCACAATTTGTGTGCTGTTTTGTAGTATTGGAGAAGTATTTGCTGATAATTGTCCATATGTTTCTGACAGAATTAATGGTTTTATGCTGTTGTTTTGGGATCATAGGATGCAGATGATCATGTTACTTCTATTCAGCATGTATTCAAACATACGTGTAACATATTTTAAACATATGGAGGGAGACGTTTTGGAAGTAAATGAATTAAATAGACTGTACATAAAGACAGTAAGATAATGGATGTCGTCGCCTAGTAGCTACAAAAGAGATAGCTTTTTGATTCTTGTATTATTATTAATAATAATGAGGAGGAAGAAACAGCCAACTTTAGGACTTTAGCTTCGACTCAAAAGATTCCTATTCTTTTGATTTTAAGTACACCCACGCATTCTTTGCTTAATTTTGATTCCTGAAATTTGTCCTTTTTTACTTTTAGCTTGTTTCTGTAATTGAGATGTTTTGTTTGATGTGGTTGCCTGTTTCTACATTGTCCTTATTAGACTTGAAGTGTCTCCTATACCATATACAGGTGTCATATGATTTATGGTATCTTTCTTTTTTAGCCGTAAATTTTGAAAGTGTCCTGAGCAATCTTGTCAATTGTGATAAGCTCGATCCAGAGTTAAGTGAGGAAGAAGTTAATGGCTAAATGCTAGGTGAAGTTGCTATTCGTTATTAGTTATAAACGTGCTTGATGCTTTATGACAAAAGGGTTTGCTCCGATGGTAAACAACTTTCACTTTCAACAAAAAGGTTGTGAGTTTGAATCATCCCAAGAGCAAGGTGGGGAGTTCTTGAAGGGAATGTCACTGAGGGTCTATTTGGAAACCCCCTCTCTATTCCAGGATAGGGGTGTTAGGGGTAAGATCTGCATAAATATACCCTCTTCAGACTCCACTAGTGGATGTTGTTGTTGTTGTTGTGTTAGGAGGTGAGTAGTAGTGACAAATTAAGAGTTTAGGAATTGTATATTATGAGTTGAGAGAGCGAGTTCTGAAATATATGGGTATTAAATTTTCAACACCCTTTGCCGGTTGGCTATGCAAATGTGTTGAAAGTCTATTTTTAATCAATAACAAGTAATATTTTACCTTATACGTAATACTATAATTTTTCGGCAAAGGGTGATCAGTTGATAACCAATATAGCTTCGCCTATGGTTACGCATCCTTGTGCCCTATTTTCTTTATAGGGAGAGAGCAGGGGTTTGTTACTACTTATAACGCATTACAGAAATCCCAGTTTCACTTTTAATATCAAGTTGATGATTCATGTTAGAGATGCTACATTGTAGCTGAAGTAGACAAATGAATCCATGAACTTAAAGAATGAGATAATAGTTATCTTAATGTAATCTTGTTTTATGTGGGGGTTTCTTTAGTGGGGACTTAACAAGTCTCTTTTTTGACTTTTGACTGACTTATGAATTCTTTGTACTGAATTTTGCTGCTAGTTTTCTCACTTACCATGTCCTAAGGTTTAAGTCTGTCAATGGATTTGCTGGTAATTGATGCAAGATAATGTTAAATTTATACAAAGAGAGAATTTTGTAGTTTCTCAGTATAGGAACCTTTAAGAATAGAGAAAGATAAAATTCCAGGTCAAAACAGTCATTGTCAAAAGGGGTCTGCATTGCTTTAGAGATTTTTTAATCGCGAAAATGACATTGCATAATTGCTCTTAAAATAATAGTAGTACATATATAAATTTTGTACACTTTTACGGGAATTTTGATAATTTTCGACCCCGGTTAAAAGTGATATTTTCACGTGATGATATTTATTCCAAGTCTGAGTTTTATGATTCCTAACTAGTAGTTCTATGCTTGTGGGAGTCGATAAAACTATCCCCACTTAGCAAATTTTGTTGGTGCATTGCACCTTCTCTCTTGCTACTCTTTCAAGTACCAACTCCTTGAAAATGACACCCTAATTTGTCCTAAACGGCCATGATTAGTCTTTCCTTTTCAATTAGCAGGGTATGCACCAGATGCATTTTTGAAATGTAATTTTCAATATTCTTAGAGCGACATGTGTCTTTTGTAAGTAATTAAGTGGAATACTAAACTTTTAATTATCAGACTTAATCAATTCACATTCATACTTTGTTCATAACAAATAAAGTAGATTGATTTCAGGCTTAATAAGGAAGGTTGTGGACTTATAAATTGAAATAGGCACGTAAGAGCTCCACTATTTCAAACTTCAAAAAGAATATGCCTGTAGACTTATAGGGTATACGTCTGATTTTTTTATTTTTTATTTATTTTTATTTTTTAAGTTACATCAGGGAGTGGAATTTTTTATCCTTTGTAATGTACATCAGGTTGCTCTGGTGGTAAGCAATCCCCACTTCCAACCGAGAGGTTGTGAGTTCGAGTCTCCCCAAGAGCAAGGTGAGAAGTTCTTGGAGGGAAAGATTTGAGGGAGTCTATTTGGAAACAACCTCTCTACCTCAGGGTAAGGGTAAAATCTACGTACATATTACCCTTTCCTGACCCCACTAAATGTGATTATACTGGATTGTTGTTGTGATTTAACCTTCTACCTCTAGTGCGGAAGGCAGGAAACTCACCCAGTGAGATACTCAACCTCATTATAGAACGAAATTGGTACTTCGTTTCTAGTTAATAATTCGATAAATATTTATATTATTTTACAAGTGAACTAAGTGTGTAAACTCTTGTAAATAGTCTAATAGTGTTGTAGGTGGCGCTACATAGCCCAGTCTTGTAGCATGAGTTTCGTGTGCAAGATTGTAACATTAAATAGGGGTGGTCCAGAGTGGTTTATGTTAATTTAAGAATCTAAATGAAAGATTATGTTAATTTAAGGGGTCTCTGTATATATTACGCCAAGGATCAAAGCAATTGAACCCTTAAATGCACGAGGTATTGGCCTAAATCTCTATATCTGAACCCTAAACCATAAATGTGCCGACAGGACATGTGTAAATTCTTCTATTAAATGGGATAAGAATAGAGTAAACAAGATGAGCAAAATGTTGGACAAGAATGGAGTATACAAGATGAGCAAAGTGTATTAGACACTTTGTGAAATGTTTTGTGTAAAATTATTCTATGATCGACAAGTGTGTAAAAGGAATTTGACTATACCTAGCTATGTGGCAATTTATGTATTTTGTCATTAGATATTGGAGTAAAGACGGACGGATCTAATACAATGGAACCGAATTCAATTGAACCCATAACAACTTTCAATGATGAGCATGAATTTATATGTAAAAATCGATTAAAATTGTAGCAAATAGTAATAGATATGAACTCATAATTTTAAAAGTATAATGGATTAAATACTAAAAACTTTAAAGGTTGAACCAATAGAGTTTAAATTCTGGATCCGCTGACCAATGATCCGGTTTTGGCGCAAATTATATATTAGCAATAACTTCCGATTATAAAGAATTCATTCGCAATTGAAACGGAATTCAAGTATTTACTACTTACCCATTGAAATAAATCCGCTCCTGCATCTATTTGGTATACTTTCTCAAGGTCTCATTGTATTTTAAGAACATCGAAATAAATACTAAAGCTACCAAAAAATAAGAGTTAGTAGAATTTTGAAACCCTTTCTCTTTCAATTTCAATGCGTCTTTCTTCTTCCCAAACCCCTCCCCTCCCCTCCCCCCCCCCCCCCCGTCCGGTTTCATCACCATTTTTCATTCCTTTCCAACCGGAGATTCAATACATAGACTATGTATTAAGACTTATTGTTTAAAATTTGTTTCCATTTTCCAAATTATGCATGCACTCTTTTTAAAGGGTTGTTTGACATTTTTCACCTGAGAAGTATCTTGAAGGTGCAAATAAATACCCGATACTTTATGATTATACAATTTTTACACATGATTTATATTGTATAATTATCATATGTACCCCTAAACTAATATACCACATGTATAAATAGTGGTATAATTATAATAGATCACTATTATACGTAAATTATGATGGTATAATGCCTAACGTAGACAATACCATGTATAATAGCTACAAATGATTTACGAAAAAAATAAATGATTTAAAAAAATTGTATATAATATGAATACAATTATTATACCAGTATTAAGAAATATATAAACATATAAGACCTATCAATAACTGAAATAAAATACTTGAAATATCAAAATACCATTATTAAACAAGTTTCAAACAAAGTTACTTATCATACAAAATATAAGATATAATTATCAAATGTTGTATAATGGATAGAGATATCCATTTAACAAATGGAGTAACATTTATGATCGAAAAAATCGGAAGGCAATATTCACATCTGGGCCAGCTGGATTCCTATCACCTATTGGTATTTAATAGGGTAGGTAAATGTGTAGTTACTGCCAAAATGTTAAAATGATATATACTGCTATGATTTTGTCATATTTATTTAAATATTGCACAGTTATGTTTTTTCATTCCAAAATTCTAAGGCTGTTTTAAAATTTTGGCCGGCGACTATTTTCCTAAGACTGTTTTTTAATCGATGTAAAAATTTTAATGGTGATCCTTCTGGGGATAATATTTTTGGGCTTTTAACACTGTATACCTCTCTATAAATCTCTTTACCCATTGTGCTTTAATTATGAAAGTTACATTGTATACCAATAAAGAAATTACATGGCATATTTTGATAGAGAATCAACCACTATTAGTAAGAGGATAATATCCCTTAAATATAGCCTTAATTGTTGAAATGTGTACTCAACAATTTTGAGATTCACATCTCTCCTAATTAAACAATATTCCTATTTTTCATCAGAACTTCTTTATGATATTGTATACTCTATACCTTCAAATCTTCCTATATATTTTGAACATACCATAATATTCTAATTTAGAATACAATTCAAATCGAATATACCATAATACCACTATGTTAACAATTTTAATAACTGCCATTACCGAACTGATGAAGTGGCACTAGTCCAACAATGTGAAAAGTTTGGGCCGCCAGCCCATTATTGTTAAACGTGATGTTATAAGAGATAATTTCACTTTTGGCCTCTCGACTGAAACTTTTGACAATCGCTGGCCCACAAATCTATTATGCAATATGAAGCCCAAAACAAATTATAATAACTAGCCAAAAACTTAAAGGTAGGCATATAATTCCCGCTTTTCCTCCGCCTGTGTATCAACAATGCTCCTTGACTTCCAGAACTCGATTCTTGGTATTACTGAAGTCAATTAAGATAAAAAAATCAGAATGTGATTCAAGTGGTAACACCTCCAGCGAAATACAAATGAATTTATTGGAACGATCGATGTTAATACCAGAAAACAAGGATGATAGATGATTTCATAGGTATAGAATACTGTTGACAGAAAGTTATAAAAAGAAAAAGAAAAGGACTCGAAAAAATCACTATTACCCGTTACATAGAGATTTTGCTTGCCTAGATGATGTTCCTGGTAAAAAGTAGATTAAGTTTCTTACTAAAGTTTGTTGGGTCTTTTGGACTCTGCAAAATATCATGAAATGTTAATGAATTAAAACCACTTGAGTAACACCAATTATTAACAGAAAATGAATGAAGTCTAACTATGATGAAAAGAAAACAATCAAACTGTAAAAGTTCGAGAAACAAAAGAGAAATCAATAGCAAATACCAATATGTTAAACATTAAACAGCTTGTAAAACTCACACGTAATTTCATCCTAGAGAAATATCTGAGCAACCTAAAATAGCAACATTATACTCAAGTGAACTAGTATTACTTAAGAAAGGATTCTCAAGTAGCATCAAAGTTGGGGCCTATCTGGAGGTTTTCTCTGAAAGCAGCACCTGAGGAAATCCTTTCCTTCCGAAGATAACGTTTCTGGTACAATGTAATTGCTTCACCACATAATGGAATATACGACAGTTTGACTAAGTGAATGCACCTCCCCGATGCATGTTACAATTTTCATTCTTTTGTTTTTAATGTTTGATTGGCTTTTTTCGTTTAATTTTTTTAGAATCCTAAATCTTGTATTATGTTATGCCTTAATGATGCAGGTTGGTCAATTTATTAATTATTTGGTTGAAGCTTTTTCTCTCATCTTTTGACAAAACTAACACAATACATAGATCTTATACCTAATAGTTTGGAACCTTTGATTCTGAGGTAGAGGACTTGGACATTTAGGCGAATAACTCACGAGTTGTATGTTGTTTTTGAATCCACTACTAGAAAACCATTCTCCATTGTATTATTTTGTCCAATGTAGAGATAGACCATGTAGTACATTTTAGACTGTATTAGACTGGAGAGCAAATTTTTTTTGAATATTGGAAAGAAAAACTGTCACTATACAAAATACATACGAAATTTGTCACTACAACATATAAAAATATATAAAATAGACTACCACTATACAAGAAATATACAAATAGACTATCACTATACAAAAAATATATAAAATAGACTGTCACTATACAAAATAGATATAACTGTACAAAATATATACAAAATAAATGTAATTATACAAAATATATACAAAAAATACTGTGACTATACAAAAATATATGATACACTCCAAATACACCGTGTGCACACATTATACATACAAAATTACATATAATTTAAATACACTATGTTTACATATTAGAATATACACATTATGTACAATTTTGATACATTGTTCAAATAGATTATACATTCATGATGAAAAATACATTTGGGATACCCAAATATATATACTTTAGATATAAGCACACTTGAGATAGGCTCAATATACACCAAGGATACATTTTCAAAATTAAACAAGGAGACTAAGTGTTGCTCAGACATTTTGTTGATAGATTCCAACGTGAAAGGATGAATTTACCTCGTGTACCTGATAACTGGGCTGCAATAGCTTTTGCAAGCAACTTAAAACAAAAGTTTAGAAGTCATGAGAAGACTTAAAGAAAGCCTTTGAGAGTTCCCTGCAACCACGTGGAATGATGTTTATAACATGTATAGTACGGAGCTGCGAATTGAAGAAGATGCCGTACCTCAGTTTCATCATGAAGAAAGGAGCAATTCCAGAAGATCAAAAACCGAAAAAATATCAGGTAAAAACAGGTACGATCTATATATGGGACCTGCAGGGAAAGACTCACTGTCAAAGTAGGATAATCAACGATATGATTAAAAATCGAGGAATAGGGAATCTGGTTCTTCATCAAGGTTCAGAAATGACCGAAACAGACAAGAGTCACGTGATGATGAAAGAAGTTTAAAGGCAAGGTTCGATAGATATAACTTTAATGTCACTACTTCGAGCTCGTGGCTATTTTGAGGAGCATGGGAGATAAGGTACGATAGCTAAAAGACATACGGTCAAATCCAAATAGACGCAATCCAGACCATTGGTGCGAATTCTAATGTGATCACGGGCATAAAACTTCAGAATGTAGATTCTTACAAAGTGAAGTGGATCATCTATTGAAGCAAGGGTATCTCACCGCGTTATTTAGTGAGAAAGGTAAGCAAGCCTATATGAAAAATAGGCAAGAGCCACCAAAGCCCTCTTCACCTAAGAGAACCGTGAATGTTATAAGTGGGGGAGAAGATATTCACGGTGTAACATATACGACTTCTAACAAGGTTTCTAAAGTAACGATTACACATAGGAAACAGGTACGACAGGTTTTAGAAAACGAAAGTATTTCTTTTGATGATGCAAATACCGAAGGAGTAATGACCCCACATAATGACGCACTGGTAATATCTTTACTTGTACATGTTACTAATGTAAAATGAGTTTTGATTGATCCAGGAAGTTCCGTAAATATTATAATATTAACGGTATTACGTGAAATGCAAGTTGAAGACAAAATGATACCTAAGGCGCATACCTTGTCCGGGTTCGGCAATTCAAATGTGGTAACAAAAGGAGAGGTAATTCTAACAACTTTTGTTGTAGGTATTGTTACAGAAACTAAATTTTTGGTAGTAGATATGGAAATGGCTTACAATATGATCGTGGGGAGACCTTGGATCCATAATATGGATGTTGTCCCATCAACTCTACCTCAAGTTATTAAATTCTCATCACCGTGGGGAATTTTCCAAATTCGTGGGGATCAGCAGATTGCCAGGAGTATCAACGCTGCAATAGATACGAGCACTGTAAATAAAAAAATAGCAATTACATGAAACAGTTGAAGGTATCAAGGATCAAACCTTAACTGAACAAGAAAAGACAGATTTAGACTCGAGACTTGATACAATTCAAGAACCTGAAGAGAATGAAAATATCAAAAAAATAGTTAAAGAGCTCGAGGCTGTGATATTGTTTGAGAAATGGCCTGAACGGAAGGTTTATGTTGTAGCCAATTTATGCTCAGACATGCGAGGTATGTTGATTGAAATTTTAAAGGCTAACGTTGACTGTTTTTCTTGGTCCCATGCTGATATGACAGGGATACCATCGGATGTGATGACTCACAAACTAAATGGAGACCCATCCTTCACACCAGTAAAGCAAAAGAACAGAAAGCAAGGAGCTTTCAAAAATCAGGTGATTCAAGATGAGATCCAAAAGCTATTGAAAAGTGGGTCAATACGCAAGGTAAAGTATCCTAATTGGTTAGAAAACACAATTGTTGTATCTAAGAAAAACGGTAAGTGGCAGCTTTTCATGGATTATACAGATCTTAACAATGCTTGCCCAAAAGATTCTTCCCTTTACCGCATATAGATCAGTTAATTGATGCAACTGCAGGACAAGAATTTTTGAGTTTTTTAGATGCATATTCAGGGTACAACCAAATTAAAATGGACCCTAGTGATCAAGAAAAAACTTCTTTCATCACAGACAGGGGGACTTACTGCTATAAAGTAATGCCCTTTGGTCTCAAAAATGCTGGAGCAACCTATCAAAGGTTGGTCACCAAAATGTTGCAAGAACATTTAGGAAAAATATAAACGATATGCTCGTCAAAACCCATCGTCCTCATGATCATATTTCTCATTTATCTGTTACATTTGAAATTTTACAAAAATTTAATAAGAAACTCAATCCAGAAAAATGTGCGTTTGGGATTGCCTCAGGTAAATTTTTGGTTTATCTCATTTCTAACCGTGGTACTGAGGTAAATCTTTCTCATATCAAAGCAATAGA